>OX328102.1:57854231-58476731 GCA_946811185.2 Hippopus hippopus
TGAAGAGAGAGAGCAAGATAAAGATATATAGAGAGAGAGAGAGAGAGAGAGAGAGAGAGAGAGAGGGGGATGGGAAACATAGAGAGAAACAGAGTGACAGAGGGTATAGATAGATAGATATATAGATAGACAACCAGACAGACAGACAGACAGACAGAGACACACAGTTAGATGGACAGACATTTGGATAAACAAAAAAGATGAGAGATAAACAGAGAGAGGGACACGAAGAGACAGTGAGAGATAAGATAGAGAAAGAGAGATAGAGAGAAGAGAGTTAAAATGAGGGAGGAAGAGTAAGGTGGGATAAAGGGAGATAAACAAAAAAAGAAAGGAAGAGGAAGTGAGTAGTGAGTAGGAAGGAAGGTAGGTAAAGAAACAGCAAGAAAGAAAGAATAAAAGAAAGAAAAAAACAAAAGAAAGAAAAAAAAAAAGGTAGAGAGAGCGAGAGAGCGAGCAAGAGAGTAAATGAAAAAGTGGAAGACTGAAGGACTGCAGAAGTATGTTGGTGGTTGGGAAAAGGGGATGAGTAAGGTAGAGGGTAGTTATTGAATAAGGTGTGTTAGGGACTGTTTGAATATGGGACTGCAGGAGCATGAGTGAGAGGAATAGGTTAAGTAAATACGAAAACAAGTTAGTGAGTGGTTGATTGGTTGAGGAAATGAGAAAGTGAATAAGTGAGTGGTTGAGTAGGTGAGTGAGTGAGTGACTGACTGAAAGTGGAGTAAGTAAATGAGTGCCTGAGGGAACAAGCGAGTAAATGGGCCAAAAGATGGATGAGTGAGTCTGTAAGAATAAATGAATGAGTGAATAAGTAAGTGAGTGGTTGAGTAGGTGAGAGAGTGGGTGAGTGAGTGACTAACTGACTGAAAGGGGAGTAAGTAAATGAGTGCCTGAGGGAATGAGTGAGTATACGGGCCAATAGATGGATGAGTGAGTCAGTAAGAATTTAAGTGAGTGGTAAGTAAATAAGTGAATGCGGTTATGAGACAGTGATTGAGTATGCGAGCAACTGAGAAAAAAAAGTGTGAGAGAAGGAGTGTGCGAATGCGCGTGCATGAGAGACAGACAGACCCACACACAGACAGACAGACAGACAGCAATAGAACAAGTGGGTAGACAGGTGGAAAGGCGAACAGACAGACAAAAAGACAAACAAATAGACAGACCCAGGCAGACACACAGATACACAGACAGACAGGGAGAGAAACACAGAGACAAAGAGAAAGATTTTTAGAGATAAATGTCCTCCGTAAATACATAAACAAGTTAGTGAGTGGTAAAATGGTTGAGGGATTGAAAGATAAAATGAGTGAATGAATGGTTTAGTAAGTAAGTGAAAGGGAAGTGAGTATTTGATTGCTGGAGTGAGTGAGTAAATGAATGATTGGTTAGTAAAGTGAGTAGTCGATGAGAGACAGAGTGAGTAATGGTAAAAGAGGGAGTGAATAAGTGAATTGTTGAATGTGTGAGTGTATGGTTGAATGAGTAGGTAATTGAAAGAGTGAGTGAATGGTTGATAAAATTGGTGTGTTGGCAAATGATTGTATAAGTGAATAAATTAAGTGAGCCAATGAAGTAAAGGTTTGGTGAGTCAGTTGGTATATAAGTAAAAGTGGTTGTGAGTTGTTGATTGTGTTGGTGAATGGTGGAATGAGTGAATGGAAACTGAGTTTGAAAAAAAGTGAGTGGGTGAATGATCAAATGAGTGAATGGTTGAGTGGTTAAATTGATGAGTTGTTGGCAGGGTGAATAAGGGAGGGAATGTGCAAGTGGCTAAGTGAATGAATATTTATGTGGGTAAGTGACTGATTAAGTGGTTGAGTGAGTGGTAGAATAAGGAAGGGGCGAATAAACGGGAGAATAAGTGGTTGAATAAGGGATGGGTGAGTGAGTGCCTGAGGGGTTAAGTAATTGGTTGAATAAGGGGAGGATGACTGAATCACCGAGGGACAGAATATGAATAAGTGACTGAAAGAGTGAGTGAGTAAATGAGGGAGAAAGAGACTAGGTGGGTAAGTTAGTAACTGAATAACAGTGCTTGAGTGGGTGAGTGAATGAGTGAGACAGGGATGAAATGATTGAGTGGGTGGTTTGGTAAAAATGAAAATGAGTTTATAAGTAGATAAATGAGTGAAGACGAGAATGAGTGAATCAGTAAATGAGAGAGTGAAAAAAATAAATGATGCAGGGTAGCAGTGAGTGAAGATGTGATGAGTGCGATAGAAATTCAGTGTGTGAGTGGCTTTGTGGTTGGATTGGTCAGTAGGGTAAATAAGAGGTTGAGTGACTTGGTGACTGAGTGAATGAGTGTGTGAGAGAGAATGTGGTTGGGTGGTTAAATAATTGAATAAATGATTGAGTGATTGGCTGATTGATTGATTGGTAACTTGAGTGAGTGAGTGAGTGAGTGAGTGAGTGAGTGGACAAGTGAATGTGAGTGAGTGAATGGATGAGTGAGTGATTGAGTGATCAAGTGTGATGAATAGCGATGAATAGCGTTTTAAGGCCCGTCGACAACTTAGGTCATATTGGGCGCACTTACTTAGTAAACAATAATGCGAGGTGAAAATAACATACATGTGCAACAACATAAGACAAACATGATAAATGAGGAATGGACGAAACACAAAATGATGCCCCTTTTGTCGCCTTTTACGACATGCATGCTGTCACTTTTGTTCCGCCAGATGAAATGGCAGATGTGACGATCGCGGGACTGCAGTGGTTTATTCTTATACCCCCGATTAAACCACACGGGGTCCCACAGGCCAATTGATTCCCATTCCAAACCCTATTTACATCGAGAAAAAAATACAGGATTTGGAATAAGAACTACCCAGCCTGCTGCAATCCTACGAATTACGAGGAAAGCAGCCGTTTGTCTCTAATTTTAGTCGCCTTCTACGACATGCCATAGAGAAAGGCCGAGGTCCTATTCTATAAATTAAAAAAAACCCGGGACCCCACGGGGATGATCAAGTGTGAGTCAGTGAGCGAGTGGATGAGTGAGTGATCGAGTAATTGAGAGTGTGAGTGAGTGAGTGAGTGAGTGAGTGAGTGAGTGTGTGTGTGTGAGAGAGAGAGAGAGAGAGAGAGATAGAAAGAGAGTGAGTTTGTGAGTGAGTGAGTGAGTGAGCGAGGGGATGTTAGGAGCGGCTATGTGCGATTATCTGTCTGTAAGGCCTTTTCCTTCGATTCACATCTGAACCCTTGATCTGTTTTCCTATAACAGTTTTTTATCACACAAAACGATATGCAGAGTAGAGATTTCAGATGCCAGGCTCTAAGGTCACGGTCTCAGTAGGATTCAAAGGTAATATATTCATAAACTGTGTCTGCTTAGCAACACTTGTACACATTGATGTAACAATGTGCAGAGCGGAGGTTTCAGATGCAAAGCTCCAAGGTAAAAAAGATCGGTTAATGGTCAGATCCTCATTGTGTTGGCTCCAAATCTCTTGATTCCCTGATCTAATTTTTTTTTTTCGTAATATTTCACACACGTGTTAACCATAAGAAAATGTGTAGAGCGGAAGTTTCAAATGCAAAGCTCAAAGATAAAGGTCACAGCAGGTAGAGGGGTCAATGGTCAGATGCTCATAAATCTTGTCAGCTCCATATCTCTTAAACCCCTGGTCACGATGTGAAGAGTTTAGGTTTCAGACGCCAGGCTCCAAGGTCAGGGTCACAACAGGGGTAAAGGATCAGATGCTCAAAAATCGTGTCTGCTGAATTCCTCTTGAACCTCTGTGCACCCTGATATGACCATGCGCAAAGTGGAGGTTTCAGATGCCAAGCACTAAAGTCAAGGTCACTGCAGGGGAAGGGTATGATCAGATGCTCGTTAATCCTGTCAGCTCGACATCTCTTCGATCCTTGGCCCGACTTTTACAAATATTATACACAAGAGTTCACCTTGATGAGAAGATGTGCAGATGCGACTCATAGGTCAAGGTCGTAGCAGGGGGTCTATGGTCAAATGATCAAAAAAGTAGTCTGCTCCTAAACTTTTGAACTTTTGGCCTTTTTTTTAAAAAAAAAAAACACACAAGTTTGCACCTTGGTAAGACAATGGACAAAGCTGAGATTTCAGACAGCAGGTTCCAAGGTCACGTCACACCACAGGAGTAAAAGGTAAAACATTCATACATCTTGTTTGCTCTTTAAGGGTCAAATGCTCATAAATTGTGTATGCTTAATAACCTCCGAAACCTGTGCACCATGGTGAGGCAATATGCAGTGCAGAGGTTTCAGATGCCAGGCTTCAAGGTCAATATCGCAAAAAGGGGTTAAAGGTCAGATAACCATAGATCCTGTCAGCTTCACAGCTTTTGAACCCCATGTCTGTCTTTAAGAATATTTCCTACATGCGTGCACCATGATGAGACGATGTACAGGACTGTTCAGAGCAGCAGGCTTCAAGTTCAAGTATATTTATGATCGGTTTTCACCCAGATAAGATGTCCAACGCAGAGGTTTCAGATGCAACTCTTAGGTCAAAGTTACAGCTGGGGGCAAAAATCGCATTTTCTTAGATCATGTTTGTTCCATATCCCTTTAACTCCTGATCTGATTTTTAAAATTGTTCACACATAAGTGCACCTTAATTAGACAACACTTTTTGTGGCTTCTTGTCTTCTGATCCCTGAAAGGATTTTCAAAGAAACATTGCACAGTTTGAAAGCATGGAATGTCACTGCAACGATCACGATACAATCCCAATGGTTGATACGGAGTTGAGGTCAAATTTGAAGATTTGGCACCCCCAGATCAGGTAGTGCAATAGAAATATAGTAGTTGATATCATCCTTACTTGTATACCATGGATAATTATAGCAGCAACTGATATAAGATGGCTATGATCTTTATGCTTGATTTTTCATGGCAGTCGACCAGTGACAAAAATGTAACTACCTCATACATTTTCTAAGGAACAATTATATACTCTTACCTGTATATGAAAAGATTCTTTTTCTTCCATATGACCACCTTACCTGCATCAGTAACCATACAATCCCACACAAGTCAGGAAGGACAAAACCTATTCCTTTCAAAGATATAGAGAATAGATGGTTGGTGTCTTGGATGGGTTAAGTTTATCGGGCAAGGCGAAGGAATTTATCTGGTGAGCCGAAGGCGAACCGGATAAATTTCGGAGCCGAGCCCGATAAACTTAACCCATCCAAGACACCAACCATCTATTCTATTTATCCAGTCACTCACTGTAACGGAACACAACAAAACAAACAAACGAAAAAAAAAAAACATTGATAAAGACCGTACCTTTTATAAATTTCCGGAGCCGAGCCTGATCGACTTTCCCAATCCAAGACACCAACCGTCTATTTTATTTATCCATTTTCTCAATTACAATCCAAAATCCGACTAAATTGAACATTTCGCTCGAAATAAGGCACATATTGACATCTTTCTCTCAGATCTATGAGAAACTTTAAAAAATGAAGAACCGTGTTTACAAAACCCTCTGGATATGCAGCTGCAATAATGACGTCATGAATGATATTGGCTACGTCATAATTATCAAACGTGACGTATATCCGCAGAAAAATATTGTAGCGAAGAAGACAATATGTTTTAACATAACAGACTATTAATTAAACGAGCAAAAGTATTCGCTAGCGATTGATTAATTCATTACGGCAGTAAGACGCTTGGTTGAAAATAGTCCCAGTCAGCAGGTGTGCACTTAGCGGTCATGTGACCAACTGACGGATAACAAAAAAAATATACGGCACCCTGTTATCCGTCAGGTAAACCCGGAAGTGACAGGATAAACTTATTTATTTACCTTTCAATGGCCTGCAACCCCTGCAGTCAAAATGGTTGTATAGGAAAGTTCTCTACTCCACACTTACTTTTTATCTTGAATTGTTTTGAAAACATTCTCAAGCAAAGTAGTGACATCCTTATACTTTTTGCACTGCTCCCCGGTATTGCACATATCTCTCTCTGCTTCGAACGCCTTCATATGTTTTCATTCTCGTTTTTCTTTTTTAAATCTGTAACTTTAAAAATATATACTCACAAAAGAGAATGTAATTCATTCTTCGAAAAATATGCACAGTTTCAATGTTCACGTTTCCACGCTGTATCAGACTTCAAAACTATAGACTTATTGACTGCTCTCTATTGACTAAAACTAATTAGCTCTCTCTGTCTCTCTCTACTCTCTAAATATCACTTCAAAATTAAAAAAAAATACTATCCATCAAAACTTCAACCACATATTCTTTCATATGTGTTTCCGTCCTTGGCTAAAAGCGAAAATATTACACACACCCATATGCCTTCCATATAATATCTTGATGCGTTTCAAAGCATTTCATAAAATTAGAATTGCACCTGTAACATTACTTTCCCAACCCTCTCGCTCTCTCACTCATTCTAAGTACAAATTATCATTAGCCTTTGAAAAAACGGCACTGCAATTAATACTCGTATTAATTGCAATACAGAAAGTACAGTCTGATCTTGGATCTTCACTGTCCGATAAGGAGAGATTTAAAAAAATTTGAAATAGCAAAATTTGGGTGTTTACAGTCGGCTTGAAAGTTTCATATCACTTATTTAGCAGGTACAGTGTTCAGCTGTAAAATTTCATTTTGTCTCTGTCATCAAGAACCAATCTATAACATTTCATAAAATCCTTTTTGTACTAGTACAATAAGCCTGAAACAATAAATATAAAAAACATCTATTACACAAATGAACAAAAAGACACATGAAAAGAAACTCAAAGCAGTAAATAATCATCTCGTCTCCCTAATATAAACAATGAGTAACAATTTATGTGAATGCGACATGAGAAATATGGAAAAGTCCTGAATGCAGTGATACTTTCGAACAATACATATAGTTAGAAAAATATACAGCACATTCCTTATGCCCATGATACAACCTGAAACAATACATATAATATTCCCTGTGTCCCTGGCACAACAAAAAACAGTAAAAAACATCCCTTGCACAACTGATGATAAAAAGTATCCCTTGTGTCTTAATAAAATAATTACAAAATATCCCATGAGTTACCCCAACACCTTGTTACAATATATATATCAAGTTTTTCTGTTTTAATATTATGACTTAAAACATAAAACTTTCCCTCGTGCCCTGATATAACATGAAATAATAAAATATATCCCTTCTACTGTTGTAACCCCTGAATTATAGGAACAAAATAAATTTTGTATCTCTGTTACAACCTGTATTAACCTAACATATTCTATGTGTCACTGTAACAGACAGTAAAAAGTAAAAATATCTCTTGCAACCAGATGCATTCCGACACATTACAACACATTTTTATACACCTATACCATCAAAAACAGAAATGACACAAAAAACTAATGTGTTATGATTAAAACATATTACAATACAAAATAATCCTTTTTTTTTTTTTAAAGACATGTTACTTTAAAAAGAAAAAGAAAAAAAAAAAAAAAAAAAATCCCTGATACAAACAAACATTATTTGAAAATATATAAAACATGTATTGTTTACAACCTGAACAAGAAAAAAGAATCAATTAACATAAAGTATCTTTTATATACCTGATACAATCTGAAACAATACATAATATCCGTTTTAAAAACCTCAACAATAAGAAAGTATCCCTTGTAAGAGTAAACCCTATATAATAAAAATATCCATTGTTTCCTTAAAGATATTTAAACAATATCTATACATTAACCCATGCATACTTATGTTACGTGTTATAGTATACTGGTACATAATTTTCATACATATATTTCTTATACACATGTAAACTGAAACAATGAAATACATCTTTTGTATCTTGATACAACCTGGCAAAATATTAACTACATAACATGTCCCTTATACAAACTGAAGTACATTACATAACCTGTATCCATGTTACATCTCGCAACTACAAAAATTATTCTTTTAACAAAATAAAATATGATGAAATATTTTTGCGTTCCTCTTACAGTCTGTGTCTCTTTAGCATTTTTCCCTATGGCTCTGTTACAAACTGGAACTATAAAAATATCCTTAGCCAAACAGTGTAAAGGTATCCTTTGTGCCCTAAACTACTGAAATAATACAAAATACCCCATGTTGCCCTTTAAACACTCCTTACAATATATTATGTTTTGCATGTTCCTTTTTTAACTTCGAAAATTCGGAAAAAAAAACAACCTTGTGATCAGATACAACCTGAAAGATGAAAAGACATCCCTTGTACCCTTAAACAACATCATATATCCCTTGTGTCCATGTTACAAGTAGATATAGGACAGAAAATAAAGTATACTTTTCCCATTGTCTCTTTGAAACTGAACCTTTAGAATATTCCTTGTGTCCTGATAGAAATCAAAATCGTAAAAATATCTCATGTACATTGAACATGAAATATCACATATGTCCCTGTTACAATATAAACAAAAATTGTTATACTTAATGTATTTTTGATTCAACCTGAAACCTTTGAAAACTTCTCTTAAACCCTGTACCCTGATACAACCTATAGCAACATAAAATATTATCTGTGTCACTTTTTTAACCTGAACCAAAACTTTGTATAACTGTCTCCCTGTTTCAACCTACAACAGAAGATATACCCCTATATTTTCAACTTGAAACAAAACAAAGATCATCACCTTATGTCTCTTTTAGAATAACGTATACCCTTATGCACTACAATATGAGAAAAATATAATATCACTTGTTTCTACAAATCATAGAATAACTGGTCAATCATAATAGAATTAAATTTACTTGATACAAACAAATCAGATTGTTTAAAATTGCCACATATTGAAACATACATGTATATATTGTACAGTAAGTTTGCTCATCATATCTAAAATATTAAGCAATGAAAATAGAATATCAGAAATGTTGGCTACTAATTATATGTAAATATTTACCGAGAAGAGTCCACGTGAACGACTACACAAAAACAACAGAGGATGCAGTGTTGCACAGAAAACAAGAAACTAAGCCTACAGTATTTAAAGTAAGAAAAAAATGACACATTTTTCATATGTGACTTATAGCTCAAGCACAGGTTACACAACCATGAGCATGACTTTTTCATACTGCATAAGTGGTATGTGTCGCAGTGAAGGAAAATAAATTGGTTACAGTCATTTATGCTAATTTCTTAACACAAATAGATGGACTAAATGGAGAATAATTTCCTTTTCAGGAATAAGAAGAACAAGTATATATTCAGCTGTCTATAAATGGACTCAGCAACAAAATTTTGAAAGTAAATACTTTATTAATGGTATATGCCCTGGTGATCTAAGCATCTCCTGGTATCTTCCATTCCTGAAAAGAAGTTTCAGCTGGGGAGGCAAGGGACGCTACTCCCTTCAGTTTCTTCTCAAAGAATAATTTGAAAAATGTAATTATTATATTTATTATTATTGTATTATTATTGTTGTTAATATTACTATTACTATTGTAGTAGCCAAACATAAAGAAACTGCCTTAGCCTTTATTTTTGATGTTTTTTTTTTTTTCATAGACTTGTTATTTCAAAATTCCTTGACTTTCTACTTAAATTCCAAAATTCCCTGACAAATCTCAAAATTTGCTGACAATCCCTGACTTTGAAAAAACAAGCAATTTCATTGAAATGATATCCCCCGCCAAAAAATTTACTTGACTGTGTAATGTAAAATTGCTCCCAGTCGGCCATTTTTCATCGAATCGAAAAAAAAAATAAAATAAAAGTGTATCAGCGGAATGGGTTATTGTACACATGTATAAAGTTTCACAAAATTCCGTCCAATGGTATTGGAGATATTCTCCTGGACGGACGGACAGATGGACGGACGGAAGGAAGGACAGAAGGACTGACGGACAACGCTAAAATTATATCCCTCCACTTTCAGTGTGGGATAAAAAATTTTTCTCTGACCTTTTCCCTGACCGTGGACACCCTGTTGTAAGTCAGTCATGGGAAATGAATAATACCCCTTGAGCAACCTAAACAAAATCTTTTTGCATCTAAAACACCTGGTGCCCTGACACAACTTAAAATAAGTTCCCTGAGCCCTGATACAACCTGAACCTGTAAAATAAGAGCATATAATATTGTTCTGCCTAAAACAATAGATAAAAATCCCTTTAGCCCATAATTAAGAACCTGAAAACAAGCACCTGTACTCTTGAACAACCGGAAAGAATTCCATGAGCCCTGATATTTTACCTGAAAAGTTCCTCTGTACTGAAACAATTTGAAATTATAAATTTGCTCTTGTGGTCTTGTACAACCTGAACAAATAGAGACGAGAAATATGGAAAAGTCTTGAATCCAGTGGTACCATTTTCTAACAATACATATAATAAAAAACACATGTAGCACATTCTTTATGCTCATGATACAATCTAAAACAATATATTCCCCGTGTCCCTGGTAAAACATGAAACAGTAAAAAACATCCCTTGCATGCTGGAACAACTGATCACAAAAAAATATCCCTTGTACCTGATAAACACAATTGTGAAATATCCCATGAGTCACGCATACATGGTGTTATAATATATACTGATTTCTTATGTTCTTATTATAACTCGAAACATTTACAAACTATCCCTCATTCCCAGAGAGATCATGAAAATTGTGAAATATTTCCCTTGTACAGTTCTAAACCTGAAACTATGGGAACAAAAAATACCTTTTGTGTCCCTGTACAAACTGTAACAAAAAATATATATTCTATGTGTTACTGTTACAAACAGTGAAAAAAAAAAAATTCCTTGAAACCAGATGCATTCCTACACATTAACAAAAACTTTTTATACGCTTATACCCTCAAAAACAGAGTTAATACAAAACAATTAATGTTTCACAATAAAAACATGTTACAATACATAATATTCCTTTTCTAAATAACTTTAAAGAATGACACAACTTGCAAAAGTATACCTTACAGTGTCCTTTCACAGTATATTATGTTGTGACCTGAAACAAAATGAATATACATACATTTATATATGCAAAATATCCCATGAGTTCCTGTTACAATCTGAAAGAACAGTATCACTCCCTTAGTTCTTGCTATAAAATAAAACAGTGAAAATATATCCCATTTACGGTATACCCTGATGTAGCCTTACAAAAAAAAAAAAAGTGCCCCTGATACAACTTAAAACAATTAAAACATACACATTTTCCTTCATACAAACTGACATAATATGAAAATACATATAGCATCTATTGTTTACAACCTTATCAAGAATACATAATATCCCTGTTAAAAACCTTAACAATAAAAAAATATGCCTTGTTAAAGTAAAATCCTAAGAATAAAAATATTAAAAACATGTAAATAATATCTATATATTATCCCATGCATACCTACTTTACTTGTAACAGTATTCTAGTTTATAATATTTCTGCATATATACATTTATATTACATTTAAATAATAGCTGTACATTATCCTATGCATATCTATTTCACTTGTAACAGTATACTAGTTCCTTATATTTCTACATATATTTTTATTTACGTATAAATTGAAACAATAAATCTTTTGTATCCTCATACAACCTGGTAAAATATGAACTGTATAAAATATCTCTTGACCTGAAATATCTCTGTATATTATATATATATAAAATATCTCTATAACCTGAAGTACATTACATAACCTGTGTCCATGTTACATCTTAAGACTACATACATAAACATTATTCTCTAAACAAAATGAAATATCATAAAACATGT
Organism: Hippopus hippopus; assembly: GCA_946811185.2. Classification (NCBI taxonomy): domain Eukaryota; kingdom Metazoa; phylum Mollusca; class Bivalvia; order Cardiida; family Cardiidae; genus Hippopus; species Hippopus hippopus. The sequence continues at coordinate 57,865,966 of OX328102.1, forward strand.
TTGAGTCCCTCTAACAGCCTGTGTCACTTTAGCATTTTTCCCTATGGCCCTGTTACAAACTGAAATGATAAAGATATCCTTTATCCCCCTATACAACTCTACAATATAAAATAATCCTTTGTGCCCTAAACAACTGAAATAATACAAAATACCCCATATGTTCCTGTAAACATATCTTACAATATATTGTGTTTAGCGTGTTCTTTTTATACCTTAAACAACTTGAAAAAAATTTAAAAAAATTCTTGTAACAAGATACAACCGGTAAGATGGAAAGACCTCCCTTGTACCCTAAAACGTCATAAAATATCCCTTGTGTCCATGTTACAAGTAGAACTACAGTATAAAATAATCTATACTTATCCTGTTGTCCCTTTGAAAACTGAACATCAAAAATATTCCTCGTGCCCCGATACAAACTGATACAGTTAAAATATCTCATGTACATTAAACACAAAACATCCCATGTGTCCCTGTTACAATCAAAACAAAAGTAAATATACTTACTGTATTTTTAACCTGAAACCATGAAAACTTTAAAACTTATGCAAATTAAAGCAAAATGAAATATCACCTGTGTCACTTTTATAACCTGAAACGAGAACATATCTATATCACAGTCTCCCTGTTACAATCTACAACAATACATATTATTCCCTATATGTTCAACTTGAAACAAAAGAAAGAACACCTCATGTCCATTTTCAACATAGAATGATATGTAAACTTTATGCCCTTATGTACATGTACTACAAAATGAGAAAAATATATAATATCACTTTTATCTCCAAATCATAGAATTACTGGTCAGTCTTAAAAAAAAAAAAAGTGAATGAAATTTGGTTGATGGTAACAGTTGCCACATAATGAAAAAAACATGTACTGGTATATGCTGTATAGTAAGTTTGCTCAGCATATCTAAAATATTAAGCAATTCATATGATACTAAATTATATCAGCAAGATATGTTGACTACTAAAAATTTGTACACATTTAATAAGAAGAGTCAGTGAAAGACTAAATAAAAACAGCAGAAGATGGAGTGGTATAAAGAAAGTAAGAAACCACGGCCAACAGTATTTAAAATGAGAAAAATAACACATTTTTCGTATGTGACTTATAGCTCAAGCACAGATAAAACAACCACCACCATGGCTAATTCATATTGCATTAGTGGTATGTCTTGCAGTGAAGGATTTGTAATAAATATGTTACAATCATTTAGGCTAATTCCATAACACAAATAAATGACGATAATTTCGTCTTCAGGAATAAAAGGAACAAGTTTACATTCTGCTGTCTATAAATGGACTCAGCAACAAAAGTCTGAAAGTGAAAACTTTATTAATGGAAAACGCCATTTTTATCTAAACATCTAGTATCTTCCATTCCTGAAAAGAAGTTTCAGCTGGGGAGGCAAGGGGCGCTACTCCCTTCAGTTTCTTCTGAAAAAATAATTTGAAAAATGTAATTATAATTATAAAAATTATAGCCAAACATGAAGAAACTGCCTTAGCCTTTATTCTCGGTGGTTTTATCGTTCATAGACTTGTTATTTCGAAATTCCCTGACCTTCTGCTTAAATTAAAAATTCCATGATAATTCCCAAAATTTCCTGACAATTCCCGGATCTTATTAAAAAAAAAAAAAATCTCTGACTTTATCCCTGACCGTGGACACCCTGTTCTAAGTCAGTCATTGGAAATGAATAATACCACTTGAGAAACCTAAACAAATTCCTTTTGCACCTATAACACCTGATGCCCTGACATAACCTGAAAAAGTCCCGAGTCCTGGTACAACCTGAACCTGTAAAACAAGAGCATATAATCTTGTTCTGCCTAAAACAATAGAAAACATCCCTTGTACCAATAACTTAGAACCGTAACCCTTTACCAAACAATCCCTGGTTTTAACGACCCCGAGGAAGAAGCCTTCTGAAAACACTGTGGGAAAAGGAGAAAATGCTGGTAACCAGCATTTTCTCCTTTTCCCACAATGTTTTCTACTCTTCCAAAGTCAAGTTTCAATTTTTGAGTCACATTTATTTTTTGAGTCACATTTATTTTGTCGTCTGCAAATTCTTTCAATTTGGACCAGTCTAAGATTTTGTCGTTTGGTATAGAGTTAAAATACGCACCTGTACCTTTGAACAACCTGTTAGAATTCCTTGAGCCCTAATACTACACCTGAAAAATTCCTCTGTACTGAAACAATTTGAAACTGTAAATTTTCTCTGTGTTCTTGTACAACCTGAACCAATAGAAAATCTACCCTAATCCTTGATACTAACATACATTAAAGATGTATACCTATAAGAGCAAGGAAAACAACTCCAAGATAAAAACAATTAAAAATGCATCTAATCATTAAAGGAAACAGGGAAAGACCCTTGTGCCCTCATAAAAAATGAAACGATTAAAGTATCCCTATCATTCATACTGCTAGCTTAATAAATTCAAACTAATACCTTGTCCCTAGTACAACCTGTACCAAACAAAGTATACCCTCAGCCCTGCTATAACATAAACAATACAAAAAGATGTTCCTATCCTGTAACCACACAAATGCTGAAACAACTAGATCAGTCACAAAGTGGACAAATATCCCCCACCCCACCAGCATTTTGTCACTGGAGCAGCACAATCAGAGAATGGAAATTGTGTTCAAAACAGTGTTCACCTGTGACCTTGACCTTTGACCCATGTGACCCCAAAACAATAGGGCACCTCCTTGGGTCATGAGCAACACTTGTATAATGTTTCAGGATCCTAGGTCAAACAACTTTTGAGTTAGAGTACGGAAATGAAAATACAGATGGATTGACAGTTGGACAGACATACAGACGGATAGACAGACATGGTGAAACCAGGATACCCCTTCTCTACTTGGTAGGTTGGCAGTATAATAAACCGTACACCATGAAGCTGAAGGAAAAACAACATATGCGCCATGCTCTGCCAAAAGGGGGCTTAATGCATCTCCGCGATGCATGATTACCAAGCAAGTCATCACAGTATTATAGAGCCATAAAATCTGTTTAGTATAACAAGCTACTGAATCATGAGGTACACTGGTCCTTTGACATACAGAAAACTTACAAAAAGCAAAAAGGTTCAGCCCAGGTCAGCCTGCGTGGTCTGCGCAGGCTGATGTGGGCCACTATCTTTACAGATGCATCAAGCCCCCTTTTCACAGAGCATTGCTCATATATATATGATGATTTAACGTGAAAGAATCAGATGTAACTTTGCAAGTGTTTCATCCTGTTTCTTGTACTATCTCCTGTAACCAAAGTAACAACCCACATGGGCAACCAGTGGCAACGATAAATAAACACAAATTCAGTCAGTCACCTCTAAATGGAGCTGTGTGAGTGGCCGTTAGTACTAGCAGTGTTGAAAAAGTGTTATTTATGTACCATAGTGAAAGAGTTAATAGAGGTTACAACTCCAAAAAACAGTTAAAAACCCTTGAAATCATCTGGATACCTAAAAATAAGCCCATCCAAAAACTAAACATCGAAACATTTCGCTCCCGTCATTAGTGTTTATCAAACCCATAAACCTTCAATTATAATGTTCATAGTTTTCTTGTTCCATGTTTAAACTGTTTCGGGAATCAAGTCATTATTTCCAAATTCAAGCACATTTTGCCTCTATACACCTCTCTCTCTCTATCTCTCTGCAAATCTCAGAGCCTTAAATCTGTAATTTATATGTCCCATACTTCAACCTCCTAGAAATCTAGTTATTATTTCTAAAGTAAAAGTACATTTTGCCTCTCTCGCTCTGCGTTGTAAGGGTTAACTCTTCCAAGACAATCCTGTGTTTAATGACCCGTAGAAGCTTTGGCTGGTAAGAAGCATTTTCTCCCTTTCCCAAATTTTTTTCTGCCCTATCAAAGAAAAATCCCTTCATTTGAGGGCAAAATCAATGTTTGCCTACAAATGCTTTTAATCTGGACATATCCAAATTTTGTTGTCTGGTAAAGAGTTAAGCCGTAGCCCTCCATTGACACGGTACAAATGTCTCGGCACTTGTCACAACTCGGCCAATTCCGATCCTACATCTTGATCACAGAATCGCCCAAGGTTCGCCTAATGAAGGACTGTAGCAGTCCTGCTAGTCTGTCTCTCTTCTTTAATTAACCCTTTACCACACAAAGCCAACTTTTAACAACTCTGAAGGAGAAGGCATTTGAAAACATGGTAGGCAAGGAGAAAATGCTGGTAACCAGCATTTTCTCTGTTTCCCACAATGTTTTCTACCCTTTCCAACACAAATCCCATATTTGAGTATATTTCTATTTGTCATCTGCAAATGCTTTGAATTTTGACCAGTGTAAGATTTTGTTGTTTGGTAAAGTTTTTAAAATCTTTATTTTTATATTTAAAAAAAACACAAAGTCATCGTGTGCACACACTACATTTACCTTTTTGTAGTTTCATTATACAAGTTTACCAAAAAATAACGTACTCTTCAAAAATGTCAACTCTAACATACCTTTCTGTTTAAGTCATTCTGACAGGTTTCATTCCTCTCTCACTGCTGACCATTGTGTCGAAGATAGTTATGTGGGAAAGCAGCCAGTGGCTTGCAAAAAAATATTGTGTAGTACTGGTAAAAGAGAAACTCCAGTGATATAACTGAAGTAATGCTGAAAATGGCCTTAAACACAATACAGTCAATTATTCTTTCTGTTTGCTTCTGTGCCTTATCTTGAAATCCTTCTCTAAACCCACTGTGTATTAAAAATTAATGATAATTAAAAATAAAATCCTTACGTATACTTTTTGACTCCTTTTTTCAACCCAAGACAATTCTGGAACACTCAAAACATAGTGTTTTCTTCCACCTACCTTTTCTAACGATTCCTCCACTTAAACCTGAAACCCTTGCAGAAAAGTTCACATATATAAACCAATGGAAAGTAACAGCTGAAACATGGAACAAGCATGCACATGTTTGATTACACCAGAAACCAAGTGATTTTTCCCAGTTACTTGACAATATGTGACAACCATGTAAAAAGTCTTAGTACCAGGATACATATATTAACCCTTAAGCTGTTAAGTGCGACTCACTGACCTTTTGTGGACAGTGTAGATCAAGATCAGACTACACAGACAGTGCAGTCTGATCTTGATATACACTATCCAATAAGCAGATATTTTGCTCAAAAAAGTAAGTTTTAAATACCACTATTTGGGTTTTTCCTATTGGCTAGAAGTTTGTATTTAATTAAGAGGATAAGGGTTAACCCATAAACTGCTAAGTGTGACTTACTGACCTTTGGCAGACAGTGCAGATCAAGATCAGAGTGCACAGAACATGTACTCTGACCTTGGATCTACACTATCGGATAAGGAGATAATTTGCTTGAAAAAGTAAGTTTTATATAACACTATTTGGGTCTTTCCTATTGGCTTGAAAGTTTTATCTAACTTATTCACTCTGTACCAAACGACAAAATTTTAGACTGGTCCAAATTGAAAGCATTTGCAGACGATAAAATAAATGTGACTGAAAAATTGAAATTTGGTTTGGGAAGGGTAGAAAACATTGTGGGAAAAGGAGAAAATGCTGGTTACCAGCATTTTCTCCTTTTCCCACAATGTTTCAAAAGGCTTGTATCTCTGGGTCGTTAAAAGTCGGGATTGTTTGGTAAAGAGCTATTTAAATTGTCATGAACTTTAAAATGAAAACAAAACACGTGATTTCTGATGGCAAACATTTGGACCAGTGGGAAGATGGGAGGGGACAGAATTCAGAATATACACAGTCATATTGGTATACTATTATTATAATGGGTTTTCCTTTTTTTCTTTCATTTTTATTTTCTGATGTTTCTTTTACCAGTACTTGCAAAATATTTTTCAAAAGCCACTCACTGGCCACTTTCCCACATCGTTGAAACAATAATCAGCGGCGAAAATAATAAATCCTGTCGCAATGACTATTATCAATCCTCTGAAAGAAATTCACCGCACTGGGGATTTCAAGTCCTGTGCTTTTAGGCTTGGCACTGTGTGAAAGAGGATGGCAGTATACATACACTTGTCCAATCTAACTCTTCACCAGATAAAATTTAAGACTTGTCCGAGTTAACAGCAAGAATTTTGTAGACGACAAAATAAATGTTACTTCAATGTTGGCATTTATCTTTGAAAGGTAAGAAAACATTGTGGAAAATGGAGAAAAATGCTGGTTACCAAAATTTTCTCTTTTTCCCAGTATGTTTTCAAATGGTGTCTTCCTCTGGGTCGTTAAAAGATGTGATTGTGTGATAAAGGGTTAATCAACTCTGTTCTTTTCTCGTTTTATACTTTGATCTTCTTTTAGAAATAACTTTTGTTAATTATGTCTTTGCAATTCATGTGAATCACAAATGAAACTGCCCATTAGGGAAGTGTACAAAAAGATTAGATGTGCCAGGTGATCATAGCCTATACCTCTCTAAAAGTACATCAATCATGGTGCATGGCAGGATACAATGCCTCTATTACAAAATAACGGCAACAGACAACTTCAAACATTGCCAGCATTGTAATTAGTACTCATTGAAAAAACACAGATTTTCTCTTTACCTCACGACAAAATTCCAGACTTTTCAAAATTGAAAGCATTTGCAGACGACAAAATTAAGTGTGACTCAAATGATGTTATTTATCTTTGAAATGCTACAGGATATTGTGGAAAGGGAGAAAATGCTGCAGTGTTTTCTCCTTTTTCCACATTGTTTTCAGAACCTTCTTTCTGAGGGTCTTTACAAAATAGAGTTGTCTGGTAAGGGGTTAACTTATGCAGATGGCTTTTTACGCTAAAAAAAAAACTGCAGCAAGAACAAAAAAAAAAAACCCCAAAAAAATGGCTAGAAACAAGCAGTATGGCAATGTTTTTACTTGTGTTTACGTCATAAACTTTAGAGTTGGTATTGTGAAACTGCTTTATCTAATCAATTTATGAATTGTCCGTCTTTTTATGTGAACTAATTATAGATCTCCGATAAATTTACAATTCACAGGACGTTCCCTTTTGGATCATTTGTCTAGGCATTTTACCTCTTCACCAAGGTTATGCTGACATTGAGCCTGTCATGCATGTAGTTGTACGTAGTTCATTTCAAACATAGTCTGCCGTACTGTTACTACAGTCAACTAGGTTGAAGGACATTCAAAGTAGGTTCAAAATTGGCAAAAATGGGAAATATAGAAAATTTAAGAAGGTTAACTACATGTAAGTACAGTTAAATACATCTAACCGCAAGTAAAGTGGTTAGGATTAACTAGGGTATCACTATGTCTAACTACAAGTAACTATGTTACACTACATATAAACTATGTCCTAAGTATGCACTACGTCCTAAGTATGCCCGACTATTTTAAATTAGAGCCGATAAGCTATGGTAATTGTGCTTTTGGAAGTTGACGAGCCAATGTTGCTTATCTCTTATTCTGCCATGCCACAAGGAAGAAACGATGTTCTTCCAAAACTATGGTCAACTACAGTACACACTACGGTTTAGTAGGGTCAACTGTGAGCAAAGTGGAGCCCTAGGGTTAAATAGGGTATCACTATGTCTAACCATACACAGAATGCACTGCAGTAAAGTAGGGTCAGTTACAGTTAACTACGTAAGATGTGACCACGGTCTATTTAAAACATTTGAATTCTGTGTAGAACGCGGCAAATATCCGAAAACCAAACACGGTCACCGCAAAAAATACCGAAAGTGATACATTACAGCAGTTTCACAGTATCTGATTATTTTACATGAGTATTTTTCAAGTCATCTGCGTTTCTTTTTCGAAGTTGATGAAATAATAAGTCATGGGGTGGATAAAGGGGTTGAAAATATAGCAGGTGGATGGGAGTGGCAGAAACATGACATGCCAATGAGAGTGTAATCAAACAGAAACAGGTGTTTTTCATCTTGTTGATTTCAATTTTCAATGTTTCCTCCATATGGACACTTTTTAGTGCATTTATGTAGGAAAAACATTTAAACAAACATGCTTAAACCTTAGGCTGCTAAGCACAACTCACTGACCTTTTGCGGAGAGTGTAAATCAAGATCAGACTGCACAGAATGTGCAGTCTGATCTTGGATCTACACTGTCCGATAAGGAGATACTATTTCCAGAAACATAATTTTGAAATTACAATATTTAGGTTTTTTTTTTGGTCGAATTGAAAATTTCATCTTAGTTTTATTAGCACGATAAGGGTTAATTCTCATTAGAGGCATACATCAAGTCACATTATTTTTCGACTCTTTACATCAAACTCTTGTAAGAACATGAATATTATTTTGCTTTACCTCTGACATGTTTAAAATGAAGTTCTCACTGACAATCAGTTGAAAACAGCTGCGAGAGAGGCGTAATTAACTCTTAGGTTGCTAGGCGCAACTCATGGATCCTTTGTGGACAACTTAGATCAAGATCATACTGCATGTTCTGTGCAGTCTGATCTTGGATCTACACTGTCCAATGAAAAACAAATGAAATCGACAGATAACATTTTTAAAAGAAATGTCAGTTCATGGCTGTTCTTACCAGACTGATATCTAACATATCTCAATGTATCCACCAGTTCAGATTCAACATCAGACTGCTTGTTCTGTGCAGTCTGATCTTGATCTGCAATTTATCAGCAAAAAAGAAAAAAAAAAAAAAAACAAGATGCTGCCCTAACTATGCTAGCTAAGACTAGCAGATACGTGGCGTACACCACAGATAGCAATTAGGTTTTTTTTTCCTTTTCTGACTGAAACTCAAGTTAAGTTTGTTTCCAGATCAGAAACTGAATATGGTTTGATTACACTATCTTTGATGAAAGAACTCGGAAACATATCTGCAAAATCTAACTCAGCAATCCCTCTGTCTTAGATTTAGGTTTTAACATGTATTGGTCATTGGGTTGATTTATTGATTGAATGGTGTTTTATGCCATTTTCAACATTATTTCAGTCATATCACAATTTGCTAGGAGGTGGTTTTGTAACTGACAGGTAGCCCTAAAATGTTTTATACAAGAAACTGCAATATGAGAGGAATTTGTTTGTATGTGCTGTTTATTAACCCTTGGGCTGTTAAGCACGACTGAAGGACCTTTAGTGGACAGTGTGGATCAAGATCAGACTGCACAGAACGTGCAGTCTAATCTTTGAACTACACTGTCTGATAATGAGATATCTTTCCCCCCCAAAAATACCATTGAAATAGCAAGTACTTGGTTTTTACTATTGAGCTTGAAAGTTTCATTTCACTTATTTAATCAACTATAGGATTTGAAAAAAAGCAGCCAGAGGGATGAGAATGATTCTGCATTTTAACTATTAAGTTGAACATACAGTTTTTGCTTCTGGGCTATGAGCACTTCCTGCTTCATCTATAAACAGCATGCAGTTCTTGTTTTTGGGCTATTCACTTTGTTTCGGCTTCAAGAAATTCTTGCAGTTGTTTGCTTCAGGGACTTTGATCAGGTTTGCGGCCTTGAAGTTCGTGTCTTACACTTCTGGGTCCGTATTCATCAACCATTCTTAAGAACGTTCTCAGTCTTATTCTTTAGAATTGGTTAACCTTGAAAGAAACACAACATCTGATTGGCTAAACCATTTGGTTTAGCCAATCAGAAGTTGTATCACTTTCAAATGTTGAAAATCTTGGAGACTGAGACAAAGATTAGTCTTAAGAATAGTCAAGGTTAATACAGACTTTGTTCTCACTTGGATAAAATCTGAAAGAACAGGGAAAAATAGCTTTGTTGGGTTTTGAAATTACACATTGAATGATTTTCCATATTGTCCCCTGCAAACATCCATACATTTGGAACATTAACCCTTTCCTGCTGGTAAAGTTAAGTGAAACTTTCAAGCCGATGGTAAAAACCTGGATAATACTTTTTAACTCTTTACCAAATGACAAAATTTTAGACTTGTCCAAATTGAATGCATTTGCAGAAGAAAGTAGAAAACATTGTGGGAAAAGGAGAAAATGCTGGTTACCAGCATTTTCTCCTTTTCCCACATTGTTTTCAGAAGGCTTCTTCCTGTGGGTTGTAAAAACCAGGGATTGTTCGGTAAAGGGTTAAACTTATTTTTTGCAGAAAAAGATCTCCCTATCGGAAAGTGTAGACTAAAGATCAGCATGCACATTCTGTACAGTCTGATCTTGATCTACGCTGTCCACTAAAGGTCAGTGAGTCATGCTCAGCAGCCGAAGGGTTAAGAATAGCCATGATTAAAAAAAGTATGAAACGATGTACATGTCTAGTAAAAACTGAAGCAATGAGGATTGCGTTCCATTCATTTATTCATTCACTCATCCATCCACAGACCCACCCTCTCACTCACTCACTCACTCACTCATTCACTCACCCACTCACTCACTCTAAGCAAGTTATCACAAAATTTTTTTCGCCTGAAACTTCCTCTTGTCTGATAAGTGACTGAATTATGACACCTTTTGGCATGCACAAAATTGACGATTAGCAAAAAGTTTTGATCCAGGTCAGCCTGAGAGGACTGCACAACCTGGGTCAATATTTTTTGCAGTTGCATTAAGCCTCCTTTTCACAGAGCATGGTTTATACCATTTACAGCTTAATTATTGTATTACCTGAACTAAAAATGCATTAAAAAAATCCTGAAGAGCCTGAAGAAGAGAACTGGAAAACATGGTAGAGGCCAGTGTCATGTCACCTTTTGACTCTACCACACAATCCCAACTTTTAACGACCCTGAGAAAGCTTATAGAAAACATTGTGGGAAAAGGAGAAAATGCCGGTAACCAGCATTTTCTCCTTTTCCCACAATATTTTCTACCCTATCAAAGTCAGAAATCATCATATTAACAAGATTTAATTTGTTGTCTGCTGATGCTTTTAATTTAGTCCAGTCCAAAAATTTGTCGTTTGGTAAAGAGTTAAGATCCAATCATTGAAGCCACAAATAAAATGTTGCTTGCAAATGTGCCATGCTCTAGTAAAAGGAGGCTCAATGCATCTCAGTGATGCATTATACCAAGCAAGACATCACCTAATTATGTATCCATAAAATCCATTGTGTCAAACAACCAACTAAATCATGAGGTAGAATTATCCTTTGACATGCAGAAAATTTAAAGATAGAGAAAAGTTTCGGCCCGTGTCAGCTAGCGCAGGCTGATGTGGGTCGATACATCTCACAACTGCATTAAGCCCCCTTTTCACAGAGCGTGGCTCAAATGCTTTTGATGTGGACATGTCTAACCTTTGGCAGCGATGGCCTGCTCATGTGGGTACTTAACCATTTGTATAAGTGTCCTAATGCTCTATTAAAAATAAGTAATCGACAATAAATAATGAATTATTAAAAAAAAAAAAAAAAAAAAATTCAGTTAATACAGCAGAAAATGGGTTAAAATGAGGACTGTTACAATGAGCAATCATGTATTGTAAATGTTAATTTCACATCAATCTATGTTTGAAATTTGACACATATTGCTCTAATTTTGACAGGAACAAACAGTTCAGTGACTGTGACAGGACAAGAAATATGCCCGACCTACGAGTAAATTGTAAGTTTTCTTTGGGACTAGTTCTAAAGTTGCAGCTGCTGTAGCTGTTCTCTCTCTCAGCCTATCAATTATCAAACTTTCACTTTCACTTTCTGGTAGCATCGTTTCTTTTCTCTTGAAAACACGTGACGCTGTATGATGTCATTCAATTTCACCGTTTTTTGCCAGCAACATGTAAATACAGCGTTTTTCTAAACCTTTGTTCCAATAGGATGCTATCCGCTTTACAAGAACAAGGGGTACTTCTTTTAAGAAACAACGACCTTTTCCAAGCTCATAATTCGAATGGGGTATTTCAAATGAAAGAGATTAATGTTTTGCCAGGCGGTGAATTTCTTTCGACTTCGAGCCTCCTTCTTTAGATTGATGTTTACACAGAGTTTACGTCAAAAAGTCCAAAATTACCTTCGAAAATTGTGTAAAATTATAGAAGAATATGAAATCCATACCTGGAATAGCCTTTTTTCAATCCTAAATTAATAAAATTTGCTTAAAACACAGAGAATAACAGTCAGTTCCAACTTGTAAGCTGCCATTTTACTAACGCTGCAGACGAAGTAAATCTCTATGCGCTGATTGGATATTCTTGACCATATGATCAATATTGTACGCTGATTGGATATTCTGTACCAGGTGATGAGTTTTATTATAATTAGTCTGTGCAGGTGCGAGTATGGATTCTGGGAAAATGTGACGTCATTGCAATGTTGCCCTGTTTCTTTCAGCTAATTTAAGATATTCCACAACTGCTTTTTGTTTGTTGCATTGCGCGAAAGTTTTCAAACAGGAAAATGCGCGCAAACAGAATAAACTCCGGACATCGTGCTATATTGTATGTTTAAATTCTTTGAAGTGTTATGTTCTATTTTTACGTTTTATGGAGAGTGAACTAAAAATCGTCATGATGGCCGCACAGATCTATATCTGGAGGCTTTGGGATCGCTTTTCTGCGCAATATTCATTCACAAAATGGAACACAAACTTCGTAAATCATGTGTTATTCTATCGTTTCATATTAGTTATACTTGACAATTTTACTTCTATCAAGAATAAGGTGAAATTTACCCATAAGCCGAGTAATCAGCATTGCTTCTTCCATTTAAGAACTCCGCGGCCGAAAGGAATCACTGTGGTCTGCGCATGTGCAAAATGTAGAATTCTGGACCACGTGATCTGTATGTCACGTTTCTTTCAAGTGAGAATGCTAAGTTTAAATCATGTTTGTTACATTAAGGAGATGTTTAAAAAAACAACAGAGTTTTAAAAAAATTCCATAAGACAGATCTTTTAAAAATATAATTATACTTAAGCAAAAAGATCAATGAATAAACTAATTAATCAATTATTTTATGCCTTATGTAGCCTATAGGCCAAATTTTCATATTAGGCTCTACGTTGGCCTACATATATCCGAATTTGACTTTGTCAATACTGAGTGATAAAAATTAAATTTCTAAAGAAAAGCTGCGCTACTTTTCTGTTAAATTTTTACAAAAACAATCCCGTATTTTACAATATTTCGCTGGCAATACCTGTTCCTTTTTAGCTCACCTGAGCACGAAGCGCTCAAGGTGACCTTTTGTGATCGTGCTGTGTCCGTCGTACCAGGGATCTTATACACTCTACATATACGATCCCTGGTCGTGCGTCGTCAACTTTTACCTTGTGCACGCTCTAGAGGCCACTTTTTCAGTCCGGTACTCATGAAATTGGTAAGAATGTTTGTCTTGATGATATCTCGGACAGATTCGAAAATGGGTCAGGTCGGGTCAAAGACTAAGTCACTAGGTCAAATCTTAGAAAAACCTTGCGTACGCTCTAGAGGCCACATTTTCAGTCTAGTACTCTTGAAAGTTGGTCAGAATGTTTGTCTTGATGATACTTTGGACGAGTTTGAAATTGGGTCACAACGGGTCAAAAACTAGGACACCAGTCAAATCTTTCAAATAGCATATGTAACGCTAGAGTCAACATTTTCTGTCCAACTCTTAAGAAAGTTACTCAGAATGTTTTTTTTTTTAACGATCAATAAGATGAAATTGAAAATGGGTCGCAATTGGTAAAAAACTAGGTCGCCATGTCAAATTATGGGAAAACCTTGTTTATACTTTAGAGGCAACATTTTCTGTCCAATACTTATGAAAAGTGGTAAGAATCTTTGTTTTGATAATATCTACAATGGGAATTGGGCTAGGTTTGTCCAAAAATTAGGTCGCGGAGAGAAATTCTAGAAAAAAGCTTGTGTACAAGCTAGAGGCCAAATTTTCAGTCCAATACTTATAAAAGCTTGTTAGAGCGTTTGTCATAATGTCTCGAAGGAGATTGAAAATGGGTCATGTTTGGTCAAAAGGCTCAGGTGAGTGACTTCATGGCCATCGTGGCCCTCCTGTTTTTCAGAAACCTTCTTTCTCGGTGTCATTAAAACTCAGGAATTTACATGTATTATGGTAAATTGGGTTAGGAGGTAATCGCAAGTAAATGCAGCGGTCATGCTTGTGGAGGAGTCGTCCGAAATGATCGAATTTAAGTGTTTGATTGTAAGGTGTTCAAAGCCTTTTTTCAACATTACATGCTCTTCAGTTATATCGCATCGGTGGAACAAATTATTCTTTTTACCGGTTCTTCGCACAATTTTCGACTGAGCTACCGACGGCTGTTAACTAGAATATTGTCCTTTCCCAAAATGTTTTCATGAGTCATATTCCTCCAGGTTGTTTATTACGTAACGGATTAAAGAAGTCGAATTCGGTCTTTGTCCAGAGTCCGCATTCACCAACCATCCTTAGTCTTATTCTCCTGAATTTTCTTCATTTGAAAGTTGCACAACTTCTGATTGGCTAAACCATTTGGTTTAGCCAATCAGAAGTTGTGTTACTTTCAAATGAAGAAAATCTTGAAAAAATAAGACTAGGCTAATCACACTGAGGTTATGAAGTTCCGCTATTTAAATCTGCGTCGTCACAACGACACCACGTGCGACGTTATCGGTACATGATTCGGAGATCTTCGTCTCGTGTTTCGAGAAAAATGCAGAAAAGACGCCCTCCACAAAAGAGGGGGAAAAACCCCTAGTAGAACAAAATTTGTTTAACAAATAGCAAACCCTCAGAGTAAAAAAAAAACAAAGCAAATAATTCTCAAAACCGGGCTGCGTCCCCCACCTCCCCGTGTAGATCGCTCAGCCAGTTTATTTCCGATGATTGATGATAGTCATTGCGACATAAGCTGGCTGGCCTTTGGCCAGTGGAGCTTTAAATAAAGATTTGATATTTTAGAAGTATTGTTTGGGGAAAATATCTCATCAGACTGTAGACCAAGATCAGACTGCATGTTCTGTGCAGTCTGATCTTGGTCCATGCTGTCCGCAAAAGGTCCTTGCGTAGCACTTAGTAGCCTATGGGTTAAAAAAAAAAAACTTTGTCAAATGGAGAAATCGCTCAGAACGGTGACTTATTTACACTACATCTTGGGGGGGGGGGGGGGGGGGGGGTTGCACTGCAAAATCTTGGTTTTGCTGAAATTCTAAGTTCGATGAAATTCCTGATTTATGAAACAAAATTCAAAATTGAAATCATTTGCAGACAACAAAAAATAAATGTGGCTCAAATGACGGGTTTTGTCTAGAATGATTGATTGATTGATTGTATGGTATTTAACGCCGTTCTCAACATTACTTTGTTATATCGCGGTGGCCAGTGCACCTATCCATGCTTTGCTGGAGTCTCTTTTACCAGTAGGTTTTGTCTAGAAAATCTCTGAAAAGGTTTAACTATGTAAACCAAAGATCACACCGCATATTTTGTGCAGTCTTATCTTCATCCATGCTCTCTGCAAACAAAAATCAAAGTTCACAGTATGTACTTTCCATCAATCAATGTTTTCAGAAAATATTCTTTGCTGGTACAAAAAGATTGATATCTTTGTATTAACTCTTTACAAAATTTAAAATTTTGCATCAGTCCAAATTCAAAGCAGTTGCAGAGGTTAAATGTGGCTCAAAACTTGTATTCTGAAGGGTAGAAAGTATTATAAGAAAATGCTGGTTACCAGCTACCAATGGCTGAAAGTACACTAAACTTTCTGATAAAAGAGAAAATGCTGGTTACCAGCATTTGCTTCTTTCTTCACAAAAATTTCTCAACTCTTTACCATACAAGCAAATTACAGACTTGTCCAAATTCAAAGCATTTGCGAATGACAATTTAACTCTTCACCAAACGACAAAATTTTAGACAAGTCAAAATTGAAAGCAATAGCAGACGACAAAATAAAAGTGATTGAAAAATTGAAATTGTTTTTTGGAAGGGTAGAAAACATTGTAGGAAAAGGAGAAAATGCTGGTTATTAGCATTTTCTCCTTTTCCCACAATGTTTTCAGAAGGCTTTTACTTCAACGTTGTTAAAACTCGTGATTGTGTGGTAAAGATTTAAATGTAGCTCAAAAGATGGAATTCGTCTTTGATGGGGTAGAAAACATGGTGGGAAAAGGAGAAAATGCTGGTTACCAGCATTTTCTCCTTTTCCCACTATGTTTTCAAAAGGCTTCTTTCTTAGGGTCATTAAGGGTCATTGTGTGGTAATGGGTTTAGCCATTACTCTCAATTTGTAAAAGGGAATAAAGACGAGACAAAACAACAATTCAGACTTTTATTATAGAAATATAGAGTTATTACAATTATTAAAAATTAAATTGATGTAAACTCATTGCAAATCATTTGATAATAGAAATATTCATACAAGTTTAATAACTGAGCAATTGTGTTAAAAAAAATTACAAGAGTACCACACACCACTTGTGAAAATATTACCAATGATGTTCACTCAATGAAATATACATATATTTCGATCTTTTAATGAAATAAACAAATGTCCTCTATATATTCCCTGCTTTATCAAAATTTCCCAGCATGATAGGAAAAACATTTGTCCACCTTCAGAGCTTTGATCTTTACTCACTTGAAACATATGGAATGTCATGTTGTAATAATTTTCCTGGTGCTTTTCTTTAATTTGAGCAGCATGACAAAATGTTCGTACGCAGCATGAACTAAATACAAGCACCAGGAAAGTTACTACAACATAATATTCCTTTTATAACCTACAACTTTCAACGACAACATTTTGCAATTATTGACATACATGTACTATTCAAAAACAGCAAACGAAACAAGCTAATTAATAGTGTGGATGGTAGTAACTCTATCTTCATTAATGGCGGATAAATGTTACAGCTTAACATTTCGACTAATCGCCAATCAATACATGCTTAGTCTGTGCATGATAAGTCATCATACCATATTTGGAACTGTATTTCACAGAGTGTAGATACCGATTTTTTTCCCTGTTGTGTGTGTTATTTCCTCCGATTAAACACATGTTTTTGATCCTGAAAATTTACTGGTATAAGATCAATGTATGTATCCAGCCCATGCATTAGATGCAAGATAAATTCATGTAGAAAATTATAAAATCAACGACCTTGTTCATCCCAGTTTTAAAGTAAGTGAAAATTACTGATAAATGATAGGGGGCATGTATGGTACAGCTCTCTTTACTAAATAACAAAATTTTAGACTAGTCCAAACTGGAAGCATTTGCAAACGACATATAAAATTTAATTAAGATGACGGTACTTGTTGGTGAAAGTGTAGAAAACCTTGTGGGACAAAGGAGGAAATGCTGGTTACCAACATTTTTCTCCTTTTCCCACAAGGATTTCAAAAGGCTATTTCTTTAGGGTTGTTAAAACCTGGGATTGTTTGTTAAAGAGTTAAGTAATACTGTTGGACACTTTGGCCTAGTTTCATGAAAAATTTAAACCTCTTGTATTGCTCAAGTCTGCTGAAAGATTCAGTTTCTGATTTAAGTTGAGTTTGTAACTTGACACTTTTCACTAACATTAGCAGACTTAAGTAATGTTCTCAAATCGAAAGTTGACACAAGGTTTCAGACTCAACTCAGCAAAATCAGTAAAGCACTTACGTCTATTTACCAAGTTAGTTCTGTGATTTCTTCCGAAAATCTATAAAAGCCCTGAATTTTTCATTCATTTGTATTGATGGTTAAAACTAAAATTTAGATAGAAATACATTGTGGTAAAATAAGAAAATGCTGGTTACCAGCATTTCCTCCTTTTCCCACAATATGTTCCACCTACCGCCCAAATTTTTTTTTTATTATTTGAGCCGAATTTATTCTGTTGTCTGCAAATGCTTTGAATTTGGACACGTCTAAAATTTTGTTGTGTGGTTAACCCTTTACCAGACGACAAAATTTTAGCCTTGTCCAAATTGAAAGCATTAATTTTGCAGACGACAATTTCAATATGGCTCAAACAGTGAAAATTTTCTTTGATAGGGTAGAAAACATTATGGGAAATGGAGAAAATGCTGGTTACCAGCATTTTCTCCTTTTCCCACATTGTTTTCATAGGGCTTCTTTCCCAGGGTTGTTAAAAGTTGTCATTGTGTGGTAAAGGGTTAAGAGTCAAGAGTAATCAGCCTCATTCTTATGTCTTTTCCTCACAAAATACATGCATCAGTTTCTCCCCCCCCCCCCCACCCCAACCTATTTAATTTTGGGTCAAAATCAAGTTTTATGTTCTTGCAAGGGTGTCCAAATTCACAGTTTGTCTAAATATATAGATGATATACTGTTATGCTTTTTTTTCCACCAGTAGTCTTTTGCTTTTTAAGGATTTTAGTAATTGCAGCATTTTATCCTTAAAGAAATCACTGTCACACTCATACCATTTTATTTCCTGTAAGTTAGCAAGACTGATATCTAACTTTTGTTTCAAACATTTCTCTGTAAGCAGTACTCTAACTGTACTTTTATGATCTCTGACTCCTTGCAGTATCAGAGAATCCCGATCCCAAGTCACATATTTATCTTCCGCTGCAAATTTTGGTACAATATAAAACTGCATTGTAGTGGCACTGTAAATCATTCTCAATCTGTCGGTTTTTGATTCTAATGCAAATACATCTTCATCATCATAGAGAATTATTCTGACAGGCTTGTCAGCCTTGTAATCAATTTCCTCTAGCTTTTCTTTAACCCTCACTGCCAAATCTCGGTCTTGATCTTCAAACAGAATGCAGATATCGTAGCGATCTTCCTTAGGTTTATTTTCAAGGCTCATATCATGAACTTTTTCCACAATATCTATAAAACAAAATTAACCAGACATCAGCTACTAGCAGGTTTATGTGAAGCCATTATTTTTTTTTCTTTTACTAAACATTGCAATAATTTGTATTTTTTTACCAAACAACCTAAAATGTTGGACTTGTCCAAATCAAAAGAAACTGCAGACGACAAATTTGAAACTGCCTTAAATGAGCTGTACAAAATATTGTGGGAAAGGAGAAAATGCTGGTTACCAGCATTGTCTCCTTTTCTGACAATATTTTTAAAAGCATAATTCTTCAACGTTATTAAAACACTGAACTGTGTGGTAAAAGGTAAAGACACTAAGGGAGGCAGCCTTTGAAACGATGGAAAAACCAACATTTTATACATTTTCCACAATGTTTCCGCCCTTCAAAACACAAACTCCATTATATGAGCAACATTTAATTCAATGCCTGCAATTAAATCTTTATCACACAATCCCGAGTTTTAACAGCACTAAGGATACAGCCTTTTGAAAACCTTGTTGGAAAAGGAGAAAATGCTGGTAACCAACAAGGTTTTCTACACTTTCACAGATGCTTACCATCATTTAAGTTACATCTTATTTGTTGTCTGCAAAGTCTTTCAATTTGGACAAGTCTAAATCTGGTCATTTGGGTTGATGAGTTAATGCTTTTCCGTCTACATTTAATGCTTTCAATATGTACGAGTCAAAAATTCAATCATCTGGAAACAGTTAACTCTGTATACCAAATAACAAAATCTTAAGACTTGTCCAAATTGCAAGCATTTGCAGAAGACATATTAAATGTAACTCAACAGTGAAACTTATCAATGGAGGGTGTGAAAAAATAATAAAACACTGGTTACTAGCATTTTCTCCTTTTCCAACAATGTTTTTAAAAGCCTTCTTCCCCAAGGTCGCTAAAATTTGGGATTGTTTGGTAAAGGATAAATCCCCATTCTGCAACAAACAACGTCAGTTGCTTTACGTGGACACTGCATTTTGATCCAAGACCCACAATTCTAGATTGCATTCTTATTTTTAAGGATCCTCTAAATTTTGAAGAAAAGCAAATAGCTGAATGGCTAAACCATTTCTGGCTGAACCAAGTGGTGAAGCCATTAACTCTTTATAAGATGAAAAAATGTAGGCTTGTCCAAATTCAAAGCTTTTGCAGACAACAATTTAATTTCAACTCAAAACATTAAATTTGTCTATCATAGGTGGGAAATGGAGAAAATACAGGTGACCAGCATTTTCTTCTTTTTGCACAATGTTTTTTCTCTTACAATGACATACCCGATTTTTTTCAGCCACATTTAGTTATGTCTTCTGTAAATACTTTCAATTTGGAAAAGTAAGAGTTAACTCTACAAAACAGAATTTTACACTTCTCCAAATTGACAGCATTTGCAGACAGCAAATTAAAGTGTGTGTCCAATGAATAAGTATTTGTTTGAAAGGGTAGAAAATACTGTGAGAAAATGATTGATATCAGCATTTTCCCTTTTCCAACAACGTTTTCATAAGCATTTTTTCAGGGTCATTAAAACACAGAAGAGTTTGGTAATGGGTTAAAAAGCTACCTTCTGAAAGTTCTTTTGCCAGAGCAATTTCTGCTTTGCGTAATTCATCATGCACAAATTCCATCTTCATTTCTGCCAATATAGCGAGGAAGGACTCGTAATGTTTGTCGGACTGTGACACAACTGTATCTAACAATAGTCGTAAAGCTTCTGTTGTTGTCTTAGTCTCCTTCAATGAACATAATGAGTGGGAAAAGAAAGTTTAATACAATCAATAGCCGTATTCGACTGGTCAACTATCGTGAAGCATGAAAATGAATATTAAGCTCCGCCTACCTGTAAGGTGCCCGTGCTTCATAAACATTACGATTTGAGAGCATAAGGTTTATGCTTCAAGAAAGTTTATGAAATTGTGAAATTACCAGTCGAATAAAAACAGTGCAACACGAAAACCGTAATTACCAGTCAAATATGGCTAATGATGCAGTACACTAAGCATGTCATCACATAACAAATGAGCCGTGCTCTGTGAAAAGGGGGCTTAATGCATCTGCGAAAAGTATCGACCCAGGTCAGCCTGCGCAGTCTGCGCAGGCTGGCCTGGGTCGAAACTTTCGCTATTGGTCAATTTTCTGTTTGCCGAAGGACCAGTCTACCTCATGATTAAGTCAGTTATTTAAAAAAGTAGCTCTTATGGATCCATAATTATGTGATAGCTTGGGTTGGTATCATGTGTTACGGTGATGCATTAAGCCCCCTTTTGCCAGAGCACAGCTCATATCATCCCTCAGTTACATTAATGCACAACAGATTTGGGTGGTCACTTAGTCTAGCATGCTGGTTTACATATAGGTATGAGAAAAGTTCCAGTGGAAAAAAAAGAAGGGGAGAGAAAAAAGATATATAGATCTAGTCTATATCGATTATCGGTACAAGTGTGAAAATCCTACTCAATAAAATGCACTTTTGTAAGTTGATAGTAGACATATGTACACAATAGTCTCCTCATGTAGTCTCCTCATGTTCTGTTACTTTCTTTCATGAGATGAACGTGCAATACATCTAACAGAACTAGAGGTTTTATGCTGCATAATTAGGGCAATTTGCATAATAAAAGTTTATTTAAGACTGGAACAAGGCCTAACCAAGCTCTGGGTAAACCAGAATTTTTTGTTAGTTTGCATAAAACTAGTTTGGCTCTAGTTTACCTATCCCCAGATTATGAAGACTGGAGTTAACTATCCTCCATGTAGGACTAAACGAAAAGTAAATTATGTCAATCACACCGCTGTTGTCTAAGCAACAGCAAACATCTTCATATGATTATATACGACAAAGTCCATAAATTATACAGGCTTGAATGCGCCTCTATCAAGTTTCATCTGCTGCTTAATTTGAACAATTCTAAAATTTTGTCCTTGAGAAAACAGTTAAATGTTGCCTTTCGTATGATAGGACAAAATTACAATGAGATGATTTCTTTCTTGAAATGGTACTAAAAACTGTTGGAAATGGAGAAAATGCTAATCATCAGCATTTCCGCCTTGTCACTTAATGTTTACAAGGCCATTTTCTTTGGGGGTCATTAAAACTTGGGATTCTTTGGTTTAATCAAACCTGAGAAAGAAGCCATTAGAAAATATAAAACCATTGTTGGAAGAAGAGAAAATGCTGGATACTGGCATTTCCTCCTTTTCCCACAATGTTTTCTACACTTTCTACCCTAAGACAAACTGCATCATTTGAGCCACATTTAAATTTTTGTCTGCAAATGCTTTTAATTTAGAAAAGTCTATTAATTAACTCTTTACCACACAATTCCAACCTTTAAAGACCCTGACAGATGAAAGCTTTTGAAAACATTATGGGAAAGGGAGAAAATGCTGGTAACTGGCATTTCCTCCTTTTCCCACGACGTTTTCTACCCTCCTCACAATAAATTTTAATTTTTGAGTCACATCAGTCTGGTAAGTTGTCTGCTAATGCTTTCAATTTGGAAAAAGTCTACATTGTTGTCTGGTAAAGATTTAATCACATGGACAGAATCTCTGACCTTTATATCTCTGTGCTTGATATCAGGTATGATATCATCCCTTAGCAGACGGTCCAGAATTCCATCAATATCGGTAAGATTTTCGAGCAGGAATGTACGCTTCCGTTTCAACACTTTTCTGTAAAGGTCCCTCTTATCGACTACTTTTCCTGCTGCACTAGACTCAGCCATTTATCGTTATCCCTGAAAATTGAAATACAATTTTTTTTGGGGGGGGGGGGGGGGGGAGAAAATACATGATAAAGTTCAAACATCACAATAAGGACATCTTCATCAGCCATATTAGGAGATGCAACAGGTGCTGTAAACGACTCATTATTGAGACTTTTTTTTGGCGTAGCTGAATGCATTATCTCCTGCTATATGGCATTCTACAAATACACATCTATCAAATTTGGGCATTCTGGGTACAGAACCTGACTACTTTTCAAAACAACAACCATTACTTTGAATTTCAAAATAAAATGAACGTTTACTCAATAAAACGCTTCCTGGTTCGATTCATTCAGCTATGATCAGCTAGCAGGTAACCTATGCACCAGCCATTTATTAAAACAGCCCCTACAGGCTTTGGTAATAGCTTCAGTATAAGACCTATTTTTCCCTAGTATATGGGATTGATGTTGCGTCATAGCAGACAGGTCGAATCTTCGAAGAATATGACATGCGCAGACAAGGAGCTGAATGTGCTGTCTTTTAACCTACTTTTTTGTACTGATAAAAAATGAATAAATAGAAATTTGTGATTGGTCCAAATTGTAGACATTTTTACCTTGAAAGCCCCAGGATATTTGCGGGCAAACTTACACCATCTATCTTTTTTTTTTAAAGATATTTCTTGTCATCCCTATCAAAGACAAAATGGGCTACATTTAGATTATCGTCTGTAAATGTTTTTGTTTCTGGAAAAGTGCATATTTTGTTCGTGTGGTAAAGATTCAAACACTATACAAAGAAAGACAGTAGAAAGACTGACAGTTGAGAGACCTTGCCCCTCAAATGAAATGTTCCTGGCTCTGTGATGATGGAAGTCAACCTGTGCCTGTGGAACTACCCAAAGTGCAGGTACAAGGGCGATGCTGTTTCAACCATGATCTTAAGTGCAGTTGGCACATTTCTTGAACTCTCGTTAATTTTGCAGATTATGATAGGATAAAGATGGTATACAGTCATTTCGTACCATAACCATTTCGTACCATATATTATATTACCATTTCGTACCAAAGAATTACCATTTCGTACCATGCATTGACCATTTCGTACCATAATATTACAATTTCGTACCATAACTTACGAATTCGTACAAAATTGATAGTTTATTTACCTCACGATTATTAAAATGTATTTTTCAATGAATTTTTAAAAAATGTTGCTTTTATAATTGCAAAAAGTTATAATAGTTGCATTTGTTGCATACGTATAAAGTAAATATTCGTTAATCAATTAAAGGAAGCAATCGATGTTTGACACAGTTGATAGATAATTACATTGTTTGGTTAATGTTTGTTACAAGATTGGTAATTACAATTTGAAAATAATTTGTTTGGTGTTTGCCTTTAATTATAGAATGTCGAGTGATATCTGATCATCCATGTTTGCTAATTGAGTAAATCATGACATAATTTTTAAAGTATATATAACAGTCGAATTGTTTCCGAAATTGAAACAGAAATGTCAAATGCAAAAGCGAAAAAATGATCATAGCATCATTCATCCATACATTCATCCATTATGTTTCGTTTATATCTATTATAATCTTGTCTTATATTGCGAGTATTATTAATCAAATAAACTTTTTTACATCCAAGTTCGACTGTTATTGTCTATTATCTTAATAGATTTTCTCGGTGAAATCATGATACAAAATGACCACACATATGGTACGAAATGGTAATATCATGGTACGAAATGACCACACATATGGTACGAAATGGTAATTTCATGGTACGAAATGACCAATCCTATGGTACGAAATGACTGGTACGAAATGGTTATGGTACGAAATGTCCATAATTCATAAAGATCACAATGCACAGAACGTCCAGTCTAATCTTGAACCTTTAACTATTGACTTTCTGAGAGATGAACTATTGTCAATTGTGCAATACTTGTTTTAGGACTTTGATTTGAAAACACTTCCTTTCATGTTATGTCGATCTAAAATAAATCAAGATCTAAATCTAGTTCGATCTAAATGATTGTTGAATATTACACCTCATAAACTTTTTTTAAAATTGAATAAAGATGTAACTTTTCTCAAATAGGAATGGATTCGAATAGAAAAATGGAAAACATACCTGTCCCGATCTTCGTTGAAAACGAAAGTAGACCGCCCTACAATGTTATCGCAGTGATCTCCCTTGTTCCGGTTCGACTCTTTACCAGATGAGAAAACTTTAGACCTTTGGATTGGTAGTCAACGTGTTAACCTTTATCCTGCTAAATAAATTCAAATGAAATTTTCAAGCCGACAGAAAAAAACTCAAGCTTTTCCAATTCTAAAAGTATTAAAAGATATCTCCTTGTCGGACAGTATAGATCCAAGATCAGACTGCACGTTCTGTGCAGTCCGATCTTGATCTACACTGTTCACAAAAGGTCAGTGAGTCGCGCTTAGCAGCCTAAGGGTTAACCACTGGGCCACCGCTCCACCCCGGATCTATATTAGCCGCAGGTCCTGGTTGTGAAAGACGCTTATAAACGACAAGGCAAAAGGGTCTGGCCACAATTTTTGTGGTATTTGTCGAAGACAATACCACTATGAGTTCAATATTGAATTTTGAAGACCATGTATCGTATTTTGTGCAAAGCCGAAGGAAATAAACCCAATTAAACTAAATTTTTCTCACACGAATGAGTTTTTCGGTAGCACTTAGATATGTAATTGGAAATGGCATGTTAAAGTACACTAGATGAGGCCATCGATCATGGAAATACTACTTTTTGATTGAAAATAGCTTCACTCGCTCATAGCCTTCTATTGGCGCAATGATACAAAATTTGTCTACCGATCGCTTGGTTCTGGGCTTTTTCGTTCCAAAACCAGTTCGTCTCATGGCTTGTCCATCCAATGGTTGCGCGCCACTCCATTTGATTGGGCGTGAATATTTATAGATCGAAATAATTGATTGTAATGTTGGTAATTAAATGTTAACGGCCAAAGATATTTCAAAATCATAGTTTTCAGGTACAAATTTAATTTTATTCGATATATTCACATGGTTTCTCTCTCTATCCATCATTCATCCTACTGTTAAGAGACGTTACTCTTGACTCCTCCTTATGATCGAAGGGAGACTACCAATACACAAATAATCCTAACTTTGTCATGAGTACTCTCCCTTCAACCAAAAAGGAATTCATTTGCTTAGTAGGTTGACTTTCAAGCCAATATTTGAATAATATTTCTCTTTTTCTTTCAAATTATTAAATCCACACAATGGCTTCCTTGACAAATACCACTTCAGCGTTCTCAACGCTTTGATTTAGTCTTCCATTTTGACTTTTGGCTGTCTATATAGCGCTCTGCTAATCTTAAGTGTGGGAAGACAAGTTTGTTCCAGTTACGATGGCAATGGCAATTCACAGTCTAATCATGGGAGTTAAAAAACAAACAAACAAACAAACAAAAAAACGTTTCTTGAAAGAGAAAGACGAAAGAAAAACCTGAGATTTTATGTGATAAATGGATGGTTTGAAAACTTTAAAAAAGTGAGACTATTTAAGATATTTAGCAGCGGTTTCGTTGGGAAATCCGTGCAAAGAAATAACATTTTTTAAATTCGATTATGATGCCTGAAAAATGGTCTACGTGTTTTGGTTGGAAAACCAAAAGATAAAATAATGTAATACCTGTCACCTACTTGCCTACTTGTATCCTCCAATTTTGACTTGCATTTATCAAGCCCTCAAACAATCTTTATCTCGAGCATTTTTTATTAAAAAAGCTGACATCGATGACAGATTTAGATCGTCTGCTCGACCACGTGGTATTTTTTAGCTCCACTGACCAAAGGCCAGCGAGGTTACGTCATGGTCCTCCCAAAAAGTAAACACATAGACGTTGGCCGTAAAGCGCTCACAGGAGTGAAGTCATCTAGGACTGATAAAGTTGAACACATCCTGGTTGTGGTCTGTTTGCTTTCATTATCAAAATTGTCATCATGATCTGTCTTTCTACTATTATTATTATCAGTGTTGTTATCATTATTGATTTTTGTTCGACTATTCAATTGCTAGTCACTGTATTATTGTTTAATGTTTGACGAGAAACTGTAAAGTTTTAGTCAATAAAGTATTATCTATTGTGATAATGTAAATACCTGATTGTTAGTGACTTACTTTTTGATCCAACATGATCCAGTTTCAAAAATGACCCAACGTCCAAATATGAAAAAGGAAAAATGATCGGACTGGAACCCAGGCTAACCTTTACCTAGCTGTCCTATCCAACACCTGTGTCTATTTATCTGAGAACAAGACAATTAATGACAATAGATGTCAGTACTTTTAAAAAGTTTGAAAAAAAATGGAACATATTTAAAAAATTGAAATAATAAATGTAAAAAAAAAATGATATGGAAGCATATATTATTTTTATGGTTGTGTAACTTTTTGTTTAATAGAAACCTCCAATTCATTTAACATTCGGGTCGAAATCTCTCGTTGATGAGATAAAAGTTACACAACTTTAGCCGATAAAAAAAATGGCGATTAAGATCATTATGTTCTGCAAAACTTCTTTAAGGTCTACGACCCTAACTCTCATATTAAAAGACGGAAGCTGCCGAGATTAGCCGAACAGCCTTTATAAAAACGTCGATGTTACACGATATTTACCGATGAGTTAGTGAGTCTCCAGCTCCACTCTCATATTAAGAGACGGAAACTGCCGAGATTTGCCGAATAGCCTTTAAGAAAACGTCGATGTTACACGATATTTACCGATGAGGTAGGGGTCGTAGACCTTAAAAGATAAAGATTACCACAACGCTTAAACAACTAATTTTTGCGTCTAGATAACTCACCTAAAACACGATCAAACAACGTAGGCCGAATCTCAACAACTTTCTGGTCGAATCTTCTCGAAAATCGCTTGTCGGAGTAGGGCCGAATCTTCTTGGGTTCGAATCTTCTGACATCCGTATTTGGCGACTGATGGGATTTTGTTTACTTTTGAATTTAGATTATTCTCGATTGTAAAAGACTAGCGACTTGATGGCTGGTCAAAAATGAGCAAAACAATTAAGCTATACTAGCTATATAGATTCTGTTCCCAAAATGTTTTTCGCAGCGTAGAATTAAAGACCATGTCCTTTCCTTAAATATTTTCTTAGTATATGGTAAAACTTTGTGTTCACACTTTTTGTACACATCTGTGTACCAAATGACAAAAGTTTAGACTAATCAAAATTAAAAGCATGTAAGGATGATCAATAAACGGTGGCTCAAAGGATGAAATTTGTGCTTGAAACGGTGAAAAACATTGTGGGCATTATCTTCCGCTAGATGGCATTCTACAAATACACATCTATCTGATTTGGGCATTCTTGGTACAGAACTGGACTACTTTTCAAAACGACAACCGTTACTTTGAATTTCAAAATAAAATAAACGTTTAATCAATAAAACGCTACCTGGTACGATCCATTCAGCTATGATCAGCTAGCATGTAACCTATGCACCAGCCGTTTATTAAAACAGCCCCTACAGGCTTGGGCAATAGCTTCTGTATAAGTCCTACTTTTCCCTTGTATATGGGATGGGTGATGCGTCATAGCAGACAGGCCGAGTGTTCGAAGAATATGACATGTGCAGACAACGACATTGTGGGAAAAGGAGAAAATGCTGGTTACCAACATCTTCTCCTTTTCCTGAAATGTTGTCAAAAGCCATCTCCCTAAAGGTCAGTAAATCCTGGGATCATTAAGAATGTCCCTTAGGTATTTGATTTACCCTTTACGACTACCCTATGGTGGCATATTTCTGCCACGAGATACGAGATAGCTATCATGATAATTTTAGAAAACTATCGCGATAAATTAAAGTTTCCTGGAAATTTTATCGAGATAGTAGAAAGTTTCCTGAAAAAAATTATCACGATAAATATTTTAACGCAAAATTTCTCAATCGTGCACGAAGCTGACATCGAGATAAAATTATCGTGATAGTTCTATCTGTTTCTCGATATCTATAAATAGAATATTCATCAATTGGATGAACTCGATAGTTTTTGACTTCACAAGATTGTAGTACGTAAAAATTCGAATCATTAACAACTGTAGCTTAATCGGTAAATTTTGACAAGACTCGATATGAACAGAAGCCTGTAAAATCACAAAGACGACTCGAAACGCCTACTACGAACAACTTTAAAACCATTCTGGGAAAAGGAGAGTTCATAAGGTTGTAGACGAAGATGTTCCGAAACCGTATCTAATTATAGATACTGTGAATGTCAGTTATGGGCACGAAAGCAAAAAAAAAAAAATACAATCATGATAACAGTTAGAATTATCGCGATATTTTTATCGTGAAAATTTTTATTATCTAGATAATATTTCCTGGAAACTTTGTTTTATCACGATAGTTCTCTTAAATTATCGCAATAGCTATCTCGTATCTCGCGGCAGAAATATGCCACCATACAACCCTTATTCATGTTTGACAAACTTAATTACCAGCATTTTCTCCTCTTCCCACAATGTTTTCTCCCCTAGTTTCAGTGATCAGTCATTTGAGTTTCATTTGATTTGTCATCTGCAAATGCATTCGATTTGGACAAGTAGATAAAACAAATTTTGGTCGTTTGGTAGAGATTTAATTTACACAGGTTGCCCAGTACTAGATCTATATAGTGACCAGCCCGCACAGCTCAACTGGTAGAGCGCAGGAATTGTTAACATCACGTCTTGGGTCACTTGAAAGTGTGGTTTGGAGCCCCATGGCTAGCTATCTAAAATTACTAATAGTATTTCGGATGAGACGTTAAACCAAGGTCCTGTGTGATGGTGCTATAAAGCGAGCAAGTAAAAAGAAGGTATAACTTAGTATGGGTTTTGACCACCTCGCATAGCTCAGTAGGTAGAGCGTAGGACTCGTGAACGTGATGTTTCGGGTCACTTAAGGGTGTGGGTTCGATCCCCACGGCTGGCTATCTAAAACTACTAATCGTCTTTCGGATGAGACGTTAAACCGAGGTCCCGTGTGACGGTGCTATACACCAAGCACGTAAAAGAACCAGGCGTAACTTAGGATGGGTTTCGTCCTGTATCTGCACTATCCCCCGTAACAATACTAACAGTCTTCAGGGGGTGTCGCCCATGTGGGCAACCGGTGGCGACGATAAATAAACGCAAATTCAATCAATCAATGGGTTTTGGGGTACAGACAAAAGCCCCACTGGACAAAAGCCACATGCACTTAACAGAAGTACGGACAAAAAGATGTTATTGTAATTTGGTTGTGTTTTCAAAGGACCTGAGATGTGAATGATATACCATATGAAATGAGCCATGCTCTGGCAAAAGGGGGGCTTAATGCATCTCCGTGATACATCATACCTAGCAAGTCATCATATGATTATAGATCCATAAAAATCCAATTTGTATAGCAACCGACTGAATTTAAAGGTATACTGGTCTTTTGACATGAAGAATATTGACCAATAGCGAAAGGTTTCGGCCCAGGTCAGCCTGCGCGGACTGCGCAGGCTGACCTGGGTCGATACTATTCGCAGATGCATTAAGCCACCTTTTCACAGAGCATCGCTCAGATATATGTGAACACATTAGATAAGCACCGATGTGATCTTTTGTGCTTTCAAAAGAGTAAACATGATTGCTTGGTAACAGGTTGAACCTCATTGTCTGTTTATTATGCTTGATGATAGTCATTGGGATTTATTCCTCTCTCACAGCTGACCATTGCATTGACAATGGTTATGTGGGAAAGCAGCCAGTGGCTTGGGAAAAAATATGTGCGGAGTACTGTTTAAAGAAACTCCAGGAAAGCATGGATAGGTGCACTCGCCGCCGTGATATAACTGAAATAATGTTTAAAAAAGGCGTTTTAAACACCATACAATCAATCAATCAATCAATCGTCCTGTATCTGCACTACCCCTGTAACAATCTTAAGAGAGAAAGAAATATAATTGTTTTGATGACGGTTATGTGGGAAAGCAGCCAATGGCTTGGGAAGAACATTGTGACGAAAACTGATAAAAGATACTTCAGGAACGTATGAATTGGTGCACTGGCCGCCGTGATTTAACTGAAATAATGTTGAAAACGGCGTTAACTCTTCCCATGCAAAGAAATTCTGGACTCATCTGCAATGAAAGTATTTTCAGACGAAAAATCAAACGTGGCTCAGATTATGGGATTTGTCTGTGATAGGGTAGAAAACGTTGTGGGAAAAGGAGGAAATGCTGAATGCCACAGCCTTCTACATCAGGATCATTAATACTGGGTATTGAGTGGTAAAGAAATGAAAACCCTGACAATAAGTCAACCGATGCATCGAATGCGCTCAAACGCAGTCATCTTGGTTTATAAGCTAGTACAAGGGAGGCAACTCGTATACCGGTCGGTAACTTCTATACAGCAGTTATTGTTCTTAATTGAATCTTTTAATCCTGTTGGTGCTAGGCGCGAGACAAGAACGTGCAGTCTGATCTTAGATCTACTGTCTGTTACTGCGATATTTTCCTCAAAAAACAGTTTTTGGAAATAGCAAAATTTGGTTTTTTAATGTCAGCTTGAAAGTTTTATTCTACTTATTTAGCAGGTTAAGGGTTAAAACCTGTTTTGTTTCCTATACATGTATTATTCTAATATTAAGATTATTACAGTTATACCTTGGCAGTCACTGCAGCTATCCATAGTCTCACCGAGTTTGTTTTACCAGTACATTGTACACAACCAAAGCCATTGGCTGCTTTCCTACACAACCATTCTCGAAGCAATTATCAGTGTTTAGAGAGAAATGAATCTTGTCGCAACGGTTATAACCAATACCCGAGAAGAAATCGGCCAAGTCGGGGGATTCGAACCAGTGGCCTCTGTAAGTTCTTGACTGAGCTACCAGGCTGATCCACAGCCAGTCAGACATCTGTCGTTTATTCCAAGAGAGAAAAAGTGTTAAAATATTAGAAAAATGTTCTGGCAAAGGAGGTAAATACTGCATCTCCGTGAAGCATTATACACCAAGCAAGTCATCACATTAGTAGTCCTCGAACATGCAGAAAATTGACCGTTTCCAGCATTTACTCCTTTCGCCAAAACGTTTTCAAACGCTTTACTCTTCAGGATCGATTAAACACGTTATTGTTTGGTCAATGAGGCGTAATATCAGTTGTACAATAAGTTAATCAAGATCAGATTGGGTAGAAAGGCATGGAGTAGGTGTCATAATAATACACGGTTATATGGTTAAGGCTGTTTTCAACATTATTTCAAGCACATAACGACAGTAAGAGCAATGAGCTATCCGTTCCTTAGAGTTTTGTTTTTTTTAACAAGTGTTCACGTCAATCTTATCTAAATTAGAATATGGACACAGTTCATTTTTTATTTTTATGGGGCTTGTTAAAAAAAAAACGTTTTGAACATTATTTCAGTTATATATCGTCGCGGCCAGTACATTTATCCATATACTTCGCACGATATTCTTCGCAATCCACTGGCTGCTTTCCCGTATAACTAACGTGAAAACAATGATAAGCCTAAGTTTTGGACTGGGGTCATTTGTGGATAACATGGATCTTTTCACGCAGTAGTAAAAAGCCGCAGGAACCAAACCAAACCATTTCAAAATTAGGTGACACGTGCCTGCCCTCTGTCTATAAACGTTGTTGATGGCAACTGCTGGGTTTGAGTCCATCCGTCCGTCTGTCTGTCTCTTTGTCTGTCTCTCTTTCTATCTCTCTGTCTCTCCGTCTTTCTCTCTGTCTATCTGTCTCCCCCCCTCTCTCTCTTTCTCTCCTTCTTCATCTTGTTCTTCTTCTCACATTATTTGTAAGAATATATATTTTGTCTGTATGTCTGTGCATATGTGTGTTCGCATATATGCTGAAGAATATTTCTTAACCGTATAATACGTATTGGATAATACTAAACAAATAAAAACATATGCCTTGCATTGTGGGTAATGGCCCTGAGGGGCTTAAAAAGGTGCCAATATTAAGTTTAAATTAATAGATTGAATAGGCTTTCACAACGATCACCGTGGTCAAATGGTTATGATTACGGCCTTGTGTCCGAGATTCCCGGTTTCGATTCTGGGGTTGTCCGAAGTAAATTTAAAAAAAAAAAATGTGTGAGTGAGTGAAGAGAGAGAGAGATGGAGTAAGTGAATGTGCGACAAGAGGTGAACAAAGGTGAGAGAGAAAGAGAGAGAGAGATGGGAAGAGTGACTGAGTGAAGAAAGAGATATGAAAAGTGTGAGTGAATGAAGAGAGATAAAGATGGATAAAGTGGAGGAACAGAGCGAGTGGGAGGGGGGAGAGAGAGAGGGGGAACCTGTGAATAAACAGAGAGATGAACACCTGAGAGTGTCAATTAATCATGAGAGAGTAAGGAAAGAGCGAGTAAATCAGTAACATAGTGAAACGAGAGAGAAGAAGATATTGACATTGAATGGAGAGAGACATTGAGAAAAGGGGATGACCTTTCAGTGAGTATAAGGAGAGAGAGATATCCAGCATCCCCTTTCAGTTTCACACGCAATAATGTAATGAATGGGTTGACACAATCACTCACCGGTAAAATACCGGAAAATAAATCGTGAAAACCCATGAAAATCAAAATTATGCGTCAAAAAAATTGCAATTGTTTTACGGATTCATTTGTCAACGGAATGAAGCTGAAAATTTCATTAATTTCTTCTTTTAAAGGTGGCCCTTCAGATTTTGGGACGAAAATTTTACAAAAATACAAAAAAATCATCCTTATACTCCCAAAGCCTTTTAATTTTCATTAATAAAACTCCAGTAGTCGAAAACCATCTGACAACAAGAAAAATTAGAGATTTACTACAGCCCAGGTCGACACCTACGGGAAACACGGTCTATTTTTACATGAGCAACTCGCTCATTTACATACCGGAAATACACATACGAAGCTTCAAACATAGCGTCCGAAGAAGACATTATGGAAAATAATTACATGTTTGTTGTTATGGAATTTAAGCGTCAATAGTCACGTGCCAGTCACTTGACATTCCCACAATGCTTTTTTGATTTCTGGCGCGAAATCTAAAAATACTTTAACAGGCTACGTAGCCTTTTAAGGGAACACCATAAATTTTTTTTTTTTTTGTAATTTTATGATTCTTAATTATTGATTATTTGTATTGTTTTTTTTTCATATAAATTTCAGTGATATATATATTTTTTTAATTTGGTGAGATGTGAAAAATCTAAATATCCACCTTTAACTCAAAAAACAGTGCCACATGTATGCATTGACTTTATAGCGGCGGGGCGTTTGCCGGTATTATGCCCACTCACCTTCATCATTAAAACTGTGACCTTTATGATATAATCCATTTAAATTTCTCGAATATTTTCTTCAACTACACTTCTTTTTTTTTAAACTGAAAGACACAATAAGAAAAATTTTGACACAGAGAATCACCCTTTCCCCGTTATTTGGAATGCATCGTCCGTAACATGGATTTTAAAGGACACACACCGAGGGTCTTTATCCCGTGTTTGTGTAGCGCTATAAAGTTTTGGTGCATGATGTATTGTTGTCTACAGGATATCTCAATTGACGGGTAGGCATTGTTTTCTTTCTTCTATGCCGACAAACCCAACATAAATTTCAGTTAAGCGTGAATAATAACATAAAGCATCTGCAGACCACAAGAGAAATGTGGATCAAATGACGAGTTTTGTCCTTGAAAGAGCAGAAAACATTGTGGGAAAAGGAGAAAATGCTGGTTACCAGCATTTTTTCCTTTTTCCACAATGTTTCAAAAGTCCTCTTCCTCACTGTCTTCAAAAGTTTTGATTGTGTGGTAGAAGTTTCTAAAGGTAGTGTGGTGTCCATTGTTGTAAGGTAGAGCGTCCGCCTTGTAACCGTAAGGTTCCGAGTTCGATACCCGGGAGCGGGTGTCAACTTTGGGATTTTCATTGGCCTACACATTCGGCACGAGCACTGGCGTAGTTCCCAGGAAGCAGAATCGATAGAGTTTAGTATAAGTTGTAAAATAAATATGTTTAAACTAAAGGTAACCGTAGCTTCTTACCGCTTTACATACAGACATTAAATTAAAATGATCCAATTTATTTATCAAAACAATCTCGAGGTTTAACATATCTGCAGAGGAAGCCTTTTGAAAACATTGTGGGAAAAGGAAAAATTGTTTTTTCAAAAAATATACCGATTGAAAGTTTTTTTACGCTGTTTTCAACATTATTACAGCAACAGCTCACATATTCATGTATATCCTGGGTTTCATGAGTACAAGGCTGAGGCCCTGAAGGTGTCTTGCCCAAGGACACTCCCATAAAACCCCCGGTACTTCCAGTGAGACTCAAACCCATGGCCCCAGGTTCTGAGTCTTACGCTCTATCACTGAGCCATGCAGACCTCTTCAAAATATGAAAACATAAAATACTAGTATAGCTAAACAAACCAACATTAACCAAAGCCGAAAACGGACTTTTGCGGACGGTATAGATCATGATCAGACTGAACAAAATGTGCAGTCTGATCTTTGATCTATACTGTCCGCTTGTTTAGTTGAGCCTTTATGATAAAAATCTTTCTGAGTATCAGTTGACTGTATTTAAAGCCGTCAAAAGACGTCGAGTACATTTATTTGGCGCCGAAAGATTTAACGAAATCATGTAAAAAAAGACGAAGAATTCAATATTAACTGAAACACGCTTTATTGCAAGGAAGATATAGATCTATATCTAACATCAGTGTGTAGTAAGTGTGCTGTGTAATTTGAACATCCTAATTTCTAATTACTGTCATCCTTAAATGACCTGCAACATGCGAAAAGGGCCATTCGGACATTTGCGTAAAGTATTGTCTCGGATCAACCTATGCAGTCCGCACAGGCTAATCCGAAACGACACTTTCTGTTTTTATGTAATTTTCTGTTTTGCGCAAGTCTACTGTAGCACAAAAACTAATGTAGTCGTAAAGTGCCGTCTCGGATTAGCCTGCGCGGACTGCGCAGGCTGATCCAAGACGACACTTTACGCAAATGTCCAAATGCCTCTTTTTGCATGTTGCAAGCCAAATACTGTCTGACAGTTACCCTTTCATCATCATAGTATTACATGAAAAAACACAGGAGCTTTTGCGGACAGTATAGATCAATATCAGACTGCATAAAAGGTGCAGTCTGGTCTTAGATCCATACAGTCTGTTTAAGTCAAGCCTCTGTACATGATAAAAATCTTTTTGAGTTTCAGTGGGTTTACTTTCAGCGATCGAAAGACAACAACTTTGTAATAATTTATATTGCTGTTGAAAGTGTCAAGGATAGGGCACCCTAATGGGATTCATGTAACATCACCATTCATCGCCAAAATCTTGCATATTTGGCTAAGACTCGGGTAATCCGTAATCGATGCGGGGAACCAGCGTATATCGGGCGATCATTTACGGATTACCCAAGGCTCAGCCGAATCTGTGGGTTTATTTGGCGATGAAAGATGATGTTACAAGAATCCATTAGGTAGTCCTATCCTTAAGCATCTATCCTATGGTATTTTGGTTTATTTTTAGGATGTTCAAGTCCATACTTCGTAATTCAATACCGTACATAAACTATTTTCAAAACTACTCCCTCAGTCCTGTATGTTGATAACTTGAGCAGGAAAGCTTTTTAAAAACACAGGGAAAAGGAGAAAATGCTGGTATCTAGCATTTTCTCTTTTTCCCAGTGTTTTAACCCTTCACCAAACTACGAAATTTTGGACTCTATCAAACGGTGAAATCTGCTTTTGATAAAGAGGAAAACGTGGGAAAAGGAGAAAATGCTGTTAACCAGCATTTTCTCCTTTTCCCACCATATTTTCAAAAGCCGTCTTTCTTGGGGTCATTAAAAGTCGGAATTGCACCTGTTATGTTTTTCTGCAAATGCTTTCAAAATGAAAAATTATAAAACCTTGGCCCTTGATAGAAAATTAACCCAGTGATGTAAATGCAACCTTAGACTTACAAAATACTGCAAAATGATACTGAAGGCCAAACATTTAATGTAAATGTTTTTTTTTTTCCTTTAGTACTGAATGGGAATGTGGGACAAAAGAGAAATTGCTGAAACTACAGACTGTTGTTCCATTTCTTATAATGTCTGAAACAAAATTTTGATATCTTTGTAAATAGTAACTGTGATAATATACATGTATCTTAAAAATATTAAAACATAACATATGACTTGTTGTAACAAGATACCTTTTGTCAATTTAAAACTTTACAACTATGATTATACTTTTTTTATGAACGGAAAACATTGAAGATAAAAATGGGAACCACAAAGAGTTTCACCATTTACCACACAATCCCAACTTTTAACAACCCTTAGGAAGAAGGCTTTTGAAAACATTGTGGGAAAAGGAGAAAATGCTGGTTACCAGCATTTTCTCCTGTTCTCACAACATTGTCTGCCCTATCAAAAATAAATTTTGTCGTTTTAAATTTTTCTTGTCTGGTAAAGAGTTTAATCTTTTACCACACAGTCCCAACTTTTAACGACCCAAAGAGAGGAGGATTTGGAAAACATTGTTGGAAAAGGAGAAAATGCTGGTAACCAGCATTTTTCCTTTTCCTACAATATTTCCTATCCTATCAAAATGAGAAATAATCATTTCAGTAAGGTTTGTCGTCTACAAATGCTTTCAATTTTGACAAGTCC
Source organism: Hippopus hippopus (assembly GCA_946811185.2). Classification (NCBI taxonomy): domain Eukaryota; kingdom Metazoa; phylum Mollusca; class Bivalvia; order Cardiida; family Cardiidae; genus Hippopus; species Hippopus hippopus. The sequence continues at coordinate 57,903,135 of OX328102.1, forward strand.
AAAATTTGGTTGTTTGGTAAAGAGTTAAAGCTAAAAAATAAATAAGTCATAATCTATGCAATATTTCATTGATATTTAATTCCTTAACCCTTTATCACACGACAAAAAAAAATAGGACAGGTCTAAATTGCAAGTATTTGCAGATGACAATTTAAATCTAGTTCAAAAGATGGAATTTGTCTTTGATACAGTAGAAAACATTGTTGGAAAAGGAGAAAATGCCTTTTTTTAACCAGCATTTTCTCCTTTTCCAGCAATGTTTTCAAACGGCCTTTTCCTCAGGGTCATTAAAACTCGGGATCGTGTGGTAAAGAGTTAAATGACAATATTTTAGACCAGTTCAACTTGAAAGCAGTTGTTTTCATTGAATAATTATCTTTAACCAGCCACTAGTTAATTACCTAAAGGCAACAGGAAAATAAACTCAGGTAATCAAAAAAAAATACATAATTGAGCCATGCTCTGTGAAACTGGGGTTTAATGGATCTGCAAAAAGTATTGACCCAGGTCAGCTGCGCAGTCTGTGCAGGCTGAGCTGTGTGCAAACTTTTTTGTTTTTGGTAAATTTTCTGCATGGAAAAGGACTATTCTACCTCCAGATTCAGTCCGTTGTTAGACAAAATGGATTTTATGGATCCATAATTATGTGATGACTTAACCCTTTACTAACCGACAAAATTTTAGACTGGTCCAAATTGAAAGCATTTGCAGACGACAAAATGAATGTGACTAAAGAATTAAAATTTGTTTTAGGAAGGGAAGAAAACATTGTGGGTAGGAAGGGAAGAAAACATTGTGGGAAAAGGAGAAAATGCTGGTTACCAGCATTTTCTCCTTTTCCCACAATGTTTTCAAAAGGCTTCCTTCACAGGGGTGTTAAAAGTCAGGATTGTGTGGTAAAGGGTTAAGCCCCCTTTTTCCACAGCATGCCTCAATTATGTATATAGCGGCCACAAGATAGTTACAATGAGATTTAGAAAAAAAAGAAACTTGCTTGTTTTTCCTGTTTAAACACGCTACCTTTTAAATCTGTTTCATGTGACACAGAGCAGAAACACTGCAAAGGAAAGAAGCATGTTCCCCTTCAAAGTGAGGTGGCTAAAACAGCAGTTCTTGCATTTCAAGCAGTTGCTTTTTTTGCTCACCACACTGAGAGTCGTATCATACCATAAAGTGTCAACCCTTTACCACACAATCCTGAGTTTAAACAACTCTGATGGAGATAGCTTTTGAAAATATTGTGGGAAAGGGAAAAAATATTAATAACTAACTGTTTTGCCCTTTCTTACGATATTTTCTACTGATTCTACAGTTTTCGACAAATTGATCTTGTAGTCAGCAAATAATTTTAATATGGACAAGATTAAATTTTGGTTGTGTGATAAACAGGTAACCCTACACAACACAATCCTAAGTTTTAAGGATCCTGAGAAAGAAGCCTTCTGAAAACATTGTAGGACAAGGAGAAAATGCTGGCAACCAGCATTTTCTCCTTTTCCCACAATGTTTTCTACCACATTTAAGACAAATTCCCACATTTGAGCCAAATACAAAATGTTGTTTGCTGCAAATGCTTTCAATTTGGACAAGTCTACATTTCTTGTTGTTGGATAAAGAGTACATAAGGATAAAGTACAAGTAATTCTAAACCTTTATCTATATCGGGTAACATTACAAACCATAAAAATACAGAAAAGGTATAAAAAATGGTTTTGATATGAAACGAGAGGGTAGGGATGAGATATCATCCTTTTTTCAGTATCTCTTTTCTTACAAACTTGCTGCAAACACATTTCCAACCTGAACCTCTGTTGCTTTGCCTTAAAGTGTAGATGAAGATCATGAGACCATACAGAATGTGAAGTCTGATCTTTTTTTACAGTTTCCAATATTTGTTGTCCAGTTCTATTAACATAGCTTCATTTTCACACAACAAAACAACAATCTACTAGCATAAGTTATTTCCAAACAACAAATTGGTAGGACTTCTCCCAACTAAAAGCATCTGCAGGAAACAGACTTGTCCCAACTAAAAGCATCTGCAGGAAACAGACTTGTCCCAACTAAAAGCATCTGTAGGAAACAGACTTGTCCCAACTAAAAGCATCTGTAGGAAACAGACTTGTCCCAACTAAAAGCATCTGTAGGAAACAGACTTGTCCCAACTAAAAGCATCTGCAGGAAACAGACTTGTCCCAACTAAAAGCATCTGTAGTAACAAACAAAATGTGAATCAAATCATTCAAATGGAGAAATTTTTCAAAGATAGGGGTAGAAAACATTGTGTGAAATGGAGAAAATGCTGTTTACCAGCATTTTCTCCTTTTCACACATTGTTTTTAAAAAGCCTTCTTTCTTCGGGTTAAAACACAGGATTGTTAAGTTGAGGTTTAAACTTGCATAAATCTGTGCCTTTACGAAGGATGTGTTCAAAAGCTTTCTTCCGTAGGGTTGTTAAAAACACAGAATTGTTTGGTAAATGGTTCAACTTGCATTTAGACTACTATTCTGATAACTTAGCCAATCAGCGCTCTGTATTTGGTCTGTATATGTTGCAGATAAAACACTTAATAATTTCACATGGCTTAGATAAGTAAGATACACAAAGGTCGTGGGACTGTCTATGTGATATAGAGACTTGTTAATGTTCCTGCCTATAGCACATAGGCAACGTAACTCATTGTCTATACACAATTGCACAAGGATAGGTACGCTATTGTAGTGAATATTAAGTTCTATACGATAAATACCATAACATAATATTGCTAACTGACTAGGTTACATAATACATGGAAATTAATAATGGACTTAAAAATGTACATATTCATTGCTGACAGATATGTTACAGAGATAGGGAAAAGTGAAACTAAAAATGAAAGTAAAATGTATCCATAAGCCATGCTGTCTGAAAAAGGGGCTTAACTCTCTACCAAACCACAAAAATGTACACTTGTCCAAACTGAAAGCATTTGCTGATAAAAATTTAAATATGGCTCAAATGATGGAATTTGTCTTTGATAGGATACAAAATATTGTGGGGAAAAAGGAGAAAATACTGGTTACCAGCATTTTCTCCTTTTCCCACAATGTTTTCAAAAGGATTCTTTCTCAAGGTCGTTAAAACTCAAGATTGTGTGGTAAAGGGTCAATGCATCTCTGTGACATTATACTGAGCAAGTCACCACATAATTATGGATCCATAAAATTTATTATGTCCAATAACTGACTGAATGATGAGATAGACTGGTACTTTGGCTAGCAGAAAATTGACCAAAAGCAAAAAAGTTTTGACCCAAGGCAGCCTGTGCAGACTGCGCAGGTTTGCCCTGGGTTGATACTTTTTGCTGATGCATTAAGGCAGTACCCTCCTAATGGAAAACAGCTATTTCCACTATGATATTATCCTACAAAATTAGCTATAATTAAAAATGAGTATTATTGTACGAATTTCACTGAGCCACTTTTTCCTTTTTTTTCCTTCTTAGCATTATCATTTATAAATCTAAAACCACTATATTCTCATTACAATGGGAGATAATAATTACCTCCGTTTTCAGGAAACTAACAAAAGTATCAACAAATAATTTCAAGATAGACATCAAAGGAATTTGTGGTCGGTTAGAAATGTGCAAAAATATTATATCAGTATAAATCTTTATTTATCAACTAATAAGAAATTTTATTCCATGTTGCACTAGAAGCGTTAGGATGGTAATGTCTTAATCCCCCTTTTCACACAGAATGGTTTATATCTAATTTTTCATGAAATACAAATAATGCATATCTTAACCTTTGACCATTAAACAACTTGCCTTTTAGATGACCCCTAAGTGGAAGCCTTTTGAATAGATTAGCAAATCATATCATTTTAGCCATATTTTATTTGCAGTCTGCAAAATTACTGTAAATTTTAAGTGGTCTAAGATTTTCTTTGGTAAAGATTTAACCTTTTCCCAGTTTTTAACAACCTTGACGAAAAACCTCTGGGGAAAAAGGAGAAAAATGGCTTGGAAAACATCTTGTGAAAAGGAGAAATGCTAGTAAACAGCATTTTCTCCTTTCTCCACAATGTTTTCTACCCTTCCATAGACAAAACTGCAAATGTTTTTAGTATGGAATGGTCAAAAAAAAAAAAATTCTGGTTGATCTAAAGAGTTAATGGTAAAATGCTTGGATAAAATACAACAAAACAAAATATTTAATGCATTAAGACTATCATCTCTTAACCAAACGACAAAATTTTATGCCCAAATTGAAAGCGTTTGCAGACAACAAATTAAAGTAGCTGCAAAGATAATACTTTCTTTGAAAAAGTAGAAAACATTGTGGGAAAAGAAGAAAACGCTGGTTTCCAGCATTTTCTCCTTTTCCCACAATGTTTTTAAAATGCTTTTTTTCTCAGGGTTGTTAAAAGTCGGAATCATGTGCTAAAGAGTTATATATCTATTATCTAACATATTGAAATAAGGGATATGATTGTGTGAACTGATATGTCATTAAAAACTCAACTTTAATACAATAGGGACTGTATATGTCATGAATATACTGTATAGAATTTCCTCTATCTACTCATGTCCTCCTAACAAGAAATTTTCTCCCCTTGCCACAATATTTTTAAAAGTGGTTTGCTACCAGACAAAGAACACTGTGCAAGAGGCACTGATTTAACTCTTTTCCAAACAAAAGAAAAATTGGACTAGACTAAGTTCAAAGCATTTGCAGACGACAATTAAGACGTTGCTAAAATGATGATTTCTCTCATTGATACATAGAAAACATTGTGAGAAAAGGAGATAATGCTGGTTACCAGCATTTTCTCCTTTTCCCACAATATTTTCAAAAGGCTTCTTTCACAGGGTCGTTAAAAGTCGGGATTGTGTGGTAAAGGATTAACCCCTTCACATACAACAAAACTCTAAACTTGTTTTCCTTTTTCCCGAAATATTTTCCATCCTTTCAAAGAGAAATTTCCTCTTTTCACCCTTCACCAGACGACGAAATTGTGGCCTTGTCCAAATTGAAAGCATTTGCAGACAACAATTTCAATGTGGCTCAAATAGTGCAAATTTTCTCTGATTGGGTAGAAAACGCTGTGGGAAAAGGAGAAAATGCTGGTTACCAGTATTTTCTCCTTTTCCCACAATGTTTTCAAAAGGCCTCTTTCCAAGGGTCATTAAAAGTCTGCATTGTGGGGTACAGGTTTAAGCAGGCCATTAAATCTGTTGTCTGCACATGCTTAGTTTCAACAAGATTAACATTTTGTTGTGTGGTAAAGAGTTTAATTACATTGTGAAACTGCTCATAATAAGCAATTTCACAAGATGTTACTGTGTTTATTCATCTTTTTCAATGTCCAAGTTTCATTTTCCTATGTTTGCTTCCGTTTTTTTTTTTTTCAGATGTTATGATTTAGGAAGAGTCCATTTAACTTCCTTCCTATTCCAAGGGTCTTCATTTGTATTTGCCTCGGTATTGTACCTTGCCCACATAACTAAAAGTAGTAATGCAGGAAATAAAAAAAAAAAAGCTGCATACTCTATCACCATAATTACAATCAAAGCGTTGAAAACACTGGTGTGGCATTTGTCAAAGAAGCCATTGTGTGGAATTAATAATTTGAAAAAAAGAAAAAAAATTCAAATATTAACTAGAAAGCCAACCTACTAAGCAAATTAATGCCTCTTTTTGGTTAAAGGGAGAGTACTGGTGCCAATGTTTGGATTATCTGTGTATTGGTGGTCTCCCTTTGATCATTCAAAGGAGGAGTCAGGAGTAATGTACCTTGGTAGGATGCATGATGGGTAGAGAGAGATACTATGTATATATATCGAATAAAATTAAGTTCATACCTGAAAACTATGATTTTGAGATATCTTTAGCCGTCAAGATCTAATTCCCAACATTAAAATCAATTATTTCGATCTGTAAATATTCATGCACAATCAAATGGTGTAGTGTACAATCATGAGACGAACAAGCCAAGGGACGAAAAGATTTTGGAACGAATAAGCCTGGAACCAAGGCAGTCAGTAGACAAATTTTGTGTATACATGTATCATTGTGCCAATAGAAGGCTATGAGCAGTTGAAGCTATTTTCAATCAAAAAGAAGTACTTCCACGATTGATGGCCTAATCCAGTTTATTTTAATACGCCGTTTCCAATTATATATCTGAGTGCTATAGAAAAACTAATTTGTCTGAGAAAAATTGAGTTTACTTGGGTTTACTTCCTTCGGTTTTGCACAAAATATGATACATGGTCTTCAAAATTCAATATTGAACATTCAGTATTGAACTCATAGTGGCACTGTCTTCGACAAATTCCACAAAAACAGCATTTTCTCCTTTCCCACAATGTTTTCCATCCTACCTAAGGTGAATTTAATGTTTTGAGTGACACTTACTTTGTCATCTGCACATTCTTTCAGTTTGGAAAAGACTAAAAATCTGTTATTTGGTAAAGGGCAAAAAGGATATAAAAATGGTTGATAAAATATGACAGAAAAGCTGAGAAAACATAACCAGCCCAAACAGCTTATGTGGTTGAACATGAAACTTGTGAATGACAAGTGTTGGGCCACTTGAGGGTATTTTGGTTCCATTCCCATGGCTGGCCAACTGAAAATTGATAATAGTCTTTCAGATGGGATGTTAAACCGAGATCCCATGTGAGTGTTTTACACTGAACATGTTAAAGAACCACATGTTACTAAGTATGGGTTTTGTCCTTTATCTAATACTACCCCTGTAACATAATTAAAAGCTTTCTGGGGTAGTCACCCATATAAGCAATTAGTAGCGACAATAAATAAAAGAAATTCAATCAATCAAACAGAATAAAGACATCACTATAGAAGCCTCACTCAGCAAAAGCTTAACAATAAACACTTTGTGCCCAGGTAAGCACAAAATTAAAGGCAGATGTGAAAATATTTTGCATTTTAGTTTTCTGCAAGTGCAACAAATAGGTAGATCAAAGATCAGACTATGATCTTGATCTATGCTTGCCGTAAGGGCTGTTCAAGTTGTGAAGGCACTGTATGGGTTACAACTTTAATTGTTTAACCAGACTTCATAATTTTGGACTTGCTCAAACTGAAAGCATTTCCAGATGACAAATTCAATGCGGCCCGCAGGGACTTGTTTTGGAAAAGTTAGAAGACATTGTGGGAAAAGGAGAAAATGCTGGTTTCCAGCATTTTCTCCATTTCCTACAATGTCTTCTAATTAAACTTTTCTCAGGGTCATTAAAACATATGATTATTTGGTAAAAGGCGCAATACACAAATAAACTTTGAACAAATATCAAACACAACTTACAGCCCTATATTAAAAACATGAACAAATGATTAAAAAAACACAACTCTTTCACAGCAATCAAGGTTACTACTAAAAATTTTGACAACAAAATAAATCCTTACAACGATAAAAGTCAGGACCAACTTGTAGCCAAACTTCCAAAGACAATCAGTGTGACAAAGAAAAAATGTATTTGAAAAATGTTCAATTTGTCCTTTTGCTGCTTAACCCTCAACCACATGACAAAATTCTTGGAATGTCCAAATAAAATCAATGAAATGATGGTTACCAGAATTTTCTCCTTTTTCCAAATTGTTTTCAAGTTTTCTACCGTAACTCTTTACTACAAGACAAAATTTTAGATAGATCCAAATTGGAAGCATTTCCAAAGGACATAGTAAATGTGGCACAAGTAATGGGATTTGTCTGTGAAAGATATGAAAACATTGTGGGAAAAGAAGAAAATGCTGGTTACCAGCATTTTCTCCTTTTCCCACAATGTTTCAAAAGCGCTCTTTCTCAGGGTCATTAAAACTCGGGATTGTGTGGTAAAGAGTTAAGATCTTTTAAACAAGGGATCATTAAATGCTGTGTTTGATATTAAAATGGATGATTTCATTCGGTTGAAAAAAATTCATTGCTGCCCCATCATTTTAGTTAGAATTTCAAACAAATAACACAGCAAAATTTTGTCATTGGGTGAACACTGAAAAGTCAAGTCCAAATCTAGCCATCTAATTGGCTGAGACATAAGATATAATTCCTTAGCCAATCTTAAAACTCTTAAAATTCAACTCTTAAAATTTAAGATCAAAACAATATCTGATTTTGTCTGTGAAATTTATGGACCCAATCTGCATAGTGTTTACCATACATGTATTACCTTACTTGGATCCACTCTGTTGACTCGATTGACTGACTGTATAGGAATTTAATGCCATTTTAACAGCTTAAGTCATTATCATGGTGGTCAGTACACCTATGCATGAGTTCCTGGCTTTCTCACACCAGTACTGACACAACTTTCTATTCAAGTCACTGACTACTTTTCTCGCATGCAGCAGAGGTGAGAGGAGAAAAATCAAACTCACAATCACTAAGTCAAGAATCTGTTATGCTAACCATTGATCTACCCTGCCCGGTTACTCTATTAGAGCAAGAGGCAAACAAAGTTGCCTCTATTTTCCTACAGGTATTAACCCTTTGTCAAACAGTCCCATGTTTCAACAACCCTGAAGAAGCAGGCAATTGAAAACATTGTGTGAAAGGGAGAAAATGCCAGCTACAAGTAAAAAGATCATTGTCTTTCCATAACAATAACATTTCTAAATACATACAAAACTTGATATAAAACTGTTAAATTTCATAAAAACTTATGGGTCAAAGAAAATATGAGCCATGTTCTTGTAAAAGGAGGTATAACGCATCTCCATGATGCACGATACCAAGAAAGTCATCACATAATTATGGATCCATAACATCAATTTTGTCTAAGAACCGACTGGATAATGAGATAATCTTGTCCTTTGACACGAAGAAAACTGACCAACTGACTGACACAGCAAAATGTTTCTACCCAGGTTAGCCTGCCCGGACTACACTACCTGACCTTCATTGATACTTTTTGCAGATGCATTAAGACCCTTTATACAGAGCATGACAAGCTCTCCTGGGTCGATACTTTTTGTGACTGCATTCAAACCCTTTTTCACAGAGCATAGCTCATACATAGGGACATCAAACTTTAAAAACTATACTGGATAGCATGAAACACACGCCATAGTGTATCAAACAATTCAAATGTGGTCAAAAGTCAATTGGAAACAGGGACATAACAGTAAAGATTTCTCAATATAATGCTGCAGAGCTGAAACACAGGAACATACATGTATATACAAACCTAGGGTCCGTATTCACCAACCATTCGTAACACTTACAGTGCTGAATTAATATAACGAACTGTTTCATTTACGAAAAGAACCCGAAATACCAAATTTTCATTGTTGTTATGGCCAGAATATGTAACAAAGTAGCGGACATTGTAGATCTAAGATCAGACTGCACATTCTGTACAGTCTGATCTTGATCTACAATGTCCGCAGAAACAACTTAAATTGGTTCTAGCTCTTTATGGGTTAAGAATGTTCCTAGTCTTATTCTCCAAGATTTTTCTAAATTTGAAAGTAACACATCTTCTAATTGGGTAAACCATATGGTTTAGCCAACCAGAAGGTGTGTTGCTTTCTAAATCCAGAACAAGATGGTGAATATTCTCAAGAATGGTTTAGCCAACCAGAAGTTGTGTTGCTTTCTAAATCTAGAATAAGACAGAGAATATTCTCAAGAAGTTGTGTTGCTTTCGAAATCTACAATAAGACAAAGAGTATTCTCAAGAATGGTTGGTGAATACAGACCAATTCTCCAAGCTTAGATATGGAAAGTGTTCTAAACAACAGGTCTCATCAGAGCAAGAAATTCAGAAAATTTCTAAGTCAACTGACACAAAAACAGTTCATGTGCTAAAAACCGAAACTTAAAAAATAAACTTGGATATACATATATTGCTATCAATAAAACCCAGTTGTAACTAGTATCTGTACCTACAACACAGGTTTCAGGAAAAAAAAAAGTGCTAACCCTCATCTCCTTTCCTCTCCTTTCTTATCTAGACCTGTGCACAGGGTAATTGGAAAATTCTATTCCAGGATTTTCAGTCAAAATAAGTTTTAACTTAGAATTATCCTGGGAAAAAAGTTGAAAATAAAAAATTACACATACTTCAATTTCATTCTTGAGCAGTTGATATATTTATAAATATCATCCTATATAAAAACCAGAAATATTGCAATTTGTCATTCTACCCTTAAAACCCCCCATTTCAACTCAACACACATTTTCAACCTAAAGCCATGGTTAACCAAGGTCAACTATGTTCAAACTATGGTCACAGTAGGGTCATAACATCGTAGTTAACCGTAACAAATTTTTGAACATGTTCAAAAATTATGTACTTACCATGGGCAAATCGTAAGTTCACACCACATTCATTACTGCGTTGAACTACAGTTATCTACATGTAACAATGTTCAACTACATTTAATATGTTCAACTACAGTCATTACCCACTACGGTCAACTACGTAAGGTGTGACCATACCTTAAAAGTAAATGAGTGCAATTTCAAGGTTGCTTTTGTGTATAGTATTTCAGCCATGCGGGCAGTGTAGATCAAAGATCAGACTGCACTTTTTGTGCAGTCTGATCTTTGATCTACACTGCCTACATATGCAACTATAGTTGTGAAAGGTGCTTTAAAGGATGGATTAGTTTGCTTCTAACCTACGACACTTCCTAGAAAAAAAAGTAAACTTCATTTACAAAAAACAAGGTTAACCCATTACCACACAGTCCCAATTTTTAACGACTCTGAGAAAGAAGCCCTTTGAAAACATTGTGGAAAAGGAGAAAATACTGGTAACCAGCATTTTCTCCTTTTCCCACAATGTTTTCTACCTAACTGAAGACAAATGCTATTATCTGAGCCACATTCACGTTCTTGATTGCAATTGCTTTCGATTTGGACAGGTCTAAAATTTTGTTGTTTGTTAAAGGGTTGAGTCAACAATTGTTGATAGCTTAAAATACATTTCTGAAAAAGATGAAGGGACATCTGGTCACATGTTAGAATGATGAACCTGACAGTGTAGATCCAAGACCAGACTGCATGTTCTGGGGCTGCAAAGCTCATTTAAATACCTCTATACTAGGTGACAATATCTTAAGACTTGTCCAAACTGAAAGCATTTGCAGACAGGAATTCAAACGTGGTTGACATACATGTACATGTAATTGTATTTGTCTTTGAAAGGGTAGAAAATACTGTGGAAAGAGGAGAAAATGCTGGCCAACAGCATTTTCTCCTTTTTCCACAATGTTTTCAAGAGCTTCCTCTGAAGGGTTGTTAAAACACAGAACCCTTTACCAAACAATCCCTGGTTTTCATGACCCCGAAGAAGAAGCCTTCTGAAAACACTGTTGGACAAGGACAAAATGCTGGTAACCAACATTTTCTCCTTTTCCCACAATGTTTTCTACTCTTCCAAAGTCAAGTTTCAATTTTTGAGTCACGTTTATTTTGTCGTCTGCAAATGCTTTCAATTTGGATCAGTCTAGGATCTTGTCATTTGGTAAAGAGTTAAGACTTGACTCACTCATCCATAACTAAAATTTCAAATTTTACTTTTAAATTAAATGCACAATTCTGAGTTTTAACGACACTGAGGAAGAAGCCTTATAAAAACATTGTGGGAAAAGGAGAAAATGCTGGTAACCATCATTTTCTCCTTTTCCCACAATGTTTTCTACCCATTCCATAATATGAGCCACATTTTAATTGATGTCTGCAAATGCTTTCAATTTGGACAAGTCTAAGATTTTTTCATGTGTTACAGATTACAGTAAGAACAGCTGTATTTTTTTTCATAATTACTTTTTTCTACCTGCTGTGAAACATCACTGATAGTAGATTTTGCTGCCTATACTGTTCCATGCAATCTGATCTTGATTTACACTGTCTGCAAAAGTTCCTTAAAGGGACCCATGGCAGTGAACAAGACTGTGTGTAAATGATTTTGATTTTATCTACCATACAATGGAATAAAATGATAGACTTTAAAACAACAAGAACACAAGTTACAATCAGAATCTCTGATGGCTGTACCGGAATGAGTGTAAGTTTGAATAAAAAAAAGGAGAACCATGATGGCCCTGTATCGTCCCACTGGCTAATAACACTTATAAGTGAGCTAAAATTTGCATAGGCTGTGACAATTACCATATTGTTTCTCTTTACCACACAGTGCCGAGTTTTAACAACCCTTAAGAGGACGCCTTTTGAAAGCATTGTAGGAAAAGGAGAAAATGCTGATAACCAGCATTTTCTCCTTTTCCTACAAAGTTTTCCACCTGTTCAAGGACAAATACTGGTACTATATTTTGAAAAACAATTAAATTGCTGTCTGTAACTTCCTTCATTATGGAATTGGATGATTCCAAAATGTTGTCGTGTGGTAAAGGGTTAACAACCCTGGGGGAGTTACATTTTTTTTGAAGGGGGAGGGCAATTTATAGAGAAAAATGACATACAATTTTCAAACAACATTATTGGTTCTATGCCAATGTTGGCCTTGCTGTATGAAAAATGGAGATTCTATCAAGATAACAGAGAGAAGTTTACAAATTGATAATTCAAGAAATTCAAGCTGCAGATTTGGGGGAGAAGACTAATGGGGAATTCAAATTTTTCAGTTTTATTGTAAAGACAACAAGAATTTTTCATGGAAGTAATCCTTTTTTAAGAAATAAAAAAAGAAATGGGAACACATTAATTTGTATGATATTTGGTTAAAGTTTGCCAATTATTTTCAGTGGACAAGCTTATTGAAATAAAATGAATCACACACATGAATGGATACAGGGCTATGACATAGGCTCACTGGCCTTTGGCCAGTGCAGCTAAAAAAATAACAAATAAAATTTAGTAAATTAAGACAAAAAATAAATATTTAAACCATAAAATATGAGATTGCCAAGTATAAAAGTAATGAAAGCACAGCAGGGAAAAATATATATATATTTTTTTTTCTATTTTCAAACAAAGATTTAACACATTAAAACAACCATACAATAACACAATTTTTTCATTTGATAGTTTCAGAGTGATGCAAACATAAAATGGCAGTTTATAGTGGTTTACATGCATTATAAAGTTAGCTAAATATATACACAATTTTTACATTATCACAAAAATCATAATCTACATACTTACATATTACAACCTTATTCCTGGTGGCATTTATCAATTTACCAAGCAATCCTTAGTTTTAACAACCTGAGGAAAAAGGCTCTCGAAAACGTAGGTGAAAAGGAGCAAATGCTGGTAACCAGCAGCATATGCTGGTAACCAGCATTGCCTTCATTTCCCCTGTTAAAACTCCGGGCTCTGTGGGAAAAGATTAAAAAACTTTTTATCTTTAGGTGTTAGCAACCCTGGATTGATTGCTAAATGGTTGAGCAGTATAAGAGGTTATTAAAACATACATTATATCTTTGAGTGATCACTGTTCAGAGAAGTGTTTGTATAACACAGGAACTATAACATTTAAAACTCCGAAGTGGAATGGTGGTGGCTTATCACAGGTTGCTGCCTAAATACAGGTAACTAACAACACAAATTTGATTGTATAAAAGAAGATGGGATACTGTAAATCCACGACCATGATCAGTCCAAAAGATCATATTAACCCTTTACCAAACAATCCCTGGTTTTTACGACCTGGAGGAAGAATCCTTCTGAAAACATTGTGGGAAAAGGAGAAAATGCTGGTAACCAGCATTTTCTCCTTTTCCCACAATGTTTTCTACTCTTCTGAAGTCAAGCTTCAATTTTTGAGTCACGTTTATTTTGTCATCTGCGAATGCTTTCAATTTGGACAAGTCTAAAATTTTGTCGTTTGGTAAAGGGTTAAAATGGAATTTTAAAATCTTGTCTAACCTCTATTGCTGACAAACAGGAGAGAGTTTGGAATGGTTTTTGTATTGGTGTTTAACGCCATTTTAACAGCTTAGGCTATATCACAGTGGTCAGTGCACCTACATGTAGATATGTGTTTCCTGGCTGTCTTACATGAGTACTGACACAAAACTTTCTTTCCAAGTCACAAACTACTTTTCTCACATGCATCAGAGGTGAGAGGCAGAAATTGCCTGAAAGAAAGTTTCTCTAATCTGGGTATCGAGCCTGCAACCACCATGTTGTGAGTCAGATACGCAAACCACTGAGCTACCCGGCTGGGCTATAATGGAATGTACTTTTCTAAACCGTCAAATGGCTAAGACAATTGCTTACCAACACAGGGATCCAAAGATCTTGTGGGCAGCAGGTTGTTTACTATTAGAATGCAAAAAGGAATGAAAATAAGTCAAACGATTATGCAGATGTCTCAGGTCTAACCGAAAGATAAATTGCACACACCTACATTATATACTTTATTAATTTTGTCTGTGGAAGGATAGAAAACATTGTGGGAAAAGGAGAAAATGCTGGTTACCAGCATTTTCTCCTTTTCCCACAACGTTTTCAAAAGCCTTCTTCATAAGGATTATTAAACGTAGGATTTATAAAGGATTAAGTTTGCGGCGCTAGCTCCGATGCTTCTCCAGTTGCCTCATTCATTGAGGCTTCCTCTCTTTCCAACTTCTCCCTTTTCTTCTCATACAGATCATGAAACACAAGAAAAATTACAATAACATTTTTCATTGGGAAAACGGAGATTTCTCTGCTCAGAAGATGCCACAGTAGCAGCCGGATGTTTAATAATGGCAAGTTCACTAAAAACACCAGCAACATTTTGTGCATCATCATGATGTCTTTCGGGACGCTCTTGTGTCCGAAATGGGTTCTGCTCAATGTCATCAAGGGAATCGTTGGTAGGATGAAATTTAAACATGCAATCACTATAATGGCAATATCCATGTGAGGGGGAAAATCTTCAATGGCTTCCAGGTCAAACAAAATGTCTAATACATCCACAGAATCAAGAACGTCAAATACAACAGTGCCAGTCAGCTCGGTGATAAAATATTTACGCTCCAGTTCAAGTCTAGGACTTGCGTTATTGTGGGACATCAGGAGTAATAAAAATATTACAGCAGCAAGGGATATGTTTATCTTCAGAGTATTAGGACCAAAAAAATCTTTCTCTTCTAACTGCCATGCAAAGTCTTTAAATATTATCGCAACTCTAATAGCAAGTAGAGTGCTGTAGACAAACCATGCGAAATAGCCCAATGGTAGACCGCCTGTTTGCACATGGAGGTTTTTAACTGCAGATTCTTTTGCTAAAATCAGATGTCTGTAGGAAATGATGAAAGCCATCGTAAAAACAAAGACCAGCGCCAGATCAGCAACGACCCATGAGTACCAGTATATGTTTTTATGCTTGATAAGGTAGTAGTCTAATATGGCCCCTTGCAACATGACAAACAAGATACAAATCACCCGCGTAGGAATCTGATACATGGATTCACACATCTTGATACATATATTTGCCATGGTTAGTGATTTTTTCCAGATTCTTCTTTACAGTAAATAGATATGGCGACTAAGATTAAATGAAATTTACATTGCACTTCAGTTTTGGGTACATCATCAGTCGTCTTTTCAGTTCAAAATCTGAAAGTAGAAAGAGCCTGAAGTTTATCCTATAGAGGAAGTATTGTGAGGATCTAGGAGTACCACAAGCTTTGTTCTTTACTAAAACCTCTGTTGTAGGTACTCATTAGATTATTCTTACCAGTCTTTCAATATAGGTTTAACTCTATACCACACGACTCAATTTTAGGCTAGTTGAAATTCAAAGCATTTGCAGACGACAAATCATGGTTGGTTGAAATGATGAAACTTGCTTTGACCGAGTAGAAAAAATTGTTGGAAAAGGAGAAAATGCTGGTTACAAGCATTTTCTCCTTTTCCCACAATTTTTTCAACAGGTTTCATTTTCAGGTTTGTTAAAACCCAGTACTGTGTGGTAAAGGGTTAAAGGCCCAGTAGCAGCCAAAAGTAACGAGAAATATCTTTAAGAAAGATAGACGGTGTAAATTTGCCTGCGAATGGGTCTGCAGGGACTCGCAGAATAAACATGTCTGTATTTTTTACCAATCACAAATTTCTATTTATTCACTGAATATAATACCAAAAAGTAGGTCAAAAGCCAGAGCATTCAGCTATGCCGAATAAAAGCGGGTGTTGAAATGCATTTCATACCATTTAAAAATATGGGGTAATTATTGTGAAGATGACATTCTACTACTGTATGGTCAGTCCAAGGGTTAGTGGCTGGCAGAAAAAATTTAAAAGCAGGTAGAATTAAAAACAATCAAAAGACAGAGCAACCTGGCAATTTTTTACCTATAGTTTTAAATTTGTTTTTCTACCAGCGACTAAAACTTGGACCATTTGTATAATAACAGGTTGTCATCTTCACAATAATTTGTGTATTTTTAATTGGTATGATTTAAATTATTTAAGGTTTACGACCTCTAACTCATCGGTAAACATCGATGTTTTCGTAAAGGCTATTCGGCCAATCTAGGCAGCTTACACCTATTAATATGAGAGTTAGGGGCCGTAGGTTCACTAACTCATCGGTAATTATCGTGTAACATCGACATTTTCGTAAAGGCTATTCAAGTATTTGGCCAATCTCGGCAGCTTCCGTCTATTAATATGAGAGTTAGGGGCCTGGGACCTTAAATGCATTTTAGTCTCTCTCCTTTTTCTGCATGTATCTGTTTTTTTCCTGTTTACCCTTAGAGCACCGAATAAAAGAAATTGACATTTTTTGAGTAAAAAAAAAACATAAGACCCAAATGATTGCAATTTAATGGAAACAAAGTTCAGAGTGCACATTTTGTGCAGTCTATAGTCCAAAACTAAATACAATGCTACTACTTAACCATTTACCACACAATCCAGACATTTAAAAAAGGCTTTTAAAAACATGTCAGGGAAAAAAAAGGAGAAAATTCTGGTAATCACCCTTTTCTCAATTTCCTGCAACGTTTTCTTTCCTTTCAAAGACAGCGATCATCCTTTAAGCTACATACGAGTTGTCGTCTCCAAAGGCTTTGAAATTTGGCGAGCAAAAAATTGTGATGTCTAGTAAAGAGTTTAAAAGTTTTTACCAAACATCAAAATTTTAGTCTTATCCAAACTGAAAGCATTAATTTGCAGATGACATATTAAAAAATAATTCAAATGGACTTTATGCTGCAGATGTATACAAGTACCAGGAAAGTTAAGACAACATAATATTCCGTATAGATTTACAGCATGGTGAAAATAGATACTAATCAGTCTGAAATCAATAATATTCTTAACTCTGTATGCAAAGCATTTGTAGACTATTAATTCGCTGTGGCTCAAGTGACTGCATTTGTCTTGGAAGCGATCCAAAAAATCCCCTCCAAGAAGAAGATGCAGATTATTAGTGTTATCTCTTTTTCCTACAATATTTTTAAAAAGTTTCTTCATAGGGTTGTTAAAACTCGGGATAATACGGCAGAGCTCCAGATAAGGGGGAGTGATGGTATTCTCAATCCATTATTTCTCTTTCAAACCCTATGTTGTTGGTATTCATTATAATCATCATAGTGTTTGATGGAGAATAATGAATATTTTCAATTTTAAAATCAAAATCACTCCCTCTATCTGGAGCTCTGATAAGGTAAAGGATTAAATTTGAAATATGATAACAGCCCTTTCACATTCAAGAAGATTTTATTTCCTCAATTGCTAGTTGATTCCCATATAGCTTGGTTTTTGATGGAGTTAATCTTACCAAACAATATCCCTTAACTCTTTACCACACAATCCCAACTTTTAACGACCCTGAGAAAGAAGCCTTTTGAAAACATTGTGGGAAAAGGAGAAAATGCTGGTAACCAGCATTTTCTCCTTTTACCCAGGGATCGTATATACACATGTATATAAGATCCCTGTTTTACCACAATGTTTTCTACCCTTCCCAAACCAAATTTCAATTTTTCAGTCACACTTATTTTGTCATCTACAAATGCTTTCAATTTGGACCAGTCTATAATTTTGTCATTTAGTGAAGAGTTTACAAGTTTTAAAGACCCTTGGAAGGACAGACACATTTGAAAACACTATGGGAAAAGGAGAAAATGCTGGTAATCAGCATTTTCTCCTTTTTCCACAATGTTTTCTACCCTTTTCTACCCTGAATTTAAGTTTCATTTTAGATGCTCTATTTATTTTGCAGGTAAAGCCTTAACGATTAACTTTAGAAAAAAAAAAAATCCTAAAAACAGAAACATGCATGCATCAGAACAGGGATGTGTATATACGATCCCTGATCAGAAACCTGTCATCTAAACTACAGCGTTAACTATTCAACCCTTTACAACACAATCCGGCATTTTAACAACCCTGAAGAAGAAGGCTTTAGAAAACTTTGTGAGGAGAAGAGAAAATGCTTGAAGCCAGCATTTTCTCCTTTTCCCACAATGTTTTCTACCCCATCAAAGACAAAAATCAACATTTCATTTAAACCTTTATTTTGTTGTCTGCAAATGCTTTCAATTTGGTCAAGTCCAAAATTCTGTCGTTTGGTAAAGAGTTAATCAATTGTACGTGAATGACAAATGAGGTCATTCGACGATGTACCCGGTAATGAAAGCTGGGTAGATCTACATACACCGTCATACACCTGTCCTGGGTTACCTGTCAAATTTGTCAATGGCGTTGCAGCCTGTCTGAGCTTCTGATCAGACAAGTCTATGTCATATTCAATAATGCACGAACATTATTCAATTAAAGTTGAAAATAACGAATAACTATTTTCACTTACCGGCTGCATACCTGCATTTTAGTTTTGCAACGCGATTTCCTTGCCGACGTAAAATCGATATTGCACAGTTCAAGCCCGAACAACATTTCGCAAGAGTTCGTGAGCAATGTCTGATCCATATGGAATACTCTTTGTAATTCTTATAACTTTGAGAAAAGAACAGACACCGTTTTCTGGTGTCATACCAGGTATCCCACTACCGCTGCACGGTTATAACGAAAATTCTTTTCTCTTACTCCAGTTATTTGTTCAGTGCTTCGAAGTCTTAAATTGCTGTGATTTTGTTCAACTCTTTACCAGATGACAAAATTTTAGACTCCTCCAAATCGAAAGCATTAGTAGACGGTAAATAAGATGAGGACAAAATTTTTGCGTTTGTCTTTTATATATATATATATATATATATATATATATATATATATAGAGAGAGAGAGAGAGAGAGAGAGAGAGAGAGAGAGAGAGAGAGAGAGAGAGAGAGAGAGAGAGAGAGAGAGAGAGAGAGAGAGAGAGAGAATAGAAGAATAGAAAAATAGAAGAAAAAAGAAAATAGAATTTTAAAGATTTTTGACAAAAGAGAAAATACTGGTATCCTTTTCCCACAGTGTTTTCAAAAACCTTGTTCTTGAGGGTTGTTTTTTGTAAAAAAAAATTCACACTAGAGCGTCGAATAAACCAAAAAGACATTTTCAGTCTACGAATAAAAGCCTTGGACTTTTTAGTTTCGAGGGTGCTGGTGGCTCAGAAGTAAACTGTAGGACTCATAATCTAGAAGCCTCCAGTTCGAGCCTCACTGGAGGCACTGGGCTTTTCGAGGGAATGTCCTCAGACAAGACACTTCGGAGCCATAGCCTAGTATTACTATAAATACATGAATGTCACCTTGATATGACTGAAATAACGCTGAAAGCGGCGTAAAAACACCGTTCATCAAACAATCAATCTTAAGAATGTGCAACCAAAGTAGTCACTGGAAATCAAAGATCAGACTACATGTATTGTGCAGCGTGATCTTGATCTACACTGGCTGCAACTATAGTATAGAAATGCGCTTTTGGAGGGTATAGTTAACTCTAATATTAAAAGACGGAAGCTGCCGAGATTGGCCGAATAGCCTTTACGAAAACGTCGATGTTACACGATATTTACCGATGAGTTAGTGAGTCTACGGTCCCTAACTCTCATATTAAAAGACGGAAGCTGCCGCGATTGGCCGAATAGCCTTTACGAAAACGTCGATGCTACACGATATTTACTGACGAGTTAGAGGTCGTAGACCTTAAAAGACGACAAAAGTTTAGACTCGTCCAAATTGAAAGCTTTTGCAGACGACAGATTAAACTGAGCTCAAATGGTTAATTAAGTCCTTGAAAGTATAGAAAACATTGGTTACCAGCATTTTCTCCTTTTCCCACAATGTTTCAAAAACCGCTTTTCTCGTGGTCGTTTAACCCTTTTACCACACAATCACGAGTTTAAAAAATCCTAGGGATGAAGGCTTTTTGAAAACATTGTGGTAAAAGGAGAAAGTGCTGGTAAACAGCATTTTGTCCTTTACCCACAGTGTTATCAACCCTATCATAGAACTTAAGTTTTTTTTGTATTAATTTCGAAATCGTCCCCTGCAGATGCTTTCAATTTGGAAGAATCTATGGTTAGTCGTTTGGTAAAAGATTGATTGATTGATTAAATGGTGTTTTACGCCGCTTTCAACATAATTTCAGTCATATCACGGCGACAGCTCACATGCTCACGTATTTCCTGGGCTTCACCACTACTAGGCTAGGGATCTGATGTGTCTTGCCCAAGGTCACTCCCATAACAGGCCCGGATGACCCACGGTGAGGTTTGAACCCGGGGCCTCCAGGTCACGAGTCCTACAATTTACCACTGAGCCATGCAGGACCCTTGTTTGTTTGGTAAATTGATTGAAACTGCATTTATTTATCGCCGCGACCCGTTTCCCATATGGTCAACTCACACTGAAAGCTGTTAGTATTGTTACGGGGGTTAGAGCAAGATACAGGACGAAACCCATCAAAGGTTACGCCTGGTTCTTTAACTTGCTTGCTGTATGTATAGCACTGTCACACGGGACCTCGGTTTAACGTCTCAGCCGAAAGAATATAAATAATTTTAGACGGCCAGCCGTGGGAATCGAACCCACGCCCTCAAGTGACCCGAAATTTGATGTTTACATGTCCTACGCTCTACCAATTGAGCTATGCGGGCTGGTCCATTAATATTAAGGTAGAGAGGTTAAATCAATACTTTTGAAGTGATAACAGAGGAACGCCAAGGTATAAACGACAAAATAAAACTGTGGTAGAGCCTAGGAGGAAGTCTCGATAAAGTAAAAAACAAAATGGCGGCAAGGATAACGCTTACGTATTTTGTGTGGATTTTAAGTATTATTTCTGTTGCCAATTGTTGGTGAGTTCCTTTGCTTGTCTTGTTTACTTTTTTTGATTGTTTGTTTGTTTGTCTGTCCGAGTACGATTTACACCGATTTAACCCTATAGATCACAGTCTCAAGTTTTAACGACCTCAGGAAAGAAGCCTTTGTAAAACATGGCGGGAAAAGGAGAAAATGCTAGTAAACCAGCATTTTCACCTTTCCCACAATGTTTTTCTACCCCCAGCAAACACAGACGTTTCATTTGAGCCAAATTTGATTTGTCGTCTGCTTATGCTTTCTATTTGGTTGGGTCTAAAATGTTGTCGTTTGGTAAAGAATTGGCAAATAATTCGATCACATCACCTCACTAATTCATGTGTTTCACCATTGCCAGGCTATAGCCCTATGAACCTGAGCCAAGCCCCGGTAGCGCAGCCGGTAGTGTACAGGACTGAAGAACAGGGGGTCGCTTGTTCGATTCCCTTGCTCGGCCAAGTGCTTTCCGAGGATTGATGATATCCTTTAAGACAGGATTCATTCCTCTCTCACCACTGATCATTGTTTCAAAGACGGTTATGTAGGAATGAAGCCAACGGCTTGGGGAAACGGTTGTGCCAAGCCCCGTTGGCGCAGCCGGGAGCGTACAGGACTTGAGAATAGGGGGATCGCTGGTTCGAATCCCCAGATCGGCCAATTTCTTCCCTAGGATTGACGAGTCATTGCGACATGATTCATTACTCTCTCACCGCTGATCATTGTTTCGACGACAGTTATGTTTGGGGAGAAGGTTGTGCCAAGCCCCGGTAGCGTACAGGACTTGAGAACAGGGGGTCCCTGGTTCAAAACCCAAGCTCGGCCAAGTTCTTTCCTAGGATTGATGATAGTCATTATCACATGATTCATTCCTCTCACCACTCATCATAGTTTCGAAGACGGTTATTTAGGAAAGCAGCCAGTAGCTTGGGAAGAAAGTTGTGCCAAGCCACGGTGGCGCAGCCGGTAACGTACAGGACTTGAGAACAGAGGGGTCGCTGGTTCGAATCTCCAGCTCGGCCAAGTTCTTTCCGTCGATTGATGATAGTCATTGCGACTTGATTCATTCCTCTCTCACCACTCATCAATCTTTCGACGACGGTTATATAGGAAAGCAGCCAGTGGCTTGGGGAGAGGAGTTGTGCCAGGCCCCGGTGGCGCAGCCAGTAGCATACAGGACTTGAGAACAGAAGAGGTCTCTGGTTCGAATCCACGGCTCGGCAAAGTTCTTTCCAAAGATTGATGATAGTAATTGCGATAGGATTCATTCCTCTCTGACCGCTGATCAATTTTTCAACGACGGTTTATGTACGTAAGCAGCCGGTGGCTTGAGGAGAAAGTTGTACCAAGTACCAGTAAAAGAAACTCTAGAGAATCATGGATAGATGCACTGACCTCCACGATATAACTACATAACTGAAACAATGTTGAAAACGACATGGTTAAATACCATACAATCAATCAACCTAAACCTTTAGGCTGCTAAGCGCGACTCACTGACCTTTTGCGGACAGTGTAGATCAAAGATCAGACTGCACAGAACGTGCAGTCTGATCTTTGATCTACACCGTCCGATAAGGACACCCCCCCCTCCATTACCTTTCAAATAACAAAATCTGGGCGTTTACTTGAAAGTTTCATTTCTCTTTTTTACCAGGATAAGGCTTTATATGTACTTTATTGACTGAATGGTGATTCACGCCGCTTTTAATGATCATCTCAATCATATCAGAGTGACAACTCATTTCTTTGTGTGTGTCCTAAGTTTGACCAGTACGAGTACAGGGTTTTGAAGTGTCTTGTCTATGGACATTTTCACGAAAAAAGCGCCACCTCCAGTGCCTAGATTGTGGATCGAACCTGGGACTCCCATGTTTTGAATCCTGTACATGGACCGCTGAGCAACGCAAGCACCCTCTATGAGTCTGACCAAAGGACTCGCACTCAGTGATGTCAGTGGGAACTGAAACTATAAATTCAACTCTGTTTCTCACAAGTGAACCACATGTTTTAACCGAAACCTGAGGTAGAAAGCTTATGAAAACATTGCAGGAAAAGGAGAAAATGCTGATTACCAGCGGGGTGTCCTTTTTTCGCAAGGTACATCAAAGAAACATAGAATTGTGGTGGTAAACACCCAGGAAAAATATGAATAGGTAAGCTGTCGCCGTAATATGATTGAAAAAACTGCTTACCAGCATTTCCTCCTTTTCCCACGATGTTTTCAAAAGTCTTTATTTCCAGGGTTGTTAAAACATGTTTTGGCGAGCCTGAACCAAACAGATCTTCTCTATATTAGATGTGTTCGTGAGGTAGAGCGTCGGCCTTGTAACTATAATGTCCCGAGCTCGATTCCCGGGACTGTTCATTGGCCCACATATTCGGCGCGAGTACTGGTGTAGTTCCCGTGAAGCAGAATCGAGAGCGATATGTATAAGTAACCAGAACTTGTTTCTCAATCGATGTAAAATAAATATGTTTAAACTAAACTATATCCAATGTAACTCCCTCATCCCAGGGACCTCATGCCACTGAAGCCCGTATCATGTCCTGAGGGTAGCAAAGAAGATGGTATCTGCTACGAGATGGTCCATCACCAAGTCCGATGTGTAAATATCACGTTCGGCTATTGCATTGGAGATGGGTACTTCGACCACGGAATCCATGGATCGAATGGGTAAGTAAAAGAAACTTGTTTTGTGTAGACCTATTACATGCAATCGTATTTTTTCGGCCTTTGGTGATTTCGCTGGCTTTTTACCTGGGCTCGGTTTCACGAAAAATCTTCAGTCTATTATTTTGCTCAAGTCTGCTGACGGACCCCATTTCTGACTTAAGGTGAGTTTGTTACTTGAGACCCATTTCACTAATATTAACATACTTTAGAAACATTCACAAATCCTAAGTTGACACAACATTTCACACTCAATTTAGCAAAATAATGGACTTAAGTCTGTTAGAATGACTTAAGTCCGTTATTTTGCTGTGCTGAGTTTTGAAATTTCCTGCTGTCAAAGGACCAGTCTACCTCCAATTCCAGTCATTTGTTACACAAAATGGATTTTATGGATCCACAATTGCAGGATGCCTTGCTTGGTATAATGCAACATGGAGATGCATTAAGTCCCCTTTTGCCAGAACATGGCTTATATATGTTAGGTCATGGGGCAAAGTTAGTAAAATAAAAACAAGTGCCTTTGAGGCCTCCTGTATGTCTTTCTGATAACTAACAAAAATAGCACGGGTAAAAATCACCAAGCATTTAAAGTGCATTTTAGATTCAATTCTAAATTTTTCAAAGAAACACAATTTCTGATTGGTTAAACCAATGGCTTAGCCAATCAGAAATCGCGTTACTTTCTAACTTTAGATCTAGTCAAAACAAAGAGTGTTATTCAGACAGGTTGGCAAATACGGGTCCAGTATGCGTAAAGTAGCTCTTTACTACACGTAACATACCCATTCTTAATCCTTGGCCTGCTAAACAAGTGAAGTGAAATTTTTAAGCCCATAGTAAGAACCCAAATGTTGTTATTTCAAGATATTTTTTGGGGTGAAAAATATCTCCTTATCGGACAGTGTAGATCCAAGATCAGACTGCACGTTATGTGCAGTCTGATCTTGATCTACACTGTCCGCGAAAGGTCCTTGAGTCACGCTTAACAGCCTGTTTGTTAAACGACCCCGAGTTATAAAACATTTGAAAACATTATCTTTTCTATCCTTTTAACCTGATAGCCACATCATTTTAGCCATGTTCATCATGTTGTCTGCAAATGCTTTCAAAATCAAAGCGCTAACGCACTGAAGGCAGCGGTTTTCTTTTCTGGCTCCGAATACATGATACTAATTGGTGTGTTCAATGATTTTTTTCCTCGTAAATTAATATAAATCAAAACGGAAAGTTCTTCAGAGACCTCTTACACTTGAGATTACGGTACGAGTTCACCAGGGTCCGAGTTCTCCAGCAACGCGGTATATTATTGTATAAATGTGCCAGATGGTGGAGAGGTGTTAAACCCGGCACGGCTTTTGTTTTATTTAAGCAGAAAATCTTCTGTTATCTTAAATAAAAAAGACAACTGAAACATGATGTTTTAATTTTTTCAAAGAACATACAGTATCAAGTTGAACTGCTTTGTTTCAATATCATTGGCGGAACTATATTTTGTTAGTGTACGAAACTGGTTTTGTTTACACGGGTATTCAGACAAAACCTGCCGGAAGCAAAAACCTGACCTAGATAAAGATAGCAGGCTTCAAAAATCATTGTATACATGCACACGTGATGTAGGAACTATGACAGCGGGGTAAACCCGCTGCCAAAAACACTACAAAGCAAATCCTATACAAGAAATAGAACTGCGATCTTTACAGGCACTAATTAGATTGTTTTTGTCATGAATCAATATGCTTTTTAATAATTAACATAAATCCATCTTTTATGCAAGCCAAGAAAAACCCGGAACATTGTACTATAGCCTTCTCAGTAACGGGAAGCAAGTTTGGCATTTAATTAACCCATTACCACACAAACCCTACTTTTGACGACCCTGAGAAAGAAGCCTTTAGAAAACATTGTGGGAAAACGAGAAAATGCTGGTAACCAGCATTTTCTCCTTTTCCCACAATGTTTTCTACCCTTCACAAAACAAATTTCAAATTTTCAGTCATTTTTATTTTGTCGTCTGCAAATGCTTTCGATTTGGACAAAACTAAAATTTTGTCGTTTGGTAATGAGTTAAATGGATGGTCTTTTTTATTGATGAAATGATAAGTAAAACAAATTTATTTTCTATACAAGCTTAAAAAAAAAAAAAACTCGGAGCGCTGTACTCAGTAACAGGATGCTTTTTTTTCCCGTTTAAATAAAGGGATGGTTGTTTTTCAATGGGTAGCTCCGTCTGTTTTTTATTGATCATAAACGGATTTTCTTAAAGCTGTCTGCCGCATATTAGTTTCAAGATGCATTTCTCGTATATCAATTACCAATTTATGATGACTATATTATATAATAAAAATTTCGAAGCCGTCTACTGCATATTTGTTTCACAATCAAAAGAAAGTAATTTCATACATTCTTCAATTATATAATTATGGGCATGAACTTACATTTAAATGAATGATCGGACATGCATAAATATATGTGAAAAGTGAATTATAACACCTCCGACATAATTTTTGCATTACTCCCGGAAAATCAAAAATTGAATTAAATTAAATCCCAATATTTCAGATAAGATAAAACCATATTAAAAATCGTTAGTGTTTTTCTGGTTTATTATGTCATTGTTGCATGTATGCTGTGTTGTACTTTGTAGATAAAGATGAACTGCTATGTAGTTCAAGCTGAAGCAATTAATGTTCTGTTCTGTGATCAAATACATGACGTAATCGTATTTATTAGAATACGATCCAACTTAATCGACTCGTGTTTTTGATCACGTGACGTTCCCACAAGACTTTGCGAAATTCGAGCGTTAATCTGACAATATCTTTTGAGGCTGTGAATCCCATTACTTAATACCACGAAGACTTTTATTTCCTTACACTTACTTCCTTATTCAAAGATGGTTTTCAAGGATTTGCAACACTTTTTGCAGTAATTTTATTTCTGAAGCCACGTTTAATAAGCAAAGCCGAGCCCTAGTAGCTCAGTCGGTAGCGTGCAGGACCTGAGAACAGGGGGTCGTGGGTTCGATCCCTGGCTCGGCTAATTTCTTTCCGAGGATCGATGATAGTCATTGCGACAGGATTCATTCCTCTCCAACCGCTGACCATTGTTTCGACAATGGTTATGTGGGAAAGCAGCCAGTGGCTTGGAAAGAATATTGTGCAGAGTACTGGTAGAAGAGACTCCAGGAAAGCATGGAAAGGTGCACTGGCCGCCGCGATATAACTGAAATAATGTTGAAAACGGCTTTAAACACTATACTATTAATCATTTGATAAACAAAGCTCTACCATTAAAAATATTATTCCCTTACGCTTTTCTTCCTTATTCACAGATAGTTTTTGTAGTTTAGGTTTAGGTATTGCTATGCTGAATTCAGTGATAAAATATTTTTGAAGCCAGGTTTGTCAAGCAAAATTTGAACAGTTCGCTTTAACAGTAACCTTTTCAAAAATGATAATATAATCTGAATTTCAAGCATTTGAGTACAATAACTGATAGGGAAAAATATTCTGTATCGTCATTGTACCCAAGTATGGGATTGGTCAGTTCCGGGTTTCTCTCAAAACGCCCGACGGTGTCTATTAAAGATTAAACTGTACGTTCTGTATCGTCTGATTTCGGTCTATACTGTCAATAAAGGCAACAGACAGTGCCTCGCCTTCTTTAGGTTTTGTTATCGGCGCCCAAAGGATAAAACAAAGTTTTTGCTTTTCATCGTTTGCCTTTTCATTGAATCTGAAAACAATTTTTTATCCTGTAGGCTTGACTAAACCCGTGGTTGGTGTAGATCCAAGATCAGACTGCACGTTCTGTGCAGTCTGATCTTGATCTATGCCATCTGCAAGAGTCCCTATTTTCGCCCATCGCGCAGACAGGGTTAATCCTTTACAAAACAATTCCTGGAGGCTCCGAGT
Organism: Hippopus hippopus; assembly: GCA_946811185.2. Taxonomy (NCBI): domain Eukaryota; kingdom Metazoa; phylum Mollusca; class Bivalvia; order Cardiida; family Cardiidae; genus Hippopus; species Hippopus hippopus. The sequence goes on from OX328102.1 coordinate 57,930,885, forward strand.
TCGAGCGTCGCTGGAAGCACTGGGCTTTTCGTGGGAGTGTCTTTCGGCAAGACACTTCAGAGCCCTAGCCTAGGAGTGCTTAAACCCAGGGCATACATAAATATGTGAGCTTTCGCAGTGGTAATATTGAAATGAGCCATGCTCTGTGAAAAGGGGGCTTAATGCATCTGCGAAAAGTATCGACCCAGGTCAGCCTGTGCAGTCCGCGCAGGCTGACCTTGGCCGAAACTTTTCGCTATTGGTCAATTTTCTGTATGTCAAAGGACCAGTCGACCTCATTATTTAGTCGGTTGTTTAAAGAAGTTGCTATTTTGGATGCATATTATGTGATGACTTGCCTGGTTGGTTGGTTGGTTGTATTGGGGTTTAACGCCACTTTAACAGCTAAGGTCATATCATGGCGGTCGGTGACGCACATGTGTTTCCTGGCTTTCTCACACCAGTACTAACACAACTTTCTTTCCAAAGCCACCGACTACTTTTCTCACATGCTTCAGCAGAGGTGAGAGGCGAAAATACGCCGGAAAGAAAGTTCGCCTCAACCGGGTATCGAACTCACAACCACCAGGTCATGAGTCCGACACGCTCACCACTGAGCCACCCGGGCGGGCCTGACTTGCCTGGTATCATGTACCACGAATATGCATTAAGCCCCCTTTTGTCAGAGCATGGCTCAAATAATATTGAAAGCGCCGTAAAATACCACTATATAAGTCAATCCTTTTCTCGCAAGGTTTTCTACTCTGTAAACAAATTCCATTATTCGATTCATCGATGATTTGTACTCTAAAATTGCTTTCAATTTGGACATTCGATCCCTGGCTCGGCCAATTTCTTTCTTTCTTTCATTCTGAGAATCGACGACAGTCATTGCGACAGGATTCATTCCTCTCTCACCGCTGACCACTGTTTCGACAATACTTAAATAGGAAGGCAGGCAGTGGCTTGGAAAGAATATTGTGCGAAGCACTAGTAAAAGAAACTACGGTAAAGCATGGATAGGTGCTTTGGCTGCCGCGATATAACTGAAATAATGTTAAAAACGGCATCAAATACCGTACAACCAACCAAACAACAAATCAATTTGGACATGTCTGAAGTTTTTGTTGTCAGGTAAAGACTTCACTCAAGTTTGTAACTTATACAAGGTCGAGACGGGACACGACAAACTAATTTATGCATTTAAATGCTTCAAGCACACCGCTTATCTGAAAACCAACAATTTATGTACTTTTCGTGTTTTAATAACCTAACATCGGGTACAACTTGATTTATATGCTTCGTGACTCCTACTCACCTACCAAGATATATATATATATATTTTCAAACGATAGTGTTTGTCCTTGATTTGGGAGAAAACATAGTGGGAAAGGGAGTAAATGCTGGTTACCAGCATTTTCTCCTTTTCTCACGATGTTTTCAAAAGTTTACTCTTGTTTTTCTCAGTGTCGTTTTATCTGGGGATTGCATGGGAAAGGTTTAGTAAGCCACAACGCTGGGTACAACTGGATTTACAACTTCGTTACCCCCACCCACCTCATACATAGTGTCTTTACACGTGATCTCTGTGTTCCCGTTTAAGACCCGGAAGGTCTCAAGTTAGAATCGGTGTTCTTTCTTTGTTTGACATGCCACTTATCAGTTAAAGTGTGGCAAGGAAAAAAGACCAAACAAAAGAAAGTATCCTGCTTTAGTGCAATAGAGAACATTGTGAAAAAAAGAACAATGAGTTGTTTAATTGAAATATAATCTTCGGCTGTCAACTGTCGCGGGGTGAGAAGTCGTAATTGTGCGTAACTGTGCGGATTTGCCAAGACTCTTTGACTAAATGACAAATCAAACTCTTAGACTAAGTACTTGAAAGGTTAAAAAAAATGTGGGAAACGAAGAAAACAGGTCATCAGCCATTTCTGCTTTTTCCAAAATGTTTTAATAAGCTTTTTCTTTACCCCCTCGGGTCATTATAATACAGGGTTGTGTGGAAGAGTGATAAAGCAGGAAAAGCCTTTATCTGAAACGAGCCCATGAATTGGGCTAAGCAAACAGTACCCAAGGATTCAATTGATAAACGAGTCAAAATTTATAGACCAGTCGATTTCACCCATTACTTCCTGCAAAAGCGAAAAAAGTTTCGACACAGTTCAGCCTGCGCGTATCGCGCAGGCTGAAGTGGGTCGATACTTTTTGCAGATACATCAAACTCCCTTGTAAACAGAGCGTGGCTTAAATGGTTTAGGTAATAATTTTCTTCCTCTTTTTTTTTTTTCCAGTCGATGCTTGCGTATCTCCAATGGGTATTGTACAAAGTATTCCTGTCAAAGAACGTGCTGTACGGATTTTTACACCGAGGATTTCGGCGAATGCGAGAGCCGTACGTAACAATTGATATCTTTGTTCATACATCCAAAAGTCCTGTCCAAGTTGACTTTTAACTGCTTACAAAGAAATCTATTTTTGACGAAGACGGCTATTCCAACAGCCCGGCCAGGTAGCTCAGTGGTTAGCTTATCTGACACGTGACCTGGTGGTTGTGTGTTCGATACCCGTTTGATGTAAACTTTCTTTCGGATGATTTTTCGCCTCTAACCTGTGATGCATGTGAGAAAAGCAGTCAGTGACTTGGAGAGGAAGTTATGTCAGTACTGGTGTTAGAAAGCCAGGAAACATATATGTAGAGGTGCACTGACCGCCGTGATATGACATAAGCTGTTGAAACGGCGTTAAACTCCAATACAGGCAAAGCTTTTCCAAACATATGGGAAAAGTAGAAAATACTGGTAATGTGGCTGTAACATGCATTTGAATTTAAATTATACTGTTTAGAATTAAGGAAATTATTGTGAAGATGACAATCTGTTATTGTACGGTTGGTCAAAGTGTTCGTCGCTGGTAGAAAAATGAATTTTAGAATTCGGTAAAAAGCTGTCAGGTAGCTATATCATTTGTTTATATTCTACCTGGTTTTAAATTTCAGTTTTTCTACTAGCGACTTACACTTGGACCGACCATACAATAACAGATTTTCATCTTCACAATAACTCCCATAAATTTAAAAGGTATGATTAAAATTTAAATGCATTTTAGCACTCGCTTTGTTTACTCTTGATCCCTACTGGGCCTGTAAGTGAGCATTTACACCATGACGAATAAATAGAACGTACGTGGGAATGCACTGCAAAGTTCAAACACATACAAATACGCACAGAAAACCAATTTCTTCATGGCAAGAGTTGGGTGGGTCGGTCTAGTTTCTGCCGCTGTCGGCTTGAAAGTTTCATTTTCCTTATTTAGCAGGAAAGGTTAATTTCATTCCACGCGAAATATTATTTGACTGATCCAAATTAAAAGAAATTGCAGACGACAAATTAAATGTGGCTGAAATGGCGGGACTTGCTTTTGCAAATGAGTAAAACATTGCGGAAAAAGGAGAAAATGCTGGGTACTAGCATTTTCTCCTTTATCCACAATGTTTTCAAAAGTTTTTTTTTTACCCCTCCGCATCGTTTAATCTCTAAATTGTGTAGGAAAGGGGTTAACAAACCAGTATAACGCATGTCATAGAGCAAACGTCTGGTTGCGCGCTGAGAACAGGGGGTCGTGGGTTCGATCCCTGGCTCGACCAATTTCTTTCCGGGGACTGGTGATAGTCATTGCAACAGACTTCATTCCTCTCTTACCGCTGACCATTGTTTCGACGATGGTTATGTGGGAAAGCAGCCAGCGGTTCGGAAAGAAAATTGTGTGGAGTACTGGTAAAAGAGACTCCAGGAAAGCATGGATAGGTGAGTGGTAGGAAACCAGTAACAGCCGGATCGCATGCTCACCCAACCACACCCAACCAGTAACAGCCAGCCGGATCGCACGCTCACCCAACCACACCCAACCAGTAACAGCCAGCCGGATCGCACGCTCACCCAACCACACCCAACCAGTAACAGCCGGATCGCACGCTCACCCAACCAGTAACAGCCGGATCGCACGCTCACCCAACCACACCAAACCAGTAACAGCCGGATCGCACGCTCACCCAACCACACCCAACCAGTAACAGCCGGATCGCACGCTCACCCAACCAGTAACAGCCGGATCGCACGCTCACCCAACCACACCAAACCAGTAACAGCCGGATCGCACGCTCACCCAGGTGAAGAAAACAGGTTACCAAATCGACCCGTTTCTACTGATAAGAGTATTTTTTCAACAATAAATACAAGAGACGAGATTTACACCGGCACAATCACAAGACTTTGAGCCATGCCATGCAAAAAGGGGGCTTAATGCATCTCCATGAGTCATTACATAATTATGGACCCATAAAATCCATTTTGTCCAACAACAAACTGAATCATGAGGTAGACTGGTCCTTTGACTTTTAGAAAAATGACAAATACCAGAAAGTGTCACCCCAGGTCAGTCTGCGCAGGCTGACCTAGATTGCTCTTTTTGCAAATGCATCAAATACCCTTTTCACAGAACATGGCTTACTTGTATTTACGCTTTTAAACCTCGCCTTCTACAACCTTATGATAAGTTAACAGGACAATATTGTCCAAAAAAAAGTGCATGTGGTTATGTTCAATATAATCAACGTCCCTTTACTTCCCTCTTCAGGGATAAAAAAGCATCAGTTGAGTTTTTGAAACTGCCTATAACTATTTGTGATTAAAAAAAATTAAAGCGATCTTCTAGAAACCACTGTCTTAGGATCTTGCACTAGGCTACAGATCATTTTTTTTTCTTTGCCAAAATGTTTTCACATGCATCCATGTATTTAGCCTTACTCCATGTTGGTCATCCCTAATTTACACGGATGTAGTCTGTTTTAGAATTGTCCCGTAAGGGAACCAAACGTTCGAGAACAAAGGTACCGTCTAGCAGGAGCACTGCATGCGGACAACCAGCTGTGGCATGTAGAATTCCAGTACAGATGCTTCAAACCAATTGTATTTACGCCATGCTCTGTGATAAGGTGAATAAAAGCATCTGTGTGTGGTGTCCATGGTTGTGAGGTAGAGCGTCGGCCTCGTAACCATAAGGTCCCGAGTTCAATACCCGGAAGCAGGTGTCAACTTTGGGATGGTCATTGGCCCACATATTCGGCGCGAGTACTGGTGTAGTTCCCAGGAAGCAGAATCGAGAGAGATTAGTATAAGTTGTAAGAACTTGTTTATCAATCGATGTAAAATAAATATATTTAAACTAAAGCATCTACAAAAAAGTTGCGCCACTGCGCAGGCTGACATGGGCGAAACTTTTTTGCTACTACTAAATTTTTTGCATGTCAAAGGACCGTTCTATCATATGATTGAGTCAGTTGTCACATAAAGTGGAACCGTAAATTATGCAACGACTTGCATGACATTATGGTACATCTGAGCCATGCTCTGGCATTGGGGCTTTAATGTATCTCGGTAATGCATTATACCAAGCAAGACATCACATAATCAGGGACCCATATACTCCATTTAGTCTGACAGTTGACTGATATGGAGGTAGAATGGTCTTTGGACAAGCATAAATTTTACAAAGAACAGAAATTGTTCGACAGCCAGCGCAGGGTGACATGGGTCGATACTTTTTGCAGAAGCATCAAGCCCCCTTTTCACAGAGCATGGCTTATGTATATTTTCATCATAGCGCTGCTCATTTACTTTCTGCTTACAGCTTATTGTGACAAACATTGTGAAAATGGTGGGACGTGTGTTTGGTCAATGGAAGGGGATCAAAAGGAGCAGAAGTGCGCATGTTCGGGGCCATTCTTCGGGGACACCTGCCAACATGGTATAGTATTATTCTGATCCCTAACTAAATAAATACTAGTTAATAACCGTGGTATTACATGTTCGGGGCCATTCATAGAGGACACCTGTCAACATGTTATAGTATTAATCTGATCCTTAACTAAACGAATACTAGCACTTAATCGTGGTCGTATAAAATGTTCGGGCCATTCTTCGGGACACCTGTCAATATGGTATGGTATTAACCTGATCCATAACTAAACAAACACCAGCACTTAACCGTTGTCTTATTACATGTTCGGGGCCATTTTTCAAGGACATCTGTCAACATGGTATAGAATTAATCTGATCTATAACTAAACAAATACTGGCACTTAACCGTGGTCTCATAACATGTTCGGAACCATTCTTCGAGGACAACTTTCAACATGGTATAGAAGTAATCTGATACGTAACTAAACAAAATTAGCACTTAACTTATTACATGTTTGGAGCCATTCTTCGGGGACACCTGTCAACATTGTATAGAATTAATCTGATCCCTGACTAAACAAATACTAGTACTTATTCGTGGTCTTACAACATGTTCGGGGCAATTCATCGGGACATCTGTCAACATGGTATAGTATTAGTCTGATCCCTAACTAAACAAATACTAGTTCTTAACCGTGATCTTATATATGTACGGGGCCATTCTTGGAGGACACCTGTCAACATGGTATAGTAATTATATTTTCTTAACTAAAACGAATACTAGCACTTAACCGTGGTCGTATGAAATGTTCGGGCCATTCTTCGGGACACCTGTCAACATGATATAGTATTAATCTGATCGCTAACTAAACAAATACTAGTACTTAACCGTGGCCATATTTGGGTTTAGGGGCATTCTTCGGGGACATCTGTCAACATTGTAATTTTTTTTATTTTTTTTTTTTGTGATCCCATACTAAACAAATACTAGCACTTAACCACTGTCTTATTACATGTTTGGGGCCATTCTTCGGGGACACCTGTCAACATTGTATAGAATTAATCTGATCCCTAACTAAACAAATACTAGTACTTTACCGTGATCTTCTTACATGCTTTTCTATGGATTATAGAAAAATCAGTGGGTAATAACCTGAAAATTTCACTTTTGTAACGTCACTGCTTGTTTAGTTTGCGTTATTAGTGAATAAATGAATGAATCTTCGTTTATCTATCGTCGCTACCCGTTGCCCATATAGGTGACATCCCCAAAAGGCTGTTAGTTTTGTTACGGGGGATAGCGCAGGATACAGGACGAAACCCATCATAAGTTACGCCTTGGTCTTTAAAGCGCTCGGTGTATAGCACCGTCACAGTTTAATTTCTCATCCGAAAGACTAGATCTATCAGTAATTTTAGATGGCAAGCCGTGGGAATCGAACCCACGCCCTCAACTGACCCGTTATTAGTGTACACGTAATTGATCGATTTGTATTTTGAATATTGATGACCTCATACAAATCTTGTTATGAATGTTACGTTTTTCCACGGAAACACATTGAGTAGAATGCTTATTTCTATCAATTATAGTATGAAAGAAAAAGAAAAATGATTTCTTTTGATAAAATATCACGCTATATAATTTCATTCTAGAACACCAAAACTCAAGATTTCCAGTCTTGGTTTCGTCACTCGTGAAAATTTCGATAGTGTAGTCTAACACTATGCTTCATCTTATACTTTATTACTTGTACGGTCAGGTGGCAGGGGACTTGGAAACTTGTTCACGGCTGTGGTGAATCATGTCGCCCCGACCTTCGGTCCCCTGCCACCTGACCGTACAACGAATTTATTATACTGCAAAGTTTTACCATTCCAACGTGTGTTAAGCGAAATTTACCTGGTTTTTTTTGGTTTCAAAAATTGAGTACGCTGACGAAGTAGAATTTCCCTTCTAAGTGCCCCAATTCAATGAAAACTGACGTCACTGGGAACTGACGTCACTGAAACATTGGAAAAATGTGCAGTTTGGTGCATAATCTTGATCTTAATCTTGATATACGCCGCCATGTTGGATGTTGTGTTGAAAGTGTAGTCATGTATACGAGGCTCCCGAAAGGGAAACTGCTTTTACGTTGGTTTTGCCAGTGTACATGATATATATGTTCGGGGCATATTATCCGATCAGGTCACGAGAAATTTCTTTGCAGTATAATAAGGACACTTATTGTGCAATCTACCGTCTCAAGTCCATTGTGAATTTTCCTGGAGAAAAGCTCTAGTGCTGTACCGACTTTCTGTTTTGCCGATTTAATCTGTTTTGCAGCGAAGTGCAATTAATTTTTAGTGACATACATGTCCAAGGACAAATTATTGAACGTTTCATTACCTTAAACGCTTTTAGAAGTGGGCTGTTATATGTAAATCTCGAAAAAACTAGCGGAATTTATCGTGGTTGGCAGCCATTTTGTGTCTATTTTTGGTTACGTAAACTGGAATTACACTGTTTTTTCCCTTTTTTCAGCGTTTGAATCGGAAAATAGGCTTGTTCAAATTTTTGTTTTGTCGTCAATTTGTGAAAAAAAAATATGAGGGCTTAAACGTTTGCACAAAATCTGTTCGGAGATTTCCTCCATTATTTTTCTCATTCATCTCTGTAACGGGATGCGACCTGTCAAAAACTAAAATCGCATTCGGGGACAGCTATCGGTACTAATCGATACTGGTGTTCACGTAGTAGCCACGTTTCTTTCCATGTAAGATGCTCCAAGACTAAAATATGTCTAAATTTGAATAGTTAGTTCATATAAACTGACCAAACTACATAAGAGACGACTACTTAATATGTATGATTTTTTTTTTTAAAGTTAAGTGCGAGGAAGGCTGTCAAAATGGAGGTACCTGTGTAGTTGATGGTTCAGGCACGGTTTGCTCGTGCCCAGACGGATTTTATGGAAAAACGTGCAGTTACAGATTAAGAGGTAAGGTTTTGGTTTACCTTTGAAACATTGTAGGAAAAAGAGTTCCGAACCATTTCTCTTTTTGGTATATTAATACAAACGTTTGTCTTTATAGATTTGACTTCGTTTTTCATCGACGTTTCTGTCTTCTGTATCTTAAAATATAGCCCTTTGATCGCAGAGACAATGTCATAAAATGGGGTTATAAACCTATTCGCTTATACACATGTATTCAGTATTATCTACAAGTTCTCCGACTTGTAAAGTGCTTTTCTACACAGAAGTCGCCAGTTAGGCCTATCAAAAAAAATATCTGTGTTTAGGGTTTCCAGACCTTACCTAGAAAATGCTGCCGGCCCTAAACTGTTTACGCTACGATTGGGGAAAAAAAACTCTGTCGGGTGTGATTTCGGTACATGGTCCATGTAAAAAGTTTATGGGAAAAAATCCCTGTCCACCCTTCCTACAACATCTCGGATCGAAACCCAGAACACAGATATTTTTTGTTAGGCCTTAGTGGTCCTTGGCACTTTATTTATTCTGGCAAGTATTTCTTTGCCAGTATTTTCATGAAGCTTTTTTAATGGAAATACTCATATTTATTAAAGCAGTTCTACTACTAATAGACTTTGTGACACCGAAGGAACTTGATCGCTCACGCACTTGGGTGAAGCAATATTAGTTTGCGTAGGAAATGGTTACTGAAAACAGTATTACAATATAATTAGTTACATCTAGCGCCCAAAAGTAAAATATGGGGTGGTAAAATACATTTAAATTAAAATCATACCATTTAAAAGTATGGAAGGAATTGTGAAGATGACAATCTGTTATTGTAAGGTCGGTCCATGGAGAGACCTGGTAACTTTTAACCTAGTCTTAGATTTCATTTCTCTGCCAGCGACTAACATATGGGCTGACCTATAAAGTCACAGATTGTCATCTTGACAATAATTTACATATCTATAAATAGCATGGTTTAAATTTAAATGCATTACAAAATGTTTACTTTTGCCAGCTATCGGGCTTTTTAGTGTTTTATATAAATTCACCTTTCGATGATATGACTTAAGGATTACGACCCCTAACTCATCGGTAAATATCGTATATTGCACGACAAAGATTGATTTGATTTTCAACAGACCTGTCGATGTCGTGTCCGAAGCCAAACCGGACCGACTGCTGCGGCCCACATCGACACTGTCAAGATGAATGTCGCCATGACTCCCAATGTAATGGTGGCGAGAAGTGCTGCCATGACAGTTGCTGCAGGAAGTGTATCCGGCCTGTATTTTGTGTCCATGACGGTAAACCGTATCGGCCTGGTGATGTCATCACTGACGAATGCACTGTAAGAAGGTTTTCACTTTTTGAATTTAAACACTTATTGATTAGTCTAGATATAGATCTGTCTTAATCTTTTGTTATTTATTGGAAGCCAGAAATTATTTGTTCAGTGAAATATAGTGTACAGTGATAATTACATTGGATATTATCAGTTCAAAGGTTCGCTGATCTGCTACTTTGATTTGTTCAAGGAATGTCGTTGCCTAGTGACAGGAAAGATGGACTGTTCCTGGTTCACGTGCCCGGTCATCACGTGCAGCAATGGAGAAGAACCTGTTTCTGAAGATGGTGCCTGTTGCCCGAGTTGTCCAGGTAGTTATTAAATGCTTTTTGTTTTGGGGGGGGGGATAGGGGTTAACTTTTTACCGAACAACAAAATCTTAAACAAGTCCGATTTGAAAGAATTTGCAAACTACAAATTTAATATGGCTTCCAAGATGAACTTGATAACTGGATTGAACCGGGCCGAAACCGGATGAGATTTATAAACAGATTCGACAGGATCAAACTTAACTAAATTAGACAATTTTTCTTCAATCTTGTATGGACCCTCCTCTTGTTTTACGTTTACCGAGACCATTACTTCCACGTTTGCTAGTCTTTCAGTACTTTCAGTGCTTTGATTTATAAATATAGCCTAAGTCAAATGATACAATTTCAAACGGGCTACGATGATATAGGTCAAGGTGGGATTTCTTTCAAATGCTTGTATGGAATGGAAAGAATTTTCTCTGACACAAAGTGACAGATAAGAATTGGTTTTTGTTTAATGTTTACATTCTTTGTAAAAACTTTTTTCGGCGTAGCTGGATGCGCTGGCTTTTGACCTGCTTCCTGGTACTGATAAAAAATGAATAGATGGTAATTCGCGATTGGTAAAAAATGTGCACATGTTTATTCGGCGGGCCCCTGCTGCTCCCACAATTATGAAACCACTATTCCAAGCGTTGCTACCGCTAATAGATACCCCGGGGCCTTGATTCATACCATATCCAATTAATGTAATAGAAAATGGACCTTTTTTATGTGCAATTTGGAAATATAATATTTTCATAAGCGTCATCCAATAACCGAATACTACTTTTCAACAAAATGAAAAACGGTGAGGAAAAAGAGGCAATTGCTGGCGAGGTTACTTACCATTATTTTACTTCACATGGATCCACAAAAGAGTTTCAATATCCATATTCAGGTATCTCTTACGCCGTCTATCTTTTTTAAAGATATATCTTATTTTGTCTTCCTTGATCGGACTGTAACTACTGCACCGCGAACGTTCGTTGTTTAGGGGCCATAGATTGATATTTATACAGTCTGTCCCGGAGAGAGAGAGAGGGAGAGTTTTATTATCCACTTGTCACTTTATTTTTTATTTCAGGTGACGGTACCAGAACTCGTAAGTTGAAGTTTAAATATTTAGCATTAATAACATTTATATTAATCACTCATCGTTCTGTGCAGTCTGATCTTGATCTACACTGTCCGCAATAGGACTTTGAGTCGCGACTCAAAGTCCTATTGCGGACAGTGTAGATCAAGATCAGACTGCACAGAACGATGAGTTTTTTTCAGCGTAAGATTCCATGAAATTGAAATGTGGGTTTTGATTATTGGCTTGGACTTTTTATTTGATTTATTGAGTGATTTAAATGAGCATTTTTAGATTTTTTTTGATCGCAAATTAAATATTTTGTTGAACTCTTTGGATAAGCGAAGAGCAATAATTGTATATGTTAGAGAATAAATAAATAAATAAATAAATAAATAAATAAATAAATAAACAAACTGTAATAGCTTTGCTCTGGCAAAAAGGGGGTTAAATGCATCTCTAGGGTCCTCCGTTGCTCAGCAGTAAAATGTGGGGCTCGTTACCTAGAGGCCCTTGGTTTGTCCTGGGCGTGCTCTTGGGCAAGACAACTCAGAGCCATAGCTAAGTACTGCTGAAACAAAGGAATTACATGAATATGTGACCGGTCGCCGTGAAATGAATAAAAAATTGTTAAAAGCGATGTAAAACACCATTCAACCAATCAATCATTTGTGAAAAATACAGTTTATCTCTTTATCACAATGTTTTCAAAAAGACCTCTGCTGCAAGAAAAAAAGCTGCCTGATTTTCTAGATTCGGAAGTAACACAACTTATTACTTTTAAATTTAGAATATTCTGGAGAATAAGACAAAGAATATTCTTAAGAATGGTTGGTGAATACGAACACAGGTCATGACACTCTATACCAAACGACAAAATTTTGGACTCGTCCAAATCGGAAGCCTTTCAAGTCGACAATTTAAATGTAGCTAAAATGATTGTGTTTCTTTCTGAAAGAGTAGAAAACATTGTGCGACATGGAGAAAATGTTGGTAACTAGCATTTTCTCCTTTTTCCACAATGTTCAGTTTCAAAAGCCCTTAGCAGGAATTGTTCGGTAATGGGATGACGAGTTAACTATATGAATGGACCATGCTCTGTGACAAGGGGGTTTAATGTATCTGCAAAAAGTTTCGGCTCAGGTCAGTCTACGCAGTTTGTGCAGGCTGACTTGGATCGAAACCTTTTGCCTTTTGTAAATTTCCTACATGTCAAAAGACCATACTATTTCATGATTTAGTATGTTGTTAGACAAAATGGACTTTATGAATCCATGATTATGTGGCGACTTGCGTGGTATGATGCATTACTTAGATGCATTAAACCGTCTTTTGCCATAGCCCGGCTCAGATCTGTATTTTCTGTCATAATGTTATAGAGTTCGAGAACTGTCAAGACGGAGAGGTAAAAGAACTTGCTGTGAGACAATACACAAAGATTGGATTTCTGGATGATTTACAGATCAGAGCGACGGATGGCGAAGGAAACAATGTGCCAGTAAGTCTGGTATCTAACGCCGGGAAACACTGCGATCCAGGGCACACGCTTACAAAACTTCACTCGTCCCAGCTCGGCCGATTCCGTACCTACATCTAACCTCGTCCATATAAAGAAGGCTTCCATTTTGAACTGCCAATCACATGATCTTAAACATTGCGACGCCCTGTAAATCTATTAGTAACGACATGAGCAATCACAGTGAAGTTATTCACATCCTGTCGATGAAGCTCCAAACGGAATTGATAAATCACGCTAAAAACTGAATAGACAAACTGTCAATGGAAATATTCCTCGAAAGATATCGATAGAAAATACTGAGACTCAAGTTTTCTTTTTCAAGAGGAGCCTTACGATTTAAAAATTGGTAAAACGGTGTACATCAGGCGAAGAAATGTACCGTGTATCAAGCTACGTGATACAGCCCATGGCAGGGACTTGATCACCGGGTCATCCGAGGTTTGCCGAATGACAAAATTTTAGTTCCTTCCGAACTGACTCTATTTACTTATACATTAATTAAGACCGCATTTCATAAGTTTCTCCCATGTTGTATACTTCCGCTTTTCATTAAGCTTAAGTTTAGTTCAAGCATATTTTATACATGTTGACATGAACAATACAAAATTTCGAGTACATATGGCTTGCAACACGCGAAAAGGGGCATTCGGACATTTGCGTAAAGTGTCGTCTCGGATCAGCCTGCGCATTCCGCGCAGGCTAATCCGAGACGACACTTTACGACTACATTATGTTTTGTGCTACAGTAACGTTAGACTTGTGCAAAACAGAAAATTACATAAAAACGGAAAGTGTCGCAGTCTGCGCAGGCTGATCTGAGACGACAATTTACGCAAATGTCCGAATGTCCCTTTTCGCGTGTTGCAAGCCATATAATAATACACGTACATGTACATTGGCAAAGGGATCTGGCCACAAGTTCTCTCAATTTATGTTCTGCCATTCCCCTTCTCTAATTACATGATTAAGAAATAACATCTTAAATTGCAGATTGAGAACTTTCAAACAGTACAGTAGCTTAGGAACAATATGGAAAAGTAGACAATGAAAATATCTGAAAACACAACAAATGAAAATCACATGATGAATGAATGAATGTAATGGTGTTTAAAGCCGTTTTCAACATTATTTCATTTATATCGCGGCGGCCGGTGCACCTACCCATGCTTTCCTGGAGTTTCTTTTATCAGCACTCCGTACAATATTCTTTCCAAGCCACTGGCTGCTTTCCCAAATAACCATTGCCGAAACAAGTTGGTGTCTGGTATGAGGTACCGTTCGTGTTTAACAAACAAATTCGATTTCTCTCAAATAACCACAGAAAGTGCAATATTTGCTTCTATATCATATCTATAATTTTTCCGGCTCAAATACAGGTATCACACTCGGATAATCACACGATGGAAAAAAATATCCGTTTAGATCTACGCAGTATAAAATACAATTCTAAATATGGTATGATGACATGTCATGCGCGGGGAATACGTACATACTGGTTTTCATTGTGATTGGTCAAAAGTTTATGTTATAATTTTTATCTGCCATTCATAAAAAAAAAAAAACGAAGGAAGAATACTACCCGCTAAACCCGGCATTAATTCTTTTATTTTTTTTCCGTCTTCGAATAAAATTGTTAATGATTGCAAAATTTTGTGGTTGAAAGTTCAAGGTATGTAATACAAAGAATATTATGTTGTAGTAACTTTTCCGGTGCTTGTTTTTGCTTCTTGCTGCGCAATGAAAATTTCAATCTCGCGAGGTATCAAATAAAAGGGAATACCAGCGGATACAAGCACACTGAAATTTATTACAATATGACATTCCGTAAGTACAACACTGTAGCTTCCATATTCTCTTCGCAGGTGACCTATTCCAAAGACCACTTTGAGCATTGTGAATGTACTTTTGCATATCGACTCAAATATTACGTCATGGCGACTGCGGGTGTCAGATATCAAGGAGACGTCAATACGTGCGGATTCTGGGTAATTATCACAGGTGGGTAGCATTATGATTGGCCTAGCGTCCGCATTCATCAATTATTCTAAATTATTCTAAAGTAACACAATGTCTAATTGGCGAAACCATTTGGTTTCGCCAATCAGAAATGGCATTACCTTTTTAAATCATAAAAAAAAAAGATTTAGACCAAAAACGTTATCAAGAATAGTTGTTGACCTTGGACCATTGATAAATTAACGCGGAAGAACATGGTATGACTGACAAATTAAGCATCATCATGGTTAGCTAAAATTGTATAGATGGAGTAATCATAGAATGACATCATTATCACCTGCATAATACTTCCGTATTGAAGATAACTTTTGAAATATGAGGAAAATGTAAATGTACAATTCGAGAGCAGTTTTCACCTGATTGCACTTACAAACACCCTTGCGAAAATCTTCTTTTTTTTTCTAACACTGGTCAAATGGTTATCTTTTCGATAATCGAAACCGGAAACATCTGTTGGTTTACTTTCTAAATATAGAACTTGACTGAACGAAATAAAGAATGGTTGGTGAATACGGAACAAGGTACAATTATAGCCTTGTCGTCATCTGTGTTGTCGTGCGAAGCTCGGCCAACTTCTTTCCGAGGATTTACGATAGTAATTGCAAAAGGATTCCTCTCTCACTCTTGATTTATTTGACAAAGACTTTATGGGAAAGCGGCCAGTCGCTTTGGAAGAATAGTGTATATAGTACTGGTAAAAGAAACCCAAGGAAAGCATGCACTGGTGGTCACGATATAACTGAAATCCGTCTATTTTTATCATGTCAGATATGACGTCATCATACTCATTTGAATACAAGTCTTCGCTCTCGTTTATTTGACGTTCCCCTATATCTTTGCGAAACTCTGGCATGGAAAATGCCGTAAGACGTAACCCACTTCAAAAATACCATTGATTTTTTTTTTCTTACTTTTGTCTTTCTTCTTTATCAATGACTGGCCAGCTATCGTTTTGCTTAATTCTGTGATAAAATATTTTTCAAGTTTGGTGCGATAATAAAAATCCGAAATGCTCCCTTAAAAGCAAAGTGTTCTCTTTCAGCGGACCTTCGGTTTTTTTTTTATGAAAGTTCCATTATCGAATCTACGCGAGAGTTTAAAATCAAACAGGGTCTGTTAAAGCTGTAGGTTGCTAAAACTCTTTACTAAACAATCCTGTGTTTTGACGACCCTAAGGTAGAAAGCTTTTGCAAACATTTCGGGAAAAGGAGCTGGTAGCCAGCATTGTCTCCTTTTCTCATAATGTCTCCTATCCTATCAAATGCAAAAATCATTATCTGAGCCCCTTTTAATTTGTCGTCTGCAAACGCTTTCAATACGGAACAGTCGAAAATATATCTTCTGGTATAAGGTAATACAGGTAGTCTCTGTGATAGGTTTTACTGTCAACATACGTATGTTGAGATTTAATACATACATGTACATTACAGTGAACCTTTGAACTATCCAAAACTTCAGCTCTTTTATTCATAGATCCATATGCACCAGAATACAATTCCTGCCCTGCCGACATTTTTGCCCAACAGGGAGAGCTGATCGAATGGAATACTCCACGAGCCAATGATAACGTCGGAATAGAATATCAGTCATGTGACATCGAGAACGGGCGAGAGTTTTCGACCGGAAATCATACCGTCACGTGCACAGCGGCGGACTATGACGACAATAAGGCCTACTGTCAGTTTACAATCTATGTGTACGATTCAGGTATGTATAAACACATTTTAAGCAATTTTATTTATTCACACACCTCGTACATCAGATACATAGTCGATAACTGTATTTAGCGGGTTTGTACAGCAAATCTGTGATCGAACTGGCCGGAGCCGAATACATTATGCAAAACGACGCATGCGCGCTCTCTTTCAGTTTTGAATAGCAGGGTCTGTACTGTTATCGGTTTGACCTAAACCAAAATACTGTCATAGACCCTTTCGCTCTACTCATTCTACTTTCAGGTTACAGCCCCACCTCGTTTTTGTCACTACCTTGTATACAGTCCTACACGTGTACATACAATCTTAACTCATATATCAGCAGAAAACCGCGTCAGATTAATGGATCAAATTGCTAAATAAAATAACAGTAACAGCATTTCATGCTTGGCAGAACAACTTCGATTTTCCTTGCCCTTGCTAGCTCCACTAACTAATTACATATACATGATGTAGATGCATTACATGTAATAGAAATTTTGTATTTACATGCATAACATGTAACGGAAATTTTGTATTTCACTACACCATGTCATAGCTTATAACGTTCCACAAATCCGCTTTTCAGGACTTTGAGACCTTTGATTTTATTTCTGTGTCTGTCTATACATAAGAGAGGTCTTAAAAAATAACTCATTCAGCACGAAATATATAAACCTCATCTCTTTCAAAGGCTGAAAATAAATTTTACAGAAAACCACTTTTTTAATCTTACGAGCTTGACGAAACAAGCGGACATCAATTTCTGCTTGTCCCACAAAATTATGTACTCTTTGAAGGACAAAATTTTAATAATGATAAAAAATTAAAATAAATTTTAGTCACATTTAATTTGTCGTCTGCAGATGCTTTCAACTTGGAAACTTCAAAATTAGCTTGTAACATGGTTGTATTTGTATTTCAGAGGCGGGTGAATCGACAATGCCACCTGGATTGAAATCACGACAGAAAAAGGGAATTAACTCTGCCTACATTATAGGTAAGGGAAACGGTTGTACATATCAATGAGCCATGCACTTTGAAAACGAGGTTCAATGCATCTGCAAAAAGTATCGATTCAGATCAGCCTGCGCAATTCGCGCAGGCTGACCTGTGTCGAAACTTTTTGCTATTGGTCAGTTTTCTATATATCCAATTCTACCTAAAGATTCAGCCGGTTGTTAGACCAAATGGATTTTATGGATCCGTAATTATGTGATGACTTGCTTTGTGTAATGTATCACCGGAGATTTATTAAGCCTGCTCTTGCAAGAGCGTGACTCAAATGTATACATGTCTCCAATAACTAGATACCATAATACTGGAGGATATTTTCGCGATAACTTTGGCGGATTTCACATTGTTCTAATTTTTTTTTCATGATAACAGATATATAGGATCTGACATAAGTTGGCTTTTGAGATAAGATTTTATTAAACGAGTCTAGGGAAATGTTATTAAGCGAGCCTTTGGCGAGCTTAATAACATTTTTCCTTGACGAGTTTAATATACTTTAATCTCAAACGCCAACGAATGTCAGATTCTTTTTATCACATAACGATATTTCACGAAATATAGATCAGATGATGCAAAACCATTTTATAGATGCACCCGCGGTAATATCCATAAAACCCATTCACTTTTATGAAATACGTACAAAATGACGTCAAAGATGACGTCACACAAATATGATATCAAACATGTATAAGATAAGAAAATTCGTAATGGGTATATTACACTGAAAACAAGGGAGGTTATGTGATAAAAATATTTATGACTAAAACAAGTCTTTATTGAAACAGAAAAGAAAACATTGTAGAAAAAGGCAAAATGCTGGTTCTCATGTTCACAAAATACGAGGGGTGTTCGAAAAGTTTCGGGACGATTGGCGTCATTCTTTTATTTATTAACATTTTTTAATGATTTTTTCGGTAGTAATAGCTACAACCGTATTCTATAGGGTAATCGAAACAAATAAACGAAGATATATGCCACACGTGATGAATGGTCACTATAGCAACGTCAAGTCGACGTGAGCGGGGCACCTTGACGTCACTTCACAAAATAACTTCTTTTTAATGGCAATTATCGATCACAATAAGCACTCCAGTATGTTTTTGAATTGTGTATGACAAAAGTATTCGCCCGAAGGGTGCACCGTCTACTACTTGCCATCAAAAACTACAGTGAGTCGCCGACAGTAAGAATTTCCTGAAACAGTACAGAGAACGTGGTGACAGGTTCTTGGTATTCATTATTACGGCCGATGTAACTTGGGTTGGTTTGTATGATCCAGAGACCAAGCAAGACAGTTCTGTGTGGAAAAACCCCTAATTCACCCTCGCCTACAAAAGCAATGGTGAAACGTTTTATTTTATTGAAATGGACGGAGTTATTCTCTGCTACACACTGCCGATTGGGAAGACAGTCACAGCACAGTATTACTCGAACGTACGGTCTTTTGATTTTTTAACTACATTGTACATAAAATGATATTCTTATTTTATATGATGACAGAATTGGTTGGTGAAACCAGTGATTCATAAACATAATTTTGTTGTTGCATGCATATAGATGCATAGGTTCAACCATAAGCTTGTTTCAGGTGCACCGACATGAGTTGATCAGGGCTGTATAGGAGAAACGACCAAAAGAACCCGGCACATTCTACTTACATCACAACAACGCCACACCTTATACTTCATCAACTACCAAGAAAGTACCTGCTGATAGATAGAGTAACACTATTGCGCGCCCACCATACTCCCCTGACTCGCACCGTATAAATTTTGGTTATTCCCCGCTATCAAGCGTTACTTACGCGGTCACTGTTTCGACGACGTCGATGACCTTCCCGTCGTGGTCAGGGAATGTATAGGGAACAGACTTCAAAAACTGTTTTAATTCGTGCGTACATAGGCATCAGAGGTGCATTGAGCATACCGTGGAGTACTTTGAATAACCATGACTATTTCAGACGTTTGTAAAGACAAACTTTTTATTCGGTGCATCAAGGTGCCCAGCTCACGTCGACTTGACGTTGCTATGGTGACAATACATCACGCGTTTCGTGTATCTTCGTTTATTTGTTTCAACCAACCTATAGAATATGGTTGTAGCTATCATTACCGAAAAACACATTAAAAAATATCAAAATATAAAAGAATGGCAGCACTTGTCCCGAAACTTTTCGAACACCCCTCGTATGTTCAAAGCCGTCGATGTCACGGACACTGAAACACGTAATTTTTTGTACAGGGTGTAGTATATTCATACTTAAAAGCCTATGAGGTCGTGTAGGACAATTAAATTCATATGGACCGTACTCTGTGAAAAGGGAGTGTAACGCATCTGCAAAAAAATTTCGAACCATGTCAGCACATGCAGTCTACCAGGCAGACATGGGCCGAACCTTTTTGCTATCTTTATTTTCTGCACGTAAGGACAGCCTGCCTCATGATTCCGTCGGATGTTAAACAAAATGGATTTTAATGGTCAATATCTAAATGATGGCTTACTTGATGCTTACGAAGATGCATTAGCAAGACTCATATGGTTCATGAGTATGGTCCCAGGACTTAAATTCTGTTTTCTTTTATATTTTAGCTGTGACATTCTCAGCCGTTTTCATTATCATCATCCTAGTTTTCATTGGCTGTTTGGTATATAGACAGCGGAAAGCACAAGCGATCCGACGACATAATGGTGACCGTGCACAGGTTCCAACAGTCAGTGGTCACGTGTTTGTTGGCGAGAGCGGGAAGCCCGCTGAATTTGTACTTCCACCCTACACACCCAAATATGAGCCGCCGTCATACGAGGACATTCACTCTGATTTGAGACCACCGACCTACGAGGCAGCCACAGAGACCAGATCACCTAACAGAGAAATGGGACCTGGCTTTCTTAACGGTGCCTACCACACATCAGGAGACGTCATTAGGCAACAAGACACGTCTACAGATGAGTCGTCAGGCGAAAACGTTTATGAGGAAATTCGCCTGAACTAGTGTGATAAAATAATTTCATAATCCTGTTACTGAATTTAAAATAAATACCAAATACTTTTCTTCAGCAGTGCCTTGCTATACTGCCAAATGCAAACAGGACGTTAGTTTTCTTATCCATTTTACAATTTGTTAGACACCATCATAAGAATTAAGAGAAAATGTTAATAAATTCATTTTTTTTTTATTTTGTGTCGGATTTCATGTTCAGCTGTATTTTGATTATGTCATGGATGTCAGCACACTTACACATGCGGTCCTGTTGCTTCTTTAACAAGTATTACACCCAACACTAATTGCGTCTTCCAAGCCATTTACTGATTTTACGCATAAAATCAAAAGAATGTTCAGGTGTGATGGGCGAATGAATGATATCACACTGATGTTCATCGAAAATGTAAAACTTTTTGTTCATTAAAGCGATACTCCATATAGTGATATACTGATCTGAATTTAGGGTTACGGAAACTTAGGATAGTTTGACAGAGTTCAATTCAACCTTTCAGAACTTATTTTGAAATAGAAAAAAAATGTACTCCTTCATATGGTACAAAGTGAAATGGAACAAATACCTGTTCCTATCGTTGTAAATGGAAGAAAAATATCATACTGTTAAAACCTAGTAAATACTTGCAATATCAGTGTATTCATTTCTTTACAATTTCATTAGAACAAAAAAGCTAAAATCCTAATGGATTGAAAATGTGAAAGCAGTGATTACAACGAAAGGTTCTTCTGTTATTTGGGGAAATAGGTTGGCCTACTCACAGTTCGAGGTGGTTGTCATTTGCAATAAAGTTATTTAAAGTTAAGTTGATACAAAACTGGATGGTACAAAAAAAAAATGATTTATTGATGTACGAACGATACAAGAACTGGTTACAGGCAAAATGATTTTTTGTCAGTTTTACCTACAAACCTGTACATTCATATCATCTGCTATACAACGAGAAATTATTGTTTTCCAATAAATGGGTCATATGGTGGGTCGTTCCGGTAAATGAACGTACCCGTGAGTCTGTAGAGAATTAGGAGACGAGTTAAATATTGTTTTTATGTCCTAATTATGTAGGTCCTCCTGCCCAGTCGATTTTTTTTATTATCTAAGCATGTATGAAAAGATATTGTTTTTAAAAAATTACTCTGAAAAAGACGATTTCGACAAAAAGATACTATGTTTTCAAAGATTTTAGTTGAAATTAAACGATAATTGTCTACTTCTTATCTTGCAATGTTACTGTTTGTTGAAAAAATATATATTTCCCTGTCTCCTCAGTGACAATACCATGAAACCGCCTTAACTAAAACATACCTTTGAAACACCATAATCTATATCTTCAAGAGTGGCGAGGCCACTCGTGAAAATGCTGATTTGTGGTATTAACGAATAAACTTGTAAAATCGATCATGCGGGAAAGCATAGTAGATAGGAAAATGGGCATCCTGGGATATTTCTTAATTTTTATAAAATTGTCCTAGGATGCCCATACGATTTTGTATGAAAAATCTATTTTCTCATAATTCTAAAGAAAATAAATTTCATCACCCACTAACCAACGCATCGATTAACAATTGTGCCCACTAACCAACGCATCGATTAACAATTGTGTCCACTAACCAACGCATCAATTAATAGATAAGTCAACGCATCAACTAATGGCCCCCCATGTGTCGACGCACCATCTAATTACTATATCCATTTTACCATAAATTCAAAAATAAAGAAAAAAATTTTTTTTTGAATTTTTTAAATCTTAAGTCATAAAATAATTCAAGATGGTTAACTTAAATGAAAATGAAGTTTTTTATGATGTACTTGATACAATGCCACCTAAAGCAAAAGTACTAAATTGGCTTACCTCTAATGAATTAGAAAAATTAGAAAAACATATTAGAAATAAATATAATGAACTACCTATTTATAAAATCCCAGGAAGAAAAGTATTTTTTCCAAATATTTATTATGATATGTATAACGAGACTTTAAGCAAAGCAGCAGCTGTTATATATTATTGTTTTAGTAAACAAATAGAACGATGTGGTAAACATGATTTATCTATGTGGGTTGGTCTTTATAATAATAAAACTGAAGAAAGAAAAAGAGTTGGTTCTTACTGGTTTAATATTAGACCAGAAAATGAAAGATATTTATTATCTTATTGTTCTAAAATAGTTTTTTTATTTTGTTATGATGGAGAATTTATGCCTAATGAATTTAGTGCATTCAAACAACCTTTTAATTCTTTATCACCTTGTATAGAATTTAGTGGTGAATTTGATAATTTATATGGAGACCCTGATGTAAATAAAGCATTAAAAAAAATAGATAAATTAACAAAAAATGTAACACTATCTGGTAATTATGATGAATCACTTGTTAAAATTACTCATCCATTGCGTGAAGTAAAATTTATTAATAGAAGTGACTTTGATAATTCTTTTTATGTTATAAGAGAAAGAGATTATTATACTATAACTTTTTTAAGACCTTTACAAATGAAAAAACAAAAAATATTTTTAGAAGATAAATGTTGTATATGTACCATTAATAAACCTAATATAACATTTAGTTGCGGACATCTATGTGTATGTGATATATGTGATGAAATGTATCCTTTAAATAAATGCCCTATATGTAGGCAGTAATCTTTTGTTAAAAGAATTTTATAAAATATTTAAAATGAAGTTTCTGAAGCTATTTTCAAAGAAAAAAGATAAACCTATTAATAATGATATTATTAAAAAACAAATTGATGAATTAGATAAAAAAATTCAAGCATTATCATTAGTTATTGATACTTTAATAGAAATTATACATGATATGAAAAAGTCTAAATAAATATATAATATATTTTTTTATAATATATTATATATATCTACAAGTCTAACTCTATCAAAATAGATATATAAGCGTGTGTTACATTACGACTATCTGTTCTCGAAATAAAGTTTACGATGTCGCATTGTTGTACCTCCAACGCCCTCGGAAAAACTACACAACTACAAGTTTCATCCTCTTTTTTAATAATAGAGTAATCAACCTGCTCATTTCCGTTTATCGATATATTAACTTTTATCTCTTCTCCTCGTACATTAACATTATCTTTAACAACCGTTAAACTTCCTCTTATGATTCTACCTGGAGCAGTCATACAATAACCTCCTAATCCATGCTTTCTACCTGAATTACCATTACCGAATGAAAACTCATAATTACCACTCCCTAATGGTCCATTTTCTTCAGCCCACACAGTTATAATAGGTTTAGGACCTATGAGAGAAGGAAGAGATACTTTTCTATCCACATAGGATTTTGTCACTAAATCTCTCTCTTCTACTGGGGTTGCCGCGTTTTTTATAGAAAAACCTTGAAGGTCTATGTTAGTCACCGCCATGAAACTCCCATCCGGATTTTTTATAATAGCTCCACCATTATCAACATAATTTTTATTGACAGCAGAGTCACGGGATACAGGATTTGGCAACCTAGTAATCGAGTTACCATTCATATCTATTCCACCATCTATTGAATAGGAACCATCTTGTTTTTTTGTTAAAGCTTTTTCACCCGCGGTAGCCGCTTCAATAGCGGTATCCACATAAAACTTATTAGAGGCTTGGTCGTGTCTTGTAGGGATTCCAAGATTGTTAATTACTCGCCCTCCCATTGAGATTGCATCATCTGCCTCATACCACCTTCCGTCTTTATAAACAAAGGCTCTATCAACATTATCCACATAATTTTTAGTAGCAGCTTCACCTGGTTCTTTTGGGTCCTTAACATTTCTTATTGGATTAAAACCCATATTTAAATATCCAGTAACATGGTATCCTCCGTTTTCATTCAACAACCCTGAGTTAGCGTCAACATAAGCCTTAGTTGCTGCATCTTGAGGATTTACTGGATTACTAACCCTTGTTAATGTATTACCATTCATGTCTATAGACCCACTAACAACAGTTGTTCCATCTTTACGTAAAAAATTATTATTTATGTAAGTGAGTGACACACCATCACCACTTGTTTCACCATCATCTTTCATTCTTCCGAATTTGTTAACAGGCATTTTTTTATATAGTACTAAAAAAGTTTATTTAAAACATTTTGAAACTGATTACCTCTAGATAACTCTTTTAGAATGTACAAACATAAATGACCACAAAATACTTGTCCAGCTTGTTGTAATTGGTCAGTATTGTACTGTATTGGACTTTTTAAATAATCTCGAATTTCAATAGGTGGTTGTATGCCATAACTATCAAAATAAATTTTAGTTTTACCATTTTTATACCAAGCGACCCAATGTGTACCAGGACCATTACTTTTATCAAAGTTTACTATACCACATTCTTTTTTACTCGGTTTTCTCGGTAATGTATCTAGTAAAAAAACTCCTCTAAAATAAGGAATCTTTAATCTTTTAACGGCACCCTCTAATTCGAAATTGTTCAACGGTTTATTCGGTAAAATTACGTTTTCAATCGAAATATTTGACATTTTTTTATAGTTAAATATTTCTAATATCTTTATTGTCAACCCATGAATTAAATTCATCGGGATAACCTTTCCACTTTACGAGAGATTTCTTTTTTCCTTTTTTAATAACCTTTTCTATCCTATACACCTCTTGACTAGTTTTCTGCAGTTCAGGTTCATAAAAGGTACCTTGTATTTCTTCTCCATTAAAATCTTTAATTTTATATGTTATAGGTG
The DNA here is from genome assembly GCA_946811185.2 of Hippopus hippopus. Taxonomy (NCBI): domain Eukaryota; kingdom Metazoa; phylum Mollusca; class Bivalvia; order Cardiida; family Cardiidae; genus Hippopus; species Hippopus hippopus. The sequence continues at coordinate 57,956,225 of OX328102.1, forward strand.
ATGTAAGTTTTACTTCAGAAACTGTAAAAACCTCCTCAGTCCATCTTGTTGTATAACCTTTTTCAAAAGTCTTTTTCTTTTTAGTTATCCTTACTTTATCTCCAACGGAAAACTTAGGATTAGAGTCTCTTATTTCAAGATTATCAGGGTAAAGATTTCTCCAAACTCTCGTTTCATTTTCTTTTTTACTAGCGTTTACCGGGGTCATCTTAATAGATGAATGTCTTGTATTATTATATTCTTTAACTAAATCCGGTAGCACATTAATGTAAACGTTTGTAGAGTTAGCGGAGAAATACTTCCACATTTTTTCTTTCATTGTCCTAATCCATCTCTCAACCACACTAGATTTTTCCTCATTTTCGGTAGAATATAATTCAACCAAGTCTTTTACATCTTTGTTATAAAACTCTTTACCCTTATCCACCCACATTTTTTCAGGTTTTCTCTCATTAAAAATACTTTTTAATGCTATGGCAACAGATTTTCCTGTTTTATCTTTTAATGGCACCAGATATCCATATTTAGAAAAGATATCAATGACAGCGAGAAGGTATTTAACACCACGATTAAACTTAGAAAATGCTTGCATGTCTACTAAATCCGCAGCCCATATCCTATCTATACCGTTTACTCTAACTCTCCTTTTCTTAAATTTTCTTTTTACAGGTTTATGTAATTCTTCCGTTAAATTTTTTTTTTTACTCCCATTCCAAATTTCATTTTTGTTCCAATGAGTCTACTTACCAAACCTCTTTCCATTTTTTCTCTAATACTAGGATTGTAAATACCTTCTAACTCCGTTAACATATTCTTATCACACACTGCGTTTCTTGTAGCAGTATCGTTGTGTTGAAGATAGCAAACATCATGGTGATAAGCAGCTTTATCAACACGGTTTATAGGTTTACTCCACTCTTTTGGTGTTAAATTTGGATTGAGTCTTTTATTTAGTTTGGTACCTGGTCCTGTAAAGTTGTGCCCTGGTAGATGCATTTCAACAGGTAAATTATTTATAAATTTATTTAATATACTACTCCCGGTAGTTTTTTTTTTATAAATTGTGATTTAGTTATTCCACAAATAACACATTTCCCCTGCATCATATTTTTTCCATTTTTAGAAACAGAATATTTTATATCATTTGTATCTGTATGTTTTTTACATTTAACACAATACATGTTGTTTTATATAAAAAAATAAAAATATTTAAATAAAAATGGATATTATGAACTTATCATGGAATGAAGTAGTATCAAAGAGATTTAATCACTCCCTTTTACCAAAAAGTATTAGGGGTTTAATTATAGGTAAATCATCATGTGGTAAAACTACTTTATTGTTAAACCTTTTACTCAGACCAGATTGGCTTGACTACAACGATTTAAATGTTTTTGGAAAAAGTCTTTTTCAACCGGAATACCGAATACTAAAAAAGGCTTTTGAAGAAAAACTGCCAAAAGAATGTATCTTAAGATTGTTTAACATGCGTGATGACATACAAGAAGTAAACATTCCACCAATAGCTTTAGTTGAAGAATGGGCTAAAACGATTAAAAACAAATCGGATATAAATTGCAACTTCTTTGAAAATGCTAGTGATGTACCTGATCCGAGAGAGTTAAACTTAGAAAATAAAAATTTAATAATTTTCGATGATATACTTTTAGAAAAGCAAAATAAATGTGAGTGTTTCTACGTTCGAGGAAGGCATAGTAATGTTGACTGCTTTTACCTCTCCCAGAATTATTTTAGACTACCAAGGCAAACTATTAGAGAAAACGCTAATTTTATTTGTCTTTTCCCACAAGACCTAAAAAACCTTAATCATATTTATAGCGATCATGTAGGTGAAGATATGCCTAAGGATGAGTTTAGAAAGTTTTGTCAAACGGCATGGGAAAGACCCCACGGTTTTGCTATCATTGACTTAACCAGTAAAAAACATGATGGAAAGTATAGAAACGGTCTTGATAATTTTTACATACCTAAATCAGTATAAAAAATATTTAAATATTATAAAATGGAAGAACTTTTAGGACAAATTGTAAAAAATACGAGCCATAAATCATCGTCTCAAATCATAGTAAGCGACAACAAAACACGTTTTAGAACAAGGTTTAATCCTCCAATTCAACTGGAAAAGGATAAAGTATATGAAATAGCTATGGTAAACCTTGAAACTTACTACTCTTTTCCAAACATTGATGAAACGAACAACACATTCGTTTATTCTCCAGACAATGGCACCACATGGATTAAAATAAAAATACCCGAAGGAAGTTATGACCTCGTTGACATTAATGATACGATTCGTCAGGAAATGAGAAAAAATGGTCATTACGATAGAGTTAATGAAGAGTATCCTATTAACTTTTCTGCGAACACTAATACCCTAAAGTCTGTTCTTATTATTGATAATAATTATCAAGTAGATTTTAATCAACCAGGTTCCATCGCTAAAGTATTAGGATTTACTCGAGCTAAATATACGCAAGGATTTCATGAGTCAGAGGATGTAGTAAACATTCTTAGCATAAATAGTTTGCTAGTTAACATAGATATTATTTCAGGAAGTTATGTTAATGGTACACCAAGAAATACTATTTACTCTTTTTTCCCAGATGTTGCACCTGGATATAAAATAATTGAGTCACCAGTTAATTTAGTATACTTACCAATAACGTTAAATGAAATACATAACCTAAATGTAGATATTACGGACCAAGATGGTAATTTACTAAATCTTAGAGGTGAAAAATTAACGATTAGGTTTCATATTAGAGAAGCGAGATAAGCTAAATAAAAAAATACTCGTATATAAAATGACAAGTTACACTAATGTTAAAGTAAATATATCTGAAGGGCAAAAACAAAAACTTCAACATGCTGTTAAAGCTAGTTGCCCAGTAAGTATTCGTTTAGGTCATGAAGATTTACAAGGTAATGATGTTTTAGCAATTACCAATTCACAAGCGAAGAAAATGGCTAAAGCCTATGAGGATGGTGTGGGTATAACTATTAGAATGACTACAAAACAACTTAAATATAACATGAAAATAGAGGGAGGTTTCCTCGGAATGTTAGCTGGGTTAGCTGCTAGGGCTTTACCGATGCTTGCAAAAACCGTTTTACCAGCTTTAGGTGTTGGTGCTCTTTCTGGATTAGCTCAAACAGGTGTTCAAAAAGCTATGGGGTCAGGTCTTTACCTTAAAAAAGGAGGATGTGTTTGTCAAGTTGAAACTGATGGAAGTGGGTTATACTTAAAACCATATAAAGGTAAAGGATTAGAGTCTGTTGGTGATGGGTTGTATTTAAAGCAAGGAGGAAAAATGTATGATGGAAAAGGACTTTTACTTGGACCTAATAGTCCATTTGCTAATATCCCTATCCTAGGAGCTATATTATAAATATTATTTACAATAAATAAAAATGGATATACATAAATTTGGTATAAAACCTAATATTACTACCCAACATAAAACTATATTTTGGAAACCTCATTTGCATGGAGTAAGATATCAACCCTTAAAACAAGATTCTCTAAAATGGAAAATATACTCACAAGTAACTATCAAGATTCCTCCTAATAATGGTATGAGAGTTCCATTAGGATTTGGTTATATAGCTACACGAGGAGTTGTAGTGATATCTATTAGTAATAAATGGAAAGATAGTTTAACCATTTCTAATGGTATACATCTTGATAATGATGTTAATGATATCTTAGTCTACATTTATAATTTTTCACAAAAACCAATTGAAATACCTGGGGGAGAGTTATTCTGCTATCTAAAATATTTGCCATAAAAAAAATTATTATATTTATAAAATGGCAGATACAGATCAGAAACACCCTAATAAATTATATCCTATATTACCCAAAGAACAGGTTACCCCTAACGCTCCACCTATTGAAATGGAAACAATGGATAATGGTCATTCTTATAGACTTCAAAAAATATCTGAAGTACAAAATTTCCTAAAGAAGGAAATAAATGAAAGAGAGAGATTGAATAAGAAGTATGCTAGAATGGCTAAAGTAGTTGATAATGTTGAAGGTGCATTGGTTGTTGTTTCATTAGCGTTAGGTGGAGCAGGTGTTGTTTTGCTTTCTACGGTTGCCGCGGCACCTGTTGCTGTTGGATTAGAGAGTGCCGCTGGCGTAATTGGTCTTTCTTCATTGGTTAGTAAAGTATTTGTTAGGAAAACTACTGCTAAAGCTGAAAAACATTTGAAAATACAAATGCTTGCTGCTGCTAAACTTAATACTATAGATAATCATGTATCAAAAGCTTTAATGGATAATCATATATCAGATGAAGAATTTAAGTTAATAATGGAAGAAATGAATAAATATGAAGATATGAAGAGTGAAATAAGAAGTAAATTTAAGAGTAAGGTAACATCTGAAGAAAAGGAAAGTTTGATTGCGAAAGGGAGGCAAGAAGCAGAGAAGTCCTTTCAGAAGTATTTTAAAACAAAACCTACTATCAATTAAGTTACCTAAGTTTAGATGTAAATGTCAATGTGAAATAGGAGATGAATAAATATATAAAAGCATTATATATGCTCTTATATATTAAAATCTACGATAAAAACTATGTTAAAATCTACGATAAAAACTACGTTAAAAACTATGATAAAATCTATGTTAAAAAAAATATGTTGCTAATTAAAAATGTCATTTCTAAAAATAACTGACCCTGCAAAAAGAGACTTAATTGTAAAAGAGTATCTCAAAACGAAAAAGAATATTCGTGATAATCTACTAGCAGAGAGAACAGGTGAACAACAACTTCAAACTGATTTGTCAAAGTTTTTTAAACCTATAACGGAAACGCAAAAAGCTACAACAAAGGAGATTACAGAGGGGCTTAAACCTATTAAAGAAGGCGTAGAAAAATTACCAGAAGCTATTACTTTTCCAGCTTATCCATCTGTCACAGCTTATGATAAACCAGAACCAATGACAGATGAAGAAGTTGAAGAGTTTAGGCAGTTTATAAAAGATGCGAGAAAAGAAGATGTTAAAGATGGAGTAGAAGAATATCCAATTTTTGTTGGACCACTCGCGGAGAAGTACCTAAGAAAGTTTACTACTAAGTCTGAAGCTGATACAACGTATGGGTTATATGACAAAGATGGTAGATTTTATATTGGCAACACACCAGTTGGCATTTTTGACGATGATATTGTAGCTGGTGATAATTATTATGAAGGTACCCCTGGTTTATGGGAATTAATCGTATCTAGAAAACCAGACGAAAATATTTATACGGATGAGGATTTTAAAAATTATAAGGAGATAATGATAAACACTAATACCCTCTATCGTAATAATAACCCGAAATCTAAATCTCCAAAAAGTGGTAAATCATATAAATGGAAAAACATGCTTTCCAACTTTTGGAATGATATGAGAATATTTGGAAGAGGAATTGTTATCCCATCTGACCCTAACGCATTAATAGAAAGACTAGACCTGTTATTAGCAAGTAAAGAAGCAGGTAATACAGGTGTAAGAAATGAGGTAGTAAGCATTTGTGATGAATTAAAAAGACAAGGTGTTTTAAATTCACACGATTATAAAAATTTAATGTCTATACTATAAAAAAGATGATAATCACTAAGAAACACGGATTTAAAACAAGATATTCATACGGTGGTGCGGGAATCTTTGATAGTATTGCTAACTTTTTAGCGAGGCTTTTTACTAGTAGTACAGCTAAACAAATTGCGTCTTCTGCCCTTGATGTAGGAAAGAGTGTAGCTAAGGAAGGAGCAAAGAAAGCTTTAGAGGTTGGAAAAAGTGCAGCAGTAGAAGCAGGGAAAAAATTAGTTACGAAAGCTTTAACACCAAAATCAAAACAAATTTTACAAAAATATAATGATACTCCTCCTAAAACACAAAACATTAGTACATTAATAGATGGAAGTGCCATTGCTATTCAAGACATAGTTAAAAGGTTAAACAGTGGAGCGGGTATTAAAACAGTATGAATAAGTTAAGAAAATTATATTCATTATATAAAAAGAATGTTAAGTTTTAATCGTGTAGATCATGAAAAATACAATACTGCTACTATTGAAATAGTAGGCGCTTCTTTAAACATAAAAGATTGTGAAATCCTTGAAATTAATAAAACGAAATATAATTATAAAAAAGCTGTTGTGAAGTTATCTCCTGAAAAGGTAACCAAGATGAAAGAAATTGAGGAAAAGGTGAATGAATATTTAAAAAATTTGGGTATACCTGAAATAAAACTTGTATACGGTAATAGAGTTTATCCTAAAGCTATACTGAATACTGCAAAAAGCATTAAACTTCGAGGTGTGTTTGTTAATGATAATAATAAGTCTTTTCCCCAACTTTATTTTGAACAATTATAATTTTTATTTCATTTAAAAATTATAATCACTATTATAAAATGGATATTCTAAAAATAACCGAACCAATTTTAAAAGATGATAGTATTAATGAGTATGAACACCATGAGTATGAACCAATCACTGGTACCAATCTCAACAACGCAGGAGGAGAAATTAGGATTAACATTGAGACTCAAGATATTTTTACTCATCCTAGTGAAAGTTATTTACTTATTATAGGTGAATTAGTAAGAAGTGATACTGGAGCAGTTTATGATGCTAACACTAATATTTCTTTAACAAACAATGGTCTCATGTATCTTTTTAAAAATATTAAGTATCAACTTTCGGGTATGGAGATTGAATCTGTATTGAATCCTGGTCAGGCTACTACAATGCTTGGTTTGTTAAAATATCCAGATGATTTCTCTAAATCACAAGGGTTAAATCAATTATGGTATAAAGATACAGCAGCTAACGCAGGTGCCGGAAACACTGGTTTTATTGTAAGAAGAAATTATATTATTAATGATCCTCTTCCAAGAGGTACCTTTAGCTTCAGAGTTCCATTAAAACATATATTTGGTTTTTGTGATGATTATGATAAGATATTGTATGGAATGAAGCAAACTCTCACATTAACGAGAAATAATGATAATGATGCAATCTTTCGAGATGGTGTTGCTCCTGCTGATGGTAGAATTAATTTACTTAGAGTATCTTGGTTTATACCACACGTGCTACCTGCAGATGAAGAGAAAATGCAACTTTATAAAATTATTGAGAAAAAAGAAAAAATACCGGTTGGATATAGAATGAGGCAGTGTGACTCTATTGCGGTTCCCGAGTCAACATCATTTACCTGGAGACTTGCTGTCAAATCATCACCTGAAGTGCCACGTTTTATCATTGTTGGTTTTCAAACTGGTAAAAGCGGTGACCAACAACAAAATCCAGCTATATTTGACCATAGAAACGTTAAAAACATTTATGTTACGTTAAATGCTACTAGATATCCCGCTGTTGATTATAATCTCAGTTTTACCGCAAACCAATTTAGTAGAGTGTATGGAGACGCTTCTCTATTTAGGTCTAAGTTTTATAACATGAATGAAATGGTGTCAAACCCTAACATTACTCCCTCAGATTATAAAACCCTTTATCCTTTGTTTTTGTTTGATGTTTCCAAACAGAGTGAGAAATTGAAATACTCTGTCACTGATATCCAAATCAAAACATATTTTACTGAAAATGTGCTTGCAAATACAGAGGCATATGCTGTTATTATTAGTGATAGGTTAATTAACTTTCAGTCTGATGGAAATAAAATGAGTGTAGTGTATTAAGATTTTTTCTTTTTTATATAAAAATGATAAAGACTACAGATTTAAAACAAATTCTTAAAGAAAATAATATAAATTTCTACTCATACTGGGATAAAAAGCGTTTAGTTGAGTTGGTGAAAGAACATGGACTGTATCCGAGTGAATCGCCTAAAGAAGAAAAAAGCACAGACCCTAAGTTTGATAGATTAAAAACTATTATGAAAAATCCTAAGAAAGTTAGTTTAGAGGATGTTGAAACTGGAGAAATAAAAACCTTTCCATCCATTTATAAAGCAGGTCAATTTATAGATCGCAGTCCACAAACGATTGAGAATTGGAATGGAAGGGTTTGGAAAGATAAATATAAGATTAACGTTTATTAATTTCACAAAGTCTCCAATACTTTTTTGGTATTAGGTTTTTATTTAAATCTGGTCTGATACCCCTACTAACAAGTCTTTCAACTAAATTATATTTAATTAGTTTTCTAAGATCTATTTCACCATATCTTCTAGGTGCATTGGTTTTGCATAATTCTATTAATTCATTTCTGGTATATCTTTTCATAAAATTTACTTTATCATGATATGCTTCATCAATATATTTTAGCATTTTTATATATATATTAATAAGATTAATATATATATATAATTCAAAAAATTTTTTGATGATAAGATAAGAAAATTATATTTACTTTATAAAATGTCATGGTTTAACAGAATTTCTAATATAGTTGGAAGAGTTGCATCAAATGTTGGGAGGGTCGTAACGAATGTTATACCACAATCAGTTCGACAAAGAATTAATAATTTTACTAATTGGTTAACTGATAATGTTGAAGAAGATCAATTACCGCAAGTTTTTAATGAAATTGTTCAGAATGTTAGACAAAATTACCCACCAAGACAACTGTTTGAGGTTAGAAGAGAGCGCTCAGCATTTAGAGAGTATGTTAATCAATATGTTATAGAGGGTAGAAGAAATTATAACCCGCAAAGATTTTTCGCAGAAACGTGGACGCCTCTTATAAATACTCTTCGAAATAATTTACGAACAAAGGTTAAACTTGTACTTAGGTGTAAAATGTGGTTAATGACAGATATTGATCAGGGTCCCGTGGAACGTGCTTTTCATAGCAATCAACATTTAAATTTAAACAGTGAAGAAATAGAGGATTTATTGAATACAATGATAGATGAAGTTTTAGAAAATTTAGCTAAGTTCCAAAGAGAAGGTAGTGGTTGGACTTTTGGGAGTATCGTAAAACTAGAAATACACACAGCTACTTATGTTCCTTTAAGAGCTAATGGTTGGCTACCTTTACCAAAATGGATTGCTAACAAAAAAGCAGTTATCAATATGAAAAATAAAGATGATAAATGCTTTTTATGGTGTTGTTTAAGAGAGGATAATCCAAAAGACAATCATCCAGAAATAGTTGATAAAGCTTTGAAAGAAAAGGAAAGTAGTTTAAACATGGAGGGAATCGACTATCCTGTTTCGTTTAAGGATATTGATAAGTTTGAAAAACAAAATCCTGAAATTAGTGTAAACGTATATGGGTACCAGGAATATATTTATCCGCTTAGGCTTACAAAATGTGAAAAAAGTAAACATGTTGACCTTCTTTTTATTAAAAATGAGGAAAACATGCACTACGCTCTCATAAAAAACTTAATTAAATTAGTAAGAAGCCAAATAACTAATAGTCATAACTCTAAAAATATGGAAATTTGCAAACGTTGTTTAAATATTTTTGGTAGTAAAGAACTTTTGGAAAAACATAAAAAATACTGTAACGAACACGAACCTATTACTTTAGAAATGCCAAAACCAGATACCTGGTTAGCTTTTGAAAACCATTCTAGAAAACTTGTGGTTCCCTTTGTTGTATACGCTGATTTTGAAAGTGTTTTGGAACCAATACACACATGCCAACCAAACCCAGAAAAAAGTTATACTATGCAACGTCAAAAGCATGTACCTTGTAGTTTTGTTTATATTATAAAATGTTTTAACGATGCTGTGTGTGCTCCTATAAAAAGAAGTTATGTTGGAGAAAATGCTGAGGAAGTTTTTATAAACTGGTTGGAAGATGATATACGGGAAATTCATCAACAATATTACCAAAAACCAAAACCTATTGAAATAACAGAATCAGAGAAAGCAAAGTACCAGAAAGAAACACACTGTTGGATTTGTGGTGGAAAGTTTAATCATGCTAATTATAGAGTAAGAGACCATTGTCATTTTACGGGTAAATATAGAGGTGCCGCACACAATGAATGCAATCTAAAGGGTAAAAATCCTAACTTCACACCTGTATACCTTCATAATCTTAGTGGATATGACGCTCATCTTTTTATTAAATGTCTTGGCAAATCTGAAGGGAAGATTGATTGTATTCCAAATAATGAAGAGAAATATATTAGTTTTAGTAAAGATATTTGGGTTGGAAAATATATAAAACATAAAATTAGATTTCTTGATAGCTTTAAGTTTATGAGTTCTAGTTTAGATAAGCTTTCGAGTAACTTAGAAGAAAGTCAATTAAAAATTTTATCGAGATATTTCACTAAGAATCTCCTACCATTAGTTAGAAGAAAAGGAGTTTTTCCTTATGAGTACCTAGATTCATTTGATAAACTTAAAGAAGAGAAATTACCACCTAAAGAAGCATTTTACTCTAGTTTAAACAAAGAAGGAATTAGTGATGAAGATTATGCTCATGCGCAAAAGGTTTGGAAAACTTTTAACATGAAAACGTTGAAGGATTACTTAGAACTTTACAATAAAATAGATGTATTGCTTTTAGCGGATGTTTTTGAAAACTTTAGAGATGTTTGTCGTGAAAACTATAATTTAGACCCTAGTTGGTATTATACAGCTCCTGGTTTAGCATGGGATGCAGCATTAAAAATAACGAAAGTAAACCTAGAGCTTTTATCTAATCCTGATATGCTTTTAATGTGCGAAAAAGGTATCAGAGGAGGTGTTAGTATGTGTAGTAAAAGATATGCAAAAGCAAATAATAAGTATATGGGTGAATTATATGACTCTAGTAAACCATCAAAATATTTATTATATATAGATGCAAACAGTCTTTATCCTTGGGCAATGAGTCGTCCTCTTCCTACACATGGTTTTAAATGGATGACAAATAAAGAATTAGAAATTTGGCAAAAAATACCATGTATATTAGAAGTAGATTTAGAATATCCTAAAGAATTACACAATTTACATAATGACCTTCCTTTAACACCTGAACGTTTAAAAATAGAAAAGGTAGAAAAACTTATTCCAAACTTAAATAATAAAAAAAATTACATTATTCATCATGAAACTTTAAAAACATGCGTTGATTTAGGTTTAAAAATTACTAAAATACATCGAGGAATTAAGTTTGAGGAAAGTACATGGTTGAAATCATATATTGATACAAACATTAAACTAAGAAAAGCGGCTAAAAATAATTTCGAAAAAGATTTTTTTAAATTAATGAATAATTCAGTTTTTGGTAAAACTATGGAAAACCTGAGAAACAGAGTAACGATAGAACTGGTTTCTAGTGAAGAGCGTTGTAAAAAATTAGTAGCAAAACCAAACTATGACCACTCAACAATATTCGATGAAAACCTAACAGCGGTACACATGAAAAACACTAAGTTGAAATATAATAAGCCTATTTACTCAGGATTAAGCATCTTAGATATTAGTAAAACACATATGCAAAAAACTTTTTATAATTACTTTAAACCTAAATATGGTGAAAAGGTTAGAATGTGTTATACTGATACAGATAGTTTTATTCTCGAAATAGAAACTGAGGATTTATATAAGGATATGGAGAAAGATGTGGTTGAAATGTTTGATACAAGCAATTATCCTAAAAACCATTTCTTAAAAAATGATTGTAATGCTAGAGTAGTTGGAATGTTTAAAGATGAGTTAGGTGGTAAAATTATGACTGAGTTTGTTGGTTTAGGAGCAAAACAATACGCTTATAAAACTTTAGATGGTGAGGAAGATAAAAGATGTAAAGGTGTTAAACAATCAGTTGTTAAAAAAGAAATAAACTTTAATAATTACAAAGAGTGTTTGCTTACAGAAAAGGACCAGTATAGAAAGATGACTGTTTTAAGAAGTAGGGAGCATAATATGTATACTGAAGAGTTAAACAAAAAAGCGTTAGGGTCAAGTGATGATAAAAGGTTTGTTTTGGAAGACAAGATTGATACTTTAGCTTGGGGGCACCATAAAATATAATTTAATTTTACTGATTAAATTATATTTATTAAATTTTTTTCCCAGCCTTTTTTAATATTTGCGTTTTTACATTATTTGTTAAACGTATAGGTTTTTTTCTCACTTCTTTTAAAAAATCAAATGAATATGTATTATAATCACTAATACCACTAAAAATATGTATTACAATTTCGTATATTAATTGGTTTCTAGTTAATTTTTTATCTAATTTAATTCCTAAATTTATTTTACACATATATAATATTTCTTTCTTTGAATTGTTTTTAAAATTATGAATATCATTCCAAAAATGCATCTTATAATTACTATTTATTTTAAACATAGGGTCTATAGAATCTAAAATACTATTTACATAATTAGATAAAAGCATTGCAAATCTCGCTAATAGTTCTTTATCTGAAATTAAGTTTTTAAATTTATCTTTAGCTATTTCCATATTTATTAAATTTTCTTCCATATTATCTATAGCATTCATTAAACTTTTATTTTCATCTAAGTTTAACTCTTTTAAAAACCCTTTTAACGGTTCCATATTTTGAATTATTTTATGACTTAAAATTTAAAAAATTCAAAAATTTTTTTTCTTTATTTTTGAATTTATGGTAAAATAATTATAGTAATTAGATGGTGCGTCGACACATGGGGGGTCATTAGTTGATGCGTTGACTTATCTATTAATTGATGCGTTGGTTAGTGGGCACAATTGTTAATCGATGCGTTGGTTAGTGGGCACAATTGTTAATCGATGCGTTGGTTAGTGGGTGATGAAATTTATTTTCTTTAGAATTATGAGAAAATAGATTTTTCATACAAAATCGTATGGGCATCCTAGGACAATTTTATAAAAATTAAGAAATATCCCAGGATGCCCATTTTCCTATCTACTAAGCATTACCTATTTTGTTGTTTCTTACATGCTGAAAACTGACAAAAAATGATATGTTAACATTCTACCTAGTATCTTTTCTGGATGAAACTATTTTACGTTCATAACGACATTTGTTTGAAGGCGTCAATGGTATTTTAAACCCAGCACTGAAACAGCCAAAATACACTCTTGCGCTGTACAGGGAAACAAACCCACAGTGTGAAATGTTCAAGTCAAAATCCACTGGTATTTCCTTTTAGCGATGGAATAGCATGTCAGAAATTCAGATACCATTTTGTGTAAGTTTTTGAATGTTTTTTGTTGTACATGTATTTCTCTTTAACCCTTAGGTTGCTAAGCTCGACTCACTGACCTTTGGCGGACAGTGTAGATCAAGATCAGACTGCACAGAACGTGCAGTCTGATCTTGGATCCACACTGTCCGATAAGGAGATATTATTCCCCAAAATATAACTTTGAAATATAAATATTTTGGTTTTTTACTATCGAATTGAAAATTTCATTTTAGTTATTTAGCAGGATAAAGATTAAAAGTATTGTTGAATGATTAATCTTTGACTTTTTGATTGAATAGATATTAAAAATAATAATAATAATAACAAGCAATTTCGTTGAAATGATATCCCACACCGAAAAATTTACTTGACCGCGTAACTTAAAATCGCTCCCAGTCGGCCATTTTTCATCCAATCAAAAAAAGCAAAACTAGAAATAGGTGTGTCAGAGACACGGATGCCCCCGCTAAATGGTATTGGTCACAGATATGTCATATGAGTGAATCAATAGGTATTACAGAAAATTGCTGTTTTGGATAACAGCTTAGACAGGGTTAAGAAAGTTTGTTATATATATAGCCAAGCAGATAACAAATTATTTATACCTGATAACAAAATTGAGTACTGGTCCAAGTTGAAAGCAATATGCAGACAATAAATTATATGGTTTGTATTGCATATGGTAGAAAACTTTGTGAGAAAAAGAAGAAGATGCTGGTTTTGAGGATTAACTTCTTTTTATTCAGCGTTTTCCTTAATCTTTCAACTGAGGGTTACTTATACTAAGGATTATGAAGATCTTAACTTGAGGAATGAGAGTGAGAAATATAGCAATAATAATTACTTTGCTGGACTTCCTCCATGAGACAGGAACAAATTGGATCGAATATTATCACACTGGACTATAGTTGAAGGGTAGGTTGCAGCCTCAATATTCTCTGGCATAGTTCTTTGGATGAGTCTTTTTAAAAACCAAAACTGTATCTTCATATCACGATTCTGCTGAGCAGGATGTAATACTGGGTTGAACAGTCAATTTAAACATTTGACCTTCAACTGTGATCTTGACCTTGGGCGTATCGAAACAAACTTTTCGCATGACACTAGTACTTGTTAAGGAGAACAAGTGTGCGAAGTTTTTTTTAAAATCCATTGATAAATGTAGAAGTTATGCTCCGGACAAGGTCAATTTAAACATTTGACCTTCAACTGTGACCTTGACCTTGGGCGTATCGAAACAAACTTTTCGCATGACACTAGTACTTGTTAAGGAGAACAAGTGTGCGAAGTTTTTTTAAAATCCATTGATAAATGTAGAAGTTATGCTCCGGACAAGGTCAATTTAAACATTTGACCTTCAACTGTGACCTTGACCTTGGGGGTATCGAAACAAACTTTTCGCATGACACTAGTACTTGTTAAGGAGAACATGTGTGCGAAGTTTTTTTAAAATCCATTGATAAATGTAGAAGTTATGCTTCGGACAAGGTCAATTTAAACATTTGACCTTCAACTGTGACCTTGACCTTGGGCGTATCGAAACAAACTTTTCGCATGACACTAGTACTTGTTAAGGAGAACAAGTGTGCAAAGTTTTTTTGAAATCCATTGATAAATGTAGAAGTTATGCTCCGGACAAGAATGAGACACACGCACTAACGCACGCACGCACATACACACACACGCACACACTAACTTACACACACACAGACGGACACAGGTAACTCTATGGACAGACAGACGGACGTACGGACGGAAGGACAAGGCTAACACTATATCCCTCCGCCTTCGGCGGGGGATAATAATGCTTATAATCCTGTGCAGTTTTGGATGCTCTAACTCTTACCAGAGGGAAAATTTTTCGACTATTCCAAATTGAAACGATTTGCAGACGACAGAGTAGATGTTATCCAAGTAAGGTTTCTTGTCTCTGAAAGAATGTAAAACCTTGTGGGAAAAGGAGAAAATGCTGGTTAGAAGCATTTTCTCCTTTTTTCGCAAATTTTCAAAAGTCTTTCTCTTCGGGGTCGTTAAAACACGTGGTTGTTTGGTAAAGGGTCATGTGGACAGCTATGGCTAGTATTGTTATACTGCAAAGAAATTTCTCGTGATCTGATTGGCAAAACCAACGTAAAAGCAGTTTCCCTTTCGGGGGCCCCGTATACATGACTACACTTTCAACACAACATCCAAAATGGCGGCGTCGATCAAGATTAAAATCAAGATTATGCACCAAACTGCACGTTTTACCAAGGTTTCAGTGACGTCAGTTCCCAGTGACATCAGTTTTCATTGAATTGGGGCACTCAGAAGGGAAATTCTACTTCGTCAGCGTACTCAATTTTTGAAACCTTCGGGTCGGGGCGACATGATTCACCACAGCCGTGAACAAGTTTCCAAGTCCCCTGCCACCTGACCGTACAACTAATAATGTACCATTCAGGAACTAAGACTTCAGCGATGCCTTACCTGCGAGTGAAGCTATGTACAACGTTTGAACCGTTTGACCAAGAGAACAAAAATGCGTAAAGATTCATGTGATACCTGCGTCAGACGAATTTTATGGCCTTGCAGCCAGCCAATTTTGAAAAAGAAAACAAACCAACTTTATTACAAAGGGAAAAAGACAACTCGTTACCAAAATATTATCATTTTGCCATGTTTTCATACGTATTCACGTACTAAACCGTGTATGAGTATGGCGCTTATTCGTATTTCACAGGGATGTTTGTAAAGCCGTCGTTGCAAAATTGTTTTAACATATTCTGCGCCATTGGCTAGACCAGGTGATTTTGCAGACGATCAAGGTCAAACCTCACGTTCTGTGGCATTGGCGGTATACATTGCAGGTGATTGTTAATCACTTTTAAGATGTCTCCCATTTCGTTCGAATAATCAGGAGTCTCTTTGTTTCCTGTGAACTAGGTAATGGTATAAATTTAAATTGCAAAGCGACCATCTCGTTATTTGAACGCCAAAATTGCACCTCTTTAGGTCAGCTAAGTCGAAGGATTGTAGAAGCTCTGTCGTCGTCTGCGTTGTCGTGCTATAATCATTATAATCATTCTTGTGTCTTCATGCCAAATGTTGCCCCTGATGGCTGCAAGGTTGCACAGATTACAACGGATAGAAAATGCATTTTATATTTTGGAGGTCTTTAAAGCAATCGCTGTAGTCGTTTCCGGTTTTAAATGAGGACAGATCCCTCGAGTTTTTTTTTTTTTAGTCCTTTACACCATAATTATATATTGGTAATTTATCTGTGTTTACACAGCTGTGCCACTCTACAAACTTTTAAGTTTAAATAGAGTGTTTTCCACTCTAGCTGTAAGGCTGTATCTAGAAGTCACTGTATTTTAAAACCAATTTTCAGCATCTCCGACTAAAGTAAGGAAAATTAATGTGAAATAACTGTGGTTTGATAAATAGACACCAGTAAAAATTACAATGATTCGTCTCGTGATTCTTCCTTCTTTCGTAATGTTTTCAAATCTGGTCAACCGCAAGACGCAAAGGAGGTCTTCAACAGGAAGTCACAAGCCATCAAATTCCACTCTTCAACCAACACCCCCGTCCCTGCTCCCGCAAAAAATGTGATACCTTTTATAAAATCATTTTGTCCATTTCACAATTTCAGCGCTATAGGCGAAAACGGGCCCTTTTCTCTTGCGGACGGCATAGATTAAGATTAGACTGCACAAAAAGAACGTGCAGTCTGATTTTTTATCTATATCGTCCACTTTTAAGACATAGAGAATATTTGTTTATTTCGGTGAAAGATCGAAATTTATTTCACCGAGTGATCATTATCGGTAATATTTTCACAAGTGTCGCAGCCCCTTTTATGTATAAAACCAGTACAATAGTTTCCTGTAACTCCCTGTAGCGTAGTTGCCCCCCCCCCCCCCCCCATAAGAACGCATTACAATAAGAATGTATTTACCAGTTCACAAAGAAAACAGTTCGTTGGTATGTTCCAGAATTATGCCAGAATTGTGTTTTTATCAATTTTAGAAAAAAAAAAAGAACGTACATTGAATTATGTTAAAAAAAATCCATTTTCAAATTGAAGTTTATTTAATCTTTAATCCTCCGATTGCCAAATATATCCTTCCGCGTTTGTGTCATTAGTGTCCGCCATTTATGTATATACGAAGTGACACAGCAAATCAACAAAATTAAAAAATCCTGAATTTAACAGTATTAATAAACATTTTGAAAAGGTGGGATCACAAACCCTGAATTTAACAGGATTAATAAACATTTTGAAAAGGTGGGATCATAATTAGATTATTGGATTTAATCACTGTCTGAAAAAGATCTAATGCGTTTTGAAAGGGCTAAGTTATAAACATGGTGCAAGAATCTATGTAGTTCCATACTGGTTGCCCTGAAGTCGTTTTATTTCACTGGTCGTAATCATGAATTATCAAACCTTACAATCAATCTGCCATTATTTCCCGATAAATTACCTAAAAGCATCACATAAAGAAATATCTCTGGGTTTATGTGGACTGTATTACCTTTCAAAAGATGTCGAGTTTGTATACTCGTATTTGGCCCTGAAACTGTTAATGCAAACGAAAAAAAAAACAGGCAAGGAAATCAGACCTATAAAGATAGTTGAAACCGAAATTCCATCAATAGAGAACGCCCTTGGTCATTTATATTTTTCCTCGTTTTTTAGTTATCTGAAATCTTTAATTTTTTTTCCGTCGAAAAACGGAAATTAGTAAAAGGTTTGATTTGTGGTAAGATTTTTTTCGTGCACTAGCTGCTCATGCTTGATTGATTGTATGGTGTTTAACGCCGTTTTCAACACTATTTCAGTTATACCGCGGTGGCCAGTGCACCTATACATGCGTTCCTGGAGTCTCTTTTACCAGTACTTCGCACAATTTTCTTTCCAAGCCACTGGCTGCTTTCCCACATAATCATCGTCGAAACAATGGTCAGCGGTGGGAGAGGAATGAATCCTGTCGCAGTGACTATCATCAATCCTCGGAAAGAAATTGGCCGAGCCAGGGGTCGTAGCCAGGGATCGAACCCTGGACCCCGTGTTCTCAAGTCCTGCACGCTGCCGACTGAGCTACCGGGGCTCGGCTGCTCATGCACTATTGAATTTGATTGGTTGGTTGGTTGATTGATTTATTGATGAGTTGATTGATTGATCAATGGATTGATTGATTTGATACTAATTTACGCAGTTTTGCACATTATTTCAGTCATATAATGGCCCCATCTCACATATTCATGTATGTCCAGGGTTTCACCAATACAAGGCTAGGGCTCCAGAGTATCTTGCCAAAGGATAACCAATAAATTTAAGCTTTATTTTAATTAATGCAAATCTTTGAAATATCTTATTTTTAACTCTTTACCAGACGACAAAGTTTTAGATTTGTCCAAATTGAAAGCATCTGCAGACGACAAATTGATTTTGACTCATCTGGTGAGGTTTGTCTTAGAAGTGATTGAAAACGTTGTTGGAAAGTAGAAAATGTTGCTTTTTTTTCACAGGGTAGTTAAAACTCGCAATCATTTAGAGAAGATTTAACTCTCAGTGCAAAATATATAACCTCGCCTTCCTTGGACGGCTGAAAATGTGATCCACTGCAACACAGAGAGATCTTATGGGCTTGATTAAACAAGTGGACGATATAGATCCAAGATCAGACTGCACGTCTGTGCAGTCTGGTCTTGATCTATGTCGTCCGCAAAAGCACATGTTTTCTTCCATGGCGCTAAGATTTTGAATCATTCGGAAGTTTTACCTTATTGAAAATCTGTTATTTCCCATTCATAATTTCCCCCATTAATATCCTTGTAAACTATAATTTCCTTCGCATATAAAAGATGTGCGTTTGTTAGGTTGATCCTAGTCAGTTTTGGAAAATCATCGATCATGACGCTGTGTGTCTTATATAATCATGCTCCGATCTCAATCGTTTTATTTATCAACGTTTGGTGGGTTGGTCGAGCTGAGAAGTCATGTTTCTATGTTTTAAAGGTACGATAACTTTTTTTTTTTGCCTCGTTAACTTAAATTCACCTAGGTCAATTTTCTGATTTAGCGAAAGAAGGAAGAAGATTAATCTTTGAAAAAATGTAGACGGCGTAATAGGTAAGCTGTAATATCAATATTGACTCTTATGTGGTTTAGGAGAGGGTACCCTAATGGGATTCGTGTAACGCCGGCTAAGACTCGGGCAATCCGTAATCGATGCGGGGAACCAGCATCTATCGGCCGATCGATTACGGAATACCCAAGTTTTAGCCGAATCCGTACGTTTTTCGGCGATGAAAGGCGATGTTACAGGAATCCGCATTCGGGTGCCCTATCCTTGAATGTAAATAAAAAAGTTAATCAAAGGACTAAAAGTCCTGAAAAAGCGGATTTGTGGAACAGTATTAAGCTATGATATGGAGTAATGAAAAACAAAAGTTCCATTACATGCAATGCATGTACATGTATTATGTAATTAGTGGAGTTAGCAAGAGCAAGGAAAGTCAAAGTTGTTCTGTCAGGCGGGCCTCACAGTAACTGTTATTTTATTACTTATTTAGGAGTAGCAATTTGAGTTATTAATCTGACGCACGCGGTTTTATGTTGGTATAAGATTTAGGACTGTAAACACACAAGTAGGACTGTATGTATTGTAGTGACAAAAACGAGATCAAGGCATACAAGCTAAAATTGAGCGTAGAATGAGGAGAGCGAAAGGGTGTGCGACATTATTTGGTTAAGGTCAAACCAACAACATAGTACAGGCTTTTCAAAACTGAAAGTGAACACGCATGCGTCCTTACGCATTATGCATTTGGTTCCGGCCAGTTCAATCACAGAAAGCAGATTTTCTATACAAATCTGCTAAAATTGTAACCTCACCAGTCATTTCTCTTTTTCCTCAATGTTTTGCTAGTTTCTGAAACGCGAAATTTTCAAATAAACACATATTTGAAGGATACCAAAGTCATCATTGGAAAAGGACTAGTTGCTGCACACAACCGTGTATCCGAATATAAATAGGGACAGTACGGTACTGGGGTACAGGGAAACGCATTAGGAAATATTTAATTACTAAGTATAAAAAAAAAAAAACACTACCATATTTATCTACTACGGAGTAAATAAGCGCCACGGGGTATCGATTTACAGTAGCAGCCCTCGTATATCTGTGTCATAAATTTGCTGGCATTTAGGCTCTCGAAAAGACAAAAGAGGCCCGTAGAATAAACATACATTTTGGACCAATTGCATTCGAGAATATCAATACCAAGCAGCTTCAAAATCTAGCTTATACAGCTATCCCGAAAAATCACCACACACGAGACAAAGGTTGACATATAATTTGATACAAGAAGGCTGTTAAAATAGAATTTCATTTAACGAGTGTAGAAAAGGTAATTTAAACCCCAGCTTGTTGCGAGCGTAAAAAAAAGGTTTTTTTTTTTTGTTTTTCCTTATGAGTTCGATAAAAGTGTATCTCAAAAGCCGACATATTCGTGTTATCACATAACTCTATTTCATGAATTATACCATTTACGAAATGTGCGAAAACCTACATTTTCTCTGCAACTTTTTAATGAATGAGATTGACTCACTGATTTA
This sequence comes from Hippopus hippopus, assembly GCA_946811185.2. Classification (NCBI taxonomy): domain Eukaryota; kingdom Metazoa; phylum Mollusca; class Bivalvia; order Cardiida; family Cardiidae; genus Hippopus; species Hippopus hippopus. The sequence continues at coordinate 57,976,964 of OX328102.1, forward strand.
GATACAAGTGTGCTTCCGTGAAAACTAGTTCCAAAAAAGTTTTAATTTTTTATCTTGATTTCTGGCATATCTAAGGGGAAAACATGATCACCGGTTTTGACAGTTGCTTAGTCAAGTAAATGTGGGTATAACATGTTTAGGAAATAAGGGCTAGAAATACACTGCTTTGGCCAACAACATAATTGATTAAATAACGTGAACATATTTTTCTCAAATTTGTGAAGTATATAAAAGGTAATCAACAGCATTTGTGTTATATTCAAGCTATGTCACGAACTTGAATTCCTAAGCGGTTAAAAAAGGTACAGATACACGCAAAAAGTATGGCTGAAAAGGGCTGCCATTTTTTATTTATCTTAAAACAGATCTAGACATGTTTGAAAGCTTAAACTAAGTTAACTTCTCAACTAAACTAACTGAAAACTGTTTTTCCTCACCTTCATACTTTGTGATGTACCCTTTGAAGCAGATTACCGACATAAGAAGTATGGCTAATTCTCATAACTTCATGAAGTCTCATAATCTCGTGAATCTCCGTTCGTTAGCGATATTTTGTTGCACGCGCTATTTTTGCGTAAACTGTCGAACTTCTACGGGCGTAAACATTCAAGTGAAGCTCTTAACGCCGAAAAAATGCATCAAAAAACAGGTAATTACAATGAAAAAATCCTATTTTATCTAAAATATGTTAAAATGATTTTAAATCGGTCGGCGTGAGCCTGACGATTAGAGAGATCACAAATTTCGGAAACCCGAATATAACTTTCCTTTTATTATTAAATTCAGTTATTTTCTAAGACACAAAAGACAGAATGCCCATTTATTACCCAATTATCCATCAACATAAAATAGAAAAGTTATTTATGGTAAACTTATTCTGTAAACTTACTAAAATACTCTGTACGTGACGTCATCAAACAATGTTTTGTGTTGCTCTGTCGTTTTCAATGATGATTAACTAAGTAATGAGAAAGCATCTGGGCGATTGCCGATAGTGACGAGGCTATTTTGAAGGTCCGGATCGATTCGAAAAACAGGAACGACATGATTATCCTTGTCAAAAAATGAAGTCCGGTTCTCTTCCTGTCGATCTGTACGCCTACATTAAAATCATGCTCTTTTTGATTCTTCGACGGTTTGAAAATACCAATAACGTTAAGAAAATTATGAGAAAAGGGCATTAATATTTTTTTAATAAAACATGGCAGAATGTCAATCTAAATTCTGCTTATTTCATGAAACAAGTCTTCATTACTGTTAATGACATGTGTTAATAAGCCAGTTTTCTTGTGATATAAAGCCAAACATTTTCTATTATGCTCAGATCAGGTGATTGTGCTGGCCAGGAAGCTGATTTAAGGTTGTTAGTAGCCTTGTATCCTTGAAGTACCCTTGATTAATGAACTGGGGCGTTATCATCCTAGAAAAGGTACTGTTATCAGGGAAATGTCTTGCAATTACAGGCCATAGTTTATCTTCTGTCTTTGATTTTTCAGAATTGATACTTTCAGTACCATTTGTTATTGTTCCAACACCATTCCAACAAATGCATCCTCATATCATGACTTGGTACTTCCTGTTCTGTTGTGATGAAACCAAGTCAGGTCAATACTCTTCACAGTGCTTACGTCAAACATACACCCTGTTATTGATGCCTATAACAACTTGACTTTCATGTAAAAAATATCGCAGTATCCCAATTTCAAATTACAATGTACAACATATCTTCTCTTTTCACACCAAGACAACCGTTACCTCCTAGTTTCATCCTTGACCACAACTTTCTGCTTCAGAACCCTTCTTTGGAACCCATGCGGACTTAAACGGTGTTGAACTAACCTTCTGGATACGTGTATCTCCCTGTTTTCATTGAATTTTGATGTTATACTTAAAGAATCCTTCCTATTCACCTTTGCAAGACGCTCTTGAAAGTTTTCTGCAGTCTCTGTCTGACACAAGTTTTGGTCGACCACTCGCCTCATGTTTTCAACTGAACCATTCTCTAAATATTTCTGAACAAAATTTGAAATTGTCATATGTACACTCAACAGTTTACTTAAACCTTTTAGCTTGTGACCATTCTCATAAAATCATAAAAACCAACCAAAAGACAATTTTAAACTTGTGATGTCATCAAATACATCATCAATGATGATGTCAATGACCTGATGACATCACAATGACCCTTAGTAAACCTTGTTATCAAAGGGAGACAAGACCATGTAAAATCTCATAAATTATGTCAACCAAAGATGGCGGTCCTTTTCACCAATACTTTTGCGTGCGACTTTAGTTCGAAAATTTGGCACGCTAAGGCTTACGTATATGTATATGTATAGTATATGTATGCTTTTGCAGGACAGTGAAGAAATCATAGTTAACACAACCGATGTTACTAAAGGTGAGGACAAAGTATCTCTGTACGTATTTCATCTGATTTTTTTCGGCATATAGCGAGAGCTTTTACACTTCACAGAACATACAAGTCACAGATTGAAGGTTCGAATTCACATTTGGCCGAAGTTAATTTAACAGTTGATGAAACTTATCACTTGTAATAATTACTTTTTCACAGTGGTAGATTGTTCAGACTGTGTTTATGTGTGAAAGTTGCACCCACCGGTGCTCTTGTGGGAATCATAGCGTTACTTTCAGTTTTCATCTTTCATATAATAATATGCATAATATCCATGCAGTAACACCCATATGCAATTTTTGTTTTTGATATACCACAGACATATTTAGAACACGAATGAATTTTCTACTGGTGAATGTCACGTTTTAGGACATAGTCAACAACATTTATTACTTCATTATTACAGCTAATCCATATCCATATAGTCTACATATACTACTAAACTCGTGTTTCTCGCTGTTAGGAATAATACATGTATATCAACAATTCAGACGTTAATAGATAGCTATCATGCGTACATGACGTTGTCATATATCAAAAATATTTAACTCGGTTATGTGAGAATTAATAATGTTTCGCAAAGGCTCGACAATTACCAATTCTCCCAATCTCGTTAGTTCTTTTTGATATACCATAACACTCTGTACGAATAAAGATATTTATACTTTTTATTTTTACTTTTTACCCACACATCGCTGTATTTTTCCAAGCTTTGCTTTTCTAATTTCCTTACAGAATTTTTCGATGGCAGACCAACACCTTTAAAATTGACGAAAGGATATAGACCGTTACCCGAAAAACCTAAAGATGTCTCCTTATCTCTTACATCTGAACAAAGTAATGCTAATGTAACGTGGAGACAAAGTAAAGGTAACTTTTGTCCGTTGTCTGAAGGGGAATTCAGTGAATTTAGAATAACCTTCCCGATTTCCACAAGCTGGTCCATCTGTCTACTCTTTATTACTAGCTGGGGGAAATTTGACTCAAAATCTCATTTTCATTCGTATTCATGCTGAAAGAGATTTTAGTTGAAACACTACTTTTGACCAGTGAGTCTGTTAGCTCACTAACACATCAGACTAGCTATAACGACAGACTTAGTATTTTGATACTAAAATCTGCACCAGGAAATTCATCTCGCATACGTGATTTGTCACGACGCGTTCACTCATATGTAACAATTCCACAAAGTGCCCGTACTGAACCAATTAAAAGCTCCATTATTTCTTCACGTGAGCGAGTGCTTGTCAACCATAGGTCCCGTGGTATATCGATATCTTAGAATAGTAAGGTCGTAAGTGTTATTTTATGACCTTGTATGATACATACATATTTAGAAACGACTTTTCAAGCTCTTGGTATTTAGTTGAAATCGAACTCTGTTATGTTGAGTTGAGGTCTGATAATGTTTTTCAAGTTTTTCTCAAAACAGTATTTTTTTCAATTAAGACCTCGTCATTCTAAAATTAAGGCATCTATATATACATGTAGATGACGTGTAGTAAAATCAAAGGATCAGTCAGCTGAATTAGCCAAGGTGGTCGAGCACAAGACTTGTAATTGACAAATCTCGAATAACTGAGAGTAAAGGTTTGATTCCTGGAGCAAACTTAAGATTACTATAGTATTTCGGATGAGACTTGAATCCTATGCTCCGTGTGACGGCGCTATACCGAGCACGTTAAAGAACCAGGCTTAACGTAGGATGGCTTTCGTCCAGTATCTTGCACTAACCTCCTTAATAGAGCTATCAGCCATATGGGCAATCAGTGGCGACGATAAATAATCGCAAAACCAAATCAAATCTAATCAAAGTATCTTTGATAACCAATGTTTATTTAGAATAAGAACTGCTGGGTGATATGTGAATATGAGGCGCATACTGGAAAAAGAGGGTTTAATGCATCTTTGTTCAAACGCATAATACCAAGCAAGTCATCGCTTCATGCGGATCCAAATGTCTAAAACTGGCTGAATCGTGTTGTGGAATAATTCTTTGACTTGCAGAGCATTTACATTAGCAAAAGTTTTTAATCCAGGTAGGCCGACATAGGTCTTTACCTGTTGCGAATGCATTGAGTCACTGTTGCTGAGAGTATTGGCTCATAACAATTCTTATATTCTATACCTTTTTGCTTTATTCTGCTAGGTTTTTTGTCCATGTTGTTAAGATTCTACCTCACAAAGTTTGTCATGGATAAGGAAGTGGATGGTGCTATGATGCGATATACAAAATATCTTCTTCATGGTCCGGTACCACGACTTAGGGGAAAGAAAGTGAGTTTTGTTTATTTGGATTATTTGAACCCTGCACATACGTGCCCTTGCAATAATACTCCAGGAAAGAGTGGTCTCCCGTAACAACGTACAACAGGCCAGAATGCTTTTTCCGTATCACGCATGTACTGTGTGTACGATTTTCCATATCACGCATGTACTGTGTGTAAGTTTTTCCGTATCACACATGTACTGTGTGTACGTTTTTTCGTATCACGCATGTAGTCAAATCCCAAAAATGTGCAGTTTTCTGAATTTCTTTTATTTGTTACTTAATTCATGCTATCAAGTTTTTTTTAACAAATTTAACGGGAAGCTATTTAAAAAAAAGGCATAAGAACAGTGTGCATTTCTGTGTGGTTGGATAAGGTCTTGTTGTGCTTGTAAAGAGGTTCACATCGGATTCGACCTGCATCCGAAATGCAGACTGTTGTAGTATTCCACCCATATCAGATTTGTCCTTTGTGCTGGTGATTTTGACATTTCTTTGTCAGTTGTTTTCATACAATAACACCAATACATTGTTGTCATCCTAGGGTCTAGAAATATCACAAGTACTAAATATAGACCATGAGTGTAAGAGTACTTAGGGGATGTGCTTAGGGTAATGTTATGCACTTTGACCCGTTCCAAATTGACGTAAGCTGATCAGTTGTTCTTTAATATGACTAGTAACAATGTTTCAAACTTACTTCTGTTATATCGCAGCCGCCAAGCTTTCCTTTAGTTTTAAATTACCAGTGGTTTATACTACTAGTTTTCCAAAGCTTTTGGCTGCTTTCAAACATAAACATTATCAAAACGGAGTTCAGCGGTAAAAAGTGTAATAGACTCTGGCGCAATGACCATCATCAATTTCTGCAAAGAAATTAGCCAACCTGGCAATCGAACCAGTGACCACCGTGCTTCAAGCCCTGTTTGTTCCCGACTAATCCATCGGGCTAAGTTAATGTAAGCTTTACCAGACTAACTATGAACTGGTTCACTTTTCAGGACGTACTGTTCACGTATAGATGTTTAGATTTAACTGATACATATACGTTGTCGGTAAACATTTGGTCGCTTGGAACTGTGAATATGTCATCGACAAACAAGATATATTGGATAAACCAATATAGTGGTGCAGAGGTCTCGTTTAAACCACAAACAGAAAATGGTAACTATTCTAAGCTATATGAATATCAGTTTTGCTACTAATATTTCCTGTCGCTATGATTGTAACTGAATCAGTGCTGAAACTGAAAATAAACCAAACTAAGCTTTTACTGAAGGTACCATCGAAGGCCTGTTTTCAAGCATTTTATCATTTTCCCACAAGATTTGCGTAAGTCTTTTTCCTTGGGGTCATCAAAATTTGGGATTAGTAAGTGGTTAAACTTGTTCAAGTTAATATCAAAATTAAACTTTTCAGATTAACGAAAGTTGATGATTATGCAGGAAGTAATACTACAGTTGAGAGAGAGAGAGAGAGAGAGAGAGAGAGAGAGAGAGAGATCCTGGCTGTCTGCGTATTCTTATTCTTTCCATTTATAGGTGTATTTCAGACACAGAAGCAAGACGCAGAGCGCTGTATATGTCAATCTGAAACCCACATTACTGGTCAAGAGACAAGTAAACCAACAATAATTGTTCGTAATGGCGGATTAAAGTTTCCTGTTGACGTCCAGTTGATCACGGTGGATGGTGAGATAGAACGCAAAAAGACTTTCTACACTGACCCCGCTAGGGTTTGTATTCAAGTACATGAGTGTCTCTGCGAGCCCCTGTAATGTAGTCGGTTGCGTACTGGACTTGAGAATAGGAGGTTGCTGGTTCGATCCCCGGCTCGGCTAATTTCTTTCCGAGGACTGATAATAGTCATACTAATAATCGTTTCGACGATGGTTATGTGGAAAAACAGCCAATGGCTTTGGAAGAATATTGTGCTAAGTACTGGTGACAGAAACTACAGGAAAGCATGGATAGCAGTACTAGCCTGCGTGATATAACTAAAATAATGTTGGAAACGGCATTTAATACTACACAGTCAATCAGTCAGTACATGTCTATGGCATGTGCCTTTCACCACGTGTCTTACATCCCCCATGTTGACTTACACCTTCCATAGGCGAAAACTGGCTTTTCTGGATGACATGGATAAAGATTATACTGCACATAATTTGATTACACTGCACAGAATGTGCAGTCCGATCTTAACCCTTATCCTGCTAAATAAGTGAAATGAAACGTTCAAACCGAAAGTGAAAACCAAGTATTTGCTATTTCAAACGTATTTTTGGTGGGAAAGATATCTCCTTATCGGACAGTGTAGATCAAAGATCTTAATCTGCTCTGTCCGCAAAAAGGTCTTTTAGTCACGTTTATCAGTCTAAGGATTAAATCTGATACCGCCGCCTCTTTAGTCAAGCCTGTAAGTTTATTTTTTTTTCTGAATTTCAGTGGTTTTAATATTTTCAATCGTGGAAATAAGTCCTGTATATATGAAGCATGCTCCACGAAAAGGGGCTATAACGCATTCCCAGGGCATGATAAATTTGTAGTTATTTCGAATTCAGCTTTTAACTTCAAATACACGTTATTTAAAATTTGAAAGAAAGAATTGATTCAAATATTCTTTATTCTTTTTGTAGAATGATACAGAGATGACATTGTCGTTCAATATGACAAAAAATCTTCGAAACGGATACAAAATACGGGTATGTATACAAATAATGCAAAACATTGACTTAAGGATTACGACCCTTAACTCATCGATAAATATCGTGTAACATCGACGTTTTCGTAAAGGGCTATTCGACTAATCTCGGCAGCTGCCGTCTTTTAATATGAGAGTTAAGGGCCGCAGACTCACAAACTCATCGGTAAATATCAACGTTTACGTAAAGGCTATTCGGCTAATCTCGGCAGCTGCCGTCTTTTAATATGAGAGTTAAGAGGCGTAGACCTTAAGTCAAGGAAAGATGCTCCTTCAGTAATTTTTTTCCATGTTATATTTTTTACGCCGCTTAAATACCTTTTAACAAACGCCAAAATTTAGACTCGTCCAAATTGAAAGCATTTGCAGACGGCAAATAAAATACAGCTGAATGATGATTTCTCTCTTTGATATGATAGAAAACATTGTATGAAAAGGAGAAATTGCTGGTCACCATCATTTTTTCCTTTTTCGACATTTTTTTCAAAAAAATTCTTCCTTAGGGTCGGTAAAACTCGGAGAACTGTGTGATAAAGGGTAAAACATGATTTTAGTCATATCAGTGCACCTGTTCATGCTTTCCCGGAGTTTCTTTTACCAGAACTTCGCACAGCACTTTCTCTAATACCACTGTATGCTTTTCTGAGTAGATTTTGCCGAAACAATGTTCAGAAGTGAGAGAAAAATGAATTCTGTCGCGACAATTGTTACTAGCCCTTTACCAGCATTTTCTCCTTTTCCTACAATGTTTTTATAACCTTTTATAGACAAACCCGAATTTTAACTACACCGAGAAAGAAAGTTTTTGTTAACATTGTGGAATAAGGAGAAAATGCTGGTAACCAGCATTTTCTCCTTTTCCTATAATGTTTTTATAACCTTTCATAGACAATCCCGCATTTTAACTACACTGAGAAAGAAAGTTTTTGTTAACATTGTGGAAAAAGGAGAAAATGCTGGTAACCAGCATTTTCTCCTTTTCCTACAATGTTTTTATAACCTTTCACAGACAAACCCGAATATTTTTCTCCGCATTTATCATTTCGTCTGCAAACATTTTCAACCAGTCTAAAATTTTGTCGTGTGCTAAAGAGTTAATCCCCTCCATCCGTGAACAGTGACCTTGAACTTTAGCCAAGGTATTCCGATTGCCCTTCCTTCATGTTTTTTCGGCGTAGCTGAATGATCTCACTTTTGACCTACTTTAAGTACTAGGAGGAAATGAATTGTTACTCATTTTGTGATTGGCCAAATAAAAACTATGCAAAAAATTAAAGGCCACAGTAAAAATTTACAAACAACAACAACAGCACCTTGATGAACGAACTGTATCAACGGGTTTTTTTTGCGTAGCTGAATGTAATGGCTTTTGACCTGCTTTTTGTGATTGGTCAAAATGTTTATTTAAAGGACCCCTGTGGACAAATTTACGCCGTCTATATTTTTTTAGGATACTTCTTATTATTCCAGGTATCAAGACGCTGTGGGAAACCTGCGCTTCAGACATGGTGTGGAAAAAGTACTCCTGATATTATTACTAAACTGATAACTCTGAAAAAGATGCGAAAGGGAGCAGGACGAAGAAAGAGGTCCTGTATGATGATGTCATCGCATCGACGGTCTTCCCGAATAAGATAGTCAACCGTCATCTCCTTCTTCTCGTTCTTTCTTTCTTCCTTTTCTTCTTCTTCTTCTTTCTTCTATCTATCTATCTATCTATCTATCTATCTATCTATCTACCTACCTACCTATCTATCTATCTGTCTATCTTTCCTTCCTTCCTTTCTTTCTTTCTTTCTTTCTTCCTTTCTTCATTCCTTCCTTCCTTCCTTTCTCTCTTCCTTCATTTTTTCTTTGTTTGTTTGTTTGTTTCTTTGTTTCTTTCTTTCTTCTTCTTCTTTACCACTTCTTCAGTGGCAGATTCAGAATGTTCAAATTCGTCTCCGCATTTTTCTTCATGCTCTGACAAAATGGGGCTTCAATGCATTTGAAAAAAGGTATCGACTAGGGTCAGGCTATGCAGTTCGCGCATGCTGACCTGGTTCAATACGTTTGCCTTTTGGGTCAATTTTTTGCATGTCAAAGGGCTAGTCTACCTCATAATTCAGTCGGTTGTTCGACAAAATGGACTCTATGGATCCATCATCATGTTCTGACTCGCTTGGTTTAATGCATTACGGAGATGCAATGATTCCTCTTTTACCAGAGCTTGGCTTATTTATTATGCTTACAAAAAACATAATCTTGAAATTAAGTGTTTTCTCATATTGCCCATCACAAGAAAGATAACTCAATAGAGTAGTGGAGCAAACTGACATTGTTCTCTTTCTTGAAATAGAGTTACGTTCTTGGTCCACATTCACTAACCGTTTTACAGAATACTCTTTGTTTATTTTTAACAATTTTCTACATTTGAAAGTAACACAACTTCTGACTGGCTAAACCATCCGGTTTAGCAAATCAGAAGTTGTGTTACTTTCAAATTTAGATCGACTGATAGATTGTGTGGTGTTTAATGCCGTTTTCAACATCAATTATATTGCGGCCGTAACATAAATACTTTCCTGGAGTTTCTTTTACCACTGCTACGAACTATATTCTTCGAAGCCACTGGATGCTTTCCCACATGATCATCGTCGAAACAATGGTCAGCGGTGAGAGAGGGAGGAATCTTGTTCCAATGACTATCATTAATCCTCGGAAAGAAATTGGCCGAGCCTGGGATCGAACCAGCGGCCCCCTGTTCTTGATTCCTGTACGCTACCGACTACGCTACCGGGACTCGGGACATTTTTGAGAACTGTTGATGATAACGGGCCCTGGGTAGCTCAATGGTAAATGGCTTTCAACGTAGATAGGGGATGCAAGTTCGAATTTCAGCCTGGAAAAAAAAAAAGATCTGTCAAGGGACTGGTGAACATTATACCACAGGCCACTGAAGTTCCAATGATTTATTACAGAACACCAAAATTTTCATTGCTCGATTATCGGCCACCGTTACTAAAAATAGCACACTGGCAAATTGCCCCTATATCGTATATTAGGGTCTGATATATGTTGGCATTTGAATTTTATCAAACGAGTGAAGATCTTTTATTAAGCGAGCTATTTCATCGTATGAATCTGATCTGAAATAAGTTGGCATTTGAGATGAAATATTATCAAACGAATGTCGAAGAACTGTTATTAAGCGAGCCTTTGATCCATCCGTCCGTCCGTCGTCCTTCCGTCCCCGTCCATCCAACTGTCCGTCCGTCCACCCATCCTGTCACACTCCCAACCGCCAATTAATCCATCCATCCATTAATCCATCCATCCATTTATCCACCCATCCATCCATCCATCCATCCATTTCAATTTTTTGTACTGGCTCTAAGTGCATAAAAGACACTTTAAAGTTTGAGTATAAACTCAGTTTTGCATGACCTAAAGTTCTATAATCACGAACAAAAGTTAATTTTTTTGAAACTCAAAATAGTATAAGATTATCTGATCTATTTTCTATTTTCTCTGCGCGTCTCTTTACCAAACAATCCCGAGTTTTAAAAACCCTTAGGAAAGAAAGCTCTTGAAAACATTGTGGGCGAAAAGGAGAAAATGCTGGTAACCAGCATTTTCTCCTTTTTCCCCCACAATGTTTTCTATTCTTTCAAAGACAGATTCGATCATGTGAGTCACATTTTGATTGTCGTCTGCATAATGCTTTGAATATGGACCAGTCTAAATATTTGGTCGTCTAGTAAAGAGTTAACTTTTTACAACAAAATCCCGATTATTAACGACCCTGATGAAGACGGCTTTAGAAAACATTGTGGGGAAAAAGGAGAAAATGCTGGTAACCAGCATTTATCCCCTCCCCCCTCCCCCCCCCCCCCCCCACAATGTTTTCTATCCTTTCAAAGACAGGTTCGAGCAATCCAGTAATTTGAGCCACATATTAGTTGTCGTCTGCATAGTGCTTTCAATTTGAACAATTCTAAAATTTTGTCGTCTGGTAAAGGATTAAGTCTAACCAAACGACATATTCTTAGACTCAAAAAAATTAAAAGCATTTGCAGACGTCAAATTAAATATAGCTCAAATTATGACATCTGTTTTCAATAGGGTACAAAACATTGTGGGAAAAAGGAGAAAATGCTGGTTACCAGCATTTTCTCCTTTTCCCATAATGTTTTCAAAAGCTTTTATACCTAGGGATCGTTAAAACCCGTGATTGTGTGGAGCATGCTTAACTCTTTACCAAACGACAAAATTTTAGATTCGTCCAAATTCAGAGCATTTGCAGACAACAAAATTAATGTGACTCAAAAATTGAAGTTTATTTTGGTAAGGGTAGAAAACATTTTGGGAAAAAGGAGAAAATGCTGTTTACCAGCATTTTCTCCTTTTTTCCACAATGTTTTCACAAGTTTTTTACCTCAGGATCGTTACCACTCGTGATTATGTGGTACAAGGCTTAAATAGGCTGAAAAGACATTATTATGGATATCGACAACTGATGATACAAGCTTTTGCTTTTAGCAAATAAACCTTCTCGGTGCCAAAATGCGAATATAGTAACATTTTCAGACAGTATAGATCTAGATCAGACGACATGAAATGGACATGACTAAAGATTTAGGTCGTAAGTAGTGTACATGTTAAAAAATTGTGCCAAAAGAAGAAATGGTGCGATTTCAATACGAGCATTTTTTTTTTTTCTTTTGCCACAATGTGTTTTTTACTAGATTGACTGGAAGACGATAATAGAGGAAGAAAAAAAAAAATATCGTCTGTTAATGGAGATGTGTTAATGGTTACCAAGATATTGAAAACGGCTGATAATGGCAATCCGCGGTCGGGGTGATCATGTCTTTTTTAAAACTCTTTACCAGACAACAAAATTTCAGGCTCGTCCAAATTGAAAGCATTTGCAGACGACAAATTAAATGGGGTTTAAATGATGGGGAATTTGTCTATAACGGAGTAGAATTTTTTTATTTTTTGTTTAATAAAAGTCAACTTATCAATCACCAACTAACTTACCAACCAACAAACAAACTTACCATCGAAAAAGCAACTGATCGACCGACCAACCACCATCCAACCAAACAAAAGACCACCTTATCACCATCCACGGACCAAATAACCAAATTACCACCATCCAACGAACGACAACCAAGCAACCAATCAGTCAAACCAACCAACCAACCATCTAACCAAAAATTAACATACAAACAAACTAACACGGGATTGTTTGATAAAGGGTTAGTAGGCTTTAAGTCCCAAAGATCCAGTTTTGTAGACCCTGCTTTAGGTAAGAAAGCAGCTACAAGTGGTCTCTTAAAATAGGTATATCAAGGTACTTAAGAAGTCAAAATATTTCGAAAAGAGGCATCAGCAAGTGATTATGTTTTAAACACATAAATTATAAAGAAGAAGAAGAAGAAGGAGAAGAAGTAGAAGAAGAAGGAGAATAATAATAAGAAAAAGACGAAGAAGAAGAAGTAGAAGAAGAAGAAGAAGAAGTAGAAGAAGAAGGAGTAGAAGAAGAAGAAGAAGAAGAAGAAGAAGTAGAAGTAGAAGAAGAAGAAGTAGAAAAAGAAGAAGAAGAAGAAGTAGAAGAAGAAGAAGTAGAAGAAGTAGAAGAAGAAGAAGTAGAAGGAGAAGAAGTAGAAGAAGAAGTAGAAGAAGAAGGAGTAGAAGAAGAAGAAGAAGAAGAAGAAGAAGAAGTAGAAGAAGAAGAAGTAGAAAAAGAAGAAGAAGAAGAAGTAGGAGAAGAAGAAGTAGAAGAAGTAGAAGAAGAAGAAGTAGAAGGAGAAGAAGTAGAAGAAGAAGTAGAAGAAGAAGAAAGAAGAAGTAGAAGAAGAAGAAATAGAAGAAGAAGAAGAAGTAGAAGAAGAAGTAGAAGAAGAAGAAATAGAAGAAGAAGAAGAAGAAGAAGAAGAAAGAAGAAGTTGAAGAAGAAGAAGTAGAAGAAGAAGAAGTAGAAGAAGAAGAAGAAGAAGTAGAAGAAGAAGAAAGAAGAAGTAGAAGAAGAAGAAGTAGAAGAAGGAGAAGAAGAAGAAGAAGAAGAAGAAGAAGTAGAGGTAAGAATGAGTAGTAGTGGAGGAAGAAGAGGAAGAAGAAGTAGAAGAAAGAAGAAGGAGAAAGAAGAAGAAGAAGAAGAGGACTAAATACTTTGAATGCCTCAGTCATTCAGCTGTCATCCTCCCATGCAAGGATTGTCATGATAAGCATTACTCCGATAGGCTTATAAACAAAGAGACCATCGAGCAGACAGGAATGATACTAATTAATTCCAAACCTGCTAAATAAGTGAAATGAAAATTTCAGGCCTAAAGCAAAAATGAAAATATTGCAATTTCAAAAGGTATTTTTAAGGAAAAAAAATCTCATCGGACAGTGTAGATCCAAGATCAGACTGCATGTTCTTTGCAGTCTGGTCTTGATCTACACTGTCCAGAAAAGGTCAGTGAGTCGCGCTCAGCAGATTAAGGGCTAAAGGGCCAATGTCATCAGCTATACGAACATACCAATAGACAGACCAACGCACTGACGGCGACGGACGGACGAACGGACAGACGGACGGTATGGCAGGCAGACAGGCAAACCGACCGACCGACCGAAGACAGACAGACGGACGGAGGGACGGACAGACAGACAGACAGACCTTTAACACATGCAGGTGTGTCCTGTGGCTCAACGGTTGAGGCCGCAGGTTTGTATTCCAGAAGTTTTGGCAACGCTGCTAATGCGTCTGTCCTTGGGCAGTGCATTGTACAGCATTAGATTAGGACTTGTGAACCTTCCCGCCCCCCCCCCCCCCCAAAAAAAAAAGAAAAACGCAAATAGGTAAGCTGTCGCTGTAATACAACTGAAATGATGTCGCAAAGCGTTGTCGTTGTCAAATACCATTCACGCAAAGTCAACTCTCGTACAGAAAGATTATGTAATAAATACGTGCAGTGCGCTTTCCTGTTTTATTTCTGAAAGCAGACAGGCGAAAAAATCGTTCAAAGTTCATTAATCATGCCCAAGATATCACCGATTTCGCAATATCAGCAAATTTAATGTTCACTGTACTTCTATTCTACTGTTGTTTGGTTATAAATATAACCTCGCAAGATGGTTTATTTTTGGTCAGCTCAAGTAAACGATCGGTCAAATATCACATCGTAGCACATTCGAGCACCATTCGGCATATCTCGGGTGATGGGAGCCATCAAATCCCTCGGCTGTATCTGGTAGGTTGATAGCACCCACACGGTACACTTCATCGCCGGAAATACGCCGGTTTACCGTTCTGAAAATTGTAAAGCTCCTCGTAAAAAAGAAAACTTGAGTCTCGATATTCTATCGAAATCTTTTAACTATATTTCAGTTGACAAACAGTTCGTACATTCATTTTTTAACGTGGTTTATCAATTGCGATTGAAGTTTTGACCGACAGATAGATAGACGTGAATAACTTCATCGAGGTTGTTTATGTCGTTGCTAAACGACTGACAGTGGTGCCGCCATGTATAAGATCACGTGATTGGCAGTTCAAATGGAAACGACCGTTATACAGACAAGGTTAGATGTAGGTACGGAATCGGCCGAATTGTGACGAGTGATTCGAGCACCTTCATTCGACACTTAAAAGAATTGCTTTAAGGATTACGATACCTAACTCATCGGTAAGTATCATGTAACATCGACGCTTTCGTAAAGGCTATTCGGCCAATCGCGGCAGCTTCCGTCTTTTAATATGAGAGTCAGGGGCCGTAGACCTTAAATCTAACTAAAAATCCACGTCTAATATTCGTATTCACCAACCGTTTTTAAGAATATTCTCAACGTTTATACCTGAGATTTTCTAAATTTTAAAGTAACGCAACTTCTGATTGGCTAAACCAAATGGTTTAGCCAATCAGAAGTTGTATTACTTTCAAACTTAGAAAATTTTAGAGAATAAGAATAAGAATTTTCTTAAGAATGGTTGGTGAATTCAGACCCAAGTCTTCTAACACTTTGACTGAAAGATTCTTACATTTTTAAATCGACTGACCAATTTGAACGCCAGCTGTGTATAAATAGGGAACAGAGGCGTGACATGTTAAAAGTGAAAATGGCAATACGTGTAAAATCAATAGTCGTAGTTCTTCTACGTTCCAAGAAGCAGACAGACGAAAAAAATAATCTTATCCTTTAACCAAACTACAAAATTTTAGACTGGTCGAAATTGAAACCATTTGCAGACAACAAATTTAATCAGGCTAAAATGATGGTTTTTGTCTTTGGATGTATAGAAAACATTATGGGCAAAGGAGATAATGCTGGTTACCAGCATTTTCTCCTTTTCCTGCAATGTTTTTAAAAGCCATATTCCTCGGGGTCGTTAAGACTCGGCATTTGTGTGGCAAAGGGTAAACGTGCATAAATACTGCTCGAGATATTCTCCGTTTCGAAATGTTCAGTAAGATTGTATCGATCAACGTATTTCTGCGTTTGTTTTTTTAAAAAAATGTTCGAGTTATTATCTATTACGTACGGTGGCACAAAAGTGACATGGAAGATATATTTTATAATACGTGCGCACGCATTAGCTACTGCGTGCGCACGTAGTATAAAATATATCTTCCATGTCACTTTTGTGCCACCGTAATTACGCGCAACAATCAGCAAAATTGTCTATTATTCCGTTTCGTGGTTGTTTTGTCACAAATGTAACAACGTTTTGTCACAAATGTAACAAAGTTAGATGATTGACGTCTAACCCTCTCTTGACCGTTTACCACAGAATTTCGCCTTTCAACGACCTTGAGCTTTTGAAAACATTGTGAGGAAAAGAGAAAATGTTAGTATAAACCAGTATTTTCGCCTTTCCCCATAATGTTTTCTACCATTCCAATGGGATATTTTATATTATAAATCACATTTAATTTGTCGTCTGCATATGCTTTCAATTTTGACAAGTCTAAAATTGTGTTGTATGGTAAAGTGTTTTGATGACCCTGAGCCGAGTTTTGATGACCCTGAGGTGATATTCTTTTCAAAACATTGTGAGAAAAGGAGAAACTGCTGGTAAACAACATCTCGTTTTTTATGTCCTTATAAAAGCATCATTGCGATATCGAAGCTGTTTTCACTGGAAAAGAATAATACCCTATCGGACAGTGTAGACCAAAGATCAGACTACACGTTTTGTGCAGTCTAATCTTGATCTACATTGTCTACAAAACCGACCTGTTTCATGCCTGGCCAAGACAAATTACAGAAAGTATGAAAATAAAACAGAACGGTTGGAAAAGAAGCCATTTGAAATTGTGGTTTTGATTCTAAGGTTTTGGATAATTTATCCTGACGATATAGATGACACTTATAAGAGTCGTGTTTTGTGAAAAGGGGGTTTAATGCATCTGCAAAAAGTCTCGACCTATGTCAGTCTGCGCAATCTGCGCAGGCTGACATAGGTCGAGACTTTTTGCTGTTTGTAAATTTTGTGCATGTACAAGGATCTCTCTACCTGTAGATAAGTCGGTTGTTAGACATGAATATTTATTGATTCATATTTATGTGACGACTTGATTGGTGTAATGCATTATGAAGACGCACTAAACCCTTTTTTGCCAGAGAGCCCCACATATTATACAACAAAAATATGCGAAACATTTGTTACCATGCTATACGTTTCTGGAAAGTGGCCGACGGGAAAAAAAACCCGATGCTACGATGTTATTAAATATTGCCTGAGATATATTGTCCATTCCGCCAGATCAGCAAAATATTCAATTATTTGTGTTTGCAGTGGTTTTCTTTTTGTCATAGCCATAACTTCGCTAGATAATTGATATTTCTCAGTCAGTTGCAGTCTCGATTTCTTTTTTCTTTACAAAAACCTGCAGTTTTCAACACAATTCAACACGCATTTGATTTCTTATCTCATTACACCTAATTCGCAATATCAGCAAACAAATTTTACCATTAAAAATACATCTTCCCGTTATCAGCCAGTGCTTAACCCATTTTATCCTTATTTTATGAAGCTATTCATCATTCTTGCATCTTCACGCCAAATTTTGCCCCTGATGGCTGCAAGGTTGCACAAATTATAATAGATAGTAAAATACATTTCATGTTTTGGGGGTCTTCAAAGCCATCGCTGTTGATGTTTCCGGTTTTAAATGAGAACAAATCCCTGGGGTTTTTCTATCCCTTATACCATATATATTGGTAATATATGTATGTTTACACGGCTGAGCCATTCTACACACATTCAAGAGTTGAAAGCGTTTTTATCTCTCTAGCTGTAAGGATGTATCTTTAACCTACTAGATAAGTAAAATGAAATTTTCAAGTTGATAGTAAAACCCAATTTTATTTATTTCAAAGGTATTTTTGTGAGGAAAAATATCTGCTTATCGGACAGTGTAGAGCCAAGATCAGACTGCACGTTTTGTGCAGTCTGATCTTGATCTACACCGTCCACAAGAGGTCATTAAATCGTGCTTAGGAGCCTAAGGGTTCATTATTTGTGATCGCTATATTTTTGGTCATAAATTCAATCGCTATATTTTTGGTCATAAATTCAATCGCTATATTTTTGGTCATAAATTCAATCGCTATATTTTTGGTCATAAATTCAATCGCTATATTTTTGGTCATAAATTCAATCGCTATATTTTTGGTCATAACTTCAATCGCTATATTTTTGGTTATAACTTCAATCGCTATATTTTTGGTCATAACTTCAATCGCTATATTTTTGGTCATAACTTCAATCGCTATATTTTTGGTCATAACTTCAATCGCTATATTTTTAGTCATAACTTTACTAGAGGATTGATATTTCCTAGATTGCTGTGGCAGTCTTGTTTTTTTTTTTATAAAAAAAAAAATCTAAAACTGATACATTTCAACACGCATATTATTTTTTTTTTCTCACATCACCTATTTTACAAGATCAGAAAAATATTTACAAGTACTTATCAATTTGTGTTCGAGATTTCAGATTATTGTGGCAGTTTTGTAATACGTTTTACAAAAACCTGAAATTCACACACTTCCATCCTATTCTCTTCCCCCACCCCCGCCCCCGCCCTGCCCCCTCTCGCGCCTTATATCATCCATTTCGCACGCAAAATCAGCAAAACATTCAATTATTTGTGTCTGCGGCGATTTTAATTGTTTGTTTGTCATAATTATAACTTCGCTAGGTGATTGATACTTTTCATATTGTTGTTGCAGTCTTGTTCTTTTATTTACAAAAAAAAAAAAGTCCGAAATCAACACATTTCGACATGCTTTTTCCTCAAATCATTCATTTTTCAAGATCAGCAAAATATTCAATTATTTGTGTTTGCAATGTTTTTAGTCATAACTTGGCTAGAGGATTGATATTTCCCAGATAGTTGTTGCAGTCTTGTTCTTTTATTAGCAAAAGTCTAAAATTGATACATTTCGTTACGCATACAAATTTCTTCCCTGATATCACCTGCATCGCAAGAACCGCAAAATATTCAATTATAATCGTTTGCAGTCGATTTTTCTGTCATAACTAGAACTATAACTTCGTGAGATGATTGGCACTTTTCTGATTGTTACTGCAGTCCTGTTCTTTTGTCAACCTAAACCTGAAATTAACCCTTAGGCTGCTAAGCACGACTCACTGACCTTTTGCGGACTGTGTAGATCAAGATCAGACTGCACAGAACGTGCAGTCTGATCTATGATCTACACTGTCCGATTAGGAGATATAATCCCCAAAACATATCTTTGAAATAGCAATATTTGGGATTTTTACTATCGAATTAAAAATTCCATTTTAGTTATTTAGCAGGATCAGGGTTAACACATTTCCATCCGTAAACGATTTTTGTTCTCATATCAATCATATCGCAAGATCAGCAAAACATTTAGTTATCTGTGTTTGCAGTGCTTTTTTGTCATTATTACAACTGTGCTAGACGATTGGCACTTTTCTGATTGTTGTTGCAGTCTTATTCTTTGTCAACCTGAACCTTTTCAACTTATTCTAAGTATTGTATCGGCGGTCAGTTCATCTATAGGCTAAATACGATCCCGGAGTGCTACGCACAATATTATTTCAAAGCAACTAGGTACATCCTAACATATAGATGAAATCTGTTTACAGGGGTGAGAGGGAAGGATTTCCGTCAAGATCGAGTTCATAAATCTCAAGATCGAGTTCATAAATCTTCGGACGGAGTTTTGGTCTAATTTTTCATGAAAAAAAGTTGTATGAAGATTCCACTTTTTGAGAGAGAGAGAGAGAGAGAGAGAGAGAGTGAGAAAGAGACAGAGTTAGCAAGAATGAGACACAGACAGAGACAGAGACAGAGAGAGAGAGAGAGAGAGAGAGAGAGAGAGAGAGAGAGACAGTATTAGTTGTACGGTCAGGTGGAAGGGGGTCTTGGAAACTTGTTCACGGCTGTGGAGAATAATGTCGCCCCGAACCGAAGGCGAGGTGATGACATTATTCTCCACAGCCGTGAACAAGTTTCCAAGTCCCCTGCCACCTGACCGTACAACGAATTTATTATACTGCAAATTTTTACCATTCCAACGTGTGTTAAGCGAAATTTACCTGTTTTTTTGGTTTCAAAAATTGAGTACGCTGACGGAGTAGAATTTCCCTTCTGAGTGCCCCAATTCAATGAAAACTGATGTCACTGGGACCTGACGTCACTGAAACCTTGGAAAAACGTGCAGTTTGGTGCATAATCTTGATGTTAATCTTGATCGACGCCGCCATTTTGGATGTCGTGTTGAAAGTGTAGTCATGTATGCGGGGCTCCCGAAAGGGAAAGTGCTTTTACGTTGGTTTTGCCAGTGGACATGATATATATGTTCGGGGCATATGATCCAATCAGATCACGAGAAATTTCTTTGCAGTATAATAAAGACCGACCGATCGACCGACAGACAGAGACGGATAGAGAGAGAGAAAGACAAAGAGAGAGACAGACAGATACAGAAAGACAAGGAGAAGCAGAAAGTTATACGTACGTCACAATGTTCAGCGATCCTACTTTCATTTCTGATGACATATTGATTACCTTATATGACGGTAGCAGAGAGAGGGAGAGCTATTGGTTTACAAGAGATCGGAGTGCACACAAAAGCCCTATCGATTTTCAGGCAGATTCGACCCTTTACCCTACAAGCACAGTCAGATTTTCTCGTTTCAGATAACATTAATAAGGGTAAACAACATAAAAATGAAGTTTGTTTCAAGAGGTAAACAAAAAACATTGTGGAAAATGAAGAAATTGCTCGTAACGAGCAATTTCTTCATTTTCCACTAAGTTTTTTTGTCTTTAATAAGTTGAACGGACCATCTGATTCAGGTACGATTCCGTTTGATTACGAGTGGAAGAGGGTTTTGGGAGATATCGGTAAAACTAAGCAGAATGGTTGCGCGAGAGGATAGGAAATAATCAATACGACGTTTTCTGTGACATGAAATAGACCGAAGTTTCTCCACCAACTATGGAAATACGTTAGATTCTTTAGACCAGTGATTCTTCATCTCTCGCGATGTGTTTTGTATCAGTTTTTTCTACCGTTTTTCTTCTTGGAAAATGGAATTCTTAGGATTACGTATTCAACCTATCTGCGTGTGGAAACATTTTCGGAAAATTTAATCGCGAGTTACACAATAGGCCTACATGTGAGTGATTCTGTATAGATTAAGGTATAGATCTACGCAAAATTCTGAATTTGGGATGTAAATAGGTCTAGGCCTAGTTTGTTAAAAATGTGATTTTGATGTTTTTTTTCCCTACAATTTTCTTTGGATTCTTTCATACCCATTTGTGCCAAGGCCCGGTAGCGCAATCAGTAGCGTACAGGAATTGAGAACAGGGGGTCGCTGGTTCGAATACCCAGTTCGGCCAATTTCTTTCCGAGGATTGATGATGGTCATTTGAGATAGGATTCATTCCTCTCTCACATCTGATCATTTTTTCGACGAGTGTTATGTGGGAAAGCAGCCAGTTGCTTAGGAAGAGTATTAGATCTATGCGAAGTACTGGTAACAAAACTCCAGGAAAGCATGGATAGGTGTGCTTACCGCCGCGATATAACTGAAATTATGTTGAAAACGGCGTGAAACATCATACAACAGCAATCATTCATGCAAATTTGAGCATTACGTAATGACTTTACGCCCCTGAATTTGAAAGTTTTGTAAAAAAAAACAGGGGAAAAGAAGCAAGATTTTATTTAAAACAAGGAACTGCTTTCATCATGTGAACAGTGCAAAAATGTTCGTTCCATCTTTCGCTGCTTTTACTGTTTGTTTTTTGAGTGAATTGTCATACTTTACGGTTGATGTATAATTTCTTTAACTCTTTATTGCACAACAAAAAGATAGACTTGTCCAAATTGCAAGCGTTTGAAGACAACGATATAAATTAGACTCAAATAATGGAACTTGTCTTTGACAAGATAAAACATTTTGGTCACTAGCATTTTCTCCTTTTTCCAAAGTGTTTTCAGAAGGCTTCTTTCTCGGGGGATACCGTCTGGGGTTAAAAACGGGATTGGGGATCCATAAAACCCTTTTTGTGTAACAACCGACTGAATCATGCGGTAGAATGGTCGTTTGACATACAGAAAATTTAACAAAAGCAAAAAGTTTCGACGCAGGTCAGCCTGCGCGGACTGCGCAGGCTGACCTGCGTCGATACTTTTTGCAGATGCATTAAATCCCCTTTCCACAGAGCATAGCTCACTTAGTCGGTGGCGAAAGACTTTAAACTGTTAATATACACGACAGTTTATATTTTTGCCGTTTGTGTAATTTGTAATCGATTTTTGAAGGTTTCAAAAAGCCGGCAGTAATAATGTGCGTACATAACACTGACATTTCTAAAGTCACTCACTAGATCCGTAATATTAAGCTGCTTTCTTAAAGGTATCTGTATCTGTCGAAACAGCGTGACTTGTCGACAACTTCATTAACTATCTTTGTAGAGAACTATCGATTTCCACGTACAAACGACTTACTCTTGTTATTCTATCGAATTATGTTGTCAGTTTTCTAGTAGATCAATCAATGCTGTTATTCTGTGCTGTTATAGATTCTCCCGTACGGTGCCGAACTGCTAGTCCGCGAAGCAGTCAATGTCTATCTTCAATGTAGTTATCTGGCGATCACAACTACGACGGGTTAGCCAAGCCAATGGCTGTCTCCACCCGTCACGATATTTGGAAGTGTTACTTGCGCTGTGCCTTAGAGTTTATATACTGACACTGTATGTCAGGGATTGGATTTTTTTACTGTTTGTACACGTGATTATGGGAAATGAAGGGAGTTTACCGTCAGATACGGAAAGTCAGGCGTCTGACTGGCAAAGTTTGTACTCGTATGGATCAAGAGCAGGTAGACGCTCGTCGCTTGGTTCCATGCGGATACCCTCGCCGATGGACCCTCCCGAACCAGACCTAAGTCATCTCTCGCCGGAAGAGGTCGCTAAAATACAGGAAGTGATCGGCCGGGCCAAGTCTATGAAAGAGGAGGAGACGAAAAGGATAAAGTAAGCATTAAATTATTAAACAATGTATTTGAGCAATGCTCTAGGAAAAGGGGTTTAATGCATCTGCAAAAAGTATCGACTCAGGTCAGCCTGCGCAATCCGCGCAGGCTGACCTGTGCCGAAACATTTTGCTTTATGTCAATCGTCTTCATGTCAAAGGAACATTCTAGATCAGGTTGATTGATTGATTGTATGGTGTTTAACGCCGTTTTCAACATTATTTCAGTTATATCGCGGCGACCAACCCATGTTTTCCTGGAGTCTCTTTCATCAGTACTCCGCACAATTTTCTTTCCAAGCCACTGGCTGCTTTCCCACATAACCATCGTCGAAACAATGGTCAGCGGTGAGAGAGGAATGAATCCTGTTGCAATGACTATCATCAGTACTCGGAAAGAAATTGGCCGAGCCAGGGTTCGAACACACGACCCCCCGTTCTCAAGTCCTGTACGCTACCGACTGAGCTACCGGGGCTCGGTCTACATCAGGAGTTCAGGACTGAATCTTTTGTAAGACAAAATGAATTTCAGGGAACCATAATTATATGGCCTGCAACACGCGAAAAGAGGCATTCGGACATTTGCGTAAAGTGTCGCCTCTGATCAGCCTGCGCACTCCGAAACGACACTTTCTGTTTTTATTTAATTTTCTGTTTTGCGCAAGTCTACGGTTGGACAGAATCTAATGTAGTCGTAAAGTGCCGTCTCAGATTAGCCTGCGCGGACTGCGCAGGCTGATCCGAGACGACACTTTACGCAAATGTCCGAATGCCCCTTTTCGCGTGTTGCAAGCCAATTGTGATGACCTGCTTGGTAAAATGCAGCACATAGGTCATTAAACACCCCTTTTACAGAGCGCGACTCATTTGCTTGGTTGGCTTGATATGTTGTACAAGGAAGCACACGGACCATATGAAATTGTAGATCTACATTTGCCATCATAATATTTTAATAATGATAATGAAAAATTTCTACAAAATGTTAAAAACCACAATGTTCCTCAAAGAACTACTCTGAGAGGTGTCAATTGTCCAAAGAACTTGTAGAGATACGGCATATTTTCAAAATACAGTAAATGGCAATAGGTGCACTAAAGACTAATTACCAAATAAATTTGAAAGGGACACAGACCCAATCTGTGTTCATTATAAAAAGGCATTCCTGTTATTCAATTGAAGAATGTCCTAGAATCTCTACCTTTGCAGAACACTGACACCATAAAAACAAACACCAGTAAACGGATAAACGGAAATAAAGCAATTTCGTTGAAATGATATTCCCCGACGAAAGATTTACTTGACCGCGTAACTTAAAATCGCTCCCAGTCGGCCATTTTTCATCGAATCAAAATAAAAAGTATATCGGCGGAATGGGTTATTGTACACACGTATAAAGTTTAACGAAATTCCGTCCAATGGTATTGGAGATATTCTCCCGGACGGACACACGGACGGACGGACGGACAACGCTATAACTATATCCCTCCGCCTTCGGCGGGGGATAATAAGTACTTAAAGCTGTTCAGACTTTAACTGTTAGACTATGAAAGTTACGACACGCCCAAGTTGAAAGCATTAATTTTGCGGACGAAAAACGCGTGGCTCAAATGATGCGGTTCTCATCTAGTGAAACGGTCAACATAGCGGGTAAAGGAGAAGTGCCGGTCAGCCTTTTTTCCTGTTCCCACAAAGGGACTTACTTTTTCAGTCGTAAAACCACGTGGTTGTTTGGTAAAACCAATACTGATGTCTGATCAAAGAACGTGGAAAAACATGAGCCATGCACCGGGAAAAGGAGGTTTAATGCCTCTCTATGATCCATCAAGAAGATCATGACATGATCATGGGTCCATAACAACCATTTTGTCCTGCAACCGGCTAAGTCCTGGGGTGAAATAATCCTTGGACACACATAAAATTTAACAAAAACAAAAAGTTTCGACCCTGCGCAGGCTGACCTGCGTCGATACTTCTTGCAGGAGTATTAAGCCCCTTTATCAGAAAGCAGGGTTCATTGATACTGGCAACTCGACTAGACATCCTTGGGAACAGAGCAATTCGCGAACTGTTGCCGAAAATCTTTGTTTTATATTCAATTCACACCACAATTTCAGAGATCATACCCTAACATAATGTCAAGTAAATGACAAATTCTATGATGTCATCTTCCGTTGTATATCAAAGAATTTGGTTTCTTTAGCAACCAAGGTAGAGCGACTTGAAGCTAGTCAAAATTATGAAATTTTAATTTTTTGAAAAATGTATAAAAAAGTTAAATCCGAATGCATTTTTGGCGCAAAAGCGGCTGACGTTACCTACGTTATTCGACGTCATTTCTGGTGAATTTGAAAACATTTCGTCAGATAGTTACATCTCAGCAGACATTTTCAGTCATACTTTCAGAAAAAAATGGACGTCAAATGACGACTGAGTTACGTTCTGTCGTAAAGTTTTGTGTTGGACTTAAAATGAGAGGTCAGCAGTTTGAATCATCAGAAGTACTGCGAAACAAAGCCAGGGAAATCATCGCACAGTTCAGCAAGGATTGGTTTACTGTAAGTTTTGATGTGTGGATACACAAACACAGAAAGTGCATCGCAACAGGAGTCGACTATGTAGAGAAAGTTAATCGTGCGCTGAATTTTGACGTTTAAGCGACGTGACGTAAACGTCGCCGTGCTTCAAATGTCACTTTTCTTCTCTAAAGTCAAATGTATTTTTATATGTTTTATGTATCTCTATGTAAATTTAAATATGTATCAGATATAGATAAACGTTTCTTTAGATGTATTTTGTTTTCAAATTCAACACTCCGTATTGGAATTACAGGCAAATTCCGCGAATTTATGAAACAACCCTCGTATTAAAAGAGTATATTTCTTAATTCATATGTATAGATTTTCATGGGCAGCACCTATGGTTGGTCGCTTACAAAATTCATACTTCCATTAACACCAAATATGATCGGCACTCCTTTGATAAACTCATATTTTCAAAGCGTCATCTTTAATGGACACGTCTCAAACAAAGCTAGTTTGTTAATTGTTTGTTTGCCATTTTAACAGTTTAGATGATATCACGACGGTTAGTTCACCTACGCATTTGTTTCCTGGCTGCCTCATACCAGTACCAACACAACTTTCTTTTCAAGTCACTGGCTACTTTTCTCACATGCATCAGAGGTGAGAGGCCTCAACCAGGTATCGAACTTGCAACCCCCAGGTAACGAGTCAGATATTCTAACCACTAAGCTATCTGGGCGGGCCAACAAAGATCGTATATTCAGGAACACTAGATGGTTGATCTGCACCTAGCAAAACTCCTACCCTTTAGGCATTGCAATGCGCAAGCAAGGCTACATAGAGTAAGATATGGTTTGAGTCCCCAAAATAGGGTTGCCTAATTTCACAGAGAGTAAATATGGTGTGATGTCCTCTCAGAAAAAAAAAAAAACCCACATTTTCATGAGCATCAAAATAGGTTGGAAAGTCTCTGACAATGGTTTTATTCCACAGAAATCAGGAATTGTTGGAGCACTTGAATAAAAGGATATAAACCATATACGCTCTGTGAAAAGTAGGTTAACCCATTACCACACAATCCCTACTTTTGACGACCCTGAGAAAGAAGCCTTTAGAAAACATTGTGGGAAAAGGAGAAAATGCTGGTAACCAGCATTTTCTCTTTTCCCACAATGTTTTCTACCCTTCACAAAACAAATTTCAAATTTTCAATCACTTTTATTTTGTCGTCTGCAAATGCTTTCGATTTGGATAAACCTAAAATTTTGTCGTTTGGTAAAGGGTTAAATGCATCTGCAAAAAGTATCGACCCAGGTCAGTCGGCGTCAGCTGACATGGGTCGAAACATTTTGCTACAGGTAAATTTTATCCATGTCCATGGACTATTGTACCTCATGATTTAATCGGTTGTTAAACTAACAAGAATTTATGAATTCATAATCATGTGATGAGTTGATTGGTATAATGCATCATGGACATACATTAAGCCTCTTTTGCCAGAGTATGGCCCATATACTTTCATGACACCAACTATAGCTCGAATACAACTATAAAGCTTATTATTATACTGCAAAGAAATTTCTCGTGACCTGATTGGATAATATGCCCCGAACATATATATCATGTACACTGGCAAAACCAACGTAAAAGCAGTTTCCCTTGCGGGAGCCCCGTATACATGACTACACTTTCAAAACAACATCCAGAATGGCGGCGTCGATCAAGATTAACATCAAGATTATGCGCCAAACTGCACGTTTTAGCACGTTTTACCAAGGTTTCAGTGACGTCAGGTCCCAGTGACGTCAGTTTTCATTGAATTGGGGCACTCAGAAGGGAAATTCTACTTCGTCAGCGTACTCAATTTTTGAAACAAAACAAAAAAAAAAAAACAGGTAAAATTCGCTTAACACAGCTTGGAATGGTAAAACTTTGCAGTATAATAAATTCGTTGTACGGTCAGGTGGCAGGGGACTTGGAAACTTGTTCACGGCTGTGGCGAATAATGTCGCCACCTCGCCTTCGGCTCGGGGCGACGTGATTTGCCACAGCCGTGAACAAGTTTCCAAGTCCCCTGCCACCTGACCGTACAACTAATACTGTTCAGCATGTAATAGATATTGCCGGTGAGCCGCTGATAAAAGTTTTATTTATTCCTTACCACCATATACACGTACCATTGCAGCGCCGTCTGCAAAGCTCACATTTTCAGTACCGCCAATAAGATGTCTCGACGAAAGCTCATCATTTACGAATACCAAATATGGATAGAGCTCCCCTGGTGAAGCTCACATTTTCATGAGCACCTAGAACAGTCAGAGTGCATAAATACGTGTAGCAAAGCCCACAAACTACATGTCGAACCGAAGAAATATTTCAAACGTTTGTGCTGTCATTGACTGTCCCACATTAATACAGAACTGGGTCTGTATTCAACAACCATTGTTAATTACCAGTCCGAATAGCTCAAGTGGTAAAGCATAGGACTTGTAAACGTCAAGTCTCGGGTCACTTGAGGGTGTTGGTTCGTGCCCTACGGCTGACCATATAAGATTAGTAACAGTCTTTTGGATGATTCGTTAAACCGAAGTCCCGTGTGACTGTGCTATACATCATGCACGTTAACCCTTAACCTGTTAAATAACTAAAATGAAATTTCCAATTCGATATTAAAAAACAAAATATTGCTGTTTCAAAGTTATGTTTTTGCGAATAATAATTCCTTATCTGACAGTGTAGATCCAAGATCAGACTGCACGTTCTGTGCAGTCTGATCTTAATCTACACTGTCCGCAAAAGGTCCACGAGTCGCGCTTAGCACCCTAAGGGTTAAACAACTAGTCAACAACTTAGGATGGGGGTATCTTGCACTACCCCCGTAGCATAATTTACAGTCTTATATGGGCAACCGGTGGCGATGATCAATAAACAGAAAATCAATCAATCAATCATTGTTAATACAATTGTTTATAACATCCTTCGTCTCATCTTTTAAGAATTTTCTAAATTTGATAGAAACACAATTTCTGATCCACTAAACCAAATTTTTCGGTCTAGCCAATCAGAAATTGAGTTACTGTATAAATCTAGAATTAGATTAGACAAGACAGGAATTCAGCATTGTTGGTTAATCCGGCCCTGTTGAACTGACAAAAACAGTCTCTTAAGACTGTTGGACCACGATCAGACAGCGCAGAACATGCAAGTAGTATTGTGTGGACACCGTCCACTTTATACAGACATTGGAAATCCAACTTATGACCAAAGTTTATTCAAAGAGCTCGATAAAGGATGATTTTTATTCATTTAGCGACGAGACAGTAAGTTGATCTCTGTTAACTAGATAAAACCATATTTATGGAAATGTCCCGGCCATAGTCTTAGAAAAGACTAGACACGTAAAGGGCAATTTGAAACCAGTTTTGTACAGAGTATCTGAACAAATTTCGAACCCTTATAGATCACAGTGTAGGACCAGAAGTATGCATTATATGTGACTTGGGATTCTGTACAGTGACGGTCTGTCGCTTGGATGTTAACAGTTGTATTCATACGGTAAGTCAAGTTGGTTCTTTTTCTTTAAGTTTGATAGTTATTATAAATATATCCAGTTATTTGTTTGTTATGTATAGACCATATCAGAAACACTTACGTGCGCTGTGAGTCTTCCTTAAAACAATCGGGATGCCTTGATCAGTTGACCGTGCTAAAAATACAGATGATTTTGTCCCAAAATAATGCCGTTTTTAGTCGATTACTTCGCGTTAAAAACCTGTTTAGTCAGCAGAAAATGTACAAACAGTTTCTTTTTTCATATTTTTTTTTTAAAACATGTCAAAGTTTGGTAACAAAGTCGACTGCAACATTCCTTATCCTTCGTTTAAAATGAGAAACAAATATGTACAGTCGCTTGTAAGCGGTTAATAGATCTCGGGTGACTGTGCAATAAAAAGTTTCTCAACGTGCCATTTGAAACGAAGGATGATGAAAATTGTAGTCGACTTTGTTACCAAAGCTTGACATGTTTTCACAAAAACATGAATAAAGAAACTGTATATATACTGAACCAAAAAAGAAACTTCCCCTGTGTTTAAGTGCAGATATACACAAACATGAAAATCAGGATTAAACTAGATTTATATGCATTGAAAGAGTATTTTATTGCAACTTTGTGTGAAAAAAATTATTGCTGAGGGTTTATCCAAAAGTAGTGAAATAGTAGTTAAAATGCGGAAGGGGTCGCTCACCAAAATCACAAATTAATACCGGGTATGACCACCTTCAGCATGAAGGACTGCCTGGCATCGTTGGCTCATAGAACGGATAAGTGTATTGATTTAGGCTTGTGGAATGTTGTTCCATTCCTGAATTAAGGCTTGTCTTAGCTGAATGACGTTTGACGGTGGAATAGGGCGACGTCTAACACGCTGGTCCAAATTATCCCAAAGGTGTTCAATGGGATTCAGATCAGGGCTTTTGGCAGGCCAGTCATTAATAAATGCAATGTTATTCGCCCTGAGGAAATTCACATTGTCCCTAGCTGTATGGCTTGTGGCATTATCATGCTGAAAAAGAGTGATATTGGCATTATTTTGAAACAGTGGGATAACGTGCCTCGCAAGAATTTCATCTCGGTAGCGTTGGGCATTCAAATTCCCTTCGATAACGACGAGATTAGTGCGAAAGCCATGTGCAATGCCCGCCCAGACCAAGACAGAACCCCCACCGCCAAAACGATCTCGTTCAAGTACGCAACAGTCGGCATAACGTTCATTTCTCCTACGGTATACTCGAACTCTGCCATCACCTCGATGAATGGAAAACCTGGACTCGTCAGAGAAAAGAACGCTATTCCATTGTTGTCTAAGCCAGCGTTGGTGTGTACGTGCCCAATTAACACGATTTACGCGGTGACGTCGCGTCAAAACACAACCAACGTATGGACGACGTGCACGTAGCCCACCCTCGCGCAAGCGATTGCGCACAGTTTGGGCTGATAAACGGTTGTTATGTGTACCAGGGGTGTTAGCAGCAGTGGCTGTGGCAGTTTGGAAGCGATTGCGCAGGTGGGTGTTCCGAATATAGCGGTCTTTGCCGCGCGTCGTGACGCGAGGACGTCCATTACGTGGTCGATCTTCCGTACGCCCTGTTGCTTGAAAACGTTGCCTAAGGTGTCGAATAGCACGAGTAGAACATCCAATATTCTTAGCAACAGCATTCATCGTCATACCGGCATTAAGCATGCCAATGGCACGTTCGCGTAAATTTTGCGGAATTCTAGGCATATCAAAAATAAAGAAAACTAAAAAGAATTTAATTTTTTTCAACGTCTTTTTCTTATTGACATGAAAGTCTATAAAATTAGACTGAAAGGTTTCAAAAAATATACACGAATTATACTGGTCCATGCATGCACGTGAAAATCGCTTTCAGCGGGTTTCTTCTGCAAAATGCTTTCAATCGAGTTAAAATTTGTTTTATCGGACACATAATCGTTCGCCCGAAGATATGTAAGTCATCTGACATTTTGATTTTTTTTTAATAACATTGCATTTGCACATAAACACAGGGGAAGTTTCTTTTTTGGTTCAGTATACATTTTCCGTTGAGAAAACAGGGCAACTGATCATGGCATCCCTATTGCTATAAGGAAGGTTCACAGTGCTCATACATGTTCGTTATATGGTCTATACATAACAAGAGCTCATACCTGTTCCTGATATGGTCTATACATAACAAACAAATATTTAGAAATTAGTATTTTATAATAAAGTTCTATCAAAATGAATGAGAAGGCACTAACCTGACTTATCGTGTGAACACAATTTTGACACCCTAGTGACAGACCGTCACTGTACAGAATCCTAAGTTACATACAAGGCATACATCTGGTCCTACAACCGTACAGATACATCTATACTCGTTTTCAGCCAGTTTTCAGCTCATGTCATCCTTATTTTATGAAACTTTAATAATTCTTGTATCTTTATGTCAATGTTGCACCTGACGGTTGCAAGATTACATAGATTACGAACGGATAAAAAATGCATTTCACTTTTAGATCGTAATTTATCTGTGTTTATACAGTTGAGCCATTCTACACTCTTTCAAGTTTAAACAGAGTTTTTTCTCTAAAGCTGCAACGATGTATCTTTAACTCATTAGCAAACGACAAAATTTTAGGTTTGTTCAAATCGAAAGCATTTGCAGACGACAAAATAAAAGTGACTGAAAATTTGAAATTTGTTTTGTGAAGAGTAGAAAACATTGTGGGAAAAGGAGAAAATGCTGGTTACCAGCATTTTCTCCTTTTCCCACAATGTTTTCAAAAGGCTTCTTTCTCAGGGTCGTCAAAAGTAGGGATTGTGTGGTAATGGGTTAAGCTGGTAAATAAATGAAACAAAAAGTTTCACTCAATAATAAATACTAAAGTATTGCGACTTCAAATTTTATTTGACTCATTTTGTAGTCACCAACCATTCTCATTTACAGTCTTTGTCTACTTCTCAAGAATTTTCTGAATTAGAAAGAAACACAGTTTCTGATTGGCTGAACCATATATTTGGTTTAGCCAATGAGAAACTATGTTACTTTCGTTAACCAAATTTATGCTATAGCCAATCAGAAACTGCGTTACTTTCTAAGTCTGGAATTAGACTTGACAGGAAAGCAATTTAGAATGGTTGGTAAATACAAGCTCTGCTGAACTGATCGAAGTACCTTTTGAAGACTATAGATCACGATCAGACGAGATAGAACACAGAACGTGCAAGTTGATAGTTGTATCTACACCGTCTAAGTTCTACATGAAACAAATCCATGATCAAAATATTTTGTTCATTTGCTGCCCAATTGTATTCTAAGAGGTCAAAAAATGTCGAATTTATTCTTTTAGCGACGAGAAGGTAAGTTGATTCTTGATTATTTGGATAAAACCATATTTATGGAATGTTCAGGCCATAGAAACAACCACTAAACTCCGTTCGCTCGAAATTTGCGTACGCAGTTTTTGCAGGCAAGTCTGAATACAAGTTTCACTGAACTGCATAACTTTACGATTGGAGTAAATATTTGAATAGCTTTAGGTAAAGCAGGGATCTCTCGTGTGTATACTCCATCCCCCCCCCCCCCCCCAAAAAAAAAATGCTTAAATCTACGAAGTTTAGTGAATGGTACCTAGGGTTGCTTTTCAATAAATTGCGTATAGATATACGCAAACTATTTGGGATTGTATGTACGCACATACGATCCCTGCTTTACCGAAAGGTATGAGCTGACGTAAAGCTTTTCTTTCTCAGGATCGTTAAAACCGGGGATCGTTTGGTGAACGGTTAAAGGACTTGCTATTTCGTCTGAATAGAAAAGCACGACGATTCTTAAACAGGAGTTTTCCTGGCAAAAAAAAAAAATAGTCTCAAGTGAGAATAGCCATGTTTTATGCAGACGAAGATTTGTCTTCTTTTACGGAACGCCGGCATAACGCTGATCGATCGAAGAACAAAAAAGAAAAAATCTAATATTCCATACTTGTGAGACGGGAAAGATTTGCTGAGTGGTTTGTTTTTTGAAAACTCTTAACGCTTTAGCCCGGCAGGGTAAGTCAGTGGTTAGCGTATTTGACTCGTTACCTGGAGGTTGCGGTTCGATACGCGGTTGCGGCAAACTTTCTTTCCGGCGGTTTTTCGCCTCTCACCTCTGATGCATGTGAGACAAGTAGTCAACGGCTTTGGAAAGAGGGTTGTGTCAGTACTGGCATGAGATAGCCAAGAAACACATGGGTGCGTCACTGACCGGCATGATATGACCTAGGATGTTAAAATGGCGTTAAACTCCAATACAAACAAACTTAACTTTTTACCAAAAGACAAAATTTTAGACTAGTCCAAACTGAAAGCATTTGCAGACGAAAAATTAAAAATAACGTTGATTGACCGAAGGAAAAAAAAAAAAAAATAATATTCCATGTTTGTGAGAAGGGAAAGATTTGTTGAGTGGTTTGTTTTCTGAAAACACATAACCAGACGACAAAATTTTTGGCTTGTCCAAATTGAAAGCATTTGCAGACGAAAGATCAAAGGTGGCCCAAATGACAGGATTTATCCTTGATCGGGTAGAAAACATTGTAGGAGAAGTGTTGCTGAGTGGTTTGTTTCATGAAAATTTATAACTCTTTACCAAGAAAAAAAAAATTTTTAGACTTGTCCAAATTGAAAGCATTTGCATGATGTTTCTGTAAGGTCTTGGATTAAAATCATCCATATATATCCATTTTGAAGTACATGAGTGAATACTTAAGGAATATAGCTAAGTTGAAAATTTTATTACAAGTATCCGTTTTATTATAAAAGTGTATCCAACGGTGCTATATGACGCAAAAGAAGTAATAAGTCCATCTGATTAGCCTACGACAATGCTATTCATAGAAACACTAATGAAAAACTGAACAGTTATTATAGCTTGATCGCAAATGTTATCCTCTTGTCTGCCCGTCTGGGATTATGCGAAATATGGTATTATAGATGTAAACCATGCTTTGTGAAAAGGGGGCTTAGTACGTCTGCAAAAAGTATCGACTCATGTCAGCCTGCGCAGTCCGCGCAGGCTGACACGAGTCGAAACTTTTTGCCATCAGTCAATTTTCTGCTTGTCAAAGAATCATTCTACTTCAAGATCCAGTCGATTGTTAGACTAAATTGATTTTCATGGATCCATAAATATATTATGACTTGCTAGCTATGATGCATGACAGAGATGCAGCAAGCTCACTTTTGTAAGAGCATGGCATATGCTTTGTCTGTTTATTTGAATGGCTGCCATATACAGCAGAGTTTCAACACTGTTTCGATTATATGTCGACGACAAGTTACTTATTTATGGCATTTGGTTTTTCATATGTACTGTGCTGGAAAACTGTGGTGCTTTGCCAAGGAACACACCCATGAAAGCCGGCGCTTCGGTTGAAAATCGAACCTAAATACCCTCCACCTACATCACCGAGCCCGACAACAGCTAAAACAGAGATTGACTGATTGATTGGTTGGTTGGTTGGTTGATTGGTTGATTGATTGATTGATCGATCGATCGATCGATCGGTCGGTCGGTCGGTCGGTCGGTCGGTCGGTCGGTCGGTCAGTCGGTTGGTTGGTTGGTTTGTTGGTTGGTTGGTTGAATGGTTGATTGAATGGTTGATTGAATGGTGGATTGAGTGGTTGATTGGTTGGTTGGTTGGTTGATTGATTGATTGATTGATCGATCGATTGATTGACTGATTGGTGGTTGGTTGGTGGTCGGTTGGTGGTCGGTTGGTAGTTGGTTTGTTGTTAGGTTGGTTAGTTGGTTGGTTGATTGATTGATTGTTGTTGTTAGTTACGTCGCTTTCAACAATATTTCAGTCATACGACGGCACCAGTCCACATATTTATTTATGTCCTGGGTTTCACTAGTGCAAGGCTTAGGCTCTGACGTACCTTGGTCAAAGACACTCCTATGAGAAGTCCAGTGCTTCCAGTGAGGCTCGAAACTGGGGCCTCCAAGTTACGAGTTCTACCGTTTACTACTGAGCCACGCAGGACGCCCAAAATTGAGTCATGCTCTTAAAAAGGGGGATCTTATGCATCTGCTATTTTTAAATTTTCTGCATGTCCAAGGACTATTCTACCTCATGATCAAGTCCATTGTTAGACTAAATCGATTTTATGGATCCATAAGTATGTGATGGTGTGCTTGGTATGATGCATCACGGAGATTCATTATACCCCATTTGCCAGAGCGGGGCTCATATATACGAGTCACGACTATGTTGAACCTGAGAGGGTTATTTAAATCAAATAGATAAATTGAGCCATACTCTGGCAAAAGGTGGCTTAATGCATCTCCGTGATGCATGGTACCAAGCAAGCCATCACATAATTATGGATCCATATCACCCACTTTTTTTTAACAACTGGTTTAATCACGGAATAGACTGGTCCTTTGACATACAGAAAATTGACCCATCGCGAAAAGTTTTCGGCCCAGGTCAGCCTGCGCGGATTGCGCAGGCTGACCTCGGTCGATACTTTTCGCAGATGCATTAAGCCCCCTTTTCACAGAGCATAACTGGTTATTATTATTATTATTTTTAATTTAGGGTTGAAGGCTAAAACATAGCAATTTAAAGGGTGCTCTCGTTCCAGAATATTTCACAGAGAGGTGGGCAAGATGGAATGCAAGATCAGACTTTACGTTCTATGCGGTCTGATCTTGATCTACACTGTCTGCAAAACGCTCTTTAAATTTAAGCTACATTGCTCATTGTAAGAACTTAGGTTGTGTTCAGTGCTTTTTGAACTTAACTTTTACCAAGAAGTCTGGATGTTTTAAGGACCCTGAGGTGGATTGATTGATTGTATGATGTTTAACGCCGCTTTCAACATTATTTTAGTTATATCGCGGCGGCCAGTGCACCTATCCATGCTTTCCTGGAGTTTCTTTACCAGTACTCCGCACAGTTTTCACTCCAAGCCACTGGCTGCTTTCCCACATAACCATCGTCGAAACAATGGTCAGCGGTGGGAGAGGAATGAATCCTGTTGCAGTGACTATCATAAATCCTTGGAAAGAAACTGGCCGAGCCAGGGATCGAACCCAAGACCCCCTGTTCTCAAGTTCTGCACGCTACCGACTGAGCTACCGGGGCTCGGCTAAGGACCCTGAGGAAGAAGGCATTTGAAACATAACATAACCTTAGATGTAACATAACATGTAACAACATGTGATATAACATAACATAGTATTAAGTAGAACATGAAACATAACATGTAACATAACATTAAACATACCACTGAAATTACATAACATAATCTTGGCTTGGAATTATAAACAACAAGTTCTAGAGCTCCAGATAGAGGCAGTGATTTTGACTTCAAAATTGAAAGTATCAATTATTCTCCACTAAACCCTATGTTGTCGGTACTCATTAGAATCGTCTCATCGAGACGATTCTAATTAGTACCCACAACATAGGGTTTCGAAGAAAAATAATGACTTTAGAATACCATCAGTCCCTCTTATCTGGAGCTCTGAACAACATAATTATGGCTTGCAACATGCGAAAAGGGGCATTCGGACACTTGCATATAGTGTCATATCGGATCAGCCTGCGCAGTCCGCGCAGGCTAATCCGAGACGGCACATTACGACTTCATTAGATTTTGTGCTACAGTAGACTTGCGCTAAACAGAAAATTACATAAAAACGGAAAGTATCGTTTCAGATTAGCCTGCGCGGAGTGCGCAGGCAGATCCGAGACGACACTTTACGCAAATGTCCGAATGCCCGTTTTAGCGAGTTGCAGGCCAATTATGTAAATGCTTATATGGACCAGTCTAAAATTTTTATCGGCTGGCAAGGAATACAGACAGTCAACGATAACCATAGAAGCAGTTGGCCATTAGATCTTATCGCACCGACCCATCTTTACAGGGGCAGCATAAAATACCGTATTGTTCTGAATAATTCATTGACTGCATTTTTATACAAAAATTGCGTGCCAAACTCGAAACAAGGGACATTCGCAGACTTTTTATTCATTTATTGGCCAAGATTAAGAGGTGGATTTTTACTCTGGTATTGTTTTGTTCTTGCTAAATGTCCACTGAACAAAGCAGATTTTAGTTATATAGAGGATATTTGTTTATTTTTCCCTGAAAGATCGAAATTTATTTCATCGAGTGAACATCACTGGAGAGGTCATCAGACCTCTCCAACAGTGTTGAGTTTAACAGGCAGACTGTCACAGAATTTGCTGTCTAAATCCATTTTTCTTGCGAAATTGTTCTGATACACAGTCTGTTTCGTCATGGTTTTGTAAATAAAGCGAAATCAAAAAACCGGAACAGGAAATAGACGTGGTTTATTTTTTATATGACGAATTTCAGAAAAGATTTGTTATATTAATTTGCCATGGCTTCAAATGACCTCTCAAATAATTGCAATTTTTTATTAAGCAAATAAATCTAAGCAAAAGAAAAAGTAAGAAGAATTTCGTTAAAAAGGAGAAATAAGACCGCTGGACAAGACCATGCGACTTGAAACCGCGGCAAGAAGGTCAAACGACCGTCATGTAAAGCATATGAGGTTTCTACACGGCGGCTTTTTGACTTGTTTGTTTACATGCACCAAAATATATTGAAATTAAAAGCCAATATTTGAAAACATTGATGCTGACCTCGCCTGGCTTCTTTTGTAAAGAAGCCAACTTGTCTATAATATTTTCACGAGTGGTACATTCACTGAAAACAACAACAACAAAAACAACATAAATAACAACAAATCTATTTATTTCATACTTCTTATCCCTTTTTTGTTGGGACTTTCATTAAAACCCAGCACAGCTGTTTTCGGTAATTCTCTGTCGCGTACCTCCCCCAACATATGAACGCACAACAATATTACGTAAAGCGCGAGAAACGTTGGGTAAATGCACGTCTGCTTGAATGGCATGCACTATTTACCTAGGTAGCTGGTGCACGGAAAGTACTGTTTCCGCCTTCAATCGAAGAGTTACGGAAATATTTACAGTTAATTTCACTGTTCGTAATCATGAATTATAATCCACTATTATTTCCCGAAAAGCATGAACTAAACTGTTTTTTTGAACTGATTAAACCCTCGTCGTAACCTAGTCTTTCTAAAGTTTTTTTTTTTCATTTTTTTCGAGAAATTATAGTTCAAATTTTTTTGAATGAATAGAAGCAATCAGTGATAGAGAATTTCTCTATGTAACTGTTAGACCGTATTTTCTTTTAGTAATTTCCATATGGTTGTAAAATAGCACCAGTTCATGGACGGTCCGAAGACAAAGCAGTGGACAGAGACATGGCTGCTGGCACAGGCGCATAGTTTGTGACTAGCTTTGTCCTCAACCTAATATGTAAGACCTCGTCTTTATGTAACAGATTATGAAATGGCGAAATTTGTCAAATTCCAAGTGTTTTGGTTTCTGGCTACTTGCATGTGTGTCTGCAACTCACTTTAGATCTTTAGATTTTGGTATGTAATGAAATCCAAAACAACATTTTGGTGTCGACAGTTTCCGTTGAGCGATAAGTGTGCGATATGGCTATACTTGCAACCAAACAAATGTCATTCTTTGAAGGCCCATAATGAATACATGTGAAAAATACGGCAAAAAAGGAGAAATCACTTGTTTCAAAATTTTCTGCTATTGCTACAACACAAAGTACGGAATACCGTTAGGGCCATCGCCTATGATTTTGTTGATTTTAAACGCGATGCTCGATACTACGATGCTGATGACGCAATAGTACGATGGTGATAGTGCGATATAATATATTGTTTTCATCATCGTACTATCGCTTTATCGTCATCGTACTATCGCGTTATCATCATGGCACTATCGCGTTATCACCATCGCACTATCGCGTTATCATCTTCGTACTATCGCGTTATCACCATCGTACTATCGCGTAATCGTCATCGTACTATCGTGTTATCGTCATCGTTCTATCGCGTTATCATCATCGTACTATCGAGCATCGCGTTTAAAATCAACAAATTCATAGGCGGTGGCCCTAACGGTATTCTATCATCATCGTACTATCGCGTTATCACCATCGTACTATCGCGTTCG
This sequence comes from Hippopus hippopus, assembly GCA_946811185.2. NCBI lineage: Eukaryota > Metazoa > Mollusca > Bivalvia > Cardiida > Cardiidae > Hippopus > Hippopus hippopus. The sequence goes on from OX328102.1 coordinate 58,016,032, forward strand.
TCATCATCATCGTACTATCGTGTTATCACCATCGTACTATCGCGTTATCATCATCGAACTATCGCGTTTTCACCATCGTACTATCGAGCATCGCGTTTAAAATCAACAAATTCACAGGCGATGGCCCTAACGGTATTCCGTAACAAAGGCGTCTTTTGTCTGGGTAATGGGTGTTATTCTTACCACACAATCCCGAATTTTAACGACCTCGATAAAGAAGGTCTTGGAAAACATTATTGGGAAAAGGAGAAAATGCTGGTAACCAGCATTTTCTCCTTTTCCCAAAATGTTTTCCACCCTTCCAAAGGCAAATTTCAGTTTTTGAGCCGCGTTGAATTTGTCGTCTGCAAATGCTTTGAATTTGGTCTAGTCTAAAATGTTGTCGTTTTGTACAGAGTTAACCCTAATCTTGCAAAACATCTTAAATGAAACTCTCGGGCCGATAGTAAAAACCCGAATAATGCTATTTCAAAGTTAAGAAAAATATCTCTTTCTCGGACAGTGTAGATCAAAGATCAGACTGCACGTTCTGTGCAGTCTGATCTTGATCTACACTGTCCGCAAAAGGTCAGTGACTCGTGCTTAGCAGACTAAAAAAATACAGACAGGGGAGAGAAATCAATACAGAAGAAGGCCATGGGGCGTTAAACCAGTGCATATAAAACATTGCCCATTCCCTGGCTTGTCAGATACCATTAATTATTTCTACGCAATACTATCTACAGAGCATTGAATATTCCGAGTGCCGTCGTTCTAGACGGGTTGTAGAAAATAATCTCTGGTAAAAGACAGCCCGATATCTCCAAAAGTTATTATTAACTGTCGCATTCTTTTTTTCTCTTTTTATTTTAGAATACTGACAATGATGGTAGGACCTACAGAAGGAGTGTTTGTCTGTCATTTCGTTTTATGTGATAAACAGAATCTCATTGGCCTATTCGTGTTTATGTATTATTACTTTTTATCAAACTCATAGTTTAAAATATATATGGGCTCGCCTCAGTGAACAAAGGAACAAAGTAGGGAGGAAGGCGCAACGGGGGGGGGGGGAAGAGAGAGAGAGAGAGAGAGAGAGAGAGAGAGAGAGAGAGAGAGATACAATTTTTTCAAATGTAACTTAACTCAGAATTTTAAGATAAAATATAATGTCAACAAGTCAAATTTTCTCCTAACTTTTCACTTACCTCTTCTAATGCAGACGTCACACTGTCCCGAAATTGATACCAGATGGACACACGATAAATGAAATGTTCAAATTCGCATCTGATCGTAAAAACATCGGGCCATTCGTGAGGGCATCTTAAGCCATCGTATGACCGCCGGTTGAGTTCCTCAGGCTCCGGCAGAAACTTCGTGAGCGGTGACAAAATCTTTGGCATGTCCAAAAATTGCCGGAAGGCCTTGCGAAGGTTCATTTTCGTGTTGAATTCATGTGTCCATTTTGTCCTTCGTAATGACATCGTGAGAGCATCTTGTCAAATCGTGTAATCTTCGTCTTTACTTCGTGTGATCATCGGTGCCATCGGGCATTTTTCGCCTCACGAAGATAATACGAAGGAAGTAAGAGGCCGCTCGATTGTCTTAGGAACGCAACACGACTACGTGAAGTCCTCGCAATGCCGCCGTGTAGCCATCGTATTATAGCACGATGGCATCGAGATGGGACCACGGTGTGGGCGAAGACAGCCGAATGTGAGTAGCTAAATGGTTTCACATGTGTCATAGTAACGTGGATATATAGGCCAGCTTTTTCCTCAGTCAGTCCTGAGCAACTGTTCCAAAGCTTCAATCACAATTAACCATAATTGATTTCCAGCAGAATGGAATACTTCGATGATGAGACAACCAGGAAAAAGAAGGCAGCAGCATTGCTTCTTTTGATACACCTAAGAGAACACGATGAGCAACTCTTACAGGCTCAGACGGCCTCTTCCCTTTGCCCCTTCCTGCCTTGGGTGGCATGGTAAAGTTGAAAAGATTGAAATAAATTATTTCTGCCGCGAGATACGAGATGGCCATTGCGATAATTTAAGAAAACTATCGTGATAAAACAAAGTTTCCTGAAAATATTATCTAGGTAATAAAAATATTCACGATAAAAATTTCGCGATGATTCTAACTGTTATCATGATTTTTTTTGCTTTCGTGCCCATAACTGACATTCGCGGTATCTATAATTAGATACGGTTTTGGAACATCTTCCTCTACAACTGTATGAATTGCTTTTCCATGAATGGTTTTAAAGTTGTTCGTAGGAGGCATTTCGAGTCGTCTTTGTGATTTTACAGGCTTCTGTTCATTTCGAGTCTTGTCAAAATTTACCAATTAAGCTACACGTACAATAGTTAATGATTCGAATTTTTACTCAGTGCAATCTTGTGAAGTCAAAAACTACCGAGTTAATCCAAATGGTGAATTTACTATTTACAGATATCGAGAAACAGATAGAACTATCACGATAATTTTATCTAGATGTCAGCTTCGTGCACGATTGAGAAATTTTGTGTTTAAATATTAAATTTATCGTGATATTTTTTTCAGGAAACTTTTCACTATCTCGTTAAGATTTCAAGGAAACTTTAATTTATCGCGATAGTTTTCTAAAATTATCGTGATAGCTATCCCGTATCACGTGGCAGAAATGTGCCACCATATACTGCGTATTCTACCCTGATAATCTCGACTGAAGGTTATGTACCATTGGGAGATCATGTGACGTCTTCGTGACCTAGTTCGAACCCATTATACTCTCAACACGAAGTCGTGTAGCCATCGTGTGGTCTTCGTGTGTCCTGTGGGTAAGCTACTTAATATAAAATTCACATATTTGTGTTGCCTTCGTGCCTGGTTCGGGTGCCATCGCGTGGCCTTCTGAAGGCACCGTCCTTGCTTCGGTTGTTGACTGGCTGTTTACCAATTTCGGGACGATCTTCGCGCGAAATTAAAAATTCCATATTCGTATGGCCAACTGATGTCAATTTCGGGACAGTGTGACGCTTGCATTATAGAGTAAGAAGTATCCTTAATTCACTATGTCTCTCGATATAGTTTTGAGGCATGGTATCGCAATGATGAGTTCTTAGTTACATAGATGGATTTTGTGACACAGCGGTATTATAATATGCTTCATTTTAAGCTAGAAATTTAATCAGTTATGGGCGAAGGCAAAATATTTCAAGCCCTGCCTCTGTAAGACTCTACTTTTATTCATTTTCCTACGATCTTTATCACCCTTTCACTAACGATATCCACAGTCAATTTCCCCATTTCAGCCACATATAATTTGTCGTTTGGAAATGCTTTCAATTTTGACAAGTGTAAAGTTTTGTCACCTTGCACGAGGACTTACCCACTACCATCCAATCCGGAGTTTTAACAACCCTGAGGAAGAAGCTTTTTTGAAAACACAGTGGGAAAGGAGGGGTAACCAGTATTTATTTTCCCTTTTCCAAAATGGTTTGAAAGGCGCCCTTCCAAGGGGTCATAAAAACTTGGGACTGTGTGTTAAAGGGTTGAGCTCTTTACCAAACGACCTAATTTTAGACTAGTCCAAATTGGAAGCATTTGCAGACGACAAAATTAATGTGACCCAAAAACTGAAATTTGTTTTGGGATGGGACAAAAACATTGTGGGAAAAGGAGAAAATGCTGGTTACCAGCATTTTCTCCTTTTTCCACAATGTTTTCAGAAGGCTTCTTTCTCAGGGACGTGAAAACCAGGGACTGTGTGGTAAAGGGTTTAAAAATGTCAATAAACACATTACAGACCGGAATTAACGCAAGGCACAACTTGTCTAACTTTAGTGGACAGTGTGATTCAAGATCTTCAATCTACACTGGTCACTTTTTTCCTTATATACTGTCGAAACGTTTTGGTAAATTATCAGCATAATGTTAAAGGACCATTCTACCTCAAGATTCGGTCGCTTGTTTGACAAATGGGTTTTAGGGGATCCATATTAATGTGATGACTCTATCTTTGTAGATCAAGGAAATGCTTTAAACCCCTTTTTGCCAGAGCAAGGCTCAATTTTACATTCTCTAGAGGTCAGTGTAGACCAAGATCGGACAGAACAGACCGTGAAGTCTTTCATTGCAGTAACGGGATCTTGCGACTGACCGAAACTGTACTTTAGTTCTTGAAAGCGTACGAAAATAAATTTTGTTTTCGCTAAACTTGACATTTGGCGCCCTCGGACTGGTCCATGTGTATCCAATCGACAAATATCATTAATTCTTGTTTGAAAAGTGAAAACCGACACTTTGGTAAACAAGAGAAATAAAATCACAATGCTAATGGACGCACACTATGGAGAGTTAGGACAAATATTGAATGGAATCGACCCTCGCTTTACGCTGTTTGCCGCACAACGTACTAATTTATCGCAAGTATGGCGTCTAATGAGCGAGTAAATTGCTTTTTGGCCGCGTTATTTATTGTGATGAATGAGTGTTACGCTCGCACCACTTTGTGATCATTTTTATATGTGCTTGATCATTTTTTTTTTACGTGCGATTCCGTCTTAATTCTTAAATAAAATATTAGACTAGTCCAAATCCAAAGCATTTGCAGTTGACAACTTCAAAGTGGCTAAAATTGCTGTATGTGTCTTTCAAATGTTGGAAAACTTGACGGGAAAAGGACTTTGTGATCAATTTTATACGTACTTGATGATCGGCTTTTTTACATGCGGTTCCATCTTAACTCTTTACTTAACAACAAAATGTTTGATTTGTCCAAATCCAAAGCACTTATAGACGACAAATGGAAAGCAGTTAAACTGCTATCCGTCGTAATCTGTGCAAACATGCAGCAGTCAGGGGCAATATTTGGCCTGAAGACACAAGAAAGACTACAGTTTCATGACTAATGATGGAATTGGTTAAAAACCGCCTTAAAACTGGCTAAAAACGAGTATAGATGAATAAAAAAAACCCCAACTTTGTACAGCCCATGGCCAAATCTATTCGATCAAATACTCTGGATTCCCACTGATTTACATGCGTTTTAGGCGTAGCTGAATGCTCTGGCTCTTTGACCTACTTCTTGGTATTGATATATTCGAAGGAATAAATAGTAATTTGCGATTGGTAGAAAATGTAGACATGGTCATTCTGCGGGCCCCCTGCCTATTTTTAAGCAATCGGCTGGCGTGGTTGCTTTTCACTTTAAATCTCTTCGTTTTGAAACATGAAAGAGTTCCAATGTTCATATATATGTGTGTGTGTCTCTCTCTCTCTCTCTCTCTTCAAAGATATTTCCTGTTCAGTGTGCAAGTAAACTAATTACGCTGGTGCTAAGTTTGAGAAAAGTTATTGTATAGAAAGCGAGGTTACTGGAGCTACTTACACTAACAAGTTATTGCTTTTGCGGTTCGTCGCCTGATATTTAAGTTGTAGCTGTCTTTGAAACCTTGATGTTATGTAAAAAAAACCCCTTTTTTTTCAAAAATGTTTACCACTTTGAAGCGGCTACATTTATTTTTATCCTGTCCTATTGTCTCAAGTTTTAAAAAAATATGGGTAATGCTCTAGCAAAAGGGGGCTTAATGCATCTCCGTCATGCATGATACAAAGCAAGTCATTACATACTTAGGAATCCGTAACATCCATTTTGTCCAACAACTGACTGAATCATAAGGTAAGCCGGTCCTTGAACATGCAAAAGAACTGACCAATTGCAAAAAATATCGGACCAGGTCAGCCTGCGCGGACTGCGCAGGCTGACCTGGGTCGATACTTTTTGCAGATGCACTAAGCCCCATTTTCAGAGAGCATGACTTATATTTATATGTCAGATTTATTATCCCCCGCCGAAGGCGGAGGGATATAGTTTTAGCGTTGTCCGTCCTTCCGTCCGTCCGTCCGTCCATCCGTCCGTCCGTCCGGGAGAATATCTCCAATACCATTGGACGGAATTTCGTAAAACTTTAAACGTGTGTACAATAACCTATTCCGCCGATATACTTTTTATTTTTTGATTCGATGCAAAATGGCCGAATGGGAGCGATCTTGAGTTACGCGGTCGCGTAAATTTTTGAAAATGTCTTTTTCGGTGGGGGATATCATTTCTATGAAATTGCTTGTTTTGCATTTATTTTCATATAAATTTCATAACCACAGCACGTTTTGTGGAGTCTCATCCTGAGTTAAACTGTCCGTAATTTCACATAGTATTCCTTTCACGCATGCAAAGGGTTTCATTTTATAGGCCCCAACGTTGCAATATTTATAGACATTCCAAACATTACACAGCCAATCTCTTACATTATTGATGATGACGTGATCTCTACTGACAAGTGCACTGCAACTGATCGGCAGTGTGATTAACTCTATAGCTGCTTAACGAGAATCATTGTTAGACCTTCGCCTTTGTCTGTCTGTCTGTCTGTCTGTATGTATGTATGTCTCTCCTCCATCAGTGAATTAAAAATACTTCCTGTAAAGATGTAACAGCTGGCTGGCTGACTTGTTGTCTGGCTGGCTGAGTGGCTGACTAGCTAACTGACCGACTGACCGACCGACAGACCGCCCCACGCACCCAACCAACCACTCACTCACGAAACGGAACGAACGAAATGAACGGTACGAATGAACGGAACGAACGAAAGGAACGAACGAAACGGAACGAACGAAAAGGAACGATCCGAACGAACGAATGAACAAACGAACGAGCGATCGAACGAACGGAAAGAACGAAACGAATGAGCGACTGAATAATCCCCCCCCCTCTCTCTCTCGCTCTCTCTCTCTTTCCCCCCCCCCACCCGACACTCACTCACATTCTCGGAAATATCGGAAGTGTAGATGCAAGATCAGACTGCATAGAAACTGCAATATTACCTTGATTTGCACTATTAGGACAGATAACCAGGTCGTATAAGACTCCCCCCCTTTCTGTCAGTAAAATAGATCCAAACGTTGCAAATTTAACGCTTTTTTGTTGGTCATCAAACATAACCAAATATCGGACAGTGTAGATTAGAGATCAGACTGCACGTTTTGTGCAGTCTGATCTTGATCTGCACCGTCCGCAAAAGCAACTAGATAGTACATATCACTTAAAGTGACCAAATTGTTTTCGCCACAAACAGCATGCGCGATATTGGCAGCGGGAGGTGTCATTATCGATTTCTCTGTTTTGAATTGTTACTTGGCTTGTCATTGAAGAAATATGCTGACGCAGCAGTTTTTAGCGAGACGTTCTGTGCAGTCTGATTTTGATCTACACTTTTATAAGGGACAACTATTTAGCTGATAGCATTAGAAGTGTCGTAACAGTCTTCTCTTCAAATAGCGTGTTCTTTCGATTTCTCTATTTGGAACTGTAACTTGGCTGGCCATTGAAGAAATATGCTGACTGGGCATTTTTAAGCCAGACGTTCTGTGCAGCCTGATATTGATCTACATTGTCCACCCTAGTGGTCTAAACAGTTTTCACGCCAAATATAGCGTTCACGATATTGACCGCAGACCGGTTACTCTTTTCTTAATTTCGTTGGCTTGTCAGGTGAGAAATATGCTGACTCGGCAGTTTTTAGTGCGACGATCTTTGCAGTCTAATTTTGATCTACACTGTTCGCGAAAGCCACCATTTAGCTCTTAGCACTGTTGGTGTCTGAACAGTTTTCACTCCAAATATAGCGTTAACGACATTGACCGCAGGCCGTATTCTTATCGATTACACGAGCCTGAATTGTTATTTGGCTTGTCAGAGAAGAAATATGCTGACTCTGCAGTTTTTAGCATGGTATGTTTGCTTCACCAATTTCCTGTCATTTAAGCCCATACTAGAAAATTCCACATTTTAACCAGTCTAGAAAGAAAGGATTTTATAAACATCGCGTAAAAAAGAGAAATTGATGATAAACAGAAACTTCTCCTTTTCCCAAAATGTTTTCAATCCTTTGAAGGACACATTTCTAATATTCAAGCCACATTTAAAGTGAAGTTTGAAAGTGAGCCGTGCTCTGTGAACAGGGGCTTTTCGATGATGCATCTTCAAAAGGTATCAACCCATGTCAGCCTGCGCAGTTCGCGCACCCATGCTTTCCTGAAGTTTCTTTTACCAGTATTTCGCACAATATTTTCCAAAATCTACTGTTTGCTTTCTGACGTGACCACTGTGGAAACAATGATCAACGGTGAGGAAAGAATGAGTCTTGTCGCAGAAGGCTGACAAGAGTCGAAACGTTTTACTACTGTTAGCTTTTGTGCATTTCAAAGGACCATAATCTAGTCGGTTTTAAAGACACACCTGTACTCGTTTACAGCCAGTTCTCAGTCAGTTTTTTTTATTAAACCCATTTCAACTTCATTTTATGAAATTTTAATCATTCTTGTGTCTTTATGCCAAATGTTGCCCTTGACGGCAGCACGGTTGCAAAGATTACGACGAATAGAAAAATGTATTTCATGCTTTGGAGACCTTCAAAGCTTCCAGTTTTAAATGAGGACAAATCCCTTGAGTTTCTTTATCCCTTACACCATATTTATCGATTATTTACCAATGTTTACACTGCTGACCAATATCTGAATAATTATACACGCTATGAAGTTTTAATTGCGTTTTTTTTCCCTGGCTGTAGAGATTTATCTTCAAGATTAAACGGATCTATATTATGCAGCAATAGTGCTGCAATCTCTGGAGGCAATCAATTAAACATATAGAGGATATTTGTTTTTTACGGTGAAAGATCGAAATTTATTTCATCGAGTGAACATTGGTAATATTTTCACTCGTGGCGCAGTCATGCGCGAGAAATGTAAGGTAAATTACGTCATATTTCATCTGGTTGTGAGGCACGCGCATTTTACCTAGGTAACAAGTGCGCGGGAACAACTGTTTCCGCCTTCAAATGAAGAGTTAGAATATAAAAATCGGTATTTTCACTGGTCGTAACCATGAAATATCGAAAAATATTTCACCGATATTTCTTGATAACCTACCGGAAAGCATGAAATAAACTATTCTATTTCATGCTTTCCGGCAGTTTATCAAGAAATAACGGTGAAATATTTTTTCGATATTTCATGTTTACGACCAGTGGAAAATATCGATTTTATTTTCTAACTCTTCAATTGAAGGCGGTAACAGTATTTTTCGCGCAATAGTTACCTTGGTAAAATGCGCGCGCAACAAGATGGAAATTGACGTAATTTATCCTACATTTCTCGCGCTTTACGTAATATTGTAATGCGTTGTTATGCGGAGGGGGTACACCACAGGGAATTACCGAGAAGAACTGCAATGGATTTTGATGTAATTCCCCCCCCCCCCCAAAAAAAAAGGGTTAGAAGCATGAAATAGATTTTTTTTTGTGAAAGATCGAAATTTATTTCATCTCGTAAACATCATCGGTAATATTTTCACTCGTGGCTGTGCTCGTGGTTGCGCCACTCGTGATAACATTACCGATGATGTTCACTCGATGAAATAAATTTCGATCTTTCAGCGAAAAAACCCCCCAAATATCCTCTATCCATTTTAGACAACTAGAAGACGACTACATAGCCTACACCAATGACGTCGAAAGGCGAGCATCAGAGGCCGTGGCGTCCGCCGCCGACTTCAAGAAAGATTCTCCTTTATGTCCAATATGTCTGAAAAGTGAACTAAAGATTAAAGAGGGCCAGATGCAAGACGGACAGAACGTGTGTGTAGATTGTGGAAATTTGATGTGTCTACAATGCGGAAATATGGAACCGTCGGTCACGTCAAAGGTAGGTACTTACATGTTTACCCGTTAACATTTTAGATTGATTGACTTATGTTGTTTAACGCCGTTTTCAACATTATTTCAGTTATATAGTTTAAACATATTTATTTTACATCGATTGAGAAACAAGTTCTAACAACTTATACTAATCTCTCTTGATTCTGCTTCCTGGGAACTGCACCAGTATTCGCGCCGAATGTGTAGGCCGATGAAAAACCCAAAAGTTGACAACCCCTCTCCCGAACTCGGGACCTTTGGGTTACGACGGCGACGCTCTACCTCACAACCACGTACATCACATTTCAGTTATACCGCGGTGGCTAGTGCACCTATCAATGCTTTCCTGGATTTTGTTTTACCAGTACTCCGCATTATATTATTTCCAAGCCAATGGCTGCTTTCCCACATAACCATCGTCGAAACAGTGATCAGCGGTGAGAGAGGAATGGATCCTGTCGCAATAAATATCATCAATCCTCGGAAAGAAATTGGCCGAGCCAGGGATCGAATCAGCGACCCCCCTGTTCTCAAGTTCTGTACGCTACCGACTCAGCTACCGGGGCTCGGCGACAACATTTTAGACTTGCCCAAATTGAAAGCATGTGCAGACGACATATTTAGCGCTGCTCATTTGATGAGATTTATCTTTGAAAGGGTAGAAACATTGTGGGAAAAGAAGAAAATGCTGGTTCCCAGCATTTTCTTCTTTTCCCACAATGTTTTCAAAAGCTTTCCTTCTCAGGGTTGTTAAAAGGGTTACTTGTAAGTTTTTTTTTAATCGTAAGCATAGTCGTATTCTCCGAGGTCGGTAGTAATGACTTATATAAAGCATGGAAGCTAAAATATATCCGTAAAGATCCAGTCGAATTCTCGCCAAAACTTTCTAAATCTGATTTTATATCTTAAAGACCGAAAAGCGGCCAGAATTAAACAGTGCTAGTATTAAAATGTATTTGTATCTAAATCATACCTTTTAGAAGTATGGAAATTGTTGAGAAGATGACAGTCTATTATTGTTCGGTCGATCCAAGTGTTATCGTCGCTGGCAGAAAAAATTGAAATTCGAAATCAGGAAAAAGGTACACAAAAAGATAGAGCGACCTGGCAACTTTTGAGCTATTTTTAAAATTCAATTTTCTGCCAGCGACTAACACTTGGACCTACCTTACAATAACAGATTGTTATCTTCACAATACAATCTTCAAGGGTAAGCGTACCCGGCGAAGCCTAGAAAATGCATCGGTATAGCCGTTATTTGCGTGGTCAATGGGAGGCATTCCTGTAAGTCAAATTATCTCCCTTGCCAGATTAAAAACTAAAGGTAACCAAATAACAGATTGGTCCTTTTACCTCTATTCCTTTGTTTTTATCCTGGATTTCTTTGGGGATGTTAATATAATCTCATTTCTGATCACATGTAAGGTCCCTATGTAAAATTAAAGCAAATTTTGTTCTCCATTATCAGAGAAATATGTACATACCGACATGTATGACAATCTAATGAGATTCAGTGAGATATTCTGTGTAGTGCAAGAAAATCAAAGATAAAAACCAAGTAACCCCCTCATCATGACCAATGTAGTACTAGAGAGGAATCAAGGGAAATAACTGATAAATTACCCTCAAACAATAATTGTTTTTCAAGGAACATAAAAATTTGGCGCTAAAAATACCACCCGCTCAAAGCTACGTCATTATGAAAGTACCACAAAAGATTTCGGAAATCTAACGTTATTTATACGAAAATTGTGTACCTTTAAATGTCATTCGTAACCAGTGACTCCTGGGTTTCATACTCGGTTGTACCAAATAAGCATCCGGGCTCAGCACACATTCCTCTTCTGAACAACATCAGCTCATATCCGGGAAGAACAGGAAAGATTAGAGCCCAGGAAAAAGTAATAAAATTCGCAGCAGGGAATTCTTGTCGTAGAGAAAACGCAAAATCTGCCCAGAAGTATTGCTTCACGTCGAGTACTTCGATAAACAATAAGACGGGTTCAGACAGACTTAATAAAAGGCTCTGTGTTATGTGCTGCGGGAATGCCACTCGAGCCTTAAACCTTGAGGCTGCTAGCCGTAACCCAATGCGCTTTTGCGGACAGTGAAGATCAAGATCAGACTGCACAGAACGTGCAGTCTGATCTTGGCTCTACACCTTCCGTTCTGATGAGGAAAGAAAAAGAACTTTTTACTCGCTATATTTTGGTTTTTCCTTTTTGCAAGAAATGCATTTTATTTCATTTTGCATTTATGCCCTGTACTAAAACAGTTCCGCATCATAACGACCCCCCCCCCCTCTGGAAAGAAGCTGAAAACATTGTGGAAAAGGAAGGAAATTCCTGTAACCAACATTTCCTCCTTTTCCCGCAATTTTTTTTTTTTCAAAAAGTTTCTTCACACAAGACCGTTTAATGTATCTGCAAGTACAGAAAGAATGGGTAAAATTTCTCCGTCTGTGTCGATGGTTGCTGGAAGGCGAAATATATCTGAAGACAAAATCAATTTTGTGGCGCGCTGTCTGTTTGTTAGGAACAATAAAATCTTTATATATCTAATTTGTGGTCGAATACGACTGTGTGAAAAAATAAAGAATTGCGATACCTTAAGGATACATCTCTACTGCCAGAGAAAAAAAAAATCAGTGAAGACTTTCTAGTGCGTATAATGGTCAGCTGTGTAAACAAAAGTAATTAATTGATAAATATGGTGTGCGGGATAAAGAAAATCAAGAGATTTGTCCTCATTTAAAACCGGAAACGACAACAGCGATGCCTTGGAAGGCCTCCGAAGCATGGAATGCATTTTCTATCCGTCGTTATCTTTGCAACCTTGCATCTTTCAAGGGCAATATTTGGCATGGAGACACAAGAATGATTATAGTTTCATAAAATGAAGATGAAATGGGTTAAAAACTGGCTGAAAACTGGCCGAAAACGAGTATAAGAGTTTATTTCATGCTTTCCGGTAGGATATCGAGAAATAGCAGTGAAAATATTTTTCGATATTACACGGGTACGACCAGTGAAAATACCGATTTTCATGTTCTTGTTGCCTAGGTAAATTGTGCGTGCCTCACAACCAGATGGAAATATAACGTCATTTACCTTACATTTCTCGCGCTTGACGTAATATTGTAATGCGTTGCTATGCGGGAGGGGTACGCCACGGGGAATAACGGAAAAGAATTTTACTGGATTTTGATAAAGCTCCTCCAAGAAAGGGTTAAAAGCATGAAATAAATAGAATATTTGTTTTTTTTCGGTGAAAGATCGAAATTTATTTCATCTCGTGAACACCATCGGTAATATTTTCACTCGTGGCTGCACCACTCGTGAAAATATTACCGATGGTGTTCACTCGATGAAATAAATTTCGATCTTTCACCGAAAAAAACAAATATCCTCTATATCTTTAGCAAGTGAAATAGAAACTGGATTTTCTGAAAAGAAAAATAAAGTTTTTGGTAGATCTAGATCATGTAGCACAAACGCCTGTCCGCGCAGGCTGACATGGGTTGATCCTTTTTGCAAATCCATTAAATTCCTTGCTCACAGAGCATAATCTCTTATTTACTTGCATGGTATTAAACTCCGTTCAGAACATTAGGTCTGTCGTATAGCAGTGGCCAGCGCACCAATCTATGTTGTTTTTACCAGTATTTCGTACTTTGCCCAGGCCACTGGCTGCTTTGCCATTTACTTTCGTCCAAACGATGATTAACTACTTATACATTGACAAAACTTAATGACGCGGCTCTAATTACACCACTGACAGGTAATATTATTATCTTATCAATATTTCTATAAACCAACGACAGGTCAATAGCATATACTGCCGAAACGTAAGCTATAAATATTTGATAGGTTGCCTGCAGCAGTCAGATTGACTCTTCCATGATATTCCATAAAAAATGATTGGAGAATAGCAAGACGTAATGGTTACTAGTATATCATATATGTTACTTGCGCTGCATATAATTTGTGACTATAATCGGTATCCTTCGAAGTTAATGGTTAAATATACATCTATATTCGTTTTCAAGCAGTTTTAAGCCAGTTCTTAACCCATTTCATCCTTATTTTATGAAACAACGGTCATTCTTGTGGTCTTCATGCCAAATGTTGCCCCTGGTGGCTGCAAGATTGAACAGATTACGACGGATAGAAAATGCATTTCATTTTCTGGAAGCTATCCAGAGACAACACAACCACAGTTTCCAGTTTTAAATCGAAAACAATCATGTTGAGTTGCTTTATCCCATATACTTTACATCGACTTTTTAATCTATGTTTACATAGCTGACCAGATTCTACACACTATCAAGTTTTGATAACGTTTGTTGCCTATCTGGCTGTAAAGATGTATCTTTAAAAGAACATGGTTGGCAAATACGGTCCAAGGGACCATGCATTACCTATGAGCTTCCAAACGTAGTAGAGTTTAACCGTTGTCTGCGTGACAGTTGCATCTAGAACGCAAGAAAATGTCAATCCAAATTGAATAACAGTGTAGTTTTTTGTCATTAGGCTATTGATCCGAAAAGACATCGTTAAAAACTGTCTCTCATTAACTCATTATGCCTTATAGGTGTAACAATAAATGCAGTTAGGATTTACCTATTCACCAACCAGTTTTAAGATCTTATTAAGTCTTATTCTGAAGAATTTCTAAATTTTGAAAGTAACACCAAATGGTTCAGCCAATCAGAAGTTGTGTTACTTTCTAAATGCACAATAAGATTTAGGATGAAGTAGAGACTGATTGGTGAATACGGGCCCTGATCTCAGATCTATATCCACGCTTTCTGTTCCCAAACTGTCTCTTAATTTGATAAAAGACATATCTTTAAAAAAGATGGACGGCGTAAATTTATCAGCAATAGGCAGGGGCCCCTTTGAATAAACGAGTCAACTTTTTTGACCAATCACGAATTTCTATTTATTCATTTGTTATCAGTACCAAGAAAGTAGGTAAAAAGCCAGCACATTCAGCTACGCCGAAAAAAAAAAGTATTCCCATCCCTCGGGCCAAGTTTTGTCTGTAATTGAACCGGTGATCAGGCGGAAGTGCAAGACGTATTTCTGCCAATAAACAAGTATTGATGTGATGGAAAAGTAGGGCAGTAGCTCAATCCGTTTTACGTTTACCCTGAGGTTGTTGAGGGGAACCCCACGCGCTTTTGCGGACAATGTAGATCAAAATAAGACGCACAGAACATGCAGTCTGATATTGGATCCACACTGTCTGTCACGGAGAGACTTTTCCAGGAAAAAGCACCTTGAAACCGCAATATTTGTGTTCTTACTGTCGGCCAGAAATTTTAGGTAAAATTTATTTTGCAGGTTAAATAGACATCAGAATAGATTTCGTTGAGCAAGTTTTTGAGAATATCGTAGCAAGCATTGGTTTATTTTCATTCGCGTGCAAAGATGACATTAAAACTAAAATATAGACAGAAATACAACTAGAGAACACGTGACCCAATTCTTAGTATTTTCTTTATGAAAAAAAAAAGCCGATATTATGAAGCCAGGAATAATACAAGTCTAGTACAAAAGAAGCACAGTGTCCGGAAAGCTCTTTGGTAGAGTCTCCAGTTTACAGTTTTAAAGGTCGAAATAACAATTTTAAAGCGTTATAAAAATTGCTTATAAACATGATTTGAGCTTTAATACATAAAAACGTGCGGAAACATTGTGCAATCTCTCCATTTGTCGGTTTCTTTCTTAAGAGTCCTAGCTCCAGTTTAAATTCCAACTTGTATTTTCAGTACTTAGGCCCCTGGCCTATATACAATTACATAATTTTCAAATTATTATAAAATAAGTGACGTTTATTATTGTAAGAACATAATACTATCAGTAATCTTTCTTATCCAAAGACTCACATGTGTTAATGACCCTGATGGATAAAAGCTTTTGAAAATATTGTAGAAAAAGGAGAAAAGGCTGGTAACCAACATTTTCTCCATTTCTCATTAAAGTAGTCTGCTGCAATACTAAACAAGAGCACTGAATGCAGGTGACAATGCTCGGTTGCGGTTGCTTGATTATCAGTGAAAGTTCTAAGTCGAAAAAGGGGCATAACTGTGTCAAATATACTTCGACAGTTATCTGCTCATGTCGTGTAGGTTCCCCTTTTTATAGCTAAGAAATTGTCCAAGTTTGAAGTAAACATTTTCAGTAATAACAGAGATACTATAAAATGTCAATTTTTTTGCCAACGAATTTTAAGTCGAAAAAGGGGCATAACTGTGTCAAAAAATGCTTTTATGGTTACTTGGCCTTGTTGTATAGGTTCCCCTGCAAATAGTCAGGAAATTTTCCAAGTTTGAAGTAAACATTTACAGTAATAACAGAGATACTTTAAAACGTCGAATTTTTTGCCAACGAATTCGAAGTCAAAAAAGGGGCATAACTGTGTCAAAATACTTTGATTGTTACCTCCCCCTTTCGTATAGGTTCTCCTTTTGATAGTTAATTGATTGATTGATTGTATGGTGTTTAACGCCGTTTTCAACATTATTTCAGTTATATCGCGGCGGCGAGTGCACCTATCCATGCGTTCCTGGAGTCTCTTTTTTACCAGTACTTCGCACAATTTTCTTTCCAAGCCACTGGCTGCTTTCCCACATAATCATCGTCGAAACAATGGTCAGGATGTGGGAGAGGAATGACTCCTGTCGCAGTGACTATCATCAATCCTCGGAAAGAAATTGGCCGAGCCAGGGGTCATAGCCAGGGATCGAACCCTAGACCCCGTGTTCTCAAGTCCTGCACGCTACCGACTGAGCTACCGGGGCTCGGCTTGATAGTTAATAATTTGTCCAAGTTTGAAGCAAATATCTTCAGTGATAATAGAGATACTATTTAATGTTAAATTTTTTTGCCAAAGAATTTTAAATAAAAAAAGGGGAATAACTGTATCAAAAATACTTTGACACAGTCGACGACGCCATTTCGAAAACAACCAAGCTAATACGGGCGATGTAGCTTCAAGGAAATCTATAGATGAAAGTCTGTGATAGAGACTCCGTCACATACAGAACTTATATATCGATAAAGATTGCATGTTGGCATGAGAAAGACAACCAATATTGCAATTTTCTTCCAGGTTTAGGTTACATACGTCAAATATAATCTACACTGTCATCCATCAAGGCTGGTCTTATAATCGGAGCGATGTTTTTCATGGAATATTCCAGACAGTTAACCCTGAAGCTACTAAGCGCGACTCACTGACCTTTTGCGGACAGTGTAGATCAAGATCAGACTGCACAGAACGTGCAGTCTGATCTTGGGTCTACACTGTCCGTGAAGGAGGTATTATTTCCAAAGACAAAACGATGAAAAAAAGCAATATTTGGGTTTTTACGATCGAAATGAATATTTCAGTCAAGTTATTTAGCAGGAGAAGGGATGTAGAAGAATAATCTCACAGTCACAAATTGTGTTACTTTCAAATTTAGAAAATTCTTGAGAATAAGACGTACCAGTGTCACACCGACAATCGCTGTATTAAGCTTCGGTGTTTGTTAACTTAAATTGCAGGGGTAAAAATGAAACTTCACTTACCTGCATGTGTTATGAAATTACTATCCTTCAAGTATACAAGATATATCAAATTTTGTACAAATAGTGACAGAATTATTTCAGTGAGCATGACACATCCGACACAGAGCAGCCATTTTGATATGCAGGTATACTCGCGGAGAATGAGAAAAAAAAAACAGCATTTTAAAGATAAACTGACCTTAAAAACCCTCACTGATACGGTCATGTGACAGCCATTAGGAGTTTTTGCGTTAGTGAAATAACGTGTTTTGAATATGAGGTTTTGAAATTCGCAGATTTGCCTTTTAAAACCTCTTTTTTATTCTGCGATTCTTGCAGAAAATGATAATGTCAACAAATTGTATGACATCGTCAGCCTCGATTTCAATAAAGTATCACGTGACTTAGAAGAAAAACAAAATGGCCGCGAACCTCGATATATCGCGGTTTTAGATGATAATTTTATATATTTTTGGATTGTTGGTAAATACGCGCCCAGGTCGTTCTCGTATACAGAGTCACATTAACAATATAAGTATTTAAAGACGCTTGATTCTACTATTGTATGGAAATAACTGACCAATCCAATGACAAAATATCCATTACGGGGGAAAAATATCATACAAAATTTGATGGGCTAGCCGAACCGCATTAAATTGATGTCTAAATATATGTTATGTCTAAATATATGTTATCTTGTTTTGGTTTACACTATTATTGTCAAGGTAGCTTTCTCAGAGAGTCAAAAATCATTTTATTTGGCAAGATTTTTTTTTTCTCTTAATTTTTCGTGATTGAAACAAGAATAGTGACCAGTGGTATTGCTTTGATACAGGTTGGTATTAAAAGCGGTGTAACAAACGACAGCGTACAGAGCATTGGAACAGGGGTCGCTCGTTCGAATTACAAGGTGGACTGATTTCTTTCCGAGGACTGACGATAGTAATTGCAATAGGATTCATTCCTCTCTCACCACTGTTCATTGTTTCGACCATGGTTACGTTGGAAGGCAGCCAGTGGCTTGGGCAAATTTTATGTGAAGTACTGGTAAAAGAAACTTTAGGAAAGCATGGATAGGTGCACTGGTCGCTTCGATATGGCTGAGATAATGTTAAAACAGAGAAAACGAATCGATGACAAAATAATTCATTTTCAAAGTTTTGTACAGGAGGCCATCCATTCTGACATTCTGTTATCAGTACCATATGCGCTGGTTTTATATCTAGGCCTATCTATATAACTGTTACATAACACACAAGGGACAAACATGCGACGGAAGGTTTTCTTTATAATGTGGACAGCATGCTGGGAAAGAAAGCATGATTATTTAGCTCTATTTCTCACAGTAAGAGTTCAAGGGCATTAAACAACAATCACCGAAAAAGTGACATGCAATGTGAAAAGGGAGTTTAATGCATTCGCAAACAGTATCGACTCATGTCACTGTGTGCGGTCTGCAGCGGCTGACATGGGTCGAAACTTTTGCCAATTGTAAACTTTCCGCATGTTCAAAGACCAGTCTACCTCATGATCCAGTCGGTTGTTAGACAAAATGTTTGTTATGGATCCATAATAATGTAAGGACTTGCTTGGTAAAATGTATCATGGAGACGCATGAAACCCCCTTTTGCTAAAGCATGGTTCATTAATGTATTTGCATAGTAAAGGGTTGGAGATTTCGCAACAAATTATTTAGACGGGTTATGAACGGCTTGGCTTTCCTTGAGCGATTATTTTCCAAGTCTTTTGTCGGCCAAGCACGCGAAACACTACTTAAGGTGTTTTTCTCGGACACTGTGTATCAATAGCAAGAATCTTTAATGCCTAATTCTATTCAACATACATGTATAGCCCCTGTTTAAGGGTATCCAAAATGTACTAGGAAATTGTTTTGGATAATTCGTTTATTATTTTACCCCAAGTGATATAAATAACTATTTCCAATATGGAAAAAAAATGTACTAAGTACCCTTGTCCAATTGAGATGACTCAAAGTTTCCTAAATAGACACTCTTTGTATAACATGTGAGGATAGGTTTTTTAAAGTAATGTGAGGACAAGATTTTTATTGTAAATAAGAGGACAAGATTTGTATAACAATGTGAGGACATGATTTATAAAGCAGTGTGAGGACAAGATTTGAAAAGCAATAGGAGAACAAGATTATTATTTAATGTGAGGACATGATTTGTGTAGCAGTTTGAGGACAAGATTTGTTTCAAAATGTGAAAAAAAGAAAAAAAGAATTGTACAGAAATGTGAGGACGAGATTTATATAGCATGTGAGGACAAGGTTTGTATAGCAATAAGAGAACAAGATTTGTAATGTGAGGTCAAGATTTGTAACGTATTGTGAGAGCTGCATTTGCTTAGCGATGTTAGGACAATCTTTGCATAGGGACGTGGAGAGTCTTAGTGTGGCAATGTGAGGACATAATTTGTATATTAATTTGAGGACATGATTTGTTTAGCAATGTGAGGACATGATTTGTATAGTGATCTGAGGACATGATTTGAATAGCATGTGAGGCCTAAATGTGTATAGTAATGTGAATACAAGATTTGTTTGGTATTGTGAGGACAATCTTTGCGTGGCGATGTGGAGCAAGTCTATGTATGATTGTGTGAGGTCATTCTTTGTATAGCAATGTGACGACAAGATTTGTACAGCAATTTGAGGACGAAATTTGTATAGTAATTTTAGGAGAATTGTTCAGCAAATTGAAGAAAATATTCAAACAGCAATATGAGTTCGAAATTTGTATAGAGCTCATTTGAAAAGCAATATGAGTACATTATTTGTATAGCTACGTAAGGACAAGATTTGTATAACAATTTGTGGACAAGATTTGCATAGCAATGTGAGGACAAGATTTGCATAGCAATGTGAGGACAAGATTTGTTTAGCAAATAAGAGGACAAGATTTGTACAGCAATATGGGGGCAATATTTGTATAGCAATATGAGAACAATATTAGTATATAATGTGAGGACATGTTCTGTAAAGTAATGTGACGTCAAGATTTGTAAAGTACTGTGAGGGCAATAATCGCATAGCGGTATAAAGACAATCTTTGCATAGCGACGTGGACAGTGAGAAACATGATTCGTATAAAAATTTTAGAATTTGCTAGATATTGCCCGACTGGGTTGGGTATTTTAGTTCAACAGAAAAAACTGATTAACCGATTCAGCGCCAAATAATTATAGAACCTCGACCTTTTTCTCCGGCTAAAAATACAATTCGATGAAGCTCAGAAAGATTTTAATCGTGTAAGCTTGACTAAACAAGCGGACGGTATAGATCCAAGATCAGACTGCACGTTCTGTGCAGTCTGATCTTGATCTATACCGTCCGCAAAAACCCTTGCTTTTCGCCTATGACGCTGGAAAGCGTTAACCAAACCCGCACATCTATAAGATGAAAGTCCTTATAGATCACAAGACCCAATCAATCTACTGATGACGTCAATTCTGCGATTCTGTTTACTTATTTCATCTGAAGACAATCTTCCGATACTGATGTGAAGGCGAACACTGTTTTGTTGTGTACAAACGCTGTGTCGACAATTTTTTGCGTGGTGGATGGTGGTTCTCCCTGTTTAAATGTCCGGGAGAAATCCTGTCATAGTTTAAAGGGGGGGGGGGGGGTTTCTGGCCTTATAGACTTTTATTCTCACGAAACTTCAACAAGAAATATCTGTAAAAACGATAGACCGCGCAAATTTGCCCGCAAATAGTCAGGGGCCCTTAGATTAAGCATGTCTACATTTTAGACCAATCACAAATTTCTATTTATTAGTTCCTTATCAGTACCAAAAAAAGAGGTCAAATGCCGGCAAATTCAGCTACGCCGAAAAACGATTTATCACTGAATTAAGTAAGGCGATTCCGGGCAAACCATTTGTAAAGAAGAAAAAAGAATGTTAAAAAAATAGTTTCTGTAGTATATTCTTAGGGGCGACGTAGTAACTAGATTTCGCACCGAGTAAATTCTGGTCTGCAAGCTAGTGTGTCTTCAGATTGTATATGTGTGTGTGTCTGCGTGTCTGTGTGTGTGTGCGTGCCTGTGTAGAGAGATAGAGAGGGTGAGAGAGAGAGAGCGGGAATCTAAATTCTCCTTCCAAATTGATATTGATGACTCTAACAAGCATAAACATTCATTAGATATGTATTTAAATAGTGGATATATGTTTGGTTTTTTTCCGGTGAAAAATCGAAATTTATTACATCGAGTGAACATCATTGGTAATATTTTAACGAGTGGCGCAGCCACAAGTGAAAGTATTACCGATGATGTTCTTTCGATTAAATAAATTTTGATCTTTCGCTGAAAAAAGAAAACAAATATTCTATTTATTTCATGTTCCTAACCCCTTTTTTTTTGTCGGGACATTCATCAAAATCCAGTACAGTTGTTTTCTGTAATTCCCCGTGGCGTACCTTTCCCCCCCCCCCCCCCATAAGCATGCATTTCAATATTACGTAAAGCGCAAGAAATGTAGGGTAAATGCGCGTAAATTACGTCATATTTCCGTCTGGTTGAATGGCCCGCACTGTTTACCCAGGTAAATAGTGCACAGGAACTACTATTTCCGCCATCAACTGAGGGGTTACGGAAACTTTTACGGTAAATGTCCCTGGTCGAAACTATGAATTATCAAACCTTATAATCCACCATTATTTCTGTATTAACTACCGAAAAGCATGAAATAAACGTCAATAATATATGACTGAATTCCTAGATAGAAGAGCGGAAAGTGTAGACCAAGATCACGCTGATCTTCGTCAACATTTTTCCGCAAAAAAAAAAGTCTAAAGTCGAGAGAGGCCTGATAGTCACTTAGAGCAATAACATAGCCGGTCCTATGGAAAACTCATTCATCTCATATAATTAGATTCGATAACTTGACACGGTATTCCCTTTACATAAGTCTCTGTATATAATCCACTTACTTCCACATTTTGCCTTATTGAACTGTAAATAGATCAATAATGTGTTGAGTACTATATGAATATTTCATGTGAAACATTTAACTAACCGATGAACATTTTCATGCTGTTTAACCTATTTGTGCCCGATCGACGCGTCAGTTTTCATAACCAGTAAACCCATTACCCTACAAAATATTTACGGCGTAGTTGATAAAGCTGGTTTTTGACTACTTTCTGGTAATATTTTTCTATGCGTTGCCCTATAACCCATTACTGTACGGTCTATATGAGCCGTGATCCAGAAAAAGGGGGCTTAATGCATCTCCGTGATGCATGATGCCAAGCAGGGGATCACATAATTATGGATCCATAATAGACACATTTTTTAACAACCGACTTAATCATGAGGTAGACTTGGCCTTTGACATACAGAAAAGTGATCAACAGCGAAAAGTTTCGGCCCACGTCAGCCTGCGCGGACTGCGCAGGCTGACCTAGGTCGATACTTTTCGCAGATGCATTAAGACCCCTTTTTCACAGAGCACGGCTCATATGTATTTTCAGACGCACCTTGTTTAGCAGCAACAGATCCTTTTTGCAGCTTTAATACCTCTTACAACGTCTATCCTGTTGTTAAAAAAAATCCTTCTTCTTCTTACTTTCCAAGCCAAGGTGAATGAGCACCAATGGCTACTGTTTAACGATAGCAACTCTTATGTGTTGGTGACCTAGATGGCCCCCAAATGGGCACGCTAAAAGCCCGCAGAGGCCCACAAAATAACCAAATTCAGATTCTCTACCGATCGCGAATTACAACTTATTCATCGAGATTGATACTAAGAAGTATAGGTACAGAGGTCAGCTAATACATTCTAAAATTTTGGCGTCTATCGTAAAAGATTAACGATCTATTCACAAGGCAAGCACAAACAACAGAAATCTTGCACACAAAATAAACCTTTTACCACACATTCCCGAGTTTTAACTACGCTATGGAAATGACCTTTTGAAAACATTGAAAACATTGTAGGAAAAGGAGAAAATGCTGGTAACCAGCATTTTCTCCTTTTCCCACAATGCTTTCTACCCTATTGATTTCTTTGCTTTTTTAGTGTCAAAATTATTTTGTCGTCTGCAAATGCTTTCAGTTTGAGCAAGTCTAAAATTTTGTCGTGTGGTAAAGGACGAAATTAATCAGACGGTTTATTCCAGTAACCAGCATTTTCTCCTTTTCCCACACTGTTTTCTACCCTATGAAGTGATTTTATTTGAGTCACAATTATTTTGTCGTCTGCTAAAGCTCTCAGACTGGACAAGTCTAAAATTTTGGCGTGTTGTAAAGGACAAAACTGATCAGACGGTTTATTCCAGTAACCAGCGTTTTTTCCTTTTCCCACCATGTTTTCTATCCTATTATTTCTTTTTTTAGTCAGAAATATTTTGTCGTCTGCAAAAGCTTTCAGTTTGGACAAGTCTAAAATTTTGTCGTGTGGTTCAGGACTTAATTCATCAGACGGTTTATTTCAGTTATCGAGCCACAAACACAATATAAAGTAATTATGAGCTTTTCAGTGCCAAAAAAAAAAATCGACGTCTTTTTAACTTTTATCTGCTAAATAAATTAAAGGAAGTTTTCAAGTCGACAGTAAAACCACATTTTTTTTCTATTTCAAAGGTAGTTTTGGTAGAAAGATATCTCCTTATCGGACAGTGTAGATCCAAGATCAGACTGCACGTTCTGTGCTGTCTGATCTTGATCTACACTGTCCGCAAGAGGTCATTGAGTAGTGCCTAGCAGCCTAAGGGTTAACGGGCTGAATATAACAATCTACAAGAAATTTAGAAATATTTTAATCTTATATACTTGACAAAACGAGCGGACGGTAGATATCCAAGATCAGACTGCACGTTTTAAGCAGTCTGATCTTGATCTATGCCGCCCACAAAAGACACTGCTTTCGCCCGTAACGCTTAAATGGTTAACCTGTGCCTCTATAGCAACTATTCCATGGCTTTTACGGTCCATAGGAAGAAGGCTTGAAATTAAAAAAAAACATCGTGGGGAGACATGAAAATGCGGATAAACATCGTTTTCTTCTTTTCCCACAGTGTTCTGTACAAAAAATAAACTCTCGCCATTTTAGCCAGTTATGAATATGTCGTCTGCGAACTCTTTCAATATGGACGAGGGGCTAACATTTTGTCGTCCGGTAAACAGTCAACCTTTTACCATCATTTTTTTCCTTTTACTACAATGTTTCCTACCCTTTTGATTAAAATTTCATCTTAAGCACCACATTTGTTTTGTCGTCTGTAAATTGCTTTCAATTTTGACAAGTCTAAATTTTGTCGTCTGTATTTAGTGTTTAACTGCTACATAAAATAAAACTGAAGTTTTCCCTCGAATAAAAAAAAAATCATCCGGAAAAAGTCAATTGTAAGATGGTTTAAAGACAGATTATTTCAACGTTTCGGACAGTGCAGATCCAAGATCAGACTGCACGTTCTGTGCAGTCTGATCTTGGATCTACACTGTCCGGTAAAACATTTACATTTGCTCTTGGCGTAAGGGTTTGCGATCGAAAATGGTATTTTTGGCATTCATTGGGACGAATCGTCCCGGAGGCATTAGAACCGTTTCTGGCTGAAAATTGGTTTTGTTGTTTTTCACGAATATCTGCTAGGATCTATTCAGGAGATTGAATGATTGATTTCTTGCATTTTGAAGTCATTTCGATCGTGTGTGAAGGGGTGGGGGGCAGGTTTTGTTCTACAATTTCCTGGCAGCCGCTAGTGCACCAGATTAATTGATTGATTGTATGGTGTTTGAAGCCGTTTTCAACATTATTTCAGTAATATCGTAGCGGCCAGTGTACATATCCATGCTTTCCTGGAATTTTTTTTACCAGTACTCCGTACAATATTCTTTCCAAGCCACTGACTGCTTTCCCACGTAACCATCGTCGAAACAATGGTCAGCGGTGAGAGAGGAATGAATCCTGTCGCAATGACTATCATCAATCCTCGGAAAGAAATTGACCGTGCCCGGGATCAAACTTGCGACTTTTTGTTCTCGAGTCCTGTACCCTACCAACTGCGATACCGGGGCTCGGTTCTAGTGAACTAGACACTGTTTTCAGTTTTCTTACTTAAGGATAGGGCACCCTAATGGGATTCTTGAAACATTGCCTTTCATCGCCGAAAAAAACGTACGGATTCGACTAAGACTCGGGTAATCCGTAATCGATCGGCCGATACATGCTGGTTCCCCGCATCGATTACGGATTACACGAGTCTTAGCCGAATCCGTACGATTTTGGCGATGTTACACGAATCCCATTAGGGTGCCCTATCCTTAATTCTTTACCAAATGACAAGATTCTGGACAGGACCAAATTGAAAGCATTTGCAGACTACATATAGCGCAAATGCTGATTTCTGGTTTTGATAGGGACAGAAAACATCCTTTTCACACCATGCTTTCAAAAGCATTCTCTTTCAGGGTCGATAAAACTGGGGATCGTGTGGTAAATACTTAAATTGGTTTAATTGTTTTTGGTGAAAGGCTGATAGAATATTAAAGGGGGGGCAGGCTGATAGAATATTAAGGGGGGTATGTAGATTTTTATATATGAGCCACGCTCTGGCAAAAGGGGGCTAAATGCATCTCCGTGAAACAGAATAACAAGCGAGCCACCACATGATTATGGATCCATAATAACCACTTTTTTGACAACCAACTTAATCATCAGGTAGACTGGTCCTTTGACATTATAGAAAATTGACCAATAGCGAAAAGTTTCGGCCCAGGTCAGCCTGCGCGGACTGCGCAGGCTGACCTGGGTCTGTACTTTTCGCAGATGCATTAAGCCCCCTTTTCACAGTCTATGGCCAATATCTTTTCTCTTCAATCGGCAAGAAAAGATTTCCTTTACTCGAGAGTATATTTTGCCAATTTCTTACACTTTATTACATTTTCGAAAAGGGACCCCGAGGGCACATACTCGTTTCCCCATATTTTTAGCGAAAGCAATGCATTACTGAGATAAATTGTTACAAAAGAAATATAACGTTACAAATGCAACGACGCCCATGAGATGACTTTTGTCTTAAACATTATAGGTAAAAGAAAAACATGCTGGTTACCAGCATTATTTCCTTCACCTACAATTTTTGCAAGAGCCTTCTTCTTCAGGGTCGTTAAACAAGGAATAATTTTTAAAATATTAACATTTTTTTTTTCTAATACTCTTAAGTTTATTACCTCCTGAAACAATAGAAATCGCTCGTGAACAGCTCCTTTTATCGCATTATTATTGCAATATTTGAACGTGCTAGGCTGCAAGACGAAAATTACAATAAAATTCACCCGGCAAAAGTCGATCCGAAACGATGGTATTGGTCCCGTTGACCAGTTTCATCTTTTGGCTTTCTGATTGGTTAAGCCAATTGGTTTAGCCAATCGGAAGTTGTGTTACTTTCTTAACCCAGAATTAGACTAAGAATGCTCTTAAGATTGCTCAGTGAGTACGGACGCAGATCACACGTTCTTTGCAGTCTGATCTTTATCACCAATTTTCGTATCGACCACTTCTGTAGCCCATGGCATCAAAAAGCTGTATTTGGCAGTAACCCGTTACCAATCGACAAAATTCTAGACTTGCCAAAATTGTGAGCTTATGCTGACGACAAAATAAATGTGACTCAAAAATAAAGATTTACCTTTTGAAGGATATAAAACATTGTGGGAATGTTTTCAAAAGGTTTCTCCCTAAAGGTCGTTAAAACTCCATTTTCTCCTTTTCTCACAATGCTTCATAAGGTTTCTTCCTTAGCGTAGCTAAAACTCGGTATCATGTGGTAAGGGTGTAGAGTCCGAATAGGCCCATTTTGTGAAACATTAGCGTCGATATGTAGCTTCTCTGTGCATAGAAATTGCTATTTTAAGTACCAATAACCTACTATAGAGAATGGAAACGCCATTTTGACGGGCATTGGAGACGTAAAATGTGACCAGTACAAAATGTGTGTCTGTGTTTTTCCGTTACCGTTATATTTCTAAAAGATGGACCTTTGTTTAAATACATGTAGAATAAAGTAGTGGTGAATTGATGGACTGACTGATTGACCAACCAACCGACCGACCGACCGACCGAACGAACGAACGAACGAACGAACGAACGAACGAACGAACGAACGAACGAATGATCTAAATCGATTACTTGATCGATCGTATAGTGCTTTCCGCGGATTTCAACATGATTTCAGTTATATTGCCGCGTCAGTGCACCGATTCATACTTTCTTGGGTTTTTCAGACCAGTACTTTCCACAATATTCTTCCCGAGCTAATGGCTGCTTTATAACATAACCATCGTCAAAAAATCGATCAGCGGTGAGAGGGGAATGGATCCTGCTACAGTCACCATTATCAATCGTCGGAAAGAAATTGGGCGAACTGTGCGATCCAAACCTGCGACCCCTATGGTTTCAAGCCCTGCACGTCACCGACTGAGCTACCGGGCACAGCTACTGCATGACATAAAAGTCGTTTGCAGGTGGAGACGTTTTAACCCTGCAAATGCTGGTACTAGTAACCAGAATTTTCTCCATTGCCCACAACGTTTTCTACGCTTTCAAAGACATATTTTATAATATGTGGTATATTGAATTTGTCGTCTACATGTGCTTTCATTTTAGACCAGTCTAAATTTTTGCCGCTTGGTAAAGAGTTACACCGTTCCCGTCCAATTTCGCGTCAAGGCATCAAAGTTGTGGACGACATATATTAATGAGCCATGCTCTGGCAAAAGGGGGCTTAATGCATCTCCGTTATACATGATTCTAGCCCAAATTATCACATAATCATGGATCCAAAGGAGCCACTTTTTTCAACAACCGACTGAATCATGAGGTAGATTGGTCCTTTGACAAACAGAAAATTGACCAGTAGCGAAAAGTTTCGGCCCAGGTCAGCCTGCGCGGACTGCGCAGGCTGACCTGGGTCGAAACTTTTCGCAGATGCATTAAGCCCCCTTTTCACAGAGTATGGCTCATTTAAATTTTAAGAGCTGTATAAGAAGACATACGTCAGAGTTTACTCTTCACCAAACAGCAGAATTCTAAACTGGTCCAAATCGAGAGCATTCGCAGACGACAAATTAAACGTGACTAAAAATGAAAACTGAAATATTATGTCCAATATTCATTTCAGGAACTAGAATGGGTGTGCCACGTTTGCCACAAAAGAAGACAGCTTGTTCTGAGTACCGGTCTGTGGTATCCCGGATGTGACGTTGATGAGGAAATCCCTCTAGCTAGAGAGGTCGAGTCACGCCTACAACAGTTGGAAGTGCGTATAACGATGTCGTTGAATGTTTTTTTCTTCTTATAATTCTTCATCGGGTTTGAGAAAATTATAAAGCCTTTACCAATCAATCCCAACTTTCAACGATCGCAACGAAGAAGGCGTTTAAAACATCGTAGGAAAAGGAGAAAATGCTGGTAATCAGCATTTTTACCTTTCCAACAATGTTCTCTACCTTTTCAAAGTCAAATCTTATCATTTGAGATAATAATTAACTTCTTTTAGTCTTTTAAACAAAAACATTCATATTGCACACGAACTTAGAATTTTATCAACGTTTCTATAACACACAAATAGTTCCCGAGAGCAAACTTTGACATGACAATATTTCTGTCAGGGATCTTTAACGTCTTGTATTGATAGTCTGAGAGTTTACAAATGTTTTGGGCTTTTATGCTGAAGGTATACAGCTGGGTCCTTCGGTTTAGATTGTTAGTAGTTGTCCAGGATGCACAAAATTCGAACTTCTATCGACCCAAACGACAGCCTTTCAGTTTACA
Organism: Hippopus hippopus; assembly: GCA_946811185.2. Lineage (NCBI taxonomy): Eukaryota > Metazoa > Mollusca > Bivalvia > Cardiida > Cardiidae > Hippopus > Hippopus hippopus. The sequence goes on from OX328102.1 coordinate 58,045,108, forward strand.
CCGATTCATTACCTTGTGGGCTGGGGAAATTTACCGAAATTGTCTGAATATTGGGAGATTTCGCTGCTAAAATTGGGGACCCTGTTAAAAAATATTTAGAGCCGGAAAGTTCTCTCGTCCAAGTTTTTTGTAACGCGTCATGCCATTGCTTAAAAGTTCCACAAAATTACGGACGTAGTGAAATGCTTCGAGATTTTGTCAGCCAAGTCAGCCAAAGGGCGACGTTGTTACTCAATATTAAACCAGAATATTGTTTCATGCTATTAATTTGTAACACGTTTATCCAGTGGCCAACAGTTTCATAAAATGTCATTACGGGACCAATGAAAAGCTTCTTTTTTTATTCATAAGAACGAAATTTTGTCTATCATAAATCTTTCGGTACGCAGAGAGAGTGCAGCGTTATCGAAGTATCGTGGGAAACCGCCGTTAGTGTAGACATTTCTTTTGTGACTTTCGTTTTCATTAAAGGCTTAGCTTTAATTTCATCAAACATGGCTTTACTGAAGCGGTGGGATGTTACAGCATACGTTCTTACCTCCCTTAATGCATGACTTTATAATACGAGTTTGAAGTCAACCGATGTCAACTGTTAAGAGTGTTTGGATACAGATAAAGCATTTCTTTTGAAAAAAGACAAATTCTGCCATCTACATTCATTGTTTCAAAGCCAGACAATGTGCTTGTATTTATTTTATTGGTTTCTTTGACTTCGGTTTCCTTGGCGATGCCTTGATTGTAGCCATTTGTCGTAAGATGGAGGATAGTCCTGAATGCACCAATTTCGGGGTCACGAGGGCTATACAGTGATTTTGATTTCAAAATTGAAAATATTGATAATTTTCCACTAAACCCTATGTAATGGGTACTCATGAGAATCGTCTCAAGGAGACCATTCTCATGAGTACCCACAACATAGGGTTTGGAAGAGAAATAATGGATTTAGAATACCATCACTTCTGGAGCTCTGTACTCGGCAAAAAGCTTTACACGCCATTCCGTTCTAGACTAGTAGTAATTGTTTAATACCATTCATAAACACGTGTGTAGGTTTCGAAAATTATACACCAAGCTCCAGCCAGTCGTAGACATTTTTTTTATTTTTGTATCCGACACTATAGTTCAACAAAGTAATAAATTTGCCATCGATTGGGGCAAATTAAATCATAAGATAATGCAATGGAAATACGCAAACATTATAACCCAAGCAAGTAATGCAATATTGGAATATTACGTCTTATCAAATTTCTTTCTGCAAATAATAAGGAATTATTACTGATCGATTGTAAAAATACCTGCAGAAAATTCTAGCCCTGCCAGCTTCCTTGTTGATTTCCTTTCTTTCACTTTTTTAAGGTAAGGAGTGGAATGGGAGTGTTTCTTTCTATAAACATAACTTCACTTTTGAACATAGACTTGACATGTGAGCAGCAGTCTATGAAAAGGAGGATTAATGCATCTAAGCAAGTCGTCACACAATATGGATTTTTTTTTTTTGTGTACAAATAATGGCTGAACGGCCCTTTGATGTGCAGAAACTTTACCAATATTTCGCAAAAAATTTCGACCCACGTCAGCCTGCACGGACTGTGCAGGCTGACGTGGGTCGATATTTTATACAGATGAATTAAATGACTTTTCGCAGAGCATGACTGAAATCACGTTATGCGAGTTCACGGTACATTTTGCATCGAGGTAAACAGTATTTAACAATCACAACAAATGAGCTATGTTTTGGCAAATTGGGGCTTAATGCATCTCCGTGATCCATGGTACGAAGCAGGCCATCACATACTCATGGATACATAATAGCCACATCTTTTAACAACCGACCATATCATGAGGTAGACTGGTCCTTGCACATACAGAAAATTGATCAATAGCGAAAAGTTTCGGCCCAGGTCAGCCTGCGCGGACTGCGCAGGCTGACCTTGGTCGATACTTTTCGCAGATGCATTAAGCCCCCTTTTCACAGAGCATGGCTTAAATATCGACGCCGTCTAGCGGCTTCTCTGGTCTCCATTTTCTGTGTAAATACCTTTATTCATACATCACTCCTCAATTCCACCCCCCCCCCCCCCAAAAAAAAAAAAATATTTAGAATGTAAGAAAAATATACCGGAGGAGAAAAACTATGTAATCGGCACCTACTTGCTTAGGCCCATCACAAAAAAATATCCGTGTTTAGGGTTTCCCGACCTTACGTAGAAAATGCTGCCGACCCTAAACTTTTTACGCTATGATTGACAAGTCACAGTTCGTCGTTTTATTACTTTAATTCGATAAACCTTTCATTAAAAGTTTGTATTTTGTTTGTTTTCGGGAATACAGATTTAAAATTACGTACCGTGACGAGATTACATAAACATGATTGAGTGGGGCTTAATAAATATCTCGTCATGGTCCGTGATTTTAGACCTGTTATCCCAAACAAAAACAAAAATATAAACTGATAATGAAACGTTTGTCGAGTGAGAGCTATAAACTTGTATTCCCAAAAACAAACAAAAGTATAAACTCTACATGAAAGGTTTATCAAGTTAGAGTTATATTAATAATTTGTGAAAACATGCACTTGTGACTGCCGAGCCCCGGTACCTCATTCGGTAGCGTGCAGGACTTGAGAACAGGGGGTCGTGGGCTCGATCCCTGGCTCGGCCAATTTCCTTCCGAGGATCGATAATAGTCATTGCGACAGGATTCATTCTTCTCCCACCGCTGATCATTGTTTCGACGATGATTATGTGGGAAAGCAGCCAGTGGCTTGGAAAGAAAATAGTGCGGAGTACTGGTAAAAGAGACCCCAGGAAAGCATGGATAGGTGCACTGGCCGCCGCGATATAACTAAAATAATGTTGAAAACGGCGTTAAACACCATACAATCAATCAATCAATCAATACACTTGTGACTACGATTTAAAACACGAAAACATGTGGCGAAAAGAGAAATTGCTCGTTAAAAGCAATTTCTGTTTTTGCCACATGTTTTCACAAGTGGTCTACAAGAAGTTATCTGCGGATGGCATTGTTGTCATATACTGATGAGGTCTTTTGAGATAATTCTAATGCATCATGCGTACTCCCTTTGAAGATCATACGTGGACCATTTTGAAAGTTTTAGTAATAGGTGTAGGTTAGTAAAACTGCACTTACCTGCTCCAAATTGCCTATTCCAGTCCTTCGAAGTACTCTCCCTTGACCTGTACACACTTTTCTGGACGTTTGATCCAATCCGAAAATGCCTTTTCATAGTCCCATTTGGGTAGAGGTGTTACTGGTGCATTGATATAACGCACATCCAACAGCGGACCGGGTCCCAAACCTCCGTCCGCTTAGACATTCCTCTTAGAAATTACAATGTGCCATATCTGGTTAATCTGTCAAAGTATGAAGTCCGCTGGCTTTCAAATAATCCGTAACAAGGGCTGACTTGTGTGCAGGAGCGTTATTACGGAGAAATTTGAGTCCTCGACCTCCGGTTCGTGGGCGGGCCTCTGTGTAGTGGTTAACTACAGCAGGTAATATTTTTTCAGCGTAATCCTTCCTGATAACAGTGGTGTGTTCAGGGACAGGAAACTGGAGAACCATACCAGGAGCATAAAAATAATGCGCTTGACACTTCTTGAACCTCGGGCAGTTTGGGGCCGTTCTCCATTTTGTCCGACCCAAACTTTGTTATTCTCCTGCTCGTCTGGCTCGAAAAACGAGACCCATGTTTCATCACCCATTTCAATGTCAAATAACCGTCTTTCGTCACAGATCTCATAAGCCTATAATAATTCCGTCGAAATTCTGACCCGCTCCTATTTTTTGGTTATCAGTCAACAAATGGGGGATCCACTTGATCAGATCTTCCTCAGTTTAATTTTTTCTTTCAAAATGGTGAAAACTGCACCCAAACTTATATCACATATGTCAGCTAGCTCCTCAACAGTGTAATGCGCATCTTCATCCACAGCCTTCTTTCAGGCGAACGTCGTATACGTGGGTCATCATTGACCGTTTCTCTGCCATTTTTAAATCGAGCTGACCATCGAGCTACAGTAACATCATTTCCATATACTTTGTCCAAATCTGCCTTTAATTCCTGTGCTGAACAATTAAGTAACAATTTTATTTTAACATAGTCCCTCTGCTCTTGGTCACAATTGTAATCAAAACGCAATAATCGCTAATGCATAAAACCGTGCCTTTTTTAAAGCGTAGCAGTAACAAACCAGCACGCTAAGCACGTGAAAAACGGTAACAGTGAAACGCACCAGTCCTTAAGCTTTCCGTAGGCCTGCATTTATATTTCATAAAAATCGATAAAGTATATGCAGAGTTTTGCCCCTTGATGCGTTACCTAAACGAAAACAAGTTATTTCGTTGAAATGAACTCCCCCCCCCGCCGAAAAAGACCGTTTTTGATAGAAAATATGACCCATGCTCTGTGAATAGGGGGCTTAATGCATGTGCGATTAGTATCGGCCCAGGTCAGCCTGCGCAATCCGCGCAGGCTGACCTGGGCCGAAACTTTTCGCTATTGGTCAATTTTCTGCATGTCCAAGGACCAGTCTACCTCATGATTAAGCCAGTTTTTAAAAAAGTGGCTGTTATGGATCCACGAGTACTAGTATGCAATGGCTTGCTTGGTATGATGGATTACGGAGATGCAGTAAGCCCCCTTTGTCCATGACATGACATTTCGTTAAATAAAAACAAATACTGAGTGTCTGTGGCTCATAATAAACAATATACGAACATATGAAGTTTCATGAAATTTTGTACAGAAGTTGTTAAAGAGATAATGGAAATATACACGGAGGCCGGACGGACGAACGGACGAGCGCACGGACAGACAGATAGACAAAGGGGCGGACGAACGGACAACGCAAAACTATATCCCTCCGCCGTCGGGTGATTTTGGTGACAGTCGTGCAGGGGTACAGATTCGACTTCTCACGTCAAAGGTGCTGGGTTCGAACCCCGTAACGAGGCATTTCTATTGAAGTGTCAGCTGTCTAAATTTTGGTGTCTAAACGCAGTGCTTTGTGTGAGTGATGTTGCTTTTTGAACAAAGTTGTAAACCTGTCTATATCGAAAGCATTTTGAGATGACAAATTAGATGCGGCTAAAATAATTGAATTTGTCTTTGATAAGGTAGAAAACATCGTTGGACAAGGAAAAAATGCTGTTAACCAGCATATTCACCTTTGTCCACGATGTTTTCAAAAACCTTACTTCCTAGGGGTCGTAAAAACTCTTCAATGTCTAATAAACGGTTATACCTTATCCTGCTAAATAAATGAACTGAAACTTTCAAGCCGATAGTAAAAATCAAGGTTTTCTATTTCAATGGTATTTTTGGAAGCAAGATATCTCCTTATCGGACAGTGTAGATTCAAGATCAGACTGCACGTTCTGTGCAGTCTGATCTTGATCTACACTGTCCGTAAAAGGTCACTGAATCACGCTGGGCAGCCTAAGAGTAATAAGAACTTATACTTGGTCAGCTGTCAGTATGTACTGTACTGTAAGGTACTATAATTTGCATAATTTCAGGAACAAAGTGCAATACGTGGCCCTTTAAAGCGCTCCGTTTCCGTGGATACATCTGAGTCTGCAGTTGCAGGTGCGAGTCTCTCTGCAAGCTCGCAGGGCAGAGAGCGAGGACCTTCCTTACAACGGCAATTATCTCTACCTGATTATAAAACTGTAACGTCTTTCAATACGTCAGGACACGGCCTGGAAGTCATTCAGGTAATTAAATTAAGAAATAATCTTCTTTCTGTCGTGGTTTATCGTTCAATAAACCACAGTTGTGAGTTATGAGACACAATAAATAATTCACGAGGGCGATAGTCCGAGTAGTTTATTCAATGCGCCTCATAAATCACAACATGGTTTATTGAACGATAAACCACGATAGAAAGAAGATTATTCCGATTATCCTATCTATTAGGATTATCCTATTTATCATATTCCTAATTCACCATTTTTTTATTCTAATAATTATCAAGAATGGTACGATATGAGCAATATAGGAAAAAAAAAAAGTTCCGGCAAACGTTCTAAAACTATATCGTCACCAGTGATGATACCATAGTTATCATCACTAGTTTTATTATTCACTGTGAAATCCCAGTAATTCACTGATAGGAATATAATAAGAAGTTCAAAATATCTTGCTCTCCACGTTTCATTTTATGGTAAAATTCTTCTCCAACAGTTTTTGCCGCTTCTCTAGACGACAACCTCGACATTTACAAGTGTGCTTAAGCTCTCTGATATGGTTGAAAACATTGTGGGAAAAGGAGAAAATTCTGTATATCAGCTTTTTTTTCCTTTTCCCATAATGTTTTCTTAAGCTTTCTCTCCCCAGGTTAGTTAAATTTCCGGATTCTTTGGTAGACGGTTCGACCATCATAGAATTACATGTACCTTATTCATATAAAAATACATGTATTTGAATCGTATGCTGCCTCACCTTGTTGCCTGCGTTGGCGATGCTCCTGTGTGATTGGTTGATATCTGGAGCTATGCGATCGTTGCGGCTGTTGGTCGTAAGGTTCTAACCCTAAACACTAACCCAAATACACCGTTTTCAACAATATTTCAGTTATATCATGGCGACCATTGCACCTATCGTGTGTTTTTTAAAGTGTCCTGTTTCCACTGATCTCTCTTTCTATAGCGCTGACAAAGTCGAATCAATACCCAGCAAAGAGAGAGGAAGAAGTCTTACCGCAATGACAAAAATCATCTATCCTTAAACACTGTACATACGGGGACTCGAATCTACATCCCCGGGGCCAAAATTTGACAACAGTCATCCATTGTATTCTTATTGTAATTCTCGAGAATTCCATAAATTTGAAAGGAAGATAATTTCTGATTGGCTGATTGGGTAAGCTAATCAGAAATTGTGTAACTTTCTAAATTAAGATTTGGACTAAGAGCGCAATTCAAAATGGTTGGTATTTGATTTAGCAAGTCAGAAATTGAGTTATTTCTTAACATGAAAGTTTAGACTAGGCATATAATTGTGAATGGTTGGGGAGTATCGGCTCGGGTTTAATAGCCCTGCGAGTTACATATGCGCTATTTGGGCCTTGGGGGTACATGTTATATCCGAATTTAGACAAGGCATGCAGTTGTGAATGGTTTTGGAATACGAGACCGGGTTTAATAGTCCTGTTTGTTACATATATGCGTTACTGGGGCCTTGTAGGTACATGATAGCCCCCAATTTAGACTATGCATGCAGTTGTGAATGGTTGGGGAGTACAGACCTGGGTTTAATAGTCCTGCGTGTTACATATGCGCTATTTGGGCCTTGGGGGTACATGATACCTCCGAATATAGACTGTGCATGCAGCTGTAAATAGTTTGGGAACACTGGTCCGGGTTCAATGGCCCAGTGTGTTACATACGCGCTATTGGGGCCTTGGATACATGATAACTCCGAAAAGGTTTGTTAGAATTTTTTTTTTTTCAATTTCCTATTGGAATATTTTCGTACAGGAATTTAGACTGTGCATGCAGTTGTGAATGGTTGGGAAATACGGGTCCGGGTTTAATATACCTGCGTGTTACATATGCGCTATTGGGGCCTTGGAGGTACATGATACCTCTGAATTCAGACTATGCATTCAGTTGTGAATGGTTGGGGAATACAGGACCGGGTTAGCAGCCCTGCGTGTTACATATGCGCAATTGGGGCCTTGGAGGTTCAATAATACCTCCGAATAGGTTTGATAAATTTTCATTTTTCTTTCCTTTTTATTTCCTATTGGAAATATTTCCTTACAGGAAACAGGTCACAGCGAGAATGTGAGTGCAGAGGTAAGCCCGGAACCCACAGTTAAAGACGTCAGCCCCACGGAGTCGGATGAAATGAAAAAGTCTACCGGGTCTGTGGGAGGGGGCAGCTTGAGGGGTACGCATTTTTTTTTCCTTTGTATTTGAGCCATGCTCTATGAAAAGGGGGCTTAATGCATTTGCAACAAGTATCGACCCAGGTCAGCCTGCGCGATTTGCGCAGTTTGACCTGGGCCGAAACTTTTTGCTTTTGGTAATTCTTCTGCATGGCAAAGGACTAGTGTACTTCATAATAGAGTAGGTTGTTATACAAAATTGATTTTATGGATCTTATAATACTGTGATGACTTGCTCGCTGTACTGCATCACGGAATTGCATCAAGCCCCCTTCTTTCAAAGAGTAATGTCTCATTGATAATGGTAAGACTTTGAGTGATTTCTTATAATTAATTTCTTCCTGTAGACGATTTTTTTTTTGTGGTAGGACACGCCTTGAAAACATTGTCGTAAAGGGTAACACTGCTCATAGGGGTAATTGGAAATGTTGCTACTTTTTTAACGTATTATTTGCGTACATTTGATGAGCCATGCTCTGTGAAAAGGGGGGCTTCTTTCATCTCCGTGATACGTTAAACCAAGCAAGTCATCTTATAATTATTGATCCATGAGATCCATTTTGACTAACAACCGACTGAATCATGAGGTACGCTTATCCTTTGACAAGCCGGAAAATTGACCTATAGCAAAAAAATATCGACACAGGTCAGCCTGCACAGACTGCGCAGGCTGACCTTGGTCGGTACTTTTTGCAAATACATAAAGCCCCCTTTTCACAGAGCATTGCTTATTTTGAAAAATAAAAAAAATGACCAATTTAATACATCGTGTCTTCTCTTTACCAATCAAGATACTTTAATACGACTTGTATCGATATCTCGAATACACCGGTGATTCGAATGATTTTTGTTTCCTTCTTTGTAATTTTGTATTCGAATTTCGACAATTTTACAAATTCTGCCATAAGTCAAAACCCGATGGCTGCTAAGTGCTACTTATGGACCTACTGCTGATAGTGTAGACTAGATCAGACTGCACAGAACGTGCAGTCTGATCTTGGATCTACACTGATTAGTAGATATTCTCCTTCCAATATAAGTTTGAAATAGCAAAATTTGTTGTTGTTGTTTTTTTTTTTTTTTAACATTGGCTTACCAGTTTTATTTTTTACTTAATTAGTTGGTTAAGGGTTTTGCGGACAGTGTAGATCAAGATCAGACTGCACAGGACGTGCAATCTGATCTTGGATCTACACTGTCCGATAAGCAGAGTTATATCTCACTTATTTAGCGGGTTAAGGGTTTTGTGGATAGTGAAGATCAAGATCAGACTGCATAGAACGTGTAGTAGGCAATCTACTAATAATATGTTGGTACTGTATCATATTTTTCAATATGATATATTGTATATGGGCCGAAGGCCTACTAACAGATTATAAAAAAAACATTAACTCTTCACTCTATGCGGCATACTCGCTTGCTTAAACCGTATCACTGGCTGCTCTCAACAGTATTCTGTCAAATTACGGCACTTACTCACTCACGTTTCTCACGAGTGTCACCAGTGCTAGGTTGGAAACCTTCAGCACATTGCGCAAAGATACGCCAAAGTGACTGGCACAACTAACCGGGATCGAACTAGAATTTTCCTGATTAAAAATGCAACGCCTTGCCCACTGGGCCTCAGGAAGGCCTCCATTTGTCTTAATATATGAATGTATCAATCGGTTCGCAATATGTCACGTTTTCTTTGAGCAATGCTCTGGCAAAAGAGAATTTAAAGCATCTCCATTATGCATGATACCAAGCAAGCCATAATATAACTATGGGCCCATAAAATCCATTTTGTCTAAAGACCGACTACATCAGAAGGTAGAATGGTCCTTTGACATGAAGACATTGACTAATAGCAAAAAGTTTCCACCCATGTCAGCCTGCGCGGACTGCGCAGGCTGACATGGGTCGATACTTTTTGCAAATTCATTAAACTCCCTTTTTCACAGAGCATAAATCTTTTATTTTCGTTTACCTTAAGGATTTTTCACAACCATGGTCGGCAGTTGTGGTGAATATAACTTCATTGTTTACTGCACACATAGTTATGTATATGTGCACAGCATTTTTATTTGCTAAGTGAAGTTATTCTAAGTCAAATAGCTTTTTGTTTTTTTAAATAACGTTTTGGCTATTTTTGGCATTCAACGCTTTTTTCTTTTTCCCATAAAAATATGGGTTATCATTAATTATGACACAGTGGTAAGACCACGTATGATTCAGTCATCATCTGTGAAAAGGGGCTTTAATGCAGAAAGTATCGACCAGGTCAGCCTGCACTGTCCGAACAGGCAGACCTGGTTCAGATGTTTTTGCTATTAGTCAATTTTCTATGTGTCAAAGGACCAGTATAACTCCAGATCCATTTAATTGTTAGACTAAATAGAATCGTGAGGTAAATGTCCTTGGATATGCAAGCAAATATACAAAAAGCAAAAAGTTTCGACACAGATTAGGCTGCGCGGACTGCGCAGGCTGACCTGGGTCGATACTTTTTGCCGATGCATTAAACCCCGTTTTTATAGAGCATAGCTCATGTATAGTGATGAGAGAAGAATGAACATTGTCGCTATGACTCGCCGATCTTCGAAAGAAAATTTTGATCGAGTCGGGATTCGAACTTGCAAAAATCCTGTATGGTACTGTTGGTTCTGAGTAACTTGAATATGAGTCGCGGGAGATTGCAAATTTTAGTTTCAGTCTTAGGAGAATTGTATTTTTTGTAAATTTAATTTTTTGTACAATTTTTGTTGCTTTTTTTATATTCACTTAGATATCTATTGAGATACTATAGAAGCTGCGATTAAACTCCACTTAATTGTTATTACATACACCTTAAACAGCTTGTTAAACAATGCAACTCTTATTCTGTTAGCGCTTTAAGTGTCTTTTTCTTTTTCCAGTTTGTTGTCTATCTAGAATGTTTCAGTTATCGTTTCTTCTATTCTAACCATCTTGAAGATTTTTGTCGAATTACTTATTTAACTAATTTTCATCCCATTGCCACCTTTTTCTTCTAAAAACAAAAGCAAGCTCAGCATGTATACAATCTGATCTCAGTCAGCACTCTTTGGGACCCAAGGAACTCATAAAGTTTATTATATCTATATTTATTTCATGCTTCCCGGTAGGATATCGAGAAATAGCAGTGAAAATATTTTTCGATATTACACGGGTACGACCAGTGAAAATACCGATTTTTATATTCTAGTTACCTAGGTAAATTGCGCGCGACTCACAACCAGATGGAAATATGACGTCATTTACTTTACATTTTTCGCGCTTGACGTAATATTGTAATGCGTTGCTATGCGAGAGGGGTACGCCACGGGGAATAATTGAAAAGAACTGTACTGGATTTTGATAAAGCTCCTCCAAGAAAGGGTTAAAAGCATGAAATAAATAGAATATTTGTTTTTTTCGGTGAAAGATCGAAATTTATTTCATCTCGTGAACACCATCGGTAATATTTTCACTCGTGGCTGCGCCACTCTTGAAAATATTACCGATGGTGTTCACTCGATGAAATAAATTTCGATCTTTCACCGAAAAAAACAAATATCCTCTATATGTATGTATAAGCAATCAGTGGTTTCCTAACAATAGTAATAAAAAAAGTTAAAACAACCTTTCCATATCGATAACTACAAGCGAATGTAGCAAGTTCAAATGTTTTTTTACTTGCAAAATTGTCTGACTAAATATCAAACAGTGTAGTTCCACTATTAGACTGCACTTTCTTGGTCTTGACCTTCAGTGTACACAAATGTATCAAGTGTTACATGCTAAAAGTCAACTTTACAGGCTAAGCGTTATAGATGGTTTCCAATACGACCTTAGTATTTTGAAGGGTTTCGTTGCTTTGTAAAATTGAACAAATAAGTTAAAGCGACGTACAGCTACACTAAGACAAAACTTTTTTAGAAAACTTGAAAACTTGTATCATGTATACCATTAAAATATATTGTGGGGCATGACTTGTGAGTTTTCCTGGAAATAGAAAGAAACATATCACCTAGTACATTATGTACACTGGGAGACTTAGCTCTGAAGATTCCAAAATGTATGCCTGTTTCTTACTCTAGTGTCGGATTACGCTAAGTCAAAAGCAAAACTTTCACTACCATGGGCAACATAAGTACCCTGTGGCAGACTGCGTACATTATATTGGAACTGCACAAAACGCGCGGTCTAATCTTTGACCTGTACCGCCTATTTTTGGGCTCTGGACTCTTCTTTAGTCGTTAAAACAATTTTCCGTAAGACCATAAAATGCTGTTTCTATTTGTCTGACAGCAAAAGAATGAAGATGTACGTACAAAGTGTTACTTAATGACGCCCCATTACTAACGGATTGTTAATTTATATAAATGGCACCCAACAAATATTCTTGATACATGTATATCCTTTGTAAGTATTTTAGTAGCCATTTTGTAGTATTTTAGGCCCTTTCTAAAAATAAAAATAGATCATCAGTGTCGAAAGATTTTGTTTTTACTTATCGGAATGCAATACTTTTTTGGGTTGCTTTTACCATTTCCTACTCGATCCCTTGTTGTAAAGAATGAAAAAGGCTTTTGCTTGAAAAGGAGAAAATGCCCTTAACCTAAACTTTCCCTGAACCAGTCGAAATTTAAGTTTCCCGTTTAGATTTGAGCCCCTCTATTTCCTACATTACAGCAATGGGACAGCCGAGCTCACGCAGTGAGTCTGAGTACTCTGATGGTACCTCCGACATTGACATGGAGGATGGGATGATACGTTCTGGTACAGACGGTATCAGTCCAGACGAAGGGAGCGATGATTACTCCTTTATGAGTATCGGAAGCAGTGATGATAACAGCGGAATACGTCGTAAGCATCGGCCCAAGTCTCTAAACCTTTCCAGGTCAATCAGCGCTACATCTTCTGAGGACGAGACTTCAGACAGCGCCATCAGTACAGACGTGGAATCGAAATACAGCGGTGCTGCGGTGTCCTTGTCAGCTGACTCACATGAGTTACGCATTGCCCTGGCGGCAAAGGGTTTCGTAGAGGACATGCGAGGTGTAGATATGGCCAATGATACTGATGAAGAAGTTGCGGAGATTACCGCCACTGAGTCTAACGACGAAGGAAATATAAAGTTTAGCCCCTCTGCACCTGTAAGTCCGAGCTGGCGGGAGGGACTCGACAGTCCACCATTCTCCCCGCGAAGACGTGATAGTTATCCAGGGAAGCGCCGAGGGTCATCTCCGGTGTCACCCAAGGACAAGCGATTTACATATTCGGAAATGTCGCCCCCACATAGGCAGCTGTCTGATGAAAAGCTTTACGATAAAGACGGTCATGTTTTAAATCATGACCACATACAATATGCTCAAAGTATTTCACCCAAATCACCGGACGATTCCGATGAATCGTATTATGGCGCCACAAGTGAGTTGATGCCTATTGACAGACCGACCTCTAGTTTGAAGAAAAGCAAACCTTTTTATTCCTTGGAAGATGCAACGGAAGATGACACACCAACTGTTATGGATCTAGCAACCTATGCAGCAACCGTGGCAAGTAATACAGCCAATCTAACGTCTTTAACCGTCTCGCCGACAAATGTAGAGATGGACCACGAGAAGAATGTTGTAAGACGGGAATCACCAGAAAGTTTGGAAAGTTCATCACCAGTATCACCCACATACTATGATAACTTACACTATGGTGAGAATGAAGAGCAAACCACCGATGAAGATATCGAACTTGCTGATCCTTCTCAAAAAGCAATAGACTACCAAGGTAGTAAACGTCAAAAGGTTCGCCCACCGACCACAGACTGGTCCCCTGTCATAGATCTGTCGCCCATATTAGATGTGTCTCCGTCACTGGAAGAAGCTGAGCAGGCCGAAATGTTGGCCCAGCAGCAAGAAGAAAGAGAACGTCAGGCTTCTAGAGAAGATGTCAACTATTCCCCTAATGATGACATTGCTTCGCTCGCTGAAGGGGCAACAGATACAGAATATGCTTACTATGGTTTAAAACGGTATGAAGTAGTAGAAGATATAAGTGAATTACTCAAAGAAAACAATGGAATGTCCTCTCCAGATGTGTGCTCTCTTAATTCTGATAACCCAGACAGGCGTGGTACTCCAAGTGAAAGTGAAGGAACTGAGACTTATTCTTCACATGCGACATCTGAGATTACAAACAGAGATTTGCCATCACAGGGTGGTTCCAATCCGAAAGGGATAGCTTCAAATCCCGGAAATGGTTCGAGAAAGAAAGATTCTTGTGCTGAAAATCCAATTGCAGAGAATAAGACTTCAAAGCAAGCCGATGATCATACAAACAAATCGTCTAACAATGGCACTAAAGTTCGTCGTAAGCTTCCCGAGCCGACCAATGAGACTGAAGTGCAAAAGCCACCAGTTCCAAAACCTAGACGTAAAGATAGACCCCCGGAGCCGCCACCTGGGACTCAAAAAACAGCAAGTTCGTCAAAACAAGAAACGAAAGAGCCTTCAAGAAATGCCCCGATACTAAGTAATCCAAAACACCCTAAAACATCTCGTCAAGTTCTTCAAAAACAAGACTCAGACGAAAGATCTAAAACTACCAAGCAGATGAAGGGAAAGTCAGATGCTGCCGTTACAAACCATGTACAGTTGGATGAGGCGTCGTCGTTATGTCAGTATAGAGTGCTAGAATCTCCTCCAAGCCCGGAAAACAAGTCGGTGATCCGTCGGGAATACTCGGACAGTACGTCCGTGTCTCCTTCATCTTCCCCTGACAGGGAAATATATCTCTATCCGTCACCGGTCACACCACCTGATTCAGATTCGTCCCCACCGAAACCTCACTCACCATCCTCCGGCACTGACTTTGAAGAGGAACTAATGTTCACAGACGCTCCATTGAGTATGCATAAATCAAAACACAAAGATACAACCAAATCAGCATCGTCAGCCACTGTCAAAAAGAATCCAGATATCAAACCACAAAAAGACAGACACGTTCACGAGCGGGTTCAAGCTTTTGAAAAGGTAAGATATATATACGATCTGACATAAGTTGACGTTTGATATAAAATCGTATTAAATGAGTTTACGAAAATGTCATAAAGCGAGACTTGTCGAGCTTAATAACATTTTTTGGTGGGTGAGTTTAGTATTTTTTCCCTCAAAATTTAACGAACGTCAGCTTCTTTTCATCTTGTAAATGTATCTAAAAATTATAGTTTTTGACGTGTTAAAAACAGGCCTACATGTACATGTTAATTGAAATTTACATGGAGCCTATTCGTTTTTTCTTTTTTTCTTTTGACAGATGTCTACGTAACAGAAAAAAGAAGTTTTGGAGAAACTTTCATATAATGGTTTTATTTTACGTCTAAAAATGCTCTAATTCGCAGCTTTGTCACGTCCATCAATTTTGACAGTCAATTTCACAGGAAAATCTGGTTGAGCAATATTTATGAATGAGGGATATGAGTACAGATCTTTTACCAAAGATGGCACTTTTTTCTTTATGTCAAAACTGTGTAAGACATGGAAATTCTTAATTGTTGTACCACATTGAAAAGAATACTGCTTTTATGTTGTGTCTAGATTAGTCGTTTGAATTATTTACTAATACTCGTACTACATAATTATGCGGTTTTAAAGGCTAATAAAATGTAATAAGAGGGAGAAAGCTATTTTGACCATAATAATTTAAAGAGACTATCAAGCAAACGTTATGATTTTGACAAGTGGTGATATGACGCTTGCTGAGCAATTCTTTATGTTATCACAATCTTTTCGAAGACGTACATGTACTTGCCAGAGTTGTCGAAAAAGAAATTAGTCGGTAAAGAACTATTATTTTCAGTGGAATTTAAGACACATGTTCAACACCATTTGAAATACAATGTATTTCTTTGGGAAAAGCTTTTAATATCTATCGCCATTTTCACAGTATATATAAACTGAAGAAAAGATCAGCTATACACGGCTGCTTCCTGTACCACTGAGAAAACGAGACCTCGAAATGAGATAACTCTAACCAGTACTACTTACATAAAAGTTATTTCCCTTGCTCAATTTTACATGCAAACTCAATATGACCCACAACACGCGAAAAGGGGCATTCGGACATTTGCGTATAGTTGCGTCCTGGATCAGCCTGCGCTGTCTGCGCAGGCTGATCCGAGACGACACTTTCCGATCGCATGTGATTTTCTGTTTCACGCAAGTCTGCTGTAGTACAAAATCTAATGTTGACGTAAAGTGCCGTCTCGGATTAGCCTGCACGGACTGCGCAGGCTGATCCGAAACGACACTATACGCAAATGTCCGAATGCCTCTTTTTGCGTGTTGCAAGCCAATTATAAGTGAATGCCTATATAAAAAGAATAGACAGTAAAAACAGTGATTGATTGTTGATGTTAAATGCCGTTTTCAACATTACTTCAGTGATATCGTGGCGACCAGTACGCCCATCCGTGCTTCTTGTAGTTTCTGTTATCAATACTTCGCACAATGTCCTTCCCAAGCCACTGGCTGCTTTCCCACATAGCCATCCGTCGAAACAATTTCGATTGTCATTTTCCCACAACATTTTATTTCTTATGAAAGACAAATCCCATCATAAAACCCTTAACCACATAATTTCGAGTTTTTAGCGACCCTGACGGAGAAGACTTTTGAAAACATATCGGGAAAAGGAGAACAATGCTGGTCACAAGCATTGTCTCTTTTTCCAAAATGTTTTCTACCCTTTCAAAGACATATTCTATACTTTGAGTCACATTTAGTTAACAGCATTTTCTCCTTTTCCAACAATTTTTTCAAAGGCACTTTTTCTGAAGGTCGATAGAACTCGGTATTGTGTGGTAAAGTTTTAAACCTGATCACATTCCCAAGGCTAATGACGCCGGCACGGCTAAAAACAGATACGAGTACACACGTTTTTTTTCCTTCTGCTATCGATATTTATAGTTCTATAGTCCTTTCAATAACTCTTTACCAGACGACAAAAATGTAGGACTTGTTCAATTTGAAAGCATTTGCAGACGACAAATAAAATGTGGCTTAAATGATAGAATTTGTCTTTTAATGGACAGAAAACATTGTGGGAAAAGGAGAAAATGCTGGTTACCAGCATTTTCTCCTTTTCCTACAATGTTTTCAAATGCCTTCTTTCTACTATATAATTGGATTTTTTGGTAAAGGATAAGGCAGCGATCAAGCTGGGTTTTCCATTGATTATCGATCGCAAGGCATTGTGGGAAGAGACAGGAAGTGTGACTAAATCCTGGTAGTCATCGATAGTTCATGTACCTCGCTCTGACACTCTCTGCCCTCTCTCTCTGCACCGATGAATGGTTCTTGAATAATCTATTTTTAATATGATATAATTATACTCGTCACAAAAAGTTAAGCAACAATGAATTACCACTGCACCAAAATTTTATTATTTCACATACTGACAATTTCATTGTATAAATGTAATGAGTATTGAGTAAAAAACCAGTCCAAGCAATTCTGTACTTCTATCAGATCATGTTTCTCACTTTCAGGCTTTTGAAGTAAGGCACTGTCTAAATCCACATGCAAAAAGTGGTATTGTCTATATGTATAATAATAAACTTTTGGTGCAGCAGTAATTTATTGTTGCTTAACTTTTTGTGAGGAGTATATATAAAAGTTATCGAATACAATTTATGTATTATGATTGTCCAGCGTATATCAAAAGATCAAAATACTTATGGAAATTATGTCAATTTGGTTGGAAACATAGCCACATAGTTTCATATTTATTTTTTGGCGTAGCTGAATGATCTAGCTTTTGACCTGCTTCTTGGTACTCATAGAGAATGAATAGATAGTAATTTGCAATTGGTTATAAATGTGCACATGTTTATTCTGCGGGCCCCTGCTGGCATATCTTCTCGCATATTTATGAAACCACTTATAACAATCATTGCTACTGCTAATCGATACCTAGATTCATACCATGGCAAACTAATGTAGGAGAGAAGTATTCTTTTCTTGCGCTATTTGGAAATTTAATATTTTCATAAGCGTTACCTAATAACCCAATACTACTTTTCAACAAAATGAAAAACAGTGAGAAAAAAAAAAACAATGGCTGGTACTTTTTATTATTTAACTTCATAGTTAGCCACGAAAGTATCTCTTACGCCGTCTATCTTTTTTAAAGATATTTCTTTTTCAAACTTAATTGTACAATAAATCTATATACTTGTGTATGTCGTACAAAAAAAACATGTATCTAGGTACGTACATTTGGGTTCGTTGCTAGAGAAGCTTGTGTTGATCATTAAGAGATTGTTCTGCTAGGCAGTGGTAGCGGGGTTGGTGGGGGCGGGGAATGGGGGCGGTCCTCGTAGAACAAAAATCCCAGACGATTTCCTCCTATATAATTTTATTCTTTGCCAGACGACAAAATCTTAAGACTTTTTCCCTGAAGTATTTGCAAACCACTTAAATTTATGTCCCATGATGGGATTTGCCTTTGAAAGAGTAGACAATATTGTGGAAAATGGAAAAAAAAAATATTAATTTACCAGACACTTAGACTTGTTCAAAGTGAGAGCATCTGCATATGACAAATCATGATTGCCTCTAATGATGGGTCCTGTCTTTCAAAGAGTAGAAAACTAAAAAAAAAAAATATATATTGTTTAGAAAAGTAAATAAACATTGTGGAAAATGGAGAAAATGCTGGTTACCAGCATTTTCTGCATTTACCCACAATGTTTTCAAAAGCCTTTTAGATCTATCTTTGAATCGTTAGAATTCGGGATTACTCAGAAAAGGGTTGTATGTACGAAGATCTTACACGTTAACAACCATTTATCCATGTTTTTTGTCGATCTTAAATTATCAAAGTGCCTCGTATTTCAAAGAGCTCTGCTGTTTTCCAATAAGACTCGGCTAGGTTGTCGTGTATGTTGTTTTATTAGACTATCATTATCGATTTTTAAAAGGCAGGTACACAAAACACTGATGTGTTGTCAGCCTCACTGTCATTGGAGAAAAGGTCTTTCTTTTTTTCATTTATAGTATTTCAGTGCCTAATAGGTTGACATGGAGGTTTAATCATTGATGAGTGTACAGTAAAGCTTGTTAGTGTGGATTAATTGTTTCTTGTTTGTATTCGTTTTTCGTGTCTGGTAGGTAAAGGCAAAAGATTTGAATTTTAGGGTCCATGTTTACCACACATTTTTGATACTATTCTTAATCTAATTCTCGAGAATTTTCTGAATTTCAATGTAACGAAATTTCTGATCGGCTGAACCAAATGGTTAAGCCACTAATTAGCTTTTTGAATGGCTAGACCATAATTGATAAGCTAAACCATTTTTTGATTGGCTAAACCATATGGTTTAGCC
This sequence comes from Hippopus hippopus, assembly GCA_946811185.2. Taxonomy (NCBI): domain Eukaryota; kingdom Metazoa; phylum Mollusca; class Bivalvia; order Cardiida; family Cardiidae; genus Hippopus; species Hippopus hippopus. Next base: position 58,064,392 of record OX328102.1, read on the forward strand.
AATCAGAAATTACGTGACTTCCCAATTTTAAAATGGGACTAATAGTATATTTTAAAATTCTCGATAAATTCGGACCCAGATGTATTTAACTCTTTAACAGACGACAAAATGGCAGACGTCTCCGAATTGAAAGTATTTGCAGACGACACATTCTTTACTGCTTAAATGATGAGATTTGTCTTTGAAATGGTAGAGAACATTGTTAGAAAAGGAGAACAACCTAGTTATCAGCACGATGTCCTTTTTTCACAACTGTTTCCAAGACTTTTGTCCTCAAGGTCGATATATTTTGCAATCGATAGGTAAAGTTTTAACTAATGAATCAAGTGCAGTATCCAAATTTGTCTTAGTTGTTAGATACCGCAAAGCAAATATTATTATTATATCTCTATATTATCATAGAGAAGATCCGTTTTGCCTTCTCTTCGTTCATGTAGTCTTCTTAGCTCTTTGCCAAAATGACAACATTTTAGACTTGTTTATTTGAACACATTTGCAAAAACACGTGTCTGTTGGTGTACGACAATCGAGATTATGACATTCTGTGTACATATCGATGAAAACAAAACAGTGGCTTTGGAATTAACCTGAAATGAAACTGTTGTTTTAAAAGGGGCATTAAAGCAGATTTTTAACTTTTTTTTTGCGGGGGGGGGGGGGGGGCGTGAGTAAGCTGATATTTTGTAAAGAAAAAACATAAACACATGAGTAAACATCACTGTTTACTCTTAATTGTGTAAAATATAAATGCTGAGAAAAAAAATGCCTCTGCTAGGGCTCTAACCTACGACCTTCAAAACATTAGTCGGCGACACCATCTACTTTGCTAATCGGGGCTTTTAAAAATGTATATATCATTTGTCATGCAATAAAGGATATACCGTTACTAACGAAATGAGGAATTTCACAGTTAAAAAAAAAAACTTTAGCAATGTCTCACACTCATATTTTCTACATACATTTCTTTGCTTTACTTTGAAAGAAATCTTTGCACGCGAGTTAAAGAACGCATTCTTTGTTCAGATTTTATATATACCTATGGGAAAAAGTTAAACATATTCCATCTCATACAGTTAAAACAATTCCTTTCGCCCAAATGTATCTTTTTCTTTAATATCTGTGTTTAATCGTTTAATCATATTTAAGTGAATGGAGGAAATGCACCAGACAAAATAAAGTCATATGCCATGTTATTTTGGTCTTTGTTTACCTCTTTTTCAAGGAATATAAAATATACTTAACTTTTTCCCATAGGTATATTTAAAAAAAAAAACTTTCAAAAGGAAGTCTGATTAATTGTCATTTCAGATTAATTTAAAAGCTGTTGTTTTGTATTTATCTATATACAAACAGAATGCCATCGGATTGTTACACAATTGAACGATGGTACTGCCTTACTGTATAAGGATTAAAGCAAATGGTTTTTCGATAAAAACATATAAAATATAACTTAGATAAATGTTATCAATGCTGAGCTACATTTCAAAATATATATGAACAATAATATCGAAATTCATAATGCCTCATTCTATGCTGTTGTTTTGAACTTTTTGTGTTTATAAAAGACACAGTTTCAACGTTTAAGTACAGTGATAAAGCTGTGTAGATCTTAATGATGTGTGAGTGCGTGTGGGAGCGTGTGTGGGTGGGTGTGGTGCGATAAATGATACCATTCTAACATTGGTTAGGATAGTTGTCCCTTTCCCACACTTTTACGAGTTCTATGGACCTTAGGGTAGAAGCCTTCAGAAAACATTGTGGAAAAAGAAGAAAATGCTGGTAACCAGCATTTTCTTCTTTTTCCGCTATGTTTTCCACCCGTCCAGTAAAGGAAATCATTATATTTGCTACTTTTAAATTGTCGTCTGCAAATGCTTTCGATTTGGGCAAATATCGAAAATTTGTCATTTGGTAGGAGTTAGGTAGGCAGTGTACAATCAACGTCCCACGTACGATCGTTACTAAGATAGTGAACCGATATTCCCTTAACTACGACGACAAACATCACAGGCCTTTGAAGCTCTAGTTGACTATCACGGACCACTGAAATTTTGATTGGTCGATCATCGAGTACTGTTACTAAAAATAGCACATTTGCACATCCCGTTTATATCGTATATGGTTACTCAAAGGGTATAGGGGTAAAATTTTCTCCGATTTCATCGTACTCCTTCTTGTTATTATATACGATATAAAGGCGATGCACCAATGTGCTGTTTTTAGTAACAGTGTCTGATAATCAAGCAATGAAAATTGCTGTTTTCCATGATGGACCAAAGGAGTTTCAGTGGCCTTTGTCAATACTGAATGTCTTTATTTCGATACTGTAGGAAATAGCCGGGCACCAAACAAGCAGTTCTGTGAAAACAAAACAACCAGGCAATCAAACAAAAGACCATAAGCCAAAGGACATGAAGAAAGTCAGACGAAAACTTCCACCAATACCATCTGAAGAAGAGCAGCAGACGACACACCCAAAGCCCAAACAGAGACCGGTCCCCTCGCGGAAACCCGCGCCACGAGCAGACAGTCGACGCAAAATACCTGGGACGTCAAGCGATGATTCGTCTATGAACGAAGACGATAAGGAAGTTGCTAGTATAACACGTAAGAAAACAATGACTGTAAACGATCTGGATAAACCTTCCATGGACCAAAGAAATGGAAATTATATAACAAACACTGGAACAAGTGTTGGACATCGTAAAGATAAAGTGTTAATAAATATACCCCCGGACAGTGCTGCTTTACTGACAAAGTTAAAGACAGAGGACGTAATGGATAAATATTTCAATGAGACGGACGAAATTATTGATTCGTTAATGAATATTTATGGAGTTCCGATTACACAAGCAATGAAAGGTTTAAAGAGACGCTTGCAGGAGGAACTTAGAAGGGTGACAGAAGGTCGACGTAAGCGTATTGATGAAATTGATGAGATTAGAGTGTTAAAATTTCAGTTGGGCGAACTTCGTGTGAATGCTGACAAAAATAGGACTTCTTTATCCGTATCAGGATCTAATGGTAAGAAAAGAAACAGCTCAAATTCGAGAACTTCTCCTCAACTGTTAACTCGACGTGCCAGACATAAGCGTCAATCCTCAGATCCGATGGTGTCCAAGTTTTCTCCTATAAAGGAGGACAAAGACATCGAGTCAGAAATGCAGATTGTCAGTATTGATACCAGTAAAAGTTTAAAACTTGCTGATGACAGTTCACAGTCCGGGGTCAGTGATACAGACAGTACCAGGTCTGAACCTATTCTTAATTCAGGTGCGAGGATCAGAAAAATCAAACCTTCAGACTATGCTAAAATGTTCTATTCTAAACATGCTCAATCCACTGAACAATTAGACCTTGCTAAAACTGTGGTATCTCCACATTTAATATCAAGTCACTCGGAAGGTAATTTACCATTAAATAATGAAGATGACGATATGAGAATGAGAGAGGAGAAACGACGAGAGCTACAATTTGAGATAGAAAAACGTAAAAAGCAACTTGCTGAGAGGGAGGCACAGTTAAAACAAGCCCGTAGTAACTTAGGTGCTAGTTCAAATAGACAATTAACCCAGAGCTGTGATGAGATATCGGTAAAATCAAGATCAACAAGTGATTTTCCGGCTTACATGCCACCAAGACCGATTCCAACAGGTATTATAAAACCCATCGATGACGAGGAAGACTCTTTACAATTTAAAACCAGTTACAATAATCAAGCGAGTTACAGCTCTAGTGAATATCTAGCTCATAAACAAGAAGAACTAATTAAACAGAGAATCGAGGATTTATCCTCGTTTTCAACTCCATTTCTTTACGCCCGAGAATTCAATAGTGAGAAAAGTGCTTTTGTTCCTCAGTTTAGTCGGTCCAACCTGGACGGTTATTCCTATTCAACGGGTGATGTGAACATCGGCAAGGATAAAATGATCACAAGCAGTGCAACGTTACCCAACATGACGATGTGTCGGGCTGACCTCGAAAACAATAACAGACTGATACCGGACGCCGAGTCGAGCCCGCCATACGAGCCGCCACCGACGATGCCATTGCTCACGGATGTCAAAGCGAGGTCGAGGAAGATTATCCATGACATTGGCACCGGAAGTAGGCCCGTGTCGGCCGAGTTCAATGTTGGAGTTGAGGGTAAGATATGAAGCCTAGTATTCTTAAGTCAAATACAGGAGCTTATTGCAGATGGCATAGATCAAGATCAGATCAAGTACATAACATTCAGTCTGACCTTGGGTCAACACCAACCTTTTCCTGGGTCAAGCCTGTGAGATAAAAGTCTTTTTGAGTCAGCCGTCGAAAGAGGCCGGGTTCATTATGTTTTGCGCTAAATGAGATAAATAACTTCTATTTTTAAATTTCAAAACTAGCCATTTGATTGGCTGAGACACTACGTCTCAGCCAATTAGATGGTTAGTTTTGGAATAAAAGGTAAAACAACTTCCAAACTACTCCGTAAATGTTGACTGATTTTTGTAAAGATCGTGTCCACAACTTTACTTTCATTCCCAATTAAGCTGACCATTTGTTTTAACTGGTTAGCCTCCCTTTTCCTTTTATCAAACACGTCCAGCAAATTAACAGCTCTTTATTGCAAAATCGATCTGCTGAAAGAATATATTTGTCGTATCGAATTTTTTTATATTAGATTTTGAAGACTAGTTGATAGATGTAACGCAAAGTCGGCTTTACCACCGTGTGAATGATTCAGAAATGTTTCGGCAAAACAGACAGAATTTTAAAACGCTAAGGCAATGTTTTCGCGTGTATTTATATGTTACCAATCATTTTCTCCTAACTCACAGCTTGCTGAAAATTCTTAAATTAAGTTTTATAGGAAAGCAGACAGTTGTTGAAAGAATGTTGTTCGTGGGACTGGTAAAAACCTACCGTATTCCATGAATGATATAAGTGAAATTCTGCTGACTTTTGGTTTGCTTGTCTAGCGTTTATCGCCGCTTACAACGTTATTTCTGTCCTTTCATGACAAAAGCTTACTTATTCATGTGTGTTCTAAGGTCTATCAATTTAAGGCTGGGGATCGTGAGTGTCTTGTCCAAGGACACGAAAACTCGGTCTTTGACAAGGATCCTATATGGGACCTCAAGGTTGCGCATTTTACAACTTCACCGCTAAGCCACGCAGGATCACAAATACTGTTGAAAACGGTTTTAAATGCAAGTAAAAATCAACGAACCAACAAACACAATGACCAGGGTTATCTTGACCAGCATGGGTGCTTTTCTGAAATTACCTGAAGATTTTTGTATTATAGTTTATGTATATCGTTTTGCCGAAAATATTTTTTTATGCCATTACTTCAGACCTCATGAACGGTATGTACCGTGTGGAAAGTGATAACAGTGTAGACGCAGATGAGCCCATTATGAAGCACATGATGGAAGGTGGAGTCACAATCTTAAAACATTTAGAACGGAAGAAACAGGTATTTTTAACGTTTTAAATATTTCTTTGTACAAAAATGACTTTTAATCGTAAGGCTGCTAAGCGCCACTCACTGACCTTTTGCGGACAGTGTAGATTCAAGATCAGACTGCACAGAACGTGCAGTCTGATCTTGAATCTGCACTGTCCGAGAAGGAGATACTATTCCGCAAAATATAACTTTGAAATGGCAATATATGAGTTTTACTTTCGGATTGATTTTTTTTTTTTACAAAATGACTTTTAACCCTAAGACTGGTAAGCGTCTAAAACTGACCTTTTGCGGACAGTGTAGATCAAGATCAGACTGCACAGAACGTGCAGTCTGATCTTGAATCTAGACTGTCTGAGATGGAGATATAATTCCCCAAAATATAACGTTGAAATTTGGGTTTTACTTTCGAATTGAAAATTTCATTTCAGTTATTTAGCAGGATTAGGTTTAACCCCCCTGTTGTGTGGGAAGCTTCTGAAAATATTGTGGGGAAAGGAGTGGTTGCTTAATGAAGCAGCGTAAAGCCCATTAAAAATAGCAAGATGGCTGTCAACAACAATAGAATGGAGAAATCCCCTAGTCAAATATAAGATACAACCCTGCAATCTCAAAAGGACGCAGTCGTAGACCGAAGATGGAAAGGAGAGAGAGAGAGAGAGAGACAGGGAGACAGAGAGACAGAGACAGAGGGGAAGAGAGAGAAAGAGAGAGGGATGGACGGACGGACGGTCAGCCGTACAGACAGACACATTCACAGACATTCAGACAGACAGCCAGAGAGAGAAAGAGAGAGGGGTGGACGGACGGACGGTCAGCCGTACAGATAGACACGGACAGACAGACAGACTGACAGACAGACAGCAATTCCCTCAATGCTGATTTATTCTGTGGACAGAGTCTAACGCATACTTGCAATAATAAATAATCCTTGAAATCTTGCAAAACATACCGTGGTATTGTAAATAATATTGACCCATTTTTTTTCTTAGATTTCCATAGCAAAAAATTGCGTTCAAATGTATCTATTTACCAATCATATTTGGGTCTCTCTTTCAGTCTTCAAAGAAGAATCTTGTAAGTGCATTTCATTGTTGCTTTTGTTCTGTATTTCTCCGAATAGTATAGATCAAACTGATCAAACTGCACCTTTCTGTGATCTACACTGTCTGCGGGAGGCAACTTTGAACATGAAAAGCACTTTAATGGGTTCAAATCTGCGTTAATGATTTTTTTTTTCGATTTCAGTCTGCGCCAACCAAACCTAAAATTTACAATTTTCCAGTAAAGAGAATTTTGCTAACAACGGATCCAAAGGAGAAATCTGTCAAAGGTAATAAACAGAAGATAATCAACTGGTTGTGTGTGATATTAAAAATCTGTCTCTAGAATGGGTTGTGATGCGGTTGAAAAAACGAGTCAGAAGGACAAGTTTTTCAACCGCATCAAACCTAATTCGAGTGACAGATTTTTAATATCACACACAACCAGTTGATTATCCTATTTATTATATTCCTAGTTCACCTTACTTTACTCTATCTTCTAATTCTAATTACCAAGAATGGTACAATATGAGCAATAAAGGAAAAAAAGTAGTTCCGGCAAACATTCTAAAACTATATCGTTCCTAGTGATGATACCGTATTTATCATCGCTAATGGTGTTATTCACTGTGAAATCCTAGTAATTCACAGATAAGAATATAATAAATGGAGGATATTTGATTTTTTTCGGTGAAAGGTCGAAATTTATTTCATCGAGTGAACATCATCGGTAATATTTTCTTGAGTGGCACTACCGTATATACAGTTATCCACACTTGTACATATCTTATACTGGTATAAAATGCTGATGAAATCGCTGCTTCTTAATAAGTAGTATAATTACAGTAACTGCGCGGCCCGCTTGGCTGAACAACTTGGACTTTCCTTGCCCTTGCTAACTCCACTAACAAAAATTGAGTTGTGCTCTGTGAAAGGGGGAGGGGCTTAGTGCATCTGCGAAAAGTATCGACCCAGGTCAGCCTGCGCAGTCCACGCAGGCTGACTTAGGCCGAAACTTTTCGCTATTGGTCAATTTTCTGTATGTATAAGGACCAGTCTACCTAATGATTAAGTAGGTTGTTAAAAAAAATGGCTATTTTGGAACCCTTGTCATATCATGGCTTGCTTGGTATCATGTATTACGGAGATGTATTAAGTTCCCTTTTGCCAGATCATGCTTCAATTACATAATTGAACCATGCTCCGGCAAAAGGGGGCTTAATGCATTTCCGTGATGCATCACATTTAGCAAGTCATCACATACTTATGGATCCATAATAGCCACTTCTTTTAAAAATCGACTTAATCATGAGGTAGACTAGTCCTTGTACATACAGAAAATTGACCATAAGCGAAAAGTTTCGGCCCAGGTCAGCCTGCGCGGACTGCGCAGGCTGACCTGGGTCGATACTTTTCGCAGATGCATTAAGCCCCCTTTTCCCAGAGCATGGCTCATATACATGTACATGCATTTAATGTAATAGAAATTTTATTTTTCATTACACCATATAATTAAAGGTCAACTTCAGTGGAATATTTTTTTTTCAAAATCGGATAAAACTATGCTTGGGTAAGCTAAGAGAAAAAATCTTAGTGGTCTGTGATGCGTATATCGCGAGAAATAGAGGTATAAACTTTGGTTTTTCACCTGTCCACGGGTAGGAAACTTCATATTCGTGTTTCGGAGCCAATGGCTCCGATAAGAAAATGTTGTGTTGGTCTTCCGGCTCCGAAATTATCGGCTCAAAGCGACTCAAGAAACAGGTAGGCTTGTCATTCTTTGTACTTCTGCGTTCTAATCTCTTTGAAATTCGAAAAAAGGGAGAATACCATGAAATGCTGCGGTCTTTCAACCTGTTTTCTACACTACGGAAAGTTGTAGTAAGTTTTTAGTGTTGTCTGAATCATTTGTGCCATAGGATAACCGTAGCGAAATAATACGTCTAGGACCTAAAGTTAGGCTGATGTAGCCATTAAATTAGCAAATTAGAATTTTGATGTCCTAAAAGCGTGAATTATTGTGTTGAACTTTTCCATTCGCTACTGGGAAAGAATTGAAAAAAAAAATACAAATTTGACATAAATAAAGAAAAGCTCCAACTATGCGAGCTGGCGTTGAACTTGTGGACCGGCACCGAATATGTCGGTCGGTACCGATGTTTTAAGGCTTCCTGTCAAAATTTAGCTGGTGGTAAGAAATTGCTGCAGACATAAGCTCTGTTTTCCCGTTAATAACCTTCACCCCCAAAAGTTAACCCTTAGGATGCTAAACGCGACTCACTGGCCGTTTGCGGACAGTGTAGATCAAGATCAGACTGCACAGAACGTGCAGTCTGATCTTGGATCTACACAGTCCGACAAGGAGATACCCTCCCCCCCCCCCCCCGAAAATGACTTTGAAATAGCAACATTTTGGCTTTCACTATCGGCTTGAAAGTTTCATTTCAGTTATTTAGCAGGATAAAGGTTTACCACATAATTCTGACTTTTAACGACCTAGAGAAAGAAGAATTTTGAAAACATTGTGGGAAAGGGAGAAAATGCTGGTAACCAGCATTTGCTTCTTTTCCAACTATGTTTTGTACCCTTCCAAAGACAACTTCCAAGATGTTAGCAACATTGACTTTGGCGTCTACATATGTTTTCGGTTTGGACGAGTCTAAAATTTTATGGTAAAGGGATAAGGTGAACATTTGTTCGATGAAACATGACCGAATTTCTGTATAAAGAACTCATCAACTTTCTCACAACTGCAATTTGCTGTCAGATCATGGAATTTGTCTTGGAAAGGCCACATAACGGAGTACTCTCTCTCTCTCTCTCTCTCTCTCTCTCTCTCTCTCTCTCTCTCTCTCTCTCTCTCTCTCTCTCTCTCTCTAAAGATATTTCCTTTACTTAACAAAGTAAAGGAGCACACAGTGGAGCTCAACTTTTTGCCATCTATTAGGCTTTTATCCGTATGCTAGATTTGAATGTTTTATTCACAATTTACAAAACATCCCTATGGGTTTGTCTTTTTCAAAAGGAGACAGGGGTTCGCCAGTTTTTTATGTGTAATAAATACTTATATTAATTCAGGTTATCTTTATTCGCTGTAGCAAACAGATTGAATTGAAAGACTATTTAGAAAAAGTTACAGACGCCCGCCTGTCTCTGAAACCAAAGAAACACATAAATTCTGTTTAAAAAATGAAATGTTTGAGTACTTTATCCCCACATCTATATATAGAATCAAAAGGCTAAGCCCTGGAAACCCGTATTGGTATGTTGGTAGACGTAGCCCGGGGGTGCTAACTGTTTAACCTATCAAAACAAAAGAATGACTATTATACTTACCCGATACCGAATATGAATTTTTTTTTTTTTTAAGCAGCATATTTCTTCAAATTAATCAGCTATTTATCCATTATTTTATCCGTTCCGCTATCTTATTATTTTATATTTATTCATTAGCCTACCCTTAAAAGCTCTGTCTGTCTGTCTGTCTCCACCAGGCTCTAACGTCGGACAGAGTCTAGTGGCTTTGAAAGGATCTTATGCAAAATATTGGTGAAAAGAAACTACAGGATAGGTGCACTGGTCGCCTCGATGTGACTGAAATTAAATTAAAATGGCACTGATCAGCACTTTCTCCTTTTTTCACAATGGTTTCCACCCTATCAAAGACAAAAATCTTTCTTTTAGCTACACTTATTTTGTCGTCTGCACATGCTTTCAATTTAGTAGAGCTCAAAGTGTTTCCATTTGGTAAGGAGTTAACACGTCTTATAAACTCTTGACCAAACGACAAAGTGTCACAATAAAATCATTGTCCAAATTGGAAGTATTTGCAGACGAAAGAAAACTGTTTCTCAAAAACTGAAGTAAGGATGGTGAACATGGTAGGAAAAGGAGAAAATGTCGGTTACCAGCATTTTCTCCTTTTCCACCATATTTTCAAACGGATTCTTCCTCAGAGTCATGAGGTCAGGGACCGTGTGAAAAAAGAGATAATATCCATAAGATCATTACCAGTAAGAAACAAAGTAAAAGAAAAAAAAAAACCCAAATATGTTATTTCAAAGTTACATATCTCACTATCGGATAGTGTAGATTCAAGATCAGACTGCACGTTCTGTGCAGTCTGATCTTGATCTACACTGTCCGCAAAAGGTCAGTGAGTCACGCTTAGCAGCCTTAGGGTTCAATGTTTCTCGTTTTACAAGTGTGCTGCATTTAATTCTTTTAGCTCTAGAGAAATACAATTTGAAGAAAGATTTTTCATCTTTTCATCTTATATGCTCGAATAAACATGCGGACGATATACCTGTATATCCAAGTACAGACTGCACGTTCTGTGCTGTCTGGTCTTGATCTATACCGTCCACAAAACCTCTTGTTAACCATTTACCTCAAATTTCCGAGTTTTAACGACCTCCAGGAAAACGGGCCTTTGAAAAAAAAAATGTGGGAAAAAGAGAAAACGCTGGTAACCAGCATTTTCTCCATTTCCCACAATGTTTTCCTCACTTCCAAAGGCATATTTCAGTTTTTGAGTCGCGTTTAATTTTTTTCGTCTGCAAAAGCTCTCAACGTGGACAAGTCTAAAATTTTGTCGCCTGGTAAAGAGTAAAATGGTGTTTTACGCCACTTTCAACATTATTTCAGTCATATCGAAGCAACAGCTCACATATTCATGAGCCATGCTCTGGCAAAAGGGGGCTTAATGCATCTCCGTGATCCATGGTACCAAGCAAGTCATCACATACTTCTGGATCCATAATAGCAACGTTTTTAAACAACCGACTCAATCATGGGGTACAATGGTCCTTGGACATACAGAAAATTGACCTAGAGCGAAAAGTTTTGGCCTAGGTCAGCCTGCACGGATTGCGCAGGCTGACCCGGGTCGATACTTTTCGCAGATGCATTAAGCCCCCTTTTTCACAGAGCATGGCTCTCATGTAAGCTCCAGGTTTCATCTGTAGGCTAAAGCTCTGAAGTGTCTTGCCGAAGGACACTCCCACTCAAAGCACAGTGCTAACGGCGAGGCTCGAACCTAGGACCTCCAGTTTTAGAGCCCTTTGCCACTGAGCCACGCAGGAAAACATTTATTCTTACCAAGACAAATATCATTATTTGTGCTACTTTCAATTTTTCCCTCTGCAGATGCTTTCAGTCTGTATAATTCTGTTATTTTGTTAAACTGAAGTCTTCATTCGGAGTGCGTCACGATGCTTTAAACTCGCTCAGGCCCCTGAAAACGTAATAGGGAAAAGGAGATATTGTTTGTTGTGCAATTTTCTCTTTTTTTTTCCCCAGAATGTTAAAAGAAACTTTTGAGTCATGCACTGGCAAAAGGGGGTTTAAGTAAATTTTTGCGATTTCGCGAATTTGAAAAATTCGTAAACATGTCTGTTGCGTATTTTACCACAAGTATACCAATAAACAGCGAGTGTCTTGAATTCGCAAACAATTCCGTACGCAAAATGTCTGTAATGGAAAATTCGCAAATTTTCCAACACGCGTATGTATCCACGTATACAGTAACCATTCATCTCCGTGATCCATTATACCAAGAAAGACATCACATAACTATGGATTTGTAAAATCAATTTTGCCTATCAACTAACTGAATCATTAGGTAGACTGGTCTTTTGACAAGCAGAAAATAACAAAAGGTTTCGACCCATATCAACCTGTGCGAACATAGCAGGCTGACATGGGTCGCCATTTTTAGCAGATGTATTAAGTACCCACTTCACAGAGTATGGCTCATTTCAAATGTCGAAAAGGTTACGGGTAGGAATTTGCATTCCGATGCCAACTTGTTGCTGGTTTCAGGTTTCTGGTGTTTCTGGTGCTGTAAATTTGTTGGTATTTTTCCTTTTCGTTCGTCTATTTGTTTGGTATTCCTCGGTATTTTCTTCATTTATACGGCCTCTCTCTCTCTCTCTCTCTCTCTCTGTCTCTCTCTCTCTCTCTCTCTCACTCTCTCTCTCTCTCTCTCTCTCTCTCTCAGTTATGTGAAACACAGATGTTTAATCATTAGACTGACTTAACCATTGATTTCTTGCTCCATATATGCCTGAGTGATATACCAATAGTAATAGGCCACGTGAGCATGATTTAGGCAGACAGACCGACATCTTCAGTCTTCTCCTGGCTCGAGACAGTACTAAAACTCGGTACTTGGCATACGAAAGGGCTTTTGTGACGAAAAAATGTCGCATTCCAGCATGAGGGAAGACAAGGGAAGTCAGCTTCAGAGCAAAACAACCGATATATGAAAGCCGAAATAAACGTGTGTCTCATATTTCCCACGTCACTTCCGTTTTTGCGAAGAATCTTTAAACTCGCACAGGTGTACAAACCGCATTTATGCTTTTAACTCGCTTTTTACGAAAGATATTGAAATAAGGCTTTCAATTTTCAGATTTTTTTCATTTTAGAAGTCTTGTATCAAAAAATATTACATTGAAGTTGACCTTTAATACTGTTCCACAAATCCGGTTTTCAGGACTTTTAGTCCTTTGATTAGACACACATAGACTGATATACTCTTATATACAATAAAGTGTAGTTCTCTGAATTTTTGCTTTTTTTAGAATTGATTTTGTTATGTTTCTTTACAGTTATATTGAAAGATATGATAAAAGGAATATTACAACAGTCTGCGTTTATGCGTGGTCGGATCATGTCTCGTTGCGTGTGTAAAGAGGTGCCTATCAGATGAGACCGAAGGTCGAATGCAATGCATTCGACCTTCGGTCTCATCTAATACGCACCCCTCTACACACGCAACTCTTCATGGTTTGACCAGAAATGTAGACCGTTGTAATATTCCATATTTATTCTGACAAGAATTCTTATATTCAGAATGACATGAATTTTTTATCAGCACAAAGATCATAATTACCATATTTTTCGTCTGTAACAGGTCGTCAAGGCAACGGGATAGGTATGAAGATAATTGGCGGAAAATCTGCTCCAGGGAACCCGGATGTCGGAGCTTATGTGGCCGCCATTTATAAAGGGGGCGTGGCTGACCAGCTGCATGGGGAGGTAAACGAAGGTAAATTTTTTTTTTCTTTTTTAACTGACCCAAATAAGGTTGGGAGAGAGATACGTCATCTACGGACTGTTTATCACTGCTCATTAGATGCCGAATGTCAGAAATTTCTTCCTCATGTTTTCCTTTAAAGATGCACCCTTACAGCCAGAGAGCAAACAAACCCTGTTACAACTTTACAATGTGTAGAAACTAGATAGCCGTGTAAACGTAGATAAAAAATCGATATGAGGTGTATGTGATAAAGAGACGCCAGGAATTTGTCTTCGATTTAAACCGGAAACTGGTTGTTATGTCTATGGCAAGCCGCAATAGAATGAAATGCATTTTCTATCCATCGTAATCTGTGCAACCTTGTAACCGTCAGGGGCAACATTTGGCACGAAGGTACAAGAATGATTATAATTTCATAAAATAAAGATAAAATTGGTTACAAAACTGGATGAAAACGAGTAAAGATGCACCTTTAAAAACACTTTATCAAACGTCAAAATTTCAGACCTGTACATAGCGAAAGCAATTGCAGACGACAAAATAAATGTGGTTCGAACAATGGAATTTGTCTTTGAAAGGTTGGAAACGCTTTGAAATTTCTCCCTTAGCCACAGTGTTTTTCTAAAATGGTCTGGTGTAAAATCTCCTGGTCCAATGTAAAAACTCGTCTTTCAGTGGTAATGTAATACTAATTTTTATCGACTAATATATGTACAGGAGACCAGATATTGGAGTGGAATGGTATAGAACTGACCGGAAAGTCCTACGAGGAGGTCCAACAAATCATTTCACAGCCAAACGGAGAGATCGAGCTGGTTATCAGACCGTAAGTGCTTTGATCTTTATCAACTAATTTGCTTTTTGCAACACGTTTTTACGTATTGTAACGGAACTTCTTTAGAAAATATTGTGGCAAAAGAAAAAAGTCTTGTGAGGGGAAATTTCTTCTTTGGGTACTATGTTTCATTTGTATTCTTAGTATTAAATTTAAGATCACAATGTTATTATTGTTCGTATATTAATATACACATAAACAATGTAGGCTTTTATATCGTCTGCTGAAATTTATCCATGGACGCAATGTATTTTCTCCAAAAGAGAAATCTATTTTTTGGCTAAACATTGATGAAATATTCTGCGTTTATTTCTTGTCTTTTTCTTGTTTTAACTCCACATCAAAAAAAAAAAAAAATCATTCCGCTATTTCCCTTGAAGTAAATGTATGCTTCCAGAATTGTATAGATCGTGTATTGAAACTTAAAGTAATACAATATTAGTCTTTTACTAGTTTCCTATAAAAACCAATGCAGACCCTTTTTTTTGACGCCAGACTTTTTATTATCAAGTAGAAATACATAGAAATTACAATGCGTGATCCTTTTCATATTATTCGCAAGAGAGTATGAAATTTACTACCTATTTTTCTAGAGACGAAAGAAAACCTAGAGATGAAAAAAAAAAACCTACTTTTCTATCCTATTACAGAGAATTAGCGGACACACACCCATTCTTTCAGGACTTCACTGATAAAATATACTGAAAAAGCAAGTGGACTTTCTCAATAAGGAAAACGTACTTCAGTATTACAATTTTAAGGATTTTTTGCCACAGTATTCCGCAAAGAGTAGACAGTGTAGATTCAACGTCAGACTGCGTGTTTTGTTCAGTCTGCTTCTGATCTACATTGCCCAGAAAAGGCAGTCTGATCTTCATTTCCTTCATACAAAATCAACTAAAATTGTGTTGAGCACTCTGAGGGTTTATAAACTATCTCTCATTACAATTACTACTACTACTTCTTCTCCTGCTACTACAACTTCTCCTACTCTTACTGCATCTTCAGGGTACTCAATGAAAGACGGGTTTTGGGTGATACCACAGGGCAAGCACCAAGTTGTCATTCCTCATACGACAACATTGAAAGTGACGAAGATTCCTGTAAGTTGTTCGCTTGGTTTGTGTTTTATGCCATTTGCTTGGTGTTTTTATGCCGTGCACATATTACGAAATTCGGGAGTTCCTTCACCATTAGTGCGTGTACTGCTCTTTCAAAGCCACTGGCTGCTTTACACATGTAAATAAAGCCTGGAAGATGTTAAGCTGCGAAACTGGAATGAATCTTGTAATGCCGACATTCATCAATCTACCCACTATTTGTACTAGCAAACCCCAAATAATTAACTCTGTCCGCCACCATTGAGATACAAGGTAAGCTTAAGTAAATTAAAAACACAAAAAACGAATGACGATATAAATAGAGGATAATCAACTGGCTGTGTGTGTATTTAAAAACTGTCACTTGAATGGGGTGTGATGCGGTTGAAAAAACGAGTCCGAAGGATGAGTTTTTTTAACCGCATCAAACCCCATTGGAGTGACAGATTTTTAGTGTCATACACCACTAGTTGTTTATCGTATTTATTATATTCCTAATTCACCCTTTTTTATTCCTATAATTATCAAGAATGGTACAATTTGAGCAATATAGGAAAAAAGTAGTTCTGGCAAACATTCTAAAACTATATTGTCACTAGTGATGATATTATAATTATCATCACTAGTGGTGTTATTCACTGTGAAATTCCAGTAATTCACTGATAGGAGCATAATAAAAGCAACTATCTTAAAAACAGAAGATTTCTACCATCGATCTTTGTTGTTGCTGTTGTTGTTGTTCACTTTTCCGGAAGCAAACTTGAATCTCTCCCTTATACCAAACAACCCCATGTTGTGGCAGTCTTAAGGTAGAAGCTTTTTAAACTTATACTTATTGTGAAAAGAAGAGAAACTGTTTGAATCCTATATGAGTAACAATTAATATGTCTTCTGCAAATGCGGACAATATGGACAAGACAAATATTTTGATGACAGGGAAAGAGTTAAAACCATTTGGTTAAGCCAATCAGAAACCGCGTTACTTTCAAATTTGGAAAAGTTTTGAGAACAAGATTATGAGTTTTATTTAAAATGGTTGCTAAATAGGGGCGCTGGCTCGATTTCATCTGGCAGAGCAATGGCCATATAAGCAACGCACTACAGAGCAGACAGTGTAGAACAAGATCAAACTGCACAGAACCTTCAGGCTGATCTTTCGTCTACACTGTCCAATAAGGAGATTCCCCCCCTTTCAAAATAACTTTGAATTGGCAGAGTTAAGGTTCTTACTATCGACATTGAAGTGTAATGTTTACATATTTAGCAGGCTAAGGGTTAACTGTGTGCCTTGTTTTTACTGTTATAGCTGTCAAAGGTAAAGTCACAGCAGTCGGAGTCGATCCGAATCAGCTGGCTGCTAAACTTGAAGGTATCGAAGAAGACGAGTCGCCGAGTATTTCTCATTCTTCCAGTCAACATGACTACAATACAGCCAGCGCCTCGTCCGGCTGTAGCTCACCTCTATCTGAACCCACGTCCACCTCATCAGATCAGCGGCAACACAACCGACGGACAGCGGCACACCCATCCGTATGTGTGGTGCCACCAGCCCGAAAAGGAAGCCCTAGGGGTCACAGACCTGCGCCATCTTATCCACCGCCTCCCTACTCCCCACCGTCGACTGAGTTCCGGAAGGGTACCGCAATACAAGTCCAATCGAACCTCGCCCCTGGACGCTCAAATCAGTCCTTTAAATCCGGGAAGTCTACGTCACCAACGGTGGACAGTTTATTAAATAATCAGAATAAACCCATGTCACCGGAAGTATCCGAACATAGTAAAAAACTCAATCTCTTGGACAATAGCAGGAAGAGTGAACATGTGAAACATAGAGCAAGCGAGCGACAGGCGAGGAAAGATCATGTGGAAACGAAAAGGAAAGAAGTTCGAGAACAAGCCAGCTCGTTTGATGACTTTTTGTACATGTCCCAACATGGCGGTGGCGAGGAACCGAAGCCTGTTCACCACCAATCGCCAAAAAAGTCCTTGTCGGTCTCAACCTCGGAGTTGGCGAAACGGAAAGGTGGAAACCGAGATATGGAAGTTGAAGACGATATTAAGAAGGTATCTTAAAATCTGTTTGTCTGTCTGCCCCATCCTCCCCCTCAGTCTTTGTGTGTTCACTCTTTTCCACACAATCCCGAGTTTTAAAGACCCTGAGGAAGAAAGCGTTTAAAAACATTGTGGGAAAACGAGAAATTGCTGGTAATCAGCAGTTTCTCGTTTTTCTCAATGTTTTCTATCCTTTCTTAATTGAATTTCAAATTTTGACCCTCATTTATTTTTTTGTCTGCAGATGCTTTCAATTTGGACTCGTCTAAAATTTTATCGTTTGGTAAAGAGTTAAAGACTCTCTTTCTCTCTGCTCTCCTGACTGACTCTCTGTCTGTTTCTACCTGTCTCTCTTTTTCTGTCTTACTCCCTCTGGCTCGGAGTCTAGAGTTGGGACAATTATACCTAGATGACTCTTGCGGCATGTCAATCCATTTTGACAAATCTCCCTACTACAGTTTTAAATCGATTGATTTCTGTTTATTTATTGTCGCCACACGTTGCCCATATAGGCAACGCCCCCAGAAGAGTGTTAGTTTTATTACGGGGAATAGTGTAGGATAGAGAACGAAACCACCCTGAGTTACGCCTGGTTGCCGAACGTGTTTAGAGTATAGCACCCTCACACGGCACCTGTCTCAGACTCATTCATTTTATGGTCTAACCACATTTCAAAAGACTAACTATCTTTACCAGTCGTATCATGTGCAATTTTAACTTTTAGGCTGCCAAGACAAATCAAGGCCTTTTTGCGGCCTATGAAGATTAAGATCAGACTGCACGGCAGTCTGATCTTGGATCTACACTGTCCGACAAGAAGACATTTTGCCCCGAAAAATAACATTGGAATCGTAATATTTTGGTTGTTTACTGTTGGCTGGAAAGTTTCATTTAACTTAGCTGCTTAAGGGTTAATTAAGCCATGTATAAAGGGAGGTAATAGGTTAGTGCAGTACACAATCAAGTTTTTTATTATCCATTGCAGTCCAACCTGGGTTTTAGCAGAGGAGACAGACAGATGGGCGACATACAGGTAATCTGGGATTTTGAACGTTTGAAAATAAAAGCAGTACGGAATATCATGTTACGTAACTTTCCTGGTACTTGTATTTACTTCGAGCAACGTGAAAATATTTGATATTGTGCGACACCGAAGGTCGAGCTTGATGTCAAAAATTTCTTACACTGCGACAAATAAATGCAAGCACCAGGAATGTTACTACACCGATAATATTCCTTTTATTATATACCTTCAATTTTAAACGACAAAATTTGCAAATATTGACTTTTTATTCGAAAACGGGGATTAACTTCGTTTTTATGAATGGCGGATGAGTATTATAGCGTAACATTTTGTCAAATCAAATTGCAAATCATTACATACGTGTATACCGCGCGTGAGATACGTCATCGTACCATATTTGGAATCGTATTTGACACTGTTAAGATATGGATTGTTTTCGTGTGTGATGTTTTATCCTCCTGAGATGCATGTATTTGAGCCTGAAAACTTTCAGGAACATATTCAATAGATAGTTACTAGTATTTCAAGCTGTCTTTGACTGAGACCAACAATAGTCTTTAGTTCACACAGTAGAATTACAATTATTCGATATTTGCTTGAAAATGTATCCATGTGTTCCCATATGGCTTGCAACACGCGAAAAGGGGCATTCGGACATTGCGTAAATTGTCGTCTCGGATCAGCCTGCGCAGTCCGCACAGGCTAATCCGAGACGGCACTTTACGACTACATTTGATTTTGTTATTCAGTAGACTTGCGCAAAACAGAAAATTACATTAAAACGGAAAGTGTCGTTTCGGATTAGCCTGCGCGAACTGCGCAGGCTGATCCGAGACGACGCTTTACGCAAATGTCCGAATGCACCTTTTCGCGTGTTGCAGGCCATATAGTTTCACCAGCGCTGGTTGACGGCTCTAAGGTATCTTCTCAAAGGAAACCTCTACCTGACTAGTTTAGCCGGAGGGAATCAAACCTGGACTGCCTGGGCCCATATTCACTGGCTAATCTAAATTGCATTATTAATTTAGACCTAAAAAATCTTACTGGTTAAACTATTTTAAAAAGTATCGCAAATTCTGATTGGCTAAACCATTTTAGATAGTAACTCAATTTCTGCCTGGCTATACCAAATTGTTCAGCAAATTAGGAATTGCGTACTTTACTGAATTCAGTGGCATGTGTAATTATGTGCTCTGACCACAGTGATATGATCTAAGCTGTTAAAACCGGCGTTAAACTCCAATTCAAACAAATACTAAATTTAGACGATTCTTGGGGTGTCACGTATGTTATTTTGTTCGTCTGTTGCACTGTTTCAGTTACGGTTACGTCACGATGATAACAGTTACGTGTTTACTGTCAATGTGATACAAGCCAGAAATCTTCTACCTAAAGATATCAACGGGTTGTCAGATCCATTTGTGAAAATATATCTACTTCCGGGCAGAAAGTAAGTGAACCATTTGTTTTCTTACTGTAGTGCTTCGGTCTATATTCTGGACCATGCTCTGTGAAAAGGGGAAAGCATCTTTGTAATACACTATACCAAGGAAGTTGCCACATAAGACGGATCTATTTTACGTAAACTGACTTAACCACAAGGTAAAATGAGATAAAATGGTCCTTTATTATGCAGAATATTTACCAATAGCAAAAAGTTTAGACCAAAGTCAGCATTTTATCCTTTTCATACAATATTTTCATAAGCCATCTTCTTCAGGGGCGTTAAAACTCGGTATTGTGTGGTAAAGGATTAATATAATTGAGCGATGCTCTGGCAAAAGGGGGCTTAATGCATCTCCGTGATCCATGGTACTAAGCCAGCCATCACATACTTATGGATCCATAATATCCACTTTTTTTAACAACCAACTTGATCATGAGATAGACTTGTCCTTGGACATATAGAAAATTGACCAATAGCGAAAAGTTTCGGCCCAGGTCAGCCTGCGCGGATTGCGCAGGCTGACCTGGGTCGATACTTTTCGCAGATGCATAAAGCCTCCTTTTTACAGAGCATGGCTCATATAATTTTTTACGCCCATTATGTTGAGAGCTTCTAAAAATAAACCATTGCATTTTTTCCCATGATGCTTTCCATGCTGTTTTGAATTGGCTTAGGTTTTGTTTCAAATAAAATAGGACGAGCCCGCATAGCTCAGTAGGTAGAGCGTAGGACTCGTGAACGTGATGTTTCGGGTCGCTTAAGGGTGTGGGTTCGATCCCCACGGCTGGCCATCTAAAATTACTAATAGTCTTTCGGTTAGACGTTAAACCGAGGTCCCGTGTGACGGTGCTATACATCGAACACGTTAAAGAACCAGGCGTAACTTAGGATGGGTTTCGTCCTGTATCTGCCCTATCCCCCGTAACAATACTAACAGCCTTCAGGGGGCGTCGCCCATTTGGGCAACCGGTGGCGACGATAAATAAACGCAAATTCAATCATTCAAATAAATTAAAGCGGCCAGTGCACATTTCCGTGCGTGCCAACTACCGTTGACGGGACCAACTCGGGCGGACCTTGATAGTCCCTGATGATCAAACTTTAGTTTATGTTAGAGTATCTTACGGATACTTGATTTCTTTGTCATCATCATCATCATCATCGTCGTCGTCGTCATCATCATCATCATCATCATCATCATCATCATCATCGTCGTCGTCGTCGTCGTCATCATCATCATCTTCTTTATCAAATTTAACCCAATTATTATTCCTACAGTTCAGAGAATAAAAGAAGAACCAAGCATATATCCCGGACTTTAAACCCGGAATGGAACGAAGAAGTTAGATTTACGGACGTTCACAAAGAGGAACTACGTAATAAAACGTTAGAAGTCACTGTATGGGATTATGACAGGTTTAAAGCGAACGACTTTCTCGGTGAAGTGGTGTTAGACCTATCAGGTAGAGGAATTTAATCGATTTTTCTGCGTAGCTGAATACACTGGCTTTTGACCTACTTTTTGGTATTAATACATTCGAATGGATAAATAGTAATTTTCGATTGGTCAAAAATGTACCAGCATTTTCTCCTTTTTCCCACGGTGTTTTTAAAAGCCTTCTTCCCCAGAGTCGATGAATACACGGGAGCATCTGGTACAGGGTTTACCCATTGCCCGTTGAAACAAATGTAAAGTGGCGACTTTGTTAACATCCTTTTGAAGTAGGGATGCATGCCATGATATGCATGATACATAATGGATTAATGTTTAAATACACTGTTACGAGAACTTTTTTCCTTCTGCAATGATGTTTTCTGAGGAGTCATCTGTTTCAAGACGCAAAAAGTCGTCTTCAAGTGGAAATATAGGTGAAGAGCCGTGATTTATTAACTGTTTTAATTCGATGATTGTGAAATTTTCGGAAATTCTTCCGAAATTCGGAAATGCAGATTTACAAGAAGTTTTGTGAGAGTTATTTCCCTTGTTCAAGGATATTTTTTTTTTTAAGTTGCTACTTTTATCTTCAATCGGGGTCCTGCATGGCTCAGTGGTGAAGTGTGGGACTCGTAACCTGGAGGCCCTAGGCTTGAGCCGCACTGGATCCACTTGGCCCTTGTGGAAGTGTCCTTGGGCAAGACACTTCAGAGCCCTAGCCTAGTAATGGTAACACCCAGAAAAAAACATGAATATGTATGCTGTCGTCGTGATATGACTGAAATAATGTTGAAAGCGGCGTAAAACACCATTCAGTCAATCAGTCTTATCTTCATTCTCTTCATTTGTGTTCATGTCGTGACACTAATGTAGGTCTGTTTCAACTATTTACAAACGGTAACCACTTAGACTGGTCCATGTTAACGCTTAAAGTGCCTTTCACGACTATAGTTGCCTTTGCCTTTCCGGCCAATGAAGATCAAGATCAGCCTGCACGAAACGTGCAGTCTGATCTTTGATCTACACTGTCCGCTGTGCCTAGACATTCCAGAAAAAAAGCAGCATTGGAAATGATTTTATCAGGGTCTTCTTTCTAGAGTCAGAATCTTTATTTTATTTGTTCGGTGCTCTAGGACTAAAATCATTACAAAGCACAAATGAATTATGGCTCAGACGATGAAATTTATTATCGATATGTAAGGAAACATCGCGAGAAAGCGCAAAGTATGCTGGTTAACAATATTTTCTTATTTTTCCGACAATGTTTATATCTTCTTCTTCTTCTTTCTTCTTCTTCTTCTTCGTCGTCGTCGTTTTCTTCTTCTTTTTCTTCTTCTTCTTCAGGATAGTGTAAGGACGGGATAAGTCAATCTTAGGTTATGCCATACTATTTTCAAGAGATGACTGACATTTGTGCATCATCGCATTTTCAAAGCGATGAATTTATCATTTACTATAATAATTATGCAGCAGAAAATGCATTTCAGGACAAGTTTCCAAATAGTTTTTTTTTTGTCATTTATCATTCTATTATAGAAAATGCATTCCTTGACGAAATTTCTAGTTTGTACCCCTCAGTATGACTCATTTACGTTTTTTATCATTTATCATTGTTTAACAGAAGATGCATTCCTGGATAATTTTCCCCACTGGTACCCCTTATGTGCTCACGACGATAGCAAAGGTATAGAGCTACCTCAACCCACTGTGTTACCCCCTCAACCCTCGAGTCGCGTGCAGGCAGGCTCCCCGAGAGCCCAGTCGAAGGACAGGGTACAGAAATCTGTACAAAATGTAAGTCAATGTTTGTTTCATGGAACAAAAGCAGTTACTATACCTAATCAAAACTCACACCCCCATAAATACTATTAATGCTGGGGATGCGAACGAATACAAAAACATGTATTCAAATATTCCTTTTCAATATCGAATGTATTCGAATATTCGATTCAATAATTCTAGAATTTTGTTTGAGTGTCCGAAATATGAATGTCTGGTTACTGGCACACTCAGAGGCAGACGTTGATCTGAAAGTATCAAATCAAACATACGACATTTTTTCATATCCTTTCAAAGGCAAATTCCATTGTTTGGGCAATTTTTAATTTGTTGTCTGCAAATGCTTTTAGGCCTATAAAGTTTTGTCTGCTGGTCAAGAGTTCAAATAGGCCGTATTCATGAAAGATAATCGTCACATGAACACATGAACAGACCATGCTATAGTACTATACCATAACACTTTATCTCAAGTCCACTAGTATCACTAGAACTTCCATTACTACTGCAACTACCTGCTGTTATTACTTCTAATAATTATTAGAATTATGATAATAAGGATAATAATATTAGTAATGATTATGATATTAATAATACATTTAGTCTTAAAGGATGTCAGTCTTTTTTTTTTGTCGGGAAAAATCTCACCGTATCGGACAGTGCAGATTAAGATCAAACTGCACAGATCAAATACCCGCAAAAGGGCATTGTGTTGCGCTTAGCAGCCAAGGGGTTAAAGCCATTCATCTGACGTTCGATATTAGCTCTCAGAAATTATCATTTTTTTCTATTTTCCATTTGTGTTGCTGTTTTCAGGCTGGTGTAAGAAACGACCGGATACGATCTGGTCTCGGAAGACGGAGGCGATCCTTTGATACCTTACAAGATGTAGATAGTAAGTTCGAACCCATTACATCTGCTTAAAATGTTCAACTCTTTACCACACAATCCCAAATTTTAACGATTCTGACAGAAAAGGCTTTGGAAAACATCTTTGGAAAAGGAGAAAATGCTGGTTATCAGTATTTTCTCCTTTTTCAACCATGTTTTCTACCCATCCAAAAAGGGAATCTCACATTCGAGCCAAAATTAGTTTGGTTTGTTGTCTTCAAATGCTTCCAACAAATTACAGTCGTTTTTTCGTTTCGTATGTGGGTAACTTACCCGGTTTTATTCAAGGAATGAAGAGATTTTTTTTTCTTGTTTTTATGCAGGTTGAGAAAAAGATACAACTGTGTCCGTATTCATCATTCGTTTTTTTGAGCATTTATCGTCTTATTCCAAATTTAGAAAGTAACACAACTTCTGATTGGCTACACCATTTGGTTTAGCCAGTCAGAAGATGTGTTACTTTCAAATTTAGAACATTCTTGAGAATAAGACAAAAACTGTTCATATGGATGGTTGGTAAATACCGAACCAGATCACACGTAATGAAAGCCGATACTCTTTGTAATTTGTTTTGACCGTTTTCTAACACACAGGTTATGATTGTAGAACTTTTATCTTTTCCCTCTTTTCTACAGCCCCTGAGATATGGACTATATAATACGTTAGAATACAAAACACGTGAAGTTTGCAGATCCTCAATATGAACCAATGAGCAGCTTGGCCTATCTTAATGTTCTTTTCATTGAGCTATGAAAAAGTATTTCGGCCAATCAGAACATATCAGTATAGATGAAAAAAACTTATATGAATTGTATGTTATATCATTTCAGAAGTATGATAGCATTGTTTTATAAACTCCACATTTGTCATCCTAGAGAAATGGCAAGCTGGTATCAGCTATCATGTAAGTATTGCATCTTTCATACTATTTTGCGACAGTTGACCAACGATAATTACAATTTATGAGATATTCTTTTCTAATATGAAGGTATTTCAAACACGCGAGGGACGAGTGATGTCAACAGAACTTGTTTATCATTTTGAAGCATTTGATAGTGAAGAAACGGACTAACTGATAATATGAGGTTATTTAACATGCTTTGGTACAATACTGAATTCAATTGGATGAGTACACTGCAGAACCAGTCTATATTTTGGAAGAGGCGACAGCCGAGTCCAAAATATAGACTGGTTCTACAGCGTACGAATCCAGTTGAATTCAGTATTATACCCAAGCATGTTAAATGACCTCTTTATTTCACACTTCCGTATTGACTTTAAGGTAGACGACAAGTATAGGGCCATTTCATTTTAAATAATAAAAAAAAAAACAAAGCATATCAAAAGAGGGTTTTGAAATTGGATTTTTGGCAACGGACTTCGGTAGACTACTCTTCCGGTCAAATATCGATATTCGGGACTCTAGCCTCGTTTTGAAAAATTCATATTAGACTCTTGCCTCGTTCTGAAAAATCCATATTGGACGCTACAGCGTCCGATATGGAATAAGATATTCTGTACTCACGTGGTAGTATTAGAGCGATTTCATTGAACGTTAAATTGTAGGTGTGAAATAATACTTGTTATTTCCAAAAGTGGAACTCTTCAAGTTAAAGGCGCGTTTAGTCCTACTCCCGGGACCATGTTTGCACAAAAATCAATGGCATCATATACATGTATGAGTGCAATCAAACGCAGCCGTCTAACGGTGCAACATTTCCTTGCGATGCAGTGTCTACCAAGGATATTAACTCTTTACCAAACGACAAACTTTTGGAATAGACCAAAATTGAAAGCATTTGCAGATGTAAAACTAAATGTAGCTTAATTGATGATTTCTGTCTTTCATAGGGTTGATATATTTGTTGATATCTTTCCACTTTGCCTTTGGAAGGGTAGAAAACATTGTCGGAAAAGGAGAAAATGCTGGTTACCAGTATTTTTCTCCTTTTCCCACAATGTTTTTGAAAGGTTCCTTCCTCAGGGTCGTTAAAACTCGGGATTGTATGGTATATGGTCAATCTTTCGTCTGCAAATGCTATCACTTTGAAAAAGTCTTATATTCTGTCCTCTGATAAGGAGTCAACTATTTGTTCATTTCAGATACATTCACATTTCACGTAGCCCAGTAGCCACTAAACAAACAAGATCGTAAGGCAAGCCAAGGGAATAGAAGGGATGAAAAAGAAAACATTGTGACAGCCGCAAAATGGATTAACCGTTTACCAAAGAAATCCAGTGTTTTCATGACCCTGAGATATAAATTTTAGAAGACATTGTGAAAAAAGTACATTTGAGCCAGATTTATGCATTTCTGTGATGCATTATATCAAGCAAGTCATCACATACTTATGGATCTAAAATCCATTTTGTCTAACAACTGACTGAGGCATGAGGAAGTGTGGTCCTTAGACATGCAGAAAACTTACAAATAGCAAAAAGTGTCGATCCATGGCAGTCCACGCAGGCTGAAATGGGTTTAAACTTTTTGCAATTGCATTAACCACCCTTTTCACAGTGCATGGCCCAATAGTATCTTCTATAATTTTAAAGACATATAGGAACTGCTTTCATGTAGAATCTTTCTATCTGTTAGGAAACGTAGTTGTTCACTTAGAAATGCGATATCTGTACATAAGTGCACAATCTTGAGCAAAGTAAAACGATTTTACTTTTGCCCCCTTTTTTTTATTCTTTTAACGAACAATAATATAATTAGAGGATATTTTTTCTTTCGATGAAAGATAAAAATTTATTTCGTTGAGTGAACATGATCGCTAATATTTACACAAGCGGTGCGCAGCCACTCGTGTAAATATTACCGATGACGTTCACCCGATGAAGTAAATTTCGATCTTTCACCGTAAAAAAACAAATATTATATCTATTTCATGCTTTTAACCCATTTTTTTTGAGGGGGGGACTTACATAAAAATCCAGTACATCTGTTTCTGTAATTTCACGTGGCGTACCCTCTGCGCATAACAACGCGTTACAATATTACATAAAGCGCGAGAAATGTAGGTTAAATTACGTCATATTTCCATCTGGTTAAATGGCACGCGCTGTTTACCTAGGTATCTAGTGCGCGGGAACTACTGTTTCTGCCTTCAATTGAAGAGTTAAAAAATAAAATCGGTACTTTTTACTGGAAGTAACCATAAAATATCAAACAACATTCTACCGTTATATCTCGATAAACTACTGAAAAGCATGAAATAAAATTTGTTGTAGTTTCTAAAGTAAGTAAGGTATGACCTTGTTAAATATTAAGATAAAACATGCCTGTTGAATTTACAAGTACTTGAATATCGGTTATCATATCGATTAATGTAAAGCGGCAAAATATTTCCAAAATTCTCACGGGGAGGGGAAAGGGGGGGGGGGGGTGAGAAGCCGTATTTACGAATGTCTTAATTGCGTCCTCGGTCTAGTTCTCCTGAAAAATTTCCTAAATTTCAAAGAAACCGGAAACTCACAGAGCAAAATGTCAAATGGCGGGAAAAAGAAAAAACTATTCAATGCTAAGTTTTTTTTTTTCACCATAATATTTAATGGCCATCTGCTACAGTTGGCCATGAAATATTTATTATTTTAAGGGATTTGCAAGCCCCATAATCGCTGAAAAAGGAGAAAAATGGAAAGATAATATAAAACAGACGTTTTTGTCGATAGAAGTCAAATCTTTAAAATTATGAGCCTGTTTTGTGACTGAAAAGCATATAAATATTAGACTTTGTAAACCAAGACAGATGATAGTTTTCACCAAGCATTCATAAAAAAACACTCTTGGTCTAGTTCTCAAGAAACCATATCCATTAGCCAATCAGAATTTGTAATACTAGCCTGATTCCGCAGAGCAAAACTAGGCAAAAATTTATGATTGTAGACAGTGTAGATCAAGGTGATATTTGACAGAAGTTGAGTGTTGATCGTTGACCTACATTTTCTAGACATTACGTGAGACGAACCTTCAAACGAACTTATGGGAGAGGTTGGGGATGCTGATAATATAAAACTCATGTAAATAGCGCTTTTAAAACTATAACTTGCCCACGATAACTCCTATGGAAATTAATAGTATTTGGGAGAGGTTAAAATCTGTAATCTGTTAAAAAAGGTACATGTACTTGTTACACAGTTTTTTGTATAATGTGAAATCAAAGTGGCAGACAGAGAAATTGCTCAGAATGAGCGATTTTTTCTTTCTGCTTCAATGATTTCACGTATTTAAAAACTCTAAACACAAATGCCAGTTTCTGCCACTATGTCTTCAAACGTGGTGTTAAAGACAAAAGCTATCGTGTGCAGTTGACAATGTGGTTGTGCACTGATAATATCCACTGAAATAATTATGAAATGCATTATGCCAACTCCCTGGTGTGGATCAAACAATATTTTCCCGTATTATTCTGGGCAAGTTATACTGATTCAGTTGTGTTCAAATACATCAATCGTTTTGTAGGAGTATAGTATAACGGCGATAATGTGTCACTTGGTAAGGGATGAACCAAAATGGTTTTTCGATAGAAATGTATGAAAAAATAATAAATAAATGAATAAATAAATATTTAAATAAATCTTTACTACTAATAAAATAACCTTAACTTTTTTAATGAATACAACTACAGGCCCACTGCAAGATGAAGAGAATATTCCGTTATGATCTCGAATAAAAGAGTGGACAGTGTAGATCAAAGATCAGACTGTTCGTTCTGTGCAGTCTGATCTTGATCTACACTGTCAACAAAAGCTTCTTGTGTCGTCCACGGTAAAGAAAGAGTTAGATATTCATAAACATTCAAACTCCATAAAACCCGTTCTTTGTTGTTGTTTTTTGGATATTTTTTTGTGTGTGTATACAAGTAACACAATATTGCCGTTCAAGTGTATATGCTGTAATATGATAAACTGTTGATTTTATTCCGAGTTGTATTCACCGACAGTTCTCTGTGCAAATTTAACTCTAAATTCTGAGACTAGCCTTCCACTGTAGAAAGAGACGTTTTGTCTAAGCCAACCAGATAGCTAGTCTTGGAAATAAGAACATGAGCAAATGTTGAGTTGCTGGTGAATACGACCCTTATTTTTTATGTAAGTATCTTCATTGTTAAATTATGAAGTTTTTAAGAAATTGATAAACAGTCATTCCATGAATTAGTTTCAAGATAAAAATATCCAAATAAAACATTCAAAAGAAAAGTAGTTGTTGTCGTATTTGTTATGGCAATGATGATTACCTCCCTTTAATGTATGTAAATAAGATAGGCGAGGCGAAGTCTTGTAGTGTTTGTGAAGGTTTATCAGCCGTGGCTAGGGGAGATTAATAGTTGTTATGGACGGCGTATTTATCTCCCTTTAATGAATGCAAATGAGATTGGCAAGATAAAGTTATAGAGTACTTGTGTAGGCATATATGTTATGGCTAAAATAGTTCTATTGAAAGACCAGCTGCACATGCTCGGGGCCCGTATTTACTAACCTTTTTTTTTTTTATAAATTGTTTTGGTCTAATTTTCAAAAATTACTAAATTTGAAAAAGAAAAACGTATTTTCTGATTGGCTAATGCATATGGTGTAGCCAGTCAAAAATCTCATCACTTTCTTAATCTAGAATAAGGCAAAGAATGGTATAATAATTTGCATGCAACACACGAAAAGGGGCATTCGGACACTTGCGTAAAGTGTCGTCTCGGATCAGCCTGGGCAGTCCGCGCAGGCTGATCCGAGACGACACTTTCTGACCGTGTGTGATTTTCTATTTCATGCAAGTCTACTGTAGGACAAAATCTAATGTTGACGTAAAGTGCCGTTTCGGATTAGCCTGCGCGGACTGCGCAGGCTAGTCCGAGACGACACTTTACGCAAATGTCCGAATTCCCCTTTTCGTGTGTTGCAGACCTTTATTTTAGAATCATTGGTGGATACGGACCAGTGGTAGGGCATGAGACTTATGCTTGTCAAATCTAGGGCTACCTGAGGGTTATGGTTCGATCCCCACAGCTGATCATCTAAATTTACCGGTAATTAAAGATCTTGTGGATGAGATGGTAAAACTAGGTCCCTTGTGACGGTGCTATACACTGAGCACGGTAAAATTTCAGGTGTAACTTAGGATTGGTTTTGTCCTGTATCTTGCACTATACTCCTGAACACAATTACTTGTTTTTGGGGGCATAGCGCATTTGGGCAAACATTGGCGACGATCAATAATTGAAAATAAATCAATTTCTATTGAAATTTCAGATTCTTCTGCCCTTTTCTCTGTATAAATTGCCCATGCTAAGCTCTTACGTCGTATAATACAAACACGATAAATATGGTATTTGTTTACTAGTACTGGCACATTCCTTAATACTGAAAACGCAAACACAGCATTTAAATGCAGCATTTTTTTTTTTTTTATGATTCAAACCCATGGAAAGATAATCGATAAATATCCGATAATTCACCTGTACCACATTTTCTTTGAATATCGATTCATCTAAGTGGATGTCGTATTTATCTTGTTCAGTTTATACTTTGTCTGGTTCGTCTCATTTAGTCTCTGTTTTGACTTGCCGGTTGTTCTTCTATATTTTATACCGAATGTTATAGAAAAGGACGACATCTACTGTCTATTTTCATATCTAGATATGATCTTTTAGTTCTTACCACTTGGGCTACTCTGTTGCTCAGTATTTAATTTACTCTTTTAGCATCATAACTTTAGCGAATACGGGCTTTTACCAACGATATAGATCAAGATTAGAGGGCACAGAACGTGCAGTTTGATCTTGGATCTATACCGTCCGCCTATTCAGTCAAGCCAATATGATAAAAATATTTCTGAGTTTCAGCTGGTTTGTCCATTTAACCATCGAAACAGGTTGAGTTTTTTTTTTATTTGAAGCTTTAAGACATAAACAATATATATTGAAAGGTCGTAGAGAAGGTCAACCTGGGTCCAGGCGGTAATAAATTTTTAATCACTGTTCTGCTTTGGTATTGAATTTTTAATCACGTTCTATACATTTATCGATGTTTTCTTTGTACTTTAAATATCACTATTCATACATATCTATGGCAATTAATTGTAAATCGGTTTCTTGATCAATATCGTCATTTTTGACAAAGTAACGTCCGCTATAAAAAACGAAAAAAAAAAAAGATCGTTGAAAATATACTATTTCTTTCAATTTGGACTAGTCTTAAACTTTTAGTCCGATAATGAGGTATAAGATGATTTACAGAAGAAAAGAATGTTTTGTCCATGGGAAAAATTGGCCGTTGCTTTATCCTTTCCTCTTATTAATATGAGCCGAGCCCCGGTAACGCAATCGGTATCGTGCAGTACTTGAGACCAAGGGGTCGCTTGTTCGAATCCCCGGCTAGGCGAATTTCTTTTCGAGGATTGAAAGTAGTCATCGCGACAGGATTCATCCCTCTCTCACCGCTGTTGTTTCGACGCTGGTTATGTGGGAAAGCAGCCAGCAGCCTGGGGAGAATATTGTGCGAAGTACTTGTTTAAGAAACTCCAGGAAAGCATGGATTGGTTTTTATATTTGATTTGAATTTAAGGTCTGCGGCCCCAAACTCTAATATTAAAAGACGGAAGTTGCCGAGGTGATCGAATAACCTTTACGAAAACGTCGATGTTACACGATATTTACCGATGAGTTAGTGCGTCTACGGACCCTAACTGTCATATTAGAAGACAGAAGCTGCCGAGATTGGCCGAATAGCCTTTACGAAGACGTCGATGTTACACGATATTTACCGATGAGTTAGTGCGTCTACGGACCCTAACTGTCATATTAGAAGACAGAAGCTGCCGAGATTGGCCGAATAGCCTTTACGAAGACGTCGATCTTTACCGATGAGTTAGAGGTCGTAATCCTTAACATAAAGAAATTGTAAAAAATGATAAAATGAAGAATTTCATACTGAGAATACATTTTTCATTTATTCAATGCTGGTGCTATCTTTAGGGGGTTCAGGTGGGGTGTGGATGGGTTATGAATCTTTTTATAATTGGCTTGCAACACGCGAAAAGGAGCATTCGGACATTTGCGTAAAGTGTCGTCTAGGATCAACCTGCGCAGTCCGCGCAGGCTAATTCGAGACGACACTTTACGACTACATTAGATTTTGTGCTATAGTAGACTTGCGCAAAACTGAAAATTACATAAAAACGGAAAGTGTCGTTTCGGATTAGTCTGCGCGGACTATGCAGGCTGATCCGAGACGACACTTTACGCTAATGTCCCTTTTCGCGTGTTGCAGGCCATATATGAGCCATGCTCTGTGAAAAAAGAGTTTAATGCATCTACAAAAAGTATCGAACCATGTCAGCCTGCGCAGTCCGCAAGTCAAGTCATCATATGCTATACCCATTCGGCATACCTCGGGTGATGGGGGCCATCAAATCCCTCGGCTGTATCTGGTAGATTGATATGCACCAGATCGGTACATACCCGGAAATACGCCGGTTTACCGTTCTGAAAATTGTAAGGCTTCTCTTAAAAAAGAAAATTTGAGTTTCAATTTTCTATCGAAATCTTTCTCACTATATTTCAGATGAGCTGGCAAACAGTTCGTACATTCATTATTTAACGTGGTTGATCAATTCCGACTGAAGTTTTCACTGACAGATAAACAGATGTGAATAACTTCATCCGGAGGTTGTTTATGTCGTTGCTAAACGACTGACAGTGGCGCGCCATGTATAAGATTACGTGATTCGCCGTTCAAATGGAAGCGACCGTTATACGGACGAGGTTAGATGTAGGTACGGAATCGGCCGAGTTGTGACGAGTGTGGTGCCGCCATGTATAAGATCACGTGATTCGCAGTTCAAATGGAAGCGACCGTTATACGGACGAGGTTAGATGTAGGTACGGAATCGGCCGAGTTGTGACGAGTGTGGTGCCGCCATGTATAAGATCACGTGATTCGCAGTTCAAATGGGAGCGACCGTTATATGGACGAGGTTAGATGTAGGTCCGGAATCGGCCGAGTTGTGACGAGTGATGCTATATCAAGCCAGTCATTACATTTATGATAATGAATCCATAACGTTCATTTTGTCCGACAACCTACCGAATCTTCTGGTAGTTTGGTCCTTTGACACGGAGAAAAGTTACCAAAAGCAAAAAGTTTCGGCCCATGTCAGCCTACGCGGACTGCGCAGGCTGACATAGGTCGACACTTTTTGCAGATGCATTAAATCCCCTTTTCACTGAGCATGGTTCATATACATTGAAGGTCGGCTGCACAGGCTGACATACATGTAGGTCGATACGTTTTGCAGATGAAATTAAATTCCCTTGTCAAATTGCATGGCACATTTATATGACCATGCTCTTGCAAAAGGGGGCTTAATGCATCTCCGTGATGCAGGATACCAGCCCAAGTCAACATATAATTATAGATCCATTAGAGCCACTTTTTTTAAATAATCAACTTAATCATGAGGTAGACTGGTACTTTTACATGGAGAAAATTTACCAAAAGCAAAGAGTTTCGGCCCATGTCAGCCTGCGCGGACAGGCTGACATACGTATATTGAAACTCGACTGCACAAGCTGACATAGGTCGATACTTTTTGCGCATTAACTTCCCTTTTCAAATAGCATGGCACATATATATCAAAACTCGACTGCACAAGCTGACATAGGTCGATAGTTTTTGGAGATGCATTAATTTTCCTTGTCACATATAACATGGCTTATATATACTTTTTTCAGGAGCATCAAACCGCCTTTTCACAGAGCATGACTCTTGTATATTGACGCTCGAGTTTCACCCGTAGGCTAATTCTGAAAAAAAAAAGAGAAGGATCCTTATATCAATTAAATTAGTGTTAATTTCATGTCCGGATTTCCTTTGATGTACTTTTATCATAGGAGTTGAAAGTTGAAATGGGTATAGGACAGATGGCCTCATAAATAACTTATGAATGTAATGGACTTTGAAGCTAAAAGCACTATTTTCATTCAGGTATTTAGAAATTGTATGGGCTTCAACACGAAACCCTTTTCAATAATCAAATTATCTCAACTGAAACTGTGACTTTATCCCGTTAACGATAGGGCACCCTAATGGGATTCGTGTAACATCGCCTTTCATCGCCAAAATCGTATGGATTCAGCTAATCGATACGGGGAACCAGCGTGCATCGGCCGATCGATTACGGATTACCCGAGTCTTAGCCGGTTCCGTACGCTTTTTAGGCGATGAAAGGCGATGTTACATGAATCCCATTAGGGTGCCCTATCCTTCAAGTTTCCCGTCTACTCATTTTTGCCAAAATGTAGAA
Source organism: Hippopus hippopus (assembly GCA_946811185.2). Classification (NCBI taxonomy): domain Eukaryota; kingdom Metazoa; phylum Mollusca; class Bivalvia; order Cardiida; family Cardiidae; genus Hippopus; species Hippopus hippopus. The sequence continues at coordinate 58,098,789 of OX328102.1, forward strand.
ATGTGTTTAAATCAATAAATTAGTAATATCCATGGCCCCAAAGAATGAAAAGAAGTTTCAGATTTGTTCTTTGAAATTAATCTTGGTCAGGAGAAAATTATATCAGGTCAAAATTGAAAACAATGTTGGAGTGTATCACTAGAGTCATTTGCAGACACCCCCCCCCCCCACACACACACACACACACACACCCCCGTATCTAAAAAGACAAAGCTAGACTACACGGAAATGTCTATTTGTAGGATCATGTCCTTTTCCCCTCTTTCAGCAACCCAAAAACGCTAAATATTAAGGATTACGACCCCTTACTCATCGGTAAATATCGTGTAACATCGACGTTTTCGTAAGGCTATTCGGCCAGTCTCTGCAGCTTCCGTCTTTTAATATGAGAGTTAGGGGTCGTAGGCTCACTAACTCATCGGTAAATATCGTGTAACATTGACGTTTACGTACAGGCTATTCGGCCAATCTTGGCAGCATCCGTCTATTAGTATGAGAGTTAGGGACCATAGAACTTAATGTACACATACGAAATTTACATTTCTACTGTCTTTAAATTCATTCCACTGCACTCTAGATATAAAATTCCGACATCCTCGAGTAAATTGCTGTTTGGTTTTTGTAACATAGATTGTTGCGACAGACGACCTGTGTAGTGTATCACGGCTCCATTTCTTGCCAGCAACATGGATATGCAAAGCGAAGGCCTTACACAGTCACGTGACAAGCATCATGCGGTATCCTCGATTGAAAGAGTGGATAGGAGCCAAGTCCAAAATTACATTTTCTTTCCGTCGTAATCTATGCAATCTCGCAACCGCTTGGCAGTGTAATATTTGTCATGAAGCCACAAGAATGACTACAGTTTGATAAGATATCGACGAAATTGGTTATATTTGGTTTAAAGATGCCCGTCTACAGCCGGTAAGCAAAAACGCTGTTAAATTTCAAACAATTTAGAATGGTACAGAAATCAGTCCTTTGTGTAAACATGGATAAATTACTGACATATATGGTGTAATTGAAAAAAAAAGAAACACGGAGATTTGTATCAGAAACCGAACATTGGTCAGAAGAAAACTGGCTGACGATCGAAGCTGTAAACAATGGCGGTGCGTCACGGAAATTTATCGTTGGTTTCCGCCTAGAGTCGGATACGGTGTAATTTGCATATAGGTCGCGACCTCCGTCTGAAAATCGAGGCTGCAACAGAGAAGCCTCCATTTTCCTTTGTTTACCTCATTAGACGCAGGGCGAAGGTCAAATATAGTCACGTTACAGAATGCATGATCTTCATACGAATCTACCCGAGTGTATAACGGATATATCGAAATCTTCGATTCAAAAACCGGAAACGACGAGTCTGTTTACATGGAAGGCCGCAACTCAGCGAAATGCATTTTCTATCGACCGTAATCTAAGCAACCTTGCAACCGTCAGGCGCTATATAATATTAATATTTAGCATCAAGGTATCAGAATGACTATAGTTTGATAAAATAAAGACAAAATGAGTTAAAACTGGCTGAAAATGAGTATAAGGGCCTCTTTAAGAGTAGTAAATGGGTAACTTTAAGCTCGGACAGGGCGATAAATGATCAGGGTCCGTAATTACCAACCATTCTTTAAATAGAATTTTCAAAATTTAAACTTTCTGCCTGTCAAAGGATCGGTCTACCTCAGGATTCAGTCAATTTTTTAGGAAAATGGATTTTTTGGATCCCTGATTTTATGATGACTTGATTCGTATATCGTCGGTTTACTTCCAAAACCTCGTAACTACAGCTTGTTACAAGCTGTAGTTACGAGGTTTTGGAAGTAAACCGACAGTAGCAGACAGGTCGAATCTTCGAAGAATATGATATGCGCAGACAACGGGTAAATAAATAGTGTATCGACAATTTGTTTATGGACTTTCACCGGCGCTAAGCGTCATATAGTTGAAACTATAAATTAATTGAATATAGAGCAAATTATTTTAAAGAGAGAGGGAGATTTCGATTTCTATCGTTCTTTTTATCTTGATTGCGTTGGCTGGAGTTTTATAGGAAGTGATGAAAGGTAAGAATTAACTCTGTATCAGACGACAAAATTTAAGACTTGTCCAAATTGAAAGCATTTGCAGACGACAAAATAAGGTATTACCAAAATCAGATTATTTGTCCATGAACGGATAGAAAGCTCTGTGAATTTACCTGTAGCAAATGTTTGCGTAATTCTTAAGCATACGACATAATTTAAGACTCTAAGGAATTAGAAACATTTGCAGAGGACAAAAAATGTCTCCAGAATTATGAAAATTGTCTTTGAAAGAATAGAAAACATAGTGAACGTACATGAAATTAGTAAATGTTGTTTAACAATTTACAGACGACAAAATATTAGATTTGTTCAAAGCATTTGCAGACGATAAATAGAATTTGACCAGAATTATAGATTTGTTGTCTTTTAAAGGATAGGAAACATTGTGGCTGAAGCTGCAGTTAGCAAATGCTGTTTAACACCTTTCAGATTGATTGATTGAATGATGTTTACGCCGTTTTCAACATTATTTCAGTCACATGACGAAAAAAGCTCACATGTTCACGTATGTCCTTGGTTTCGCCAGTACTATTGGGCAAGGCGTAGGAATTCTATCCGGTGAGCAGAAGGCGAACGGGATAGAATTTAGGAGCCAAGCCCGATAAAAATAAAGTCTATCGCAATGACTATCTCAGACTGAACTACTGTGTAGTTGGAATTGGCGCTTACAAAAACGCGAATAATAACGATTAAAGTTGGCTCTCGAGGGCATGTGCTAGGATACAAGTTTTTAACGTGGTTCAGGTTCTTTTATGCCAGAGTTTTATTGTCTCAGACATTTCACCTATAGAGGTGCGATGTTGTTATCTTTTATTAACACTTTGTAAACTGCTTAGGAATCGGTCAAAGCTCTATTTCGCTGTCAGTTGTTTTTAATATGCGACAAATGTCCCATCAGAGCCTGTTTTTATTTGACATTTAAATGTTTACAGTAGTGATGCGGTAATACGTCGGCCTAGGCAAAACAGTGTAAATGGCGCTAGTCCTTCGCTCTACCACTTGAACTATGCGGGCTGGTATAACTTTAAGTAGGCCTAATAAGATAATTGCGGACCCCCACCCCCACCCCCTTTATGTATATTTCGAGGCAAGACCCGAAATATGGTAGTGATGTGTAAGGTAATTTATATTCTGCTGGGATGTCTTTAACCCTTATCCAGCCGAATAAAAATTGTCGACGATAACACAAAAATATTATGCTAAATGTGCGGGTATTGGGCTGGACTTATATGACCCAAACCACCGATTAAGCAGCGGAGGGTGTACAGCAAGATCAGACTGCACGTATGTGCAGGCTGATCTTGCTGTTCACCCTCAGCAAAAGTCATCCATGGTCGTGAACGGCAAGATAAGGGTTAAAAAAAGGTACACAGAAGGTTTACTTCCTCCAAAGTAGTTCCATTGCTCGTTTCGATGATGCCTTTTAGCATCATCTTCAATATTTCGTTTACTTCGAAATAAAACCTCGTATCTCTCCGCCTTCTCCTCATTTTTTTTTTCTATTCTTAGGACCGAATCTCGTTCAATAACCAAAAAAAATGCCTTAATATGAAAAAGGCAAAGCCTCAATACGAGCGACCTGAATGATTTGTGGAACAAATACATGTATCTAATAATTCAAATGACGAGCTAGATATTGAAATCATGGGGTTTTGAGTTCGATCTCGGCTTTACCAAAACCAATTTTGAGTGTTGTCAAAGGTAGAATGCATTCTTTCGTGGATGTATACATACATGAATGCGAAATAGGGCGAAAGGTCCTGGATTCTCCTTAACAAAATAAAGACAGTTCCCCGACAATTTTGTTAATGTAGGTTCAGAGCCAAAATACTTGAGCGATTGTTGGTTCACATTCTTTTAAAGAACATTTTACAGAGACATTTTCTCACTGCATGTAGGTCTAGATCTCTAATAGAGAGAAAAAGGTACAGAAAGGGAGAAATTCACGGTCACACTTCACATTGCTTGTAAATAGGAGAAGGAAAAAAAATCATTCATTTTTTATAGATCTAGATTTAATCATTCCATGGAACACTGCTATCTTTCTGCAATACCCCCAGTGGCTTTGATCACCAGAGAATCATATGTGACCGCCACATTTTGAGGGGTTTAGTTGGTGTTTAAGGTTGACTGAATTTTTTCCACCGTTACCCGGGCGCTACTGCAGCGAGATCTGATCATTCTCGGACATGATTCACATCTTGATCTCTCCATCTTTGGAGATTTATGATGTTTTGTCACAGTGCGTTCTGTTAATCTTTTCGACTATGATTTTTACGGGGAAGAATATTGAGCAGAGCCCTGGTAAAAGAAACTCCAGGAATGCATCGTACATGTAGGTGCACTTGCCGTCGCAATATGTATATAGACGTCTATACACACACACACACACACACACACACACACACACACACAAAATGGACGTTTTATACGCTGAAAGTAAATGGGTAATTTTATGATCTGTACTCATTAAACTGACGATGAATTTTAATTAATAATCCGATCAGTAGATGATTATTGTCATTTTTCACCAATCCGGTAAATGTGCGATCAACCGGAAGACACTCAAAGTTTAGTCAACCCCTTCTAGATTTAGACTAAAACCCAGAACGAAGTCGAAATTTTATTTCTAAAAATCTAGAACGGTGTTACCGCAAAACGAGCTTCGCTCGTTATTAATTTGCTATTACCGATTTCTTTCCGTTTTTTATTTACTTAATCTTGATGAATTAGAACGACCTTCTTTAAGAACAAATGTTTAAAATGTTTCCAAGCCCATACTGCAGGGTAAGATAAGTCGTTTTTTTTTTAGTGTGTGTGTGTGTAACTAATTTAGATCTAATTTTCCATTGATATCAGAGCCATTACAATGACAGTAATATTAAGAATACTTGGTTTGTTTCTAGATTCAAGAAGGTCAAAGAATTCTAGCGAAGAGCTCGAGAAAGAGACATTTCTATTGGTTGACGAGAATGTTAAACTACCGGAAGCAAGCGAGAGCTGGGCCAATCGGATTGAGTTTCTCTTGGCTCTAATTGGTTATACGGTTGGAATAGGGTCAATATGGAGGTTTCCAATTTTGTGTATTCGAAATGGCGGCGGTGCTTTTTTGCTGCCTGTGTGTTTGACACTATTGATGATTGGTGGGCCGATGTACTATCTAGAGATAAACCTCGGCCAGTTTACCGGAAAAGGTGTGTCGAAGGCATTTGAGTTTTGTCCCTTGATTAAAGGTTAGTATTATGTAAAACAAGTTATTCCTTAAAGATGCATCCTTACAGCCAGAGAGAAAAATTGCTGTTAAAATTTGAACGTTTGTAGTACTGCTTAGCTTTATAAACATAGATAAATTACCAATATATATATATGATGTAAGAACAAAGAGATTTGTCCTCATCTGAAACCGGAATCGACAGCGATGTTTTGGAAGGCCCCACAAACAATAAAATGCTTTTTCTATCCATCGTAATCTGTGCAACCTTGCAGCCATCAGGGGTAACAGTTGGCATGAAGATATAAGAATGATTATAATTTCATAAAATAAGATTGGCTGAAAACTGGCTTACAATGAGTATAGGTGTATCTATAAGTTAAAATTTAGCAACCATTGATATGCATGCTCTAGGCTTTAGTTTAACCATATTTTATTCAATATAATAACATGTATCAATCATTTACAACAACACATTGCGAAAAGGATCGAAACGAAAGCATCAAAGCTTATATAGTTCCTCTCCCTAAACAAAGTCACGTGGTATAACAATTACAGTAAACAAAAAATAAATTGAATATAAACACCAAAATAATGAACTGATAGTGAAAGATTGAGAGAACGACAGTGAAAAATGAGGAATGAAAAAAGGAATAATGATCGGAGGTTGTGCAGAGTTAAGGGAGAAAATGTAAAATTAATTTTTATAGGCCACATGTGTATGTGTGTTCGCGGCAGTACAATATCAAAAGAGAGGTACCATACACTAGTATATATTAAATTTAACTTGAAACTCAAGCGAATCTACCGCTATTCTCAATGAAAGCATGAACTGCATTAAAGATTTTTTTCATTTTCAGCAAGGGAGAGATTATTGTCACCAAATAGGACGATGTCAACATTATAATCAGATATTTCACAAATACATCGTCTGAATGCTGTCCTAATATTACGATAAAATCTGCAAACAAAGAAGTAGTGTTTATTGGATTCTATTTCCCCGCAACGACAAAAAGGGTTTTCTACAATATTTTTCCAGAATAAGTGTTGCTTTAAATCACTACAGTTATTTCTAAGGTGAGCATGTAAAACCTGCAGTCTTCTTTCTTCATAAAAGATAGTTTGTAGGGAATTGGTTTATCTATATCTAACATACGTTTAAAAGATGAGAGAGAGTCTGTCTCCCTTGTAGACTGTGGCAAAGAGTTCCATGCCTCTATAGTTGAAGGTAGAAAAGATTTCATATAAAGATTAGTTTTGCAGGCGATGTTTGATAAATCATTCGAATTACGAAGATTGTATGTTGTATTACTGCCAATAGTGGTCGGTAGTAAAGAACATAAGTAGTTTGGAACTAATCCATTTACCATTTTGAAAAAAAGAATAAGTTTGTGTTTGTTCCTACGCTTTCTTAGTGTTTCCCAGCCTGATTCTCTTATAAGGTCTGCAATTGGCACAAGCTTAGTACATCCCGTTACAATCCTGGCTGCCTCGTTTTGAATCTTGTCGAGTTCTTCCTCTTGGTACTCATGCACATTATCCCAAATAATATCTCCATATTCAAGAATCGGTCTGATAAATGAAAAATATATGGTTTGAAGTGAAAGGCGATCGAGCTGGAACCTCAAACGTCTTAAAACACCTATTCTTTTCCACGCCTTTTCAACGGCAGACTGCACTTGTTGATCCCAGTTTCCATCACAAGATAGATAAATACCAAGGTGTTTGTGAAACTGAACTGATTGAATAACAACATCTGACATAGAGGGATCCTGATGAACAGGTTTGATACGTTTTCGAGATATTAACAAAGATTTAGATTTAGAGGGATTGAATTTAACCAACCATCTGTCTGCCCATTTACTAACCTTACCTATGTCTGATTGTAAAATGCCACCAGATATATCTGGAGTATCAACTACTATAGAAAGACTTGTGTCATCAGCAAAGAAATTGATGCCAGATTCAATATCTTGAACAATATCATTGATACATGTTTATACCAAAAATAGCAATGGACCTAATACTGAATCCTGTGGAACTCCAGCTTTTACAAATGATAAATCGGAAGAACCTCCAGGAAGAACGACTTTTTGAGTTTTGTTGGTCAGATAGTCCTGCAGAAATGATAAAACTTTACCATCTATACCTGCAGCATGTAATTCGAAGATGAGACCCTTGTGCCACACCTTGTCAAATGCTTTACTAATGTCGAAAAAAACCATCCTTATTTCAAAGCCATTATCTAAGGCGCTACAAATTTTATTGTACAAATATGTCAATCGGTTGATAGTTGAGTCGTCAGGGAAGAAACCAGACTGATGTGGTGTGAAAAAATTTGTCTGTTGTAGATGATTAAGAATATGCTTGTAAATTATTCTTTCAAGTACCTTCTCCATTGTGTTTAAGAGTGATACAGGTCTATAATTAGATGCAATAGAAGGATCACCACTCTTTAAAATAGGACACACGAGGGATGTTTTCCAGGCAGTGGGAAGGACACACTTATCGAGACAAAGATTAAATAATCGACAATGGGGAGTTGAAATCTGAAGTGCTGATTCTACCAAGATCTTGTTATTAATACCGTCTGGACCTGATGCTTTTCCAATACGAAGAGTTTGTAATATATCGAAAACCTCATTCGGAGTGATGACTATACTGTTAAGCTTTTCACCGACAAATTGCTGATAATCACTCGGAAGAGTTTTAAAGAGTCGTTACTCATAGACTGACTGGAAAAAAACGAATTCAAGACATTTGCTTTTTCATAATCATCCACTGCAAAGCTGTCGGTGGTAGAATAAAAAATGGGTGGCAGTGTTGGTGATGAGCTTGAAGTCGGGCATATAAACAACTTTAGAATTTTCCACCAATCACGTGGATTTAAGTTACCAGATTTAAGTTTAAGTGCCATTCGATCAAAGTAATCTTTTTTCGCAACTCGAATACTAGAAATTAATTCATTTCTTAACCGTTTAAATTTCAGCCAGTGCTGATCAGAGTTGGTCCTTTTTGCTCTTTCATAATATGTTTTTCGTTTACGTATTTTTCTTTTGATTTCTGATGTTATCCAAGGCGGGTCGTGAGAATTTATAGTGACAGTTTTATTAGGAATTGATTGAGATGCCTTTTCAATTAAGACATTCGAAATATTCTGCGTGTATATATTTTCATCATCATTATAAACAGTATTCCATTCTACCTCGGATAAACTTTTCCTTAACTGAAAATAATCGCCGTTATTATCCCCCGCCGAAGGCGGGGGGGATATAGTTTTAGCGTTGTCCGTCCGTCCGTCCATCCGTCCGTCCGTCCGTCCGTGTGTCCGTCCGGGTGAATATCTCCAATACCATTGGACGGAATTTCGTGAAACTTTATATGTGTGTACAACAACCCATTCCGCCGAGACATGTTTTTTTTTTTTATTCGATGCAAAATGGCCGACTGGGAGCGATTTTAAGTTACGGGGTTGAGTGAATTTTTATTGTTCTCGGTCTTCATTTTTACAGCATTTTCTGCTTGTCCGGAGCATAATTTTGTCATCACCAGTCCGATTGACTTGAAACTTGGCATTTGTGTTTGTTGCAATAATACGGATTGCAGTATGAAAGAACCATAACTCTACCTCGTGCTGCCTTTGAGTTATTTCCCTTTGATCGTCATTTTTACAGCATTTTCTGCTTGTCCGGAATACAACTTTGTCATTTTTGGTCTGAACATCTTCAAATTTGGTATGCATGATTGTTTAAAATTACAGAGTACCGTGCACAAGAGCCATAACTCTTCCTAGCATGAATTTTGAGTTATTTCCCTTAGATCTTTATTTTTATAGCATTTCTTGCTTGTCCGGAGCATAACTTTGTCATCTTAAGTAGGAATGATTTGAAATATGGTATGCTTATTTGTTGCAATATTTGGAAGTGCAGTGCGCAAGAATTGTAACTCTACCTCGTGCTGTCTTTGAGTTATTTCCCTTTGATCGTCATTTTTACAGCATTTAGTGCTTGTCCGGAATATAACTTTGTCATCTCAAGTCAGAACGACTTCAAACTTGGTTGCATGTTTGTTGCAATATTACGGAGTACAGTGCGCAAGAACAATAACTCTACCTAGCGCGGATTTTGAGTAATTCCACTTTGATCTTCATTTTTACAGTATTTCTTGCTTGTCCGGAACGGAATCTTGTCACCTCAAGTCAAATTGACTTGAGACTTGGTAAACATGTTTGTTGCAGTTACGAAAAGTGCAATGCACTGGAGCCGTAACCTTACCTAATGCCCTTTTGGAATTTATTCCCTATTCATTATTATTTTTTTTACAGCTTTTCATGCTTCTCTACAATATAACTTTGTCTTTTCATGTTGGAATGACGTGAAACTTTATATGCATGTTTCCTTAACATTAGAGGAGACATTCATGCCTATTTCAATCACTTACATGATTTCTGCTGCACTACTATTTTCCTCTACCTGCCCTTTACGATTATTATCCCCCCTCGACAACTGGCGGTGGGACGGGCGTATCTTTCGACAATTTGCAGCTCTCGTTCATTAAATGTCATGTCATGAAAAAAGGGGGCTAAATGTATAATTTCATTATGGACCAATAACAGTTCGCCCATTCGTCCGCCTGGACAGATATCGTCTAAAGTCCTCGACGAACATTTATGAAACTTCATGTATGTCTTCCTTAGGATAGTCTGTTGATACAATTTTCTTTTATATGAGCCATGCTCTGGCAAAAGGGGGCTTAATGCACCTCCGTGATGCATCATACCAAGCAAACCATCGAATACTTATGGATCCGTAATAGCCACTTCTTTTCACAACCAACTTAATCATGAGGTAGACTGGTCCTCATACATACAGAAAATTGACCAATAGCGAAAAGTTTCGGCCCAGGTCAGCCTGCGCGGACTGTGCAGGCTGACCTGAATCGATACTTGTCGCAGATGCATTAAGCCCCCTTTTCACAGAGCGTGGCTCATATATAACGACGTGTCATGGAAAAAGGGGGCTTGATGTATATTTTAATTATTTGTTTTCATTTAATGAATGCTATGTTATGGTAAAAAGGGAATTTATGTATAATCTCATTATGGACCACTTATATATTTTTCATTTAATGAAATGCTGTGCCATGGAAAAAGGGGGCTTAATGTGTAATTTTATCATGGACCATTAACAAAAAGGCCACATGTTCATGCAACACACAATACCTTTAATATGTTTGTATCAAAAAAGGTCTTTTTCGGCGGGGGATATCATTTCAACGAAATTGCTTGTCATATTTCCAAATTCTTCGTTTAAATGACTTATATTTGGGTTTTAAAAAATTGAAAACACTAAAGATGGGACAGTGATAACGGACATTTAAGTCAAGACAGTGCTCCCTTACTCCTGAAGTTAGAATAGATTCTTTGTTTTTCAAGAAAAGATCTATTACTGACATTGAGTTTTCAGTAAAACGGGTTGGCTCCTCAATGCACTGAGTAAGATTGAACTGTTTACAGATCGAGTCTGTTTTTCTGAAAAGAGACTGATCCATTGTGTTTAAATTGAAATCACCTATTATAATAATGTCAGTGATATTCGTGTCAACTGCAAGACCGATAGAGTCCTCAATAAGAGAAGTATACATTGCATTTGAATTGGGTGGTCGATAAAAGACACCATAAAGAACATTCCTACTGTTACTTAGTTTTATTTCCATCCAAAGGCATTCTAATCTATTAGGTTCTAAATCAAGTCTACGCTTGTAAACAATTGTATCTTTAACATATAGAATCACACCACCATACCTATCCCCAATTCTATCTTTACGCTCAGGTGGGTGAAAAGTAGGGAAAAGAAGATCATTGGATGCGTAGTTACTATGTAACCATGTTTCTGTGAAGGACAGCACGTCAAAGTACGAGAATTCTGAAACCAAAAGATCTACCTTATTTGCAATACTCTGAACATTATAATTGAACAATAGACAAATGATTTGGGAGACTCAGGAAATTGTATAAATCATTAGCGCAAAATGAGGTTGATGAAGTATCAGAGTGAGGACCAGGATTCAGATGAACGTCACCGAACAAAAACAACAAAAATATCAACACAGTTAAAATATATGTAATGTCAAAAAATACAAAACTTCTCAATAGGGAAAGAGAGAATGTAACATTTTGAGAATGATTCTGGTTAAGAGGTGCTCTCCTTTTATCACGATTTTTAATTAATCTAAACATGGCAGATGAATGCCTGAAATTCCAGTGCACAGAAAAGAGATACAAGGGAGACAACTGTACTGCACAAAATAGTACCAAAGTTATACTGAGACAAAACGGAAAGTTCGGACGGTATGTCGGCTTAGCAATTTCTACAAAGTTTCTATCAAGTTATTCCAATGGGTAAATACTGAAATGTATGAAAGCTCGACATACGTCCAGAATATTCCAGCATATTAAACAAGTATAAGTATATAGTTAGGCTTTGTCCACATTTATTTGAACTAGATCTCTAAATTTGAAAGTTAAAAAAGGCGTGTTTCTTGATCAGTTTATGGCATACCAACTTCTTAATCTTATTCTCAAAAAATGTACCGCAATTTCTGATTGGCTGAAGTGTATGTTTTAGCCAATCAGAAAAAGATATTGCACCACTTTCTAAATCTGTAATAGGACTGAAAATGCAATTTGGAGTCGTTGGTGAATTCAGACCCAGATTTTCAGTACCCTCTACCATAGGGGTCCGTAGTTTGACTCCTGTCACCCATAAACTAAAACAAGGGATTTAACTGTATGCAGCCCGTTACTCGCCCCCGGTTACAAAAAAACAACGTATCTTTTCTACTCCATCCGTTATTCTCCTAATTTTTTCTACAGCTGAGAGCTAAAACATTTTTCTACCAGACAAACACAACTGTTTGTCAGTGGCTAATGCAGTCTGGCTGATACATTCGCTCGAACTTGTAAACTCGCTCAAAAATTTTCGACATTGACACGGGTTCGTACATTCTATACTGACGTTCGCGCATATAAACCAATGAAATTTCTCGTTCCAAACAATGTCACCGTACTGTCACGTGACAAAAAGGTGTGAGCAGCTGTACGAAATTTCATTGGTTGAATTCACGACTGTTAGTACATATCAACCGATGAAATTTCTCGTTCCAAACAATGTCACATGACAGAAGATGGCTGCAGCTGTTCGAAATAAGAACGTGGATCACAAATTCAACGAATTCTGAGGCGTTTCGGCGTTATTGAAGATAAAGACTATAGGTCAGTAGTATTTTTAAACATGTTTAAAGGGTGGGTGCCGCTAATGCTGCGTTTCATTGGATCTAAAGTGCATTTTATATCTTGAAAACGGATGTACGAACCCGTGTCAATGGCGCAGATTTTTGAGCGAGTTTACAAGTTCGAGCGAATGTATCAGCCAGACTGCATTAGCCACTGACAAACAGTTGTGTTTTTCTGGTAGAAAAATGTTTTAGCTCTCAGCTGTAGAAAAAAATAGGGGAATAATTGATGGGGTAGAAAAGATACGTTGTTTTTTGTAACCGGGGGCGAGTAACGGACTGCATACAGTTAAATCCCTTGTTTACAATATATAGTCTACGGGTGACAGGAGTCAAACTACGGACCCCTATACCCTCTACGAGTAAATACAATATAGACCCCAAAAACAACTGTAGGCTAACGGGCACACCGAATTAATTTATATGAGCTATGCTCTGGCGAAGGGGGTTTAATGCATCAGCTTGATGCATTGTATCAACATCACATGATGATGGACCCATAAAATCAATTTTGTCTAAAAACCTTATGAATCACGTGGACAAGGACAAGGACAATTTCAGTGTTCCGTGATGGACCAATAGAGCTTCAAAGGCCTGTGGTAGCAAGTAGCTTTATCATGGTCAATCAACCTTTATCATGCTAAATAAAAGAAATGAAACTTTAAAGCCGATAGTTTAAACCCTAATATTGCTGTTTGAACGCTATTTTAGGATGAAAGTTATCTCCGTATCGGACAGTGTAGATCCAAGACCAGACTGCACGTTCTGTGCAGTCTGATCTTGATCTACGCTGTCTGCAAAAGGTCAGCGAGTCGCGCTTAGCAGCCTAAGGTTTATTATCGAAAAAGGGTATGTTAAAATGTACCACTTTTTCCTTCGTCTCTCTCCCCAGGTACGGGCTATTTAATGCTGACTCTGACGATTTTTATAAACTGGTACTTAACTGTAATACTAGCCTGGATTCTGTATTATCTCTATAACTCGTTCTGGACGCCCCTGCCCTGGACCACCTGTGATAACGACTGGAACACAATTCAATGCTTTGGTAAGTTTAAACATATTTGAGCCATACTCTGTGAACAGGTAGTTCAATACATCTGCAAAAAGTATAGACCCATGTCAGCCTGCGCAGTAAGCGCAGGCTGACATGGGTCAAAACTTTTTGCCTTTTTCTGCAAAACCCAGGACCATGCTACCTCATGATTCAGTCGGTTGTTAGACAAACTGAATTTATTTTTGGTTCTATGGCTATATGATGACTTGCGTGGTAAAATGCATCAAAAAGATACATTAAATACCCTTATTTCATTTAACATCGATTCTGAAAGAAATTTTTTTTACAAATTATATTAATCAACCTCTATGATTGCTTCCTGGAAATCTTAACAAGTACTCACGCCGTTGGCCCCGCTCATCACTGGATTCGAACCAAGGACCTTTAATGTAAAAGTTCAACATTTGCACGTTTCATTGTAATTGAGGCAGTTGACTCATCTAAACCCATTACAAAACTTTCCCCTTTCGTAATAGAGAAAACAATCTCCTCCATTTTGGGAACACCAAATTCAGTCAAAAAATTAAAGAATGACACCCTGCTTTTTGAATGTCTTTCTCAACAACAGACCAAAAATCTCCTTTCGCATAAAAAATTTTTCAATCTGGATGTCAAAATTTATCCACATAAAACTTTAAACACCAGCAAAGGAGTCATCAGGTGTAAGGAGCTGTCCTACTGTGACTCAGTAGAAGAGATTAAAAGTAATCTCAAATCTCAAGCTGTGTCTGAGGTCAAAAGAATCTCCGTGTTCAGAAATGGTGCACGTAGGGATACAAATACTTATATCCTTACTTTTTCTGCACCTATTCTTCCTGCTTCCATTAAAATAGGATTCCAGTCTGTAAAGGTTGACGTGTATGTGCCTAATCCTCTGCGCTGTTACAAATGCCAGAGGTATGGCCATCACGAAAGTAATTGCAAAAGCACACCCGTATGTCCAAAATATGCTTTTGAGGGCTCTGATCATGAACCTAATACTTGCAATAACCCTATGCTCTGTTTTAATTGCAAGTGCCCTCATCCAACCTTTTCTAAAGACTGTTCAGTCTGGAAGGAAGAAAAAGAAATTCTTTCAATAAAATACAAGAAAAATGTCAGTTTTGTGGAAGCACGGAAGATAGTTGAGAAGTTCAGAAATGACCAAACATTGTTGAATAGTTCAACATCCTATGCAAGAGTGTCATCTGTGACATCTGGACAGGAACATTGCTCTACTTGTGAACTCTTGGCAAAGAAACTTTTTGAAAAGTTTCCAGAAATGGCCAATGAGTTGAAGAGCTTACTCCCTGACATTCAACGTTCCGAACCTCCAAAACCTCCAAAACAGACACAACCTACACCCAAACCCACTACTCCATCCAATACTCTAACAACACCTTCTACCTCTTCTCTAAGTATTTCTTCACAAAAAACTTCAAAACTATCTACCTCTTCACTAAATATCTCTTCGAAGAAAGCTTCAAAGCCATCTCCTCCTTCACAACAGCTTCCAAAGAAGCCCTAACCTCCATCTTCACAGTCTACAACTAAATCTAACGTCTCATCTAAAGATAACAAATCTAATCATGCACCCCGATCTCCTAAAAGGTCTTCGTCAAAATCTAAACCACAACCCAGAGATACCCACGGATCTTATGAAATCACTGTCAAAGTAAATGATCCTGTCCCTACCTCCAACAGATATTCGGAGCTAGAGGACATGGATGCAGATGCTGAAAATCTGGAAGGTGAGGCTTCAGATTCAGAAGCCTCCATCTGGTCCATTTCCAAAGATCCTTGGAACAAGGATGCTGTCACTTGGCACTCGTCCAAACCTGAGACAACTGTAATGAACTCTTAACCAATCTATTTAAAATGCATTGGTTTACGGCCTCTTTTTTTACTTTAGCTTTTATACTTTCCTCATTCACTATGGATACCATAATCCAATGGAATTGTCGAGGTCTGAAGTCAAACTTTGACGAACTTTCCCTTTTAATCAATGATCACAAACCAGTTGCTGTTTGTCTGCAAGAAACCTTCCTTAAACGGGAGGATGATATCTCTATCAAATATCATTCCATTTACAATAAAGTCTTTACCGAAGGCAAAAAAGCCAGAGGTGGTGTTTCTATTATTGTTAACAACAACATTCCTCTTAAAGTTATCTCTCTTAATACAAACTTGCAAGCTGTTGCCATCAGATTATCTTTACACAGTGCTGTTACACTGTGTTCTTTATATCTCCTCCCCGAGTACACCTATCAATGAGACCAATCTGAACGATCTCATTTCCCAATTGCCGTCCTCCTATATTCTTGCTGGGGACTTTAATGGTCACAGTGTTATGTGGGGTTGCGATGACACTAACCAGAGAGGTTTACAGTTGAAGAGCTTCATTTCGAACAACTCTTTGTCTTTCATGAATGATAACAAGTCCAAAACCTACTTGCATCCAGCAACTGGATCTTACTCTTCTATTGATTTAACCTTATGCAGCCCAGTCTTACTTCCCAATTTCACTTGGAAAGTGACTGAGGATTTGTGTGGAAGTGATCACTTCCCTATTATCTTTTCATCTACACAACCATCTAGCAGTGTACGACCGCAAGAATGGAAGCTTTCCAAAGCCAATTGGAATAAATTTGAAACCCTCTGTGAACAAACCATTACACATGATAAATTTGGAGATTGCGATGATCCCGCAAAACTTTTTACTTCCCTATTAATTGATGCGGCTAAAAAGTCCTTCCCTCAGACCTCGACAAATCCAAAACGTCCTGACAAGCCTTGGTACAATGATGATTGTAAACAGGCTGTCAGAGACAGAAAACAAGCCTTTAGAAAGTTTAACCTCAGGCCTACCAAAGAAAATCATAACTTATTCCGTATTTCCAGGGCAAAGGCCCGTCATACCATTAGAGAAAGTAAGCGCAAGGCTTGGAGACAATATGTCTCTAAATTAAATAGTAGAACTACTGCTAAAAAAACCTGGGACATGATCAGAAAGATCAATGGCAAAGGCCAGCCCCCTCTTAGTCACCTTGAAGTTAACAATACTTCGTTGGAATCACCCCAGGATATAGCTGACGCTCTTGCCGACACCTTTTGCAAAAAGTCTTCCTCTGCAAACTATTCTGAAAAGTTTTAGAGGAATAAGGCCAGAGAAGAAAAGAAAAAAACTTAATTTCAATTCTTCTAATTCAGAGCATTATAATAAACTCTTCACCTTTAAAGAATTAAAACCTGCTCTGAATAAAGCTCATGATTCTTCTCCTGGTCAAGATAAAGTTCATTACCAGTTTTTAAAACACTTACCTTTTACTTCTCTCTCCGTTTTACTTGATATTTTTAATGATATCTGGCAGTCGCGTGATTTTCCTTTGTCCTGGCGGGAGGCACTAGTCATTCCTATCCCAAAAGCTGGCAAGGATGCTAGTGACCCGGCTAACTATCGTCCAATAGCTCTTACTAGTTGTCTCTGCAAGACCCTAGAACGTATGGTCAACGACAGGCTTGTATGGTTTTTAGAGAAAAACAACCTCATCGTTGATGTACAGAGTGGATTTCGTTGCCAACGTGGCACCATCGATCATCTTGTCCGCTTTGAAACCTTTGTCAGAGAAGCCTTTATTAATAGACAGCATGTAGTATCTGTCTTTTTCGACCTTGAAAGCGCTTATGATACGACTTGGAAATACGGAATTCTTAAAGACTTGCATGACTTTGGTCTTCGAGGCAGTCTTCCTCTTTTTATTTCAGCCTCCTTGGATGAACGTCATTTCCGCTTCCGAGTTTGTAATACTCTCTCGGGACCCCGTGAACAGGAGATGGGTGTACCCCAAGGATGTATTCTCTCTGTTACCCTTTTCAGTGTAAAAATAAACGGTATAGTTAAAGCTATCTGTCCTGGTGTAGACTGTTCCCTTTATGTTGATGACTTTGTTATATGCTTCAGATCTCGAAATATGAATATTATTGAGAGACAACTTCAACAGTGTCTCAACAAACTCCAAACGTGGTCTGATGAAAATGGCTTCAAATTTTCAAAGTCCAAAACTAAGTGCACGCACCTTTGTAATCTACGTGGTGTTCACCTAGACCCTGAACTGTATTTGGACAAAACTAAAATTGAAGTCGTTTCTCAGTTTAAATTTCTTGGAGTCATCTTTGACAGAAAGCTTTCCTTTCTTCCTCACATCACTGCACTTAAAAAGAAGTGCAAGAAGGCTCTTAATCTTCTTAAGGTTGTGGCCCATTCTGAATGGGGAGCAGACCGTGAAGTCCTCTTGCGGCTTTATCGGTCTTTAGTTCCCTCCAAATTAGACTATGGATCTATTGTATACGGATCTGCCCGTAAATCTTACCTCAAAATTCTCGATTCTATACACCATGAAGGTCTGCGTCTTGTACTTGGAGCTTTCAGAACTTCTCCCGTCAATAGTCTCTATGTTGAGGCTAATGAACCTTCTCTTTCTTACAGGAGGGAAAAACTCTCGCTTCAATATCTTTTAAAACTGAAGTCGAATCGTTTTAATCCAACTCATAACGTTGTTTTTAAACCTTGATATAAACGTCTTTTTGAAAGGAAACCAAATGTTATTCCTCCATTTGGTATCCGCATGGAGCCCATTGTAGATAACCTTGGCATAGACACTGAGTCTTTTGCCGACTATAAAATCTCTGAAATCCCTCCATGGACACTAAACAGTGCAGAATTCAGATTTGACCTTGCATCTGACAAAAAGTCTGTCACGGATAGAACCGTGTTTCATGCTAGATACAATGAGATAAAGGAGCATTATTTTTCCTTCAAACCCATCTATACAGATGGATCTAAAGAGGGAAATTCTGTAGCAGCTGCCGCTGTTTATGGAGAAAGGAGCCTAAAGTACCGCCTTCCAAACAACTCCTCTATCTTCTCTGCTGAAATTAAAGCAATTGATCTTGCCCTTAATCTAGCTGAACGTTCTAATTCCAACCGTTTCATTATCTTTTCGGACTCTTTGTCAACATTACAAGCCCTTTCAAATCAACGCCTTGAGAATCCCTTAATCTGTAGTTTACTCGAAAGGATCTCACAAATTTCTTCTATGAATAGATTGGTGTTCTGCTGGCTTCCAAGTGATGTAGGCATCAAAGGCAATGAAAATGCCGATAGGTCTGCCAAATCTGCACTTAACCTTCCCATTTCAGATTTTAAAGTTCCACACACTGATTTTAAATCCTCCGTTTTAACACATATCCAATCTTCTTGGCAATCCCAGTGGGATGCTGATGTTTTCAATAAACTGCATTCAGTGAAACCGTCCCTTGGTGAATGGTACCCCGTTTCCAGGTCTGTTCGTCGAGAAGAAGTGATAATTGCACGAATTCGAATTGGCCATTCACGCATCACACATTCCTGGCTCTTGACCAGAGACGATGCCCCTGAATGTATTCCATGCAATGCATCCTTTTTTGTAAAACATATCCTACTAGATTGCATTGACTTTCAGCCAGTTCATTCAAAATATTTCAACGTCGATAGTTTAAAGAATCTTTTTGATTCTGTCAGCGTTGAATCTATTATCGCTTTCATAAAAGAGATTGCCATTTACAATAAACTGTGATATTCACTCTTGAGTTTCTTACCCATCTTTTTACATTCTTTATACGCCTTTATATTAGATATCTTGTCAGCTGATTCATAGTCTTACCTTTTTTAATCTAAACTTTTGAGTTTCTACAACTGCTTTTATATTCAGTTTACATCTCCTTAATGGGAGGATTAGCCCCCTTGGGGGCATCTTATCTCATTGGAGACAGGACCTCTTTAATGGGAGTATACTGATCCCATTGGAGGCTCCAGTCTTTACCAGTTTTAACACTCATTTACAAGGAAAAGAAATATTTTCAGTCTTATCTTTTAATCAAAAACTTTGGAGTAGGCAGGGACGCCCAGCCACTCAATATCATATTTTATGCACATTAAAAATAACACATATTTCTTCCTCATTTAAAAATTTCTTACTGTCAATCCAACATTTTGTTCAAATCTTTTTATCACACTGTTAACTATATCATTTAAAAATTTTAAGTACATAGGGATTGCCCTGTCACTCAATAATGCCCTTTATGCATATTAAGATAACACATAATCCTTCTTAATTCAACCTTTTACTATCATTAACTTATTCAAACATTTTTCAGTTTAAAAATTCCACTTTTAATATCTTTTAACACAGATATGCGCGCTAAATGACCTAAGCTGTCGATGCGCCATAAAACAACATTCATTTATTCATTCTTTGATTATGATATTTCAGACGGTTTATGTGTGAATTCTAGCATGCCATTCATCAATGTATCGTCTGATGTGTGCTCAAACAACTACAATACAACGAACAAAACATCTCACCCAGCCCTCGAGTTTTGGACGTAAGTGAAAATATATAAGATCTAGAAGATAATCAACTACTTGTGTGTGATATCAAAAATCTGTCACTAGAATTGGGTGTGATGCGGTTGAAATAACGAGTCCGAAGGACGAGTTTTTTTTAACCGCATCAAACCCCATTCGGGTGACAGATTTTTATTTTCACACACAACCAGTTGATTATCCTATTTATTATATTCCTAATTCATCGTTTTAGGTTGTTGGACAAAATTGATTTTACGAATCCATATATGGCCTGCAACACGTAAATAGGGGCATTCGGACATTTGCGTAAAGTGCCGCCTCGGATCAGCCAGCGCAGTCCGCGCAGGCTAATCCGAGACGACACTTTCCGTTCTAATATGATTTTCTGTTTCGTGCAGGTCTACTGTAGAACAAAATCTAATGTAGTCGTAAAGTGCCGTCCCGGATTAGCCGAGACGGACTTCGCAGGCTGATCCGACTTCGCAGGCTGATCCGAGACGGCACTTTACGCAAATGCTCGAATGCCCCATTTTTCGTGTTGCATGCCAGTTATTACGTAATGACTTGCCTGGCATAATGCATCTTTAAGTTGTATTAAACCCCCTCTTTTCCCTAAGCGTTGTTCATATACGTATACTTTATTAGTTGTACGGTCAGGTGGCAGGGGTCTTGGAAACTTGTTCGGCTTGGGGCGACATGATTCGCCACTGCTGTGAACAAGTTTCCAAGTCCCCGGCCACCTGACCGTACTACTAGATCTAATATTATTATACTGCAAGGAAATTTCTCGCGATCTGCAAAGTTTTACCTTTTCGATGAGTATTCGGCGAAATTTTCCCGTTTTATGTTCTCATGAATTGAGTACGCTGACGACATAGTTCTAATTTCCCTTCTTAGTGCCCTAATGTAATGAAAACTGATGTCAGTAAGAACTGACGTCATTGAAACCTTGATAAAACGTGCAGTTTGGTGGATGATGTAACTGCGATATACATTCGTCATATTTTTTATTTAAACATGGATTTAGACAACTTCAAGGTAAGTAACTATGCATTTTAATGATTTGTAGTCAAAAAGTAAAAGACTATTAGTTACCACAAAAGAAAATTTGGTTACCCTTTTTACTTTACAGTGAATAAGTTTCGACGCTTCACAATTTGCTTACCTGACGAAGGGACGGCTCGTTTTTACCCCGTGTATTTGTTTTAAAATGACAACAAACGATAATATACGTAACTATGTTCATTTATTTAAAAAAAAAAAAAAAAAAAAACATCTTTCCGCTTTAATGACAACCATCGAGGGAAACTAGAAATATTATGGTGCAAGCTACTCAGTATATTTGTCTTGTGGGTGGCTCGTATCGGTCCACGCCGCCATTTTGGATGTTGTATTGAAAGTGTAGTCAAGTACATACGGGGCTCCAGTGTACATGACTTGTATGTACGGGTCATATTATCCAATCAGATCGCGGGAAATTTCTTTGCAGTATGATAATATTTTCTTCGCGCCTTAGAAGTCACTTCTATTGTATCACTTTACAGGGGGAAGGTGCTGCATCAATCAGACGGCTTAGAGGAGATAGGTACAGTGCAAATACATCTAGCTGTGTGTCTTCTACTGGGCTGGACAATGTCTATACTTGGGGTAATCAAAGCTGTCAAGATTTTAGGAAAGGTATACTTGTTTATTTCATGCTTTCTGGTAGTTTATCGAGAAATAACGGTGCAATTTTTTTCGATATTTCATGGTAACGACCAATGAAAATACCGATTTTATTTTCTAACTCTTCAATTCTGAACGCAGAAACAGTAGTTACCGCGCACTAGTTACCTAGGTAAACAGCGCGTGCCATTCAACCAGAGGGAAATATGATGTCATTTATACCACATTTCTCGCGCTTTACGTAATATTGTAATGCGTTGCTATGTTGAAGGGGTACGCCACGGGGAATTACCGAAAACAACTGTGCTGGATTATGATGATAATCCCAACCAGAAAAAAGGAGGTAGAAGCATAAAATGACTTGGCTTCGTCACTCTTGAAAATATTACCGATGATTTTCACTCGATGAAATAAACTTCGATCTTTCACCGAAATAAACAAATATCCTCTATATATTTTGATTTACTGATAATCTTTTATCACATAGTACTCTTATTTTCAGTGTAATATCGCCGGGAGGGATATATTAATAAGCCGTGTTCTGGCAAAACGGGTGTTTAATGCATCTCCGTGACGCATGATACCAAGCAAGTCATCATATGACCATGGATTCATATTGACCATTTTTGTCTTACAGTCAACTGAATCAAGATGTAGACTTGACCTTGGAGGTGCAGAAAATTGACAAATAGCAAAAACTTTCGACCTAGGTCAGCCTGCGCGGACTGCGTAGGCTGACCTGAGTCGATATTTTTTGCGGATGCATTAAAGCCCCTTTTCACAGAGCACGGTTTATCTTACACGCGTTAGTAGATATAAACTGCCGATTCTGGGCCACCATCTTTTCGGCCATCCCTCCCTCCTCCCATTTCGACCACTTAACTCCGACCCGATCGCAATTCGTCCTACCATCCAATTCGACCACCTAACTCCGACCCGATCGGATTGTCTCGCCTGGTGGCTTGCCTCCATGTTCGTCCCACCTCCCATTTCGACCACCTAACTCCATCCCGTCCCCGATTTGTCCCACCACCCAATTCGACCACTTAAGTCCATCCCACCCTCAATCCCTCCCTCCACCCAATTCGACCACCTAACTCCATCCCGTTTTCATTGTCTCGCCTGGAGGCTTGCCACCATGTCAGGGCCACCATCCAATTCGTCCACGCGCGCCTCCGAAATTCGATCGTGTCCCCAGGCTAACGTATTGATTCTGTTTTCGAGGACAAAGCGTTTGTCATCGTTTCCGTTTAAGGCGATTTTAGTGATCTCTTCGGTAAACAACTCGTGATTGCGATTCCTAATAACTACCATTCTCCTTATTTGCGTCTTCTTTTCGAACAAACACTCTTTGTAATGTTCGTGCTTGATAAACGCTTTTACTACCCGCTTCGAAATTCCCTTGCATTTCTTATTCTCCTCGCCCGAGTCACCACACATTTTATAGGAGTATAGTTTAGACCTGAGACCCACGAACTCCTCGATAACCCTGCCGCTCACCTCATTCTTAAACATACCCACGATCTTCTTATTCAATCCTGTAGGAATACCGGAAGGATGGTCAGGCGGATATTCGCTAGTATCAAACCAGTTCTTAACGTCCTCACTAATATCCTTATAAAAGTCTTCCGTATCTACCTCGTACATTAAGCTATCCGTATCGGTGAAAAGAAGTTCCGCTTGTTCTCCGTATTTATCCTTAATGAAGTTGTAATGAAACCTGTACATCAGTACCTTACTTAAGTCTAATATACACATCCCAGCGTAAATGGGTTTATTAAAGCGCAAACGCGTTTTCTTCATTTGAATTAGGCATAAATCTTCGTCAAGGATTTTCACATCGTAATAGTTCGGTTTAGCGGTTAGTTTTTCCGCTTGTCCCTTGCTACTAACTAGCCTTACATCAACTCTGTTTCTTATATTTTCCATGGTCTTACCGAACACGGAATTGTTCATGAGTTTGAAGAAGTCCTTTTCAAACGCCGTTTTAGCTTTCGTTCTCAGGTTAGTATTCTTATCGATATAAGGTTTTAACCATTCACTCTCTTCGAAAGTTAACCCTCTGTGAATCTTTTTAAGCTTTAGACCTAAGCTTAAATATAGCTTTAAATTTTCTCGATGTAAAATGTACCTTTCTTTATCACGTAAGTTAGGTATAAGTTTCTCGACTTTGTTGACCATCAATCTTTCAGGAGCTAATGGAAAGTCGTTATGCCAGTCCTGCAATTCCTTTGGATATTCCAAGTCGACTTCCAATATACACGGTTGATTTTCCCAATTATCCAAATCATCCATCCATTTAAAATTAGCGTAGGGAAGTTTTTGAATCATCCCCCAACCGTAAAGGTTGTTCGCGTCCAAGTAAGTAATAAATTTAGATGATTTGCTCGGATCATATTTTTACCCCATATATTTATTATTCGCTTTCGCGTATCGTTTAAAAATGGTCGAGGTGCCTCCTCTTATTCCGTTTTCGATAAATAAAACCATATCTGGATCGGATAGTAGTTCTAACTTTACCCCTGTGGTTTTTAACATCGCCTCCCAAGCAAGACCAGGCGCTGTATAAAACCAAGATGGGTCCAGACCATAATTCTCGAAGCAAACGTTCCTGAAGTTCTCGAAAACATCAGCTAGCAGTAAAACGTCAACCTTGTTATATAGGTCATGATAATCCCTAAAAAGTTTCCATCTTGAATGTCTTCCATACATTTAACGCGTGTTGATAATCCTCCTTATCAATTCCGCTATATTTAAGCTTTGAGTAAAACCTCCTTCGTTCAGGTAGCTTCGTTTCTTCGAGTCTGTTAAGGCTATCGAACCATTCGTACGGGAATATGCCCTTCTGAGAGACCAATTCGAGCTCTTTCCCCTCAAAGTATTTCGAGAGATTAACCTTATCCTCCTCGGTTAGTGACCTGGCGAGTTCGTCTAAACTTCTCGCTAGAAACTTAAAACTATCGAGGAATCTAATCTCGTGCTTTTTAGTCACCTTTATATATTCTTCTGATACTGGATCAAATACATCGCGCTCTACCTCTAGCGTTTTAGACACGCTTACGTACGTTTCCTTGTTTGAAGGTATACAACTCGTATCACCCGGTGTTCTCATTAAATCCTTTATAAATAAGTGACTGTCGTACTTACTAAAGTTATGGAAGAATACGGGGGTAAAAGTAGGCTTCCTATACTTTAAATTACACGAGTTGTGCGCGGCACCCCTAAATGCCCCGGTGTAATGACAGTGGTCTCTCACCTTTTTATCTCCTTTCTTAAATGGTTCATTGCATATCCAACACACTTTCGCGCAGTAATACCTTCTACTATCCTCGGCTGTAAAAATCATTTCCCTGTCGGGTATATTGCTTATCGCTCTTATAACCTCTTCTAGTTCCTCTACGAATTCCGCAGACGCGTTTTTACCGGAGTATTGGTAGTTTTCCGAAGGGAAGAGGTCTTGGTAAAGCGATTTAACGTAGAAAGAATACCCCGAGATTTTATGGGTGTGAATAACCTTCGTTTTGTTCCCCCTCTTTTCATATTGCTTTTCTAACGTAGACTCCATATCCGCGTAAATCGTAAACGGGTGTCTCTGCTGTTTTAAGAAATTCTGGAAAGATATCGTAGTACCCTTTTTGGGTAATTCTATTGCACAGGCATCTTTCTTGCTGCAATACTTCAAATGGTTATTTAAAGTATCTTCTTTATGGAAGCGATTTAAACACCTTTCGCAAATATAAGTTCTGTGACCATGAGTGCTTGTTTGTTTAGATAACAATCTACTCATGTCTTTAATCAAGCAATAATGCTTTGTGTCTCGCCATGGCACCTCCAGATTCGTTGATTCTTCGTCAATAGTTTCTCCCTCAAGCAGTAAGAGATTAACGTGATGTTCTCTTTTATAAGCTTCTTTACTTACACTAAGCGGGTAGAAACCTACACCCACCTCATACGAGTGTATCGATACGGATATGGAAGGATTCTGTCTCTCAAATTTACTTCTATCATGAATGGAAACGGGGTATTTAATCCCTTCCATATTTATAGTGCTTAACAAAGGTTTTAGTCTTTCGATTCTTTCAGGATGATTAGTTGTCGGGTTCAAAGCTATAAGAATACAATACGCGAAGCACATATCATCCTCCATATTTTTCGGATTAATAACGCTTTTCGTGTTCGCTATCCTAGGAGGAGTTGGGAACCATGTACTGCCCCTTACCGGGTTAAACGAAACCGTGTGCAATCTTAAATCGATTACGTGTGTGACTCTCCAGTAATCCGTTTGCATTTCCTTTTCCGCAATATTAACCAGAACCTGTTCCTTCATCGCATCGTATATTTCCTCCGCATCTTCCCCCTTTAAATTAACGATCGGAAATCCGGAATGGAAGTTCATTTCCATCAGTTGGCTGGTTCCAGAGTGTTTCATCATACAGATCATAATGAGTTTAACTTTCGTTTGTCGATTCTGACTTATAATGCTGGTTATTCTACTCTTCGCTAAATCGAGGAACTCTTTCGGAGTATAAGACTCTTTACCTCTTATAAAATACTGCTTGGTAAATCCTTTAAATGCTGATTCCCCTTCTTCAACCGTCATTTCTTCCTCATCCTCATATATCCTCTCTATCCTTCTTTTTAAAGCTTCTATCTCCGGCGTTATTTTTATCGGGATCTCGCTATCTAAATACTTCATCAGCTTCTTGATCGCGGCCTTAGGCACTGACGCGGGTGGAGGAGGCACGTAGGGCGTCGGTTGCAACATCTCCGCGTCAAAACCCTTGATCCTGGAATCTAACAACCTCCCGCCTCGAGTACAAAGACGCTCGATTAATTCGCCTCTTCTAAGTCTAGAGTATCCTCGCATCCCTAAAGCTTTAGACTCTCGTTTTAAGTCTCTTACCGTGTGTCCCTCGTATAATTGACTGGTAAGATTAATAGGGGGAGGATTACGTAGACGCTCGATTAGTTCGTCTCTTCTAAGTCTAGAGTATCCTCTGATCCCTAAAGCTTTAGACTCTCGTTTTAAGTCTTTTACCGTGTGTCCCTCATATAATTGACTGGTAAGATTAATAGGGGGAGGATTACATAGACGCTCGATTAATTCGTCTCTTCTCAGCGAAGAGAATCCCCGGATCCTCCTTATCCTAGCTAAATTTCTTAAACCTCTTACGGTGTACGCGTTGTAAATCGCGCTCATTTTATAATAGCGCAAAAATTACTTAAGCTAATTTTTTTTTCGCGAAAAATTGTTTTAGCTAAAATTTTTTTTCGCGCGGCGTTAAATATATATGTCCGTTTAAATCTTCGGACATATATATTGCTTCCCTCTCACTCGCTGAGCTCGTGAGGCGAGGCGGTCGTCGTCCGAGGGTCCGAGGATCAGCAGGGTACATTTTATGCTTCCGTCAGGACCTCAATCCAATATTTACCGTTCCAAACCTTTCCATTATGATTACTAATTGCTTGCGCGCAGCGATCTATGAATTTACCTGCCTTATAAAGCGAAGGAAAGGTTCTTATTTCGCCAGTTTTTACATCCTCCATACGAACCTTCCTGGGGTTAACCGCAGCCGTCCTCAATCTATCGTATTTTGGGTCTTTACTTCCTTCTGTTTTGACCTCGCTTCTCTTTATTTTATCGGGCATCTTATCGTACAAACCGTGTTTTTTCGCCAGCGCCTCCAACCTTTCCTTCTTCCAGTACCCGAAGAACTTTATATCGTTCTGCCTAAGAACTCTCCTTATTTCCTCGATCTTCTTCATTTTATATATAAAAAATAATTGCTTAACTTAAATCACTACGCTCATCTTATTTCCGTCAGACTGAAAGTTAATTAACCTATCGCAAATAATAACGGCGAACGCCTCCGTGTCCGCGGGCGGGTTTTCGGTAAACCTCGCTTTGATTTGGATATCGGTGACGGAGTATTTCAGTCTTTCGCTATGCTTCGAAACGTCGAATAAAAACAGAGGATAAAGGCTCTTATAATCGGAGGGGGTAATGTTAGGGTTTGACACCAATTCATCCATGTGATAAAACTTAGACCTGAATAAAGCGGCGTCACCATACACCCTACTAAATTGATTCGCCACGAACGAAAGGTTATAGTCTGCTACGGGATATCTTCTAGAGTTTAACATAACGTACATGTTGTTTACGTTTCTATGGTCGAATATAGCCGGATTTTGTTCCTGATCCCCGCTTTTACCAGACTGAAAACCGACGATAATAAAACGCGGCACTTCGGGAGACGACCTAACACCTAGTCTCCAGGAAAACGATAGTGACTGAGGTACCGCGATAGAGTCGCATTGCCGTATTCTATATCCGACCGCTATTTTCTCTTTCTTCTCGATGATCTTGTAGAGTGCCATTTTCTCATCATCAGCGGGCAAAACGTGTGGTATGAACCATGATATTTTAAGTAAGTTAATTCTTCCATCAGCGGGAGCGGCATTATCTCGAAAGATCGCGTCGTTATCATCGCTTCTCGTTAATGTGAGTGTTTGTTTCATGCCGTACAATATCTTATCGTAATCGTCGCAGAAACCGAATATATGCTTTAATGGAACCCTGAAGCTAAAGGTACCTCTCGGAAGAGGGTCGTTAATGATATAATTTCTTCTCACGATAAAGCCGGTGTTCCCAGCAGCCGCAGCCACTGATGTATCTTTATACCAACACTGGTTCAACCCTACCGACTTAGAAAAATCATCGGGGTATTTTAACAAGCCGAGCATCGTGGTAGCCTGACCCGGGTACATTATAGATTCGATCTCCGTACCTGAAAGTTGATACTTGATATTCTTAAAGAGATACATAAGGCCATTGTTCGTTAAAGAAATACCGGTGTTAGCATCATAAACTGCTCCAGTATCGCTCCTTACTAATTCGCCTACAAAAAGCAAATAACTTTCGCAAGGATGCGTAAAGATATCTTGAGTCTCGATGTCGATCCTTATTTCTCCTCCCGAGTTGTTGAGGTTTGTACCGGTGATTGGTAGGTACTCATGGTGTTCATACTCATCTATGCTTTCATCCTTTAAAATTGGTTCGGTGATCTTTAATATCTCCATTTTATAATGCAATTATAATTTTGAATGAAAATTATAACTGCGTGATCGGTGCGGGTACCCGGACGACTCACTCGACGAGCTCGTGAGGCGAGGCCGGGCGAGTCAGCCTGTGCGAGACAGTCAGGCGGAGTAAAGCTGAGGAAAAGATTTACCTTGAGCATTAATAAACACACCTTTAAGGAAAATTAACGTAGGCCCTTGTTTACATTTAGGATAAACTTTGTTACCGTATACGATCGTTACTCGAGGTACACCCCACCTTTCTAAACGTTTATTTACCTCTTCCTCTATCTCTTTCATCTTAGTTTTTTTTTCGGGAGATAACATAACCGTACATTTCTTATAACCGTACATCGTATCTTTAACCTCGAGGATTTGGCAATCTTTCATATTTATACACGCGCCTCGTATATTAATGCAACTGGTACCGTATGTTTTATAATATACGCGTTCGAATGCTAACATTCTTTTTTTTAATAGCGCCCAAAACGCTTAACTTAAATTACTTTTACGCCCGAGCCGTTAGATAATCTTTTAACTAGATCTTGAATAGCAATCGCGCTAGGAGTCGCAGACCCTTCTATCAATGTACTAATGTTTTGCGGCGAACTATACTTCTCTAAGATCTCCTTCGACTTTGGTGTCAGGGTACTCGCCCTTCCAAGACGAGCTTGTCGAGTCTGCTCATCTCGCTTTCCCAACGCTTTCGTAACCAGCTTTTTCCCCGTTTCTATAGCCGCGCTTTTTCCAACCTCTAAAGCTTTCTTTGCTCCTTCCTTAGCAACACTCTTTCCCACATCAATGGCAGAACTCGCCAGTTGTTTAGCTGCACTACTGGAGAAAAGCCTAGCTAGGAAACTGGCTAAAGTATCGAAGATTCCAGACCCTCCGTACGAATAGCTTCTTTTAAATCCACGTTTTACGATCATATTTTATAATGTAGACATTATATTTTTATAAGCTGACGACTTCAAGATGCCTTGTCTCTTTAATTCATCGCAAATGCTTACTAGCTCGTTCCTGGATACTCCCGTGTTGCCTGCCTCTTTACTCGCTAGTAATAGGTCTAGTCTTTCTAGTAACGCGTTAGGATCGGAGGGAATATAAACGATGCCCTTTCCGTGATAAAGCTTTCTATCTTTCCATATATTTTTTAGTACACCCTTCCATTTCCTACCACTAGAAGACTTAGGACGAGTACTAGCTGGATTGTTGCGACTATAAATGGAGTTGGTTTTAACCATCAACTTCGCGTAATTCCTTAAATCCTCTTCATTATAGATATTTCTATCGGGATCTTAAGAAACGATTAACTCCCATAGGCCGGGGGTACCTCTATATTCCTCATCCTTCGTGATAATATCATTGTCTCGAATAACGACTCGTTTGTTCCCGATAAAGAACTTACCCTTACTGTCATATATTCCGTACGTTTCCGGCTGGAAAGGTAATAGGGAGTTGTTCGATGCCCTCTCGAATAGGTTTTAGTTCTTCCGCAATCTCCCTCGCTGTAGCTTTTTGTCCTTCCGTAATAGGTTTAAAGAACTTAGAGAGATCAGCTTGAAGTTGTTGTTCACCCGTTCTCTCCGCCAGGAAATTGTCGCGAATCCTCCTTCTCGTTTCGAGGTAGTCTTTTACGACTAAGTCCCTTTTCTTCGGATCAACGATCTTTAAAAAAGACATTTTATTACCGATATATATTAGTTATCACTAATATATATGTGGTTGAGACCTCCTATACATGTCACTCGTATCACTATATGAGCGATTTTTAACGCGATTTTCGCCGCGATTTTCGACGCGATTTTTAACGCGATTTTCGACGCGATTTTCGACGCGATTTTTAACGCGATTTTTAACGCGATTTTCGACGCGATTTTCGACGCGATTTTTAACGCGATTTTGCCCTTGTTACTACATGAGCAAATATCACGATTCAAAACTAAAGCCGCACGAAAAATTTATTTTCACCCGTCGGTCCCTAGGACGTGACACGATTCTTCTCAACCAACCTCCGAAAGGACTCGCGCGCTTCTTGCCTCCCTCTCTCGATTAAATCCTCTTCGTTTTCGGTGGTCTTCTTAACTTTCATTCTTATCTCACTCTTCATCCTCTTGTACTTCTCTTGTTCATCCATGATAAGTTTAAATTCTTCGTTCGAAATGCAATTATCAACTAAAGCCTTCGAAATATGTGAGGCGACTGTATCAAGCTTAGCATCAGCTATCATTCGAATCTTTCGATGTTCTTCCGACTTGGTTCTCGAATTCTTTACCACGTATTTCCCTAGAAGGGAAAGAAGTCCGGTTACCGCAGCTGAGGCTTCTAATGCTATGACAGCCGGGATAGCCACGACAGTGGATAGTAAACCGATTCCACCTACCCCCGAGGCCATAGTTATCGTGATCAAAACCGTGTCTACACTGTCCACGATTCTCGCCACCCTAAGATACTTCTTCGCGAGGGCGTCTCTTTCATGAATTTCGCTTTCGAGGAACTTTTGTACCTCGGATATCTTTTGTAGTCGGTAGGAATGTCCTCCGTCCTCTAAAGGTGGCGCGTTTGGATAAATTTTCGTATACTCTTGATCCGCTATCATTTTATAAGGCTAGACTAAAAATTTTACGAAACAGATCTTATCAGCCGCTGGTATCTCGATCGGTTGCTTGGAGAAGTTATAAATATAGACTAAGATATCATCAACCTCATTATCGAGATGTATTCCATTAAAGAAGGTTAAACTACCTTTCCATTTATCGCAAACGGATATCAGCACAACGCCTCGCGTGGTTACATATCCGAACCCTAACGAAAGTTTCAGGCCATCGCGCGGAGGAACCTTGATAGCTACTTGCGAGTATATTTCCCATCTTAGAGGGTCTCGCTTTCTCGGAGGATATTTTACCGGGAGGGGCTTCCAAAATACCTCCTTAGCTGCCTTGACGGTCTTGTGCGGTTTTTTACCGAACTTATGAACCTCCATTTTAATATAGAATTATTTATAATATAGCCCCTAAGATAGGGATATTAGCGAACGGACTATTTGGTCCGAGTAAAAGCCCTCGTCCATCATAAATCTTACCTCCCTGCTTTAAATACAACCCGTCACCGTAGGAATCCAGCCCTTTACCTTTATGCGGCTTTAAGTATAATCCGCATTCATTGGTTTCAACTCGACAAAGGCATCCCCCTTTTTTAAGGAAAAGGCCCGTCTGTGCCAGTCCCGAAAGGGCACCGACGCCTAGTGCCGGTAAAACAGTCCTTGCGAGCATCGGTAAAGCTC
The DNA here is from genome assembly GCA_946811185.2 of Hippopus hippopus. Lineage (NCBI taxonomy): Eukaryota > Metazoa > Mollusca > Bivalvia > Cardiida > Cardiidae > Hippopus > Hippopus hippopus. The sequence continues at coordinate 58,130,841 of OX328102.1, forward strand.
TAGCTGCCAACCCGGCCAACATACCTAGAAAACCTCCCTCGACTCGCGTGTTGTACTTCAGTTGCCTAGCGGTCATTTTAATCGTGACACCCTTGCCTTCGTTATAGGCTTTAGCCATTTTTCTCGCTTGAGAATCGGTAATGGCTAAAACGTCTTCTCCTTCTAAATCTTCGTGAGCTAATCGTATACTTACCGGACAACCAGCATTTACGGCGTGCTGAAGCTTTTCCTTTTGGCCATCCGAGATATTTACTTTGACCTTAGTGCTATAACTATTTGCCATTTTAATATAAATATATATTTTTTCTAATATATATTTATGGTCCCCTTCTCACCTCGCTTCCCTGATATGAAAGCGAATGGTTAAATTTTCTCCCCTAAGATTCAGTAAATTACCGTCCTGATCCGTGATGCTTACGTCTAGGTTATGTATTTCGTCTAGCATTATCGGTAGGTATACCAGGTTAATTGGCGATTCGATTATCTTATATCCCGGCGCCACATCCGGGAAGAAGGAATAAATAACGTTTTTCGTCGTGCCGTTAAGGTAACTACCCGAAACAATATCCACGTTGACGAGCAAACTGTTTATGCTAAGAATGTTGACCACGTTTTCCGACTCGTGAAAGCCTCGCGTATATTTAGCACGAGTAAATCCTAATACTCTAGCGAGGGACGCCGGTTGATTAAAATCTACTTGGTATCCCTCTTCTAAAGTAAGGACGGACTTTAGGGTGTTGGTGTTCGCGGAAATGTTAATATAATGCACTTCATTTACCGCGTCGTAATGCCCCTTCTTTCTCATTTCCTGGTGAATGGTATCATTAATGTCGACGAGATCGTAACTACCCTCCGGTATTTTGATTTTGATCCACGAGTTGCCATCGTCCGGAGAATAAACGAATGTGTTGTTCGTATCATCGATATTCGGAAAGGAGTAGTAAGTTTCGAGGTTTACTAAAGCTATTTCGTACACTTTATTCTTATCCAGCATAATGGGAGGATTGAACCTCGTTCTGAAACGCGTTTTGTTATCGCTTACTATAATTTGAAACGATGTCTTGTGCTCAGTGTTTCTTGCGATTTGCCTTAAAAGGTCTTCTGTCATTTTATAATAGCTAAATATTTCCTTTTATGTCATCGATAATACCTTCTAGTATATCGTAAAAAGCGCATACTAGATAAGTTTTTGTGGTAGTTCCTTCTATTATTTCATCAAATAAACGACGCACCTCAGCCGTGTTAGTTAAATCTCGTTCTAATTTAATCATCGCGTCATATAAACCCCTCAATTTCATTACCAATGGCCAAGGTATATCGCTTTTTTCATCATCGGCCTCTTCGAGTCTCTCTAATTCCTCTACTTCATTGCCAAACACTAAACCCCTAAAGTCAAAACTGCTAAGACCGTATTCCTCCATGAACTTATCCGTTATACAAAAAGTTATGTTCATAGCAATCTCTATTTTATTTCTCGCCATTTTATAACCATAATTAATATTTCTTTCTTAAGCTATTTCATTTATTGTACCGAATTTGGCAGGTAGAAACTATCGATACCGTTTCTATACTTCCCTCCGTGTTTTTTACTGGTAAGATCGATGATGGCAAAACCGTGCGGTTTCTCCCACGACTTCTGACAGAATCTTCTAAACTCGTCCTTAGGCATATCATCACCCACATGATCGTTATAAATGTGGTTAACGTTCTTTAAGTCTTGCGGAAAGAGGCAGATAAAATTTGCGTTCTCTCTGATGGTTTGCCTCGGCAGTCTAAAGTAATTTTGTGAGAGGTAAAAACAGTCCACGTTGCTATGCCTTCCTCAAACGTAATAACACTCGCATTTATTCTGCCTCTCTAAAAGCAGGTCGTCGAAGATGATCAGGTTTTTATTTTGCGAGTTTAGCTCTTTCGGATCGGGCACATCGCCCGCGTTCTCGAAGAAGTTGCAATCTATATCCGATTTGATCTTGGTCGTTTTGCTCCATTCGTCGAGCAAAGCAGTAGGGGGTACACCCGATTCTCGTATCTCGTCACGCATGTTAAACAACCTCAGGATGCAGTCCTTGGGTAATCTTTCTTCGAAGGCCTTTTTTAGTAATCGATATTCCGGTTGAAAAAGACTTTTTCCAAAGACGCTTAAATCGTTGTAGTCGAGCCAACCGGGTCTAAGTAAAAAGTTTAACAATAGGGTCGTTTTTCCGCATCCCGATTTGCCTATGATTAAACCTCTGATACTCCTAGGAAAAAGAGGGTGGTTAGACCTCGATGCGTCTTCATTCCACGATAGATTCATGATGTCCATTTTATATAAGATTTTTTATTTATTATATAAAATGTACTGCGTTAAGTGTAAGAGACGTACAGATACGAAAGATTTAAGCTACGCGGTTAGTAGAAATAACAGGAATATGAAACGCGGGAAATGCGCGGTTTGCGGGATAACTAAAACCCAATTTGTACCAGGAACGGCGACGGGGGGATCCTTGCTAAACAAAGTCATAAACAACATGCCTTTCGAAATGCATCTACCCGGTCATAATTTTACGGGACCCGGTACTAAGCTAAAGAAAAGACTCAACCCGGATTTAACGCCGAAGAAGTGGAGCAAACCGATCAACCGCGTCGATAAGGCCGCTTACAACCACGATGTTTGTTATCTTAAGCACAATGACACAGCCACGAGAAACGCGGTGTGTGACAAGAATATGTTGGCGGAATTGGATGGTATTTACAACCCTTCTATTAGAGAAAAGATGGAACGGGGTTTGGTAAGTAGACTCATAGGTACGAAGATGCAGTTCGGAATGGGAGTCACCCCTGACGAAGCAGGGCGAGTCAGAAAAAAAACCCGAAAATGACGACTCTGGCGGAGGAATTGCACAAACCCGTAAGACGAAGGTTTAAGAAGAGGAGGGTTATAGTGAACGGTATCGATAGTATATGGGCCGCGGATTTAGTCGACATGCGCGCTTTTTCTAAGTATAATCGAGGCAATAATTATCTTCTCGCTGTGATCAACATCTTTTCGAAGTACGGGTGGTTGGTCCCGTTGAAAAACAAGACGGGCAAGGTGACGGCTGAAGCGTTTAAAGGTATTTTTAAGGAAAGAAAGCCTAAGAAATTGTGGGTCGATGAAGGTCGGGAGTTCTACAACAAAGACGTAAAAGCGTTGGTACAATTGTATTCCACGCAAAACGAAGAGAAATCTAGCGTCGTTGAACGATGGATTAGAACGATGAAGGAGAAGATGTGGAAGTATTTCTCCGCCAACTCTACGAACGTTTACATCGATGTCTTGCAAGATCTCGTTAAGGAGTATAATAATACTATCCATTCCTCTATTAAAATGACGCCAGTAGAGGCTAGTAAGAAAGAGAATGAAACCTCGGTTTGGAGAAACCTTTACCCTCATAGTGTTGAAGAAAAAGCGCCTAAGTTTTCCGTGGGTGAAAGGGTAAGGTTAGCAAAAAAGAAAAGGACCTTTGAGAAGGGTTATACCACGAGGTGGACGGAAGAGGTTTTCACGATTTCGGAGGTGAAGGATACTTCACCCGTAACCTATAAAATTACGGATCTTAATGGTGAACAAGTCGAAGGCGCGTTTTACGAAGCTGAACTGCAGAAAACTAGTCAAGAGGTGTATAGGATAGAAAAGGTTATTAGGAAGCTAAAAAAGAAGTCTCTCGTAAAGTGGAAAGGCTACCCCAAGGAATTCAACTCGTGGATAGATAACAAGAATATTGTAGAATTAAAATGACGAGGGTGATATTGCCGAATAAACCGTTAAGCAATTTAGAGTTGGAAGATGCGGCGGAACGACTAGGGATCCCTTCTTTCAAGGGCGTTTTCTTACTAGATACATTACCGAGAAAACCGACTAAAAAGGAGTGTGGTATACTGAACTTCGATAAAAGCGGAGGTCCTGGTACACACTGGGTCGCATGGTATAAAAACGGTCGGACTAAGATTTATTTCGATAGTTACGGAATACAACCACCTAACGAAATTCGAGAGTATCTAAAGAGTCCGATATACTATAATTCCGATCAAATACAGCCCGCAGGACAGGTATTTTGCGGCCACTTATGCTTGTACGTTCTAAAAGAATTAGCTTCGGGGACACCATTTCAAGACGTTTTAAATAGTTTATTTTAGTATTATAAAATATGCCCGTAGACAAATTCGGACGGATGAAAGGCGATAAAACGGAGGAGGGCGGTGATGGTGTGTCACTCGCTTACGTGAACAATAACTTTTTACGCGTGGACGGAACGACCGTTGTTACTGGTTCTATAGACATGAATGGTAATACATTAACGAGGGTTAGTAACCCGGTAAATTCGCACGACGTGGCGACTAAGGATTACGTGGATGGAACTTCGAGTGGGGGGTGGATAAAAGAAAACGGAGGGTATCAGGCATTCGGATTTATAAATATGGGTTTCAAAGAGATACGGAATGTTAAGGAACCTAAAGAACCTAATGAAGTTGCTACTAAGAAGTATGTTGACAATTTCAAACGAGCCTTCGTTTATAGAGATGGAAGGTGGTTTCAGGCAATTGATGCAATCTCTATGGGAGGGCAAGTAATTAACAATCTCGGAACCCCTACGAGACACGATCAGGCTGCTAGTAAGTTTTACGTAGATACCACCGTAGATAAGGCTACTGCGGATGAAAAAGCTTTCATTAAGAACCTCGATGGATCTTTTACCGCTAAAGCTGATATCAATATGAATAATATCTCGATTACCGGGGTACCCAACCCCGTATCTCTCGATGCCGCTGCGAATAAAAACTATGTCGACAATGGTGGAGCCATCATAAAAAAACCGGATGGAAGTTTCGAGGCAGCGGCTGAAATTAATTTTCGAGGTATTACTCTAAGAAACGCTGGAAACCCAGAATATGGGGGAGATTTAGCAACCAAAGGCTATGTGGATCGAATGGAAATTCTTTATCTGAAGACTATGCATAGACGAAAACCTTTTATAACCGTGTGGGGTGAAGAAAACGGACCGATCGCAAACGGTAATTTCGAATTTTCCTTCGGTAATGGTAATTCTGGTAGAAGGCATGGTTTGGGTGGTTATTGTATGAGTGTGAAGGGAAGAATCGTAAGGGGAAGTTTAGCGGTCGTAAAGGACAATCGTGAAGCACTTGGAGAAGAGGTTAAAATTAATATAACGGTAAACGGTGAAGAGCAGGTTGATTACTCTATTATAAAAAAAGCGAACGAAAATTGTAGCTGTACCGTTTTTCCGGTCCCGTTAAGGGTAGAGGAATGCGACATCATAAACTTTATCTCGAGGTCAGACAGTCTTAATGTATCACTCTCTTATATATCTATCTTGATAGAATTAGATTTATAAAAATATAACTTCAAGCAAGTTATATTTTTCCACGCGTTGGGTGTCTCAACCCTAGATCATCCTTCGTATGCTTCCCTCTCACTCGGGTCCGAGGATCAGACTCGTAGGAGGAGCCACTCTGTAAACCATGCGAAAAAACTTCTTAGCCATTTCTTCGGTTAAACGACCGTATAACTGTTTAAAACGATTGATAGTGTCGGCTCTCTTCTTTCTCGTCCCATCCAATGATTCAACTAGAGGCATAATCTCCTCTCTAGGTACCCTGCAATCGATCAAATGCCTTTCTATTTCGTCTTTTGTCCTCGAAAACAGAATCAATACGTTAGCCTGGGGACACGATCGAATTTCGGAGGCGCGCGTGGACGAATTGGATGGTGGCCCTGACATGGTGGCAAGCCTCCAGGCGAGACAATGAAAACGGGATGGAGTTAGGTGGTCGAATTGGGTGGAGGGAGGGATTGAGGGTGGGATGGACTTAAGTGGTCGAATTGGGTGGTGGGACAAATCGGGGACGGGATGGAGTTAGGTGGTCGAAATGGGAGGTGGGACGAACATGGAGGCAAGCCACCAGGCGAGACAATCCGATCGGGTCGGAGTTAGGTGGTCGAATTGGATGGTAGGACGAATTGCGATCGGGTCGGAGTTAAGTGGTCGAAATGGGAGGAGGGAGGGATGGCCGAAAAGATGGTGGCCCAGAATCGGCAGTTTATATCTACTCGCGTTTGAGGTGAACAAGTAGTGTCGTCAATGGTCAAAGCTCTGTATTCATACACCTTATTTCTAAAAGAATTGCGTGCCTAGATTTTCCTGATGATTTAATTGTCAAAACTGATCATCGTGACAATACTGTTTTTAAATATCATATGAAAATTCAAGTCGTAATATGTAAGCTTCTGTGGAATTATTTTTTCGTCCAAGATACATCTGTCAAAGAAGCAACTGGTTCTTAGTCATGTAGATTTACATGTAGACTGGTTACTAGCATTGCTTCCTTTTCTTTGATTTTTCATTGGCTTTTTCCCTAGGGGTTTTAAAGCACGAATAAAGGGTTAAAAAGATAGAAGGGTTATAGATCAACAGCAACTTGATAAATTAATAACAAGAAAATTTCGAGCATTTTGGAAAAAAAACTCAAATATTGTGATTTCAAAGTTCATTTCACCCGAAAAATCTCACTGTATCGGATAGTTTAGATCCAATGTCAGACAGCTCGTCCTGTGTAGTCTGATTTTGCTCTTCACTGTCCGTAAATGCGTAATAAGTCGTGCTTAGCAGTATACAAGACGTAAAGCACTTTCGCAGACTATATAGATCAGTCTAAGACTGCACGGAACCTGCAATCTGATTTGGATCTACACTGTCCGATACGACTTCTTTTTTTCTCATTTCCAGGTTGTGTATGTGACGGTACTATTTCCATACGCTCTATTGACCATCTTATTGGTAAGGGGGCTAACTCTGGATGGATCTATAGACGGGATACTGTTCCTTCTGAAGTTTGAAAGTTATAGACTGGCAGACTATCAGGCAAGTACCATATAATATTCTTACAAATCCAAGTTGATCCTATACCACACAATCTTGAGTTTTAACGACCCTGGAAAAGCAGGCTTTTGAAAACATTGTGGGAAGAATCAGCATTTTCTCCTTTTTCCCCACACTGTTTTTACCATTTCAAAGACAGAAATTATTTTTTGAGCCTCATTAGATTTGTCGTCTACAAATGCTTTGAATTTGGGTGAGTCTAAAATTTTGTCTTTTATTAAAGGCTTAACTCCTAGTGTGCGAGTTCAGCTGGAACTCTAGAGTCGACCCAGTTAATTAAGGTTTAAGTAAAGCGATCGGGGCCCGTTTTCATCATCCATTCCAAATCACATTCTTAGTCTAAATCATATTTGGTGACTCAATCTTATACTGGCTAAACTTTGTGGTTTAACTAATCAAAACTTTTGTCACTTTGAAATAAAAAAAAAAACTCTTGAGAATTAGACTCTAGTTAAGAACAAAATTTGCGGAAGTTTTACGTAACTATAGAATGGTGGTATATTTCTGCCATGAGATACAAGATAACTATTATAACTATTTCAGAAAACTTATTTTGATAAATCAAAGTTTCCTGGAAATTTTATCAAGATAAAATGAAAAGATAAAATTTCCAGGAAACTTTGATTTATCGCAATAGTTTTCTCAAATAAGTTATCTCGTATCTCGTGGCAGAAATATGCCAGCATACTATGGTTACGTAAAACTTACGCAAATTTTGTTCGTAACTACCTTAGTAAAACGGGGCCCTGATGGATAAGAGCCCTGATCTTCATATAGATTGTTTAAGTCGAGATAGATTGGAAAAGTTAAAAACTTAAACGCAGAACTTTGATTGGCTTACAGGAAAATAGTCCTTATATGAACACGAATATGGGAGCTAAGCGACATGAATCACCAAATAATTTGACCACATATAATCGACTAAATTTTCTCATATTTTATAATGTAGGTATGGCTGGACGCATCTGTGCAAGTCTTTTATTCACTGGGCCCTGTATGGGGATGTATCATCACGATGTCATCTCACAACAAGTTTCACCAACCATCATTCAAGTATGAGTCTTTCATTATTTCTTTATTTTTGTACTCCCAGATATGTATTTACCAACCATTCTTTAGAATATTCTTTGGTCTTATTCTGAAGAATTCGCTAAATTTGAAAGTAACGAAACTTCTATTTGGCTAAACCTAATGGTTTAGCCAATCCGAAGCTGCATTACTTTCTTAAATTCAGAATCGAATTAGACTAGAATTAAGAATGGCTTGTGAATACGGGTTCCACGACCCGTATCCACCAACCAATTGCATTCTTAGTTTGTTTCTTGATCCATAAAGTAACACAATATCTCATTGGCTAAACCAAAAGATTTAGCGAATCAGAAAGCGTGCTACTTTCTAAATCTAAAAATCTGGAAAAGTACATTCGGAATGCAATTCAGACGTGATTGGCGGATACTGGCTCCGCTTACACAGTGGTAGAGTACCAGGATAGTGACCAAGTAGTCAGAGGTTCAATTCTTAGCAAGTTCAATTTTACATTTTTGGATTTTTGAGAACGGTGAGGATCTATCTATCCAACATTTACACATTGTCTTGGGAATGTGTCTACTGTTAACGTTGAAATTCTATATAAGAAATAGTAGAAACCAGTAGATAGTTTACATTTTCTGCATAGAAAATGGACCCGTAGAACATTTTCTACGTAGAAAATGGACTAGGGAGTACATTTACTACGTAGAATATGGACAGAGAGTACATTTTCTAAGTAGAATATGGACTGGGAGTACATTTTCTACATAGAATATCGAATGGACCAGGTGTAAATTTTCTACATAGATTATGGACTGGGACAACATTTTCTATGTAGAAAATGGACCGGGAGTACATTGTCTACCATGGACCGGGAGTACATTTTCTCCATATAATATGGACCGGGAGTACATTTTCTACGTAGATTATGGACTGGGAGTTCATTTTCTACGTAGAAAATGGACTGGGAGTACATTGGCTACTATGGAACGGGAGTACATTTTCTACGTAGAATATGGATGGGGAGTACATTGTCTACTATGGACCGGGAGTACATTTTCCACGTAGAATATGGACAAGGAGTCCATTTTCTATGTAGCATATGGCTTGGAAGTACATTTTCTACGTAAAATATAGACCTGAGTACATTTTCTAGGTAGAATATGGACCAGGAGTACATTTTCTATGTAGAATATGGACCAGGAGTACATATTCTATGTAGTATATGGACCGACAAAACATTTTCTATGTAGAACATGGACCCTGGAGTACATTTAGAATATCGACCGGAAGTACATTTACTGCGTAGAATATGGACCAGGAGTACATGGACTAGGGAGTATATTTTCTATGTAGAATATGGACCATGGAGTACATTTACTGTGTAGAATATCGTCCGGGAGTACATTTTCTACGTAGAATATGGACCGGGAGTACATTTTCTAATTAGAATTTGGACCGGTAGTGCATTTTTTTTACATAGAATATGGACTGGGAGGGCATTTTCTAAATAGAATACAGACGGGGAGTACATTTTCTACATAGAATACGGACTGGGAGTACATTTACTGCATAGAATATGGACCAGGAGTACATTTTCTACTATGGACTAGGAGTATATTTTCTACTTAGAATATGGAACGGGAGATTATTTTCTATGGACCAATTGTTTGACGAAATTGTATTCATATTCTACGTAGAAAATGTACTCCCTATCCATATTTTACATACATTATGTACTCCTGGTCCATATTCTGCATAGAAAATGTACTCCCAGTCCATATTCTACGTAGAAAATGCACTCCTGGTCAATAGTAGAAAATGTACTCCCGGTCCATTTTCCACATACAATATTAACTCCTGGTCCATATTCTACGTAGACATTGTACTCCCGGTCCATAGTAGACAATGTACTCCCCGTCCATATTCTATGTTGAAAATGTTCTCCCTGTCCATATTCTACGTAGACAATGTACTCCCGGTCCATAATCTACGTAGAAAGTGTACTCGCGGTCCATAGTAGAAAATGTACTGCTGGTCCATATTCTACATACATTATGTACTCCCGGTCCATATTCTGCATAGAAAATGTACTCCCGGTCCATATTTTACGTAGACAGTGTACTCCCAGTCCATATTCTACGTAGAAAATGCACTCCTGGTCCATAGTAGAAAATGTACTCCCGGTCCATTTTCCACATACAATATGAACTCCTGGTCCATATTCTACGTAGACATTGTACTCCCTGTCCATAGTAGAAAATGTACTCCCCGTCCATGTTCTACGTAGAAAATGTACTCCCGGTCCATATTCTACGTAGAAAATGTACTCCCTGTCCATATTCTACGTAGACAATGTACTCCCGGTCCATAATCTACGTAGAAAGTGTACTCCCGGTCTATAGTAGAAAATGTACTCCTGGTCCATATTCTACATACAATATGTACTTGCGGTCGATATTCTATGTAGACATTGTACTCCTGGTCCATAGTAGACAATGTACTCCCAGTCCATATTCTACTTAAAACATGTACTCCCGGTCCATATTCTACGTAGACAATGTATTCCCAGTCCATATTCTACGTAGACAATGTACTCCCCATCCATATGCTACGTAGACAATGTACTCCCGGTCCATATTCTAGGTAGAAAATATACTCCCAGTCCATAGTAGAAAATGTACTCCCAGTCCATATTCTACGCAGTAAATGTACACCCGGTCCATAGTAGAAAATGTACTCCCAGTCCATATTCTACTCAGTAAATATACTCCCAGACCATAGTAGACAATGTACTCCCAGTCCATATTCCACGTAGAGAATGTACTACCGGTCCGTATTCTACATAGAAAATGTACTCCCGGTCCGTATTCTACGTAGACAATGTACTACCAGTCCGTATTCTACGATGACAATGTACTCCGGGTTCATATTCAATGTAGAAAATGTACTCTCGGTCCATATTCTACATAAAAAATATACTCCAAGTCCATAGTAGAAAATGCACTCCCGGTTTATTTTCTACTCAGTAAATGTATTCCTGGTCCATATTCTACGTAGACAATGTACTCCCGGTTCATATTCTACGTAGACAATGTACTCTTGGTCGATATTGTATGAAGTAAATGCACTCCACGGTCCATATTCTACATTAAAAAATATACTCCCTAGTCCATATTCTACGCTAAAAATCCACTCCTGGTCCATATTCCATGTAGTAAATGTCCTCCACGGTCCATATTCTACATAGAAAATATTCTCCAAAGTCCAAATTCTATGCAGAAAATGTAATCCTGGTCCATATTCTATGTAGAAAATGTACTATAGGTCCAAATTCTACGCAGTAAATGTACTCCCGGTCGATATTCAAAGCAGTAAATGTACCCCACGGTCCATTTTATGTAGAAAATGTACTATAGGTCCAAATTCTACGCAGTAAATGTACTCCCGGTCGATATTCAAAGCAGTAAATGTACCCCACGGTCCATTTTATACATAGAAAATGTTTTGTCAGTCCATATACTACATACAATATGTGCTCCCATTCCATATTCTTAGTAGAAAATGTGATCCTGGTCCATATTCTGCGTAGAAAATGTACTCCGGCGCAATATTCTATGTAGAAAATGTACTCCTAGTCCATATTCTATGGAGAAAATATACTCCTGGTCCATAGTAGACAATGTACTCAGGATCCATATTCTACGTGGAATATGTGCTCCCGGCCCATATTCTACGTAGACAATGTACTCCCGGTCCATAGTAGACAATGTACCCCCGGTCCATATTCTACGTAGACAATGTACTCCCAGTCCACATTTTACATAGATTATGTACTCCCAGTCCATAGTAGACAAGGTACTCCCGGTCCATAGTAGACAATGTACTTCCGGTCCATATCCTACGTAGAAAATGTACTCCCCATCCATATTCTACGTAGAAAATGTACTCCTAGTCCATATTCTACATAGAAAATATACTCCCAGTCCATAGTAGACAATGTAACTCCGGTCCATATTCTACGTAGAAAATGTACTCCCGGTCCATAGTAGACAATGTACCCCCGGTCCATATTCTACGTAGAAAATGTACTCCGGGTCCATATTCTACGTAGACAATGTACTCCCAGTCCACATTTTACATAGACTATGTACTCCCAGTCCATAGTAGACAAGGTACTCCCGGTCCATAGTAGACAATGTACTTCCGGTCCATATTCTACGTAGAAAATGTACTCCCCATCCATATTCTACGTAGAAAATGTACTCCTAGTCCATATTCTACATAGAAAATATACTCCCAGTCCATAGTAGACAATGTACTCCGTGTCCATATTCTACATAGAGAATGTACTCCCTGTCTGTATTCTACATAGACAATGTACTCCTGGTCCGTATTCTATATAGAAAACGTAGAAAATGTACTCCCTGTCTGTATTCTACGTAGACAATGTACTACCGGTCCATATTCTATGTAGACAATGTACTCCCGGTCCATATTCTACGTAGACAATATACTCCCAGTCCATATTCTAGGTAGAAAATATACTCCCAGTGTTCGTTTTCTACTTAGAATATAGACCGAGGGTATATTTTCTTAGAATTTGGAGCAGTAGTACATTTGTTACATAGAAGATGGACTGGGAGTACATTTTCTAAGTAGAACATGGAGGGGGAGTACATTTACTGTGTATCATATGAACCGGGAGTACAGTTTTTACTATGGACTGGAAGTATGTTTCTATGTAGAATATGGATCCGGAGAACATTTTTTATGTAGAATATAGACCAGGAGTACATTTTCTACATAAAATAATTATGGACCAGGAGTACATTTCTACCAAGAATATGGACCAGCAGTACATATTGTATGTAGAATATGGACTAGGAGTACATTTTCTACATAAAATATGGACAGGGAGTACAGCTTCAACGTAGAATATGGACCAGGAGTACATTTACTGTGTAGAATATGGACCGAGAATACATTGTCTGTTATGGACTGGGAGTACATTTACTGCGTAGAATATGGACTGTGAGTACAATTACCGCGTAGAATATGGACCTGGAGTACAACGTTTACTATGGACGGGGAGTACATTTACTGTGTAGAATATGGACCGGGAATACATTGTCTACGTAGAATATGGATCGGAAGTACATTTTCTATGCAGAATATGGACCGGGAGTACATTGTCCACTATGGACTTGGAGTACATTTTTTACGTAGAATATTGTCCGGGATTACATTGTCTACTATGGACTGGGAGTGTATTTTCTACGTAGAATATGGACTGGGAGTACATTGTCTACGTAGAATATCGACTGAGAGTATATTTTCTACGTAGAATATGGACCGGGAGTACATTGTCTACTTTGGACCAGGAGTACAATTTCTACGTAGAATATTGACCAGGAGTACATTGTCTATGTAGAATATCGACCGGGAGTACATTTTGTACGTAGAATATGGACTTGGAGTACATATTGTACGTAGAATATGGACTGGGAGTACATTGTCTACGTAGAATATCGACTGAGAGTACATTTTCTACGTAGAATATGGACTGGGAGTACATTGTCTACTTTGGACCAGGAGTACATTTTCTACGTAGAATATGGACCAGGAGTACATTGTCTATGTAGAATATCGACCGGGAGTACATTTTGTATGTAGAATATGGACTTGGAGTACATATTGTATGTAGAATTTGGACTGGGAGTACATCTTCTACGTAGAATATGGACTGGGAGTACACTGTCTATGTAGAATTTGGACCGGGAGTACATTTTGTACGTAGAATATGGACCGGGAGTAGATATTGTACGTAGAATATGGAATGGGAGTACAGCTTCAACGTAGAATATGGAAAAGAGAGCACATTTGCTACCTAGAATATAGAATTAGAATTTCTACTTAGAATATGGACCTCGGATTACAAAATTCTATTTGAGTACAATTTCGTCAAACAATTGGTCCGGAAAGAAATTTCAAAGGTTGGAATAATGTCAGTTTTATTGTTCCTTTTTTCCAGAGATACCATAATAATCTGTGTAGTAGACATGTTTACGGCAGTTTACGCATCTTTGGTTGTGTTTTCTGTGATTGGCTTTATGGCGAAACAGTCTGGGTTACCTATTGAGGAGATAGCCTCTTCTAGTGGTAAAGGCATTTTGTAATCTGTCTGTTTCTATACATCTAATCGTCTGTCTGCCTGCCTGCCTCTCTGCCTGCCTGTTTGCCTGCCTGTTTGCCTGTCTGTCTGCCTGTCTGTCTGTTCGATTTTATTTCGAGTTTGTTTATGTGTGCAATTAGCCAGTTTTATGTAATGCGGGGACGCTCTGGATAGGTGCACTGGCCACTGTGATATAAGTATAATTTATAACGACTTTCCTTCCAAACACAAAGCAAAACATGAGCCATGCTCTTTAAAAAAGGGGTTTAATGCATCTCCTTGGTGCATTATATATAATTTATTTCATCAGCTTGTGGTTAATATGGGGAAATATTTGCCGAAAAAGGGAAAAAAATATTTCCCCATATTAACCACAAGCTGGTGAAATAAATTATATATTATATTTCCTCTGATTATTTTGTCAACAAATGCCACTTTTAAAACTTAAAAACTTAAAAAACTTAAAAAAGTAGTTCCAGATTTTCGGCAGGAGGAAAATATTCACTGTGACGGGGAAATAATTCCCCCCCCCCAGCTTAAATTACGACATTTCTTTACCCATAACATTTCTAAAAATAGACACATGAAATATAATATATCAAGAAAGTCATCATTTAACCATGGATCCATAAACCCCATTTTATCTAACAATCGACTACATCATGACGTAGAATAGTTCTTGAACATACAGAAAATTTAGAAATAGGAAAAAGTTTCGACCCATGTCAGCCTGCGCATACTGCAGATGCATAAAGCCCTCTTTTCACAGAGCATCGCTCAAACCTTTCTCGTCTTGTGCACCGATACACAAGTTGCGTAACTTACTACTCAACCAAGAATTGTAGCGAGGTTAATATAGTTAAAGATACATCTTTACTCGTTTTCATCCAGTTTCCTACACCTCACAATTCCGTAAAGACGCCCCCCCCCCCAAAAAAAAAAAAAAAAAATATGAAAGATCTGAGCCACCTTTAATTTGTTGACTGCAAAAAGCTTTGAATTTTGTCATGTCTAATTTTTTGTCGTTTTGTAATGTGTTTAACAAAGATACCAACATATTATTACAGGTCCTGGGCTAGCCTTTGTGGCTTATCCTACAGCGGTCAGTTTGATGCCACTTCCACAACTTTGGGCGGTCCTCTTCTTTCTGATGATGGGATTAGTTTTCCTTGACAGCAACGTAAGTCCACTGACGTTTTTAGCTCTTTACCGCACAATACCGAGTTTCTAATACCTTAAGGATAGGGCATCCTAATGGGATTCAGGTAACATCGCCTTTCATCGCCGGAATCGTACGAATTCGGCTAAAACTAGGGTAATCCGTAATCGATGCAGGGAAGCAGCGTCTGTCTGGCGATCGATTACGGAATACCCGAATCTTAGCCGAATCCGTACGTTTTTTTGGCGGTGAAAGGCGATGTTACACGGGTACCTTGTCCGTAATGAAAATGGCTTTTGAAAACATTGTGGAAAAAGGAGAAAATGCTAGTAACCACTATTAGTTAATAATGTCTGGTTAATGATATCAATGGTGTATCTTGACAGTAACGTACGTCAACTGACGTAGCTTACTCACACAATCCCGGGCTTTAACTACCCTAATGCGAATGGCTTTTGGGAAAAGCAGAAAATGCTTGCAACCAGCATGAGTTAATAATGTCATTAGTTAATGATATCCTTGGTGTTTCTTGACAGTAACGTAAGTCCATTGACGTTGAAAGCTCTATACCACACAATACCGAGTTTTAACTATCCCAATGAAAATGGCTCTTGGAAAAATTGTTGGAAAAGGAGAAAATGCTTGCAACCAGCATTTTCCTCTTTTCCCACAATGTTTTCTACCCTATCAAATTCAGAAATAATAATTGAAGCTACATTGGATTTGTCGTGTGCAAATGGTTTGAATTTGGTCGAGTCCAAAATTTTGTCATTTGGTAAAGAGTTCCCTCATAACTTTTTGAGCGGCAAAGGATGAGGCCGCAGATGAATTAAGGAGTTAATGTTAAAAAAGAGTTGGGCATTTACCTGCTTACAATACTCTTTCTAATTTGTTCATGGTTGGCTTACTATTTATTGCCTAAGAAAATTGGATTAAGAGAATGTTCCTTAAGTTTAGTATGGTTAAATCTGAACAGGTCCCCCCCTTGAGATTACAATAGGATCTGATATAAATTGGCGTTTGAGATAAACTTTTTCAGGCGAGTCTGAAATACTGTTATAAAACGAACCTTTGGCGATCTTGATGAAACTTTTTCAAACGATTTTCCCAAGATTTTATCCCAATAGCCAACAAATGTAAGATTCTTTTTATCACAAGACTGTATTGAAGAATTATATATAATATGATCTATCTATTCAAGCTAAACCTACATGTATGTTTATGAATGGAGCCTATTCACTCCTTTGACAGAGACGTACCTTCTTGATAAAAATACATGTACATGTAGTTCTAAATGAGCTGACACTTTTAAAAATACTTGATTTTAAATAAAGAAATGAAACAAACCTTGGTTTAACCTCGATTACCAGATTTGACAGTCGAATTACCTGGAAATGAAAGATAGGAATAAAATGCTTTAAGAAATGACGTCATAATAATAAATTGATGACGTCACAAAGTCTTTTCTCAAATGTAAGATAAACAAACTCGTATGGCTATATTACACTGAAAACAAAGGTGATTACGTGATTATGTCTGTCCCACAGTTTGGTATGGTAGAGACAGTACTATGTGCACTGTTTGATCAGTTTCCTCGAACGCTGGGCCGACGTCGAGTGCTGGTGAATCTGCTGTATGGAGGATTTATGTTTCTTACCAGCTTGATTCTCACAACAAATGTACGTACAAAACCTTTATAAATGCGTTATTATAATCAATGGCCTTCAAAACGCAAAAAGGGGCATTCGGACATTTGCGTAAAGTCTCGTCTCGGGTCAGCCTGCGCAGTCTACGCAGGCTAATTCGAGATGACACTTCACGACTATACTAGATTTTGTCCTACAGTAGACACACAGAAATTTACATGAGAACGGAAAGTGCAGTCTCGGATTAGTCTGCGCGAAATGCGCAGGCTAATTTCGTGACGACACTTTACGCAAACGTCCGAATGCCCCTTTTCGCGTGTTGCAGGCCAATTATTTGCCTCATACCACTTTTGATTCAATATATTACATGAAGTATTTTCGATTTTTTTCTAATCAGGTAACAACTTTTTACTCATCTGTATTAAAATCATTTTATAGATGAAAAATTACCCCTTAACCTGCTAAATAAGTGAAATAAAATTTTCAAGCCTATAGAAAAAAGCCACATGTTGCTATTTCAAAGTTTTTTTATTTATTTTTTTTTCGGGTTGGGGGGCATCTCCATATCGGACAATGTAGATCCAAGATCAGACTGCACATTCTGTGCAGTCTGATCTTGATCTACACTGTCCGCAAGAGGTCCTTCAGTCGCGCTTAGCAGCCTGTAGGTTAAATTGGTAGGAGAAAATTGTTGGAAAAAGAATGAGGAAATGCTGGTTTCAAGAACATGTACTACCTTCTTTTTCCACGATGTTCTCGAAAGCCTTCTTCATCGTAGCCGTAAGAGCAAGGAATAGTTTTGGTATGCAGGGGTTTAACTTTTATGTTACTGAATATTTACTTTTATATACAGGGTGGTGTGTACCTATTCCAGTTGCTTGATTGGTACGTCTCAGCGTTTGGATTGCTTATTGGGGCGTGTCTCGAGGTCGGGTCCATTGCCCTCGTTTACGGTAAGTTTTCAGACTCGATTGATTGAATGGTGTCCAACGCCACTTTAAACACTGTTTCAGTCATATCACAGCGACAGCTCACATATTCATGTATGTCCTGGCTTTCACCAGTACTAGGCTAGGGCTCTGAAGTATCTTACCCAATAACACTTTCTCGAAAATCTCAGTGCGTCCAGTGAGGCTCGAAAGCCGGGTACTCCAAGTTACGAGTCCCTACACTTTACCACTGAACCACGCAGAACCCCTTTTCAGACTCGAACTGGCAAGGCAAAAGATTTTAAACCATTGACCTAGCAATCCAGAGTTTCAAAGACCCTGAAAAGGAAGTTTTTGGACATGTTACGGGAGATGTTACACGTCTCTTGCTAGTACAACCTCTAGCACAGCTGATCTACAGAGTATTCTAAATCATGATCTTGACATTATTACAAAGTGGTCGAAACAATGGCTAGTTACATTCAATGCAGCTAAAACTGAAGTTCTTCACTTTAGAAATCAGCAAGTTCCCTTTTTGACTTTTAACGATACGCCTTTAGATTTTACTGACACTCATAAACACTTGGGACTGACTTTTAGTGACGACTGCAAATGGCATAAACACATAAATAATAGTATTCTATCAGCATCAAAACTTTTAGGAATTATGCGAAAACTAAAGTTTACTGTTAGACGTAAGACACTTAATCAAATATACCTTTCTTTCCTCAGACCAATTCTTGAGTATGCCTTTGTTTTTTGGGATAACCGTACTCTTTACGAAAAGGACAAATTGGAAAAAATCCAAATTGAAGCTGGAAGAATTGTTACTGGATTGACTCGCTCAGCCAGTTTGTATAATCTTTATCGTGAACTAGGCTGGCTAACTTTATCTTAGAGACGTAAATATCAAAAGCTTGTTCTCGCTTATAAAATTACACATAATATGGTTGCGCAATATTTAAGCTCACTTTTTCCACAAAACGTTGGGAACACTGTCAGTTATAACTTGAGAAACAACGACGACTTTGTGTTACTTCCATGCCGTACTACTTTGTACGAAAACTCGTGTGTTCCTTCTATAATTTCCCTCTGAAACAATCTTCCCCTGAACTTCAGAAATGCAACTACTATTCGTCCTTTAAGCGTGAAATCTCTAACTATATGTTTCAAACTAACAATGTTCCTTCATACTTCTCCTTCAGAACACGTTATCTTTCAGTTATTCATGCAAGAATACGAAATAATTGTAGTGACTTGAAAAACGATCTCTTTCTTAATCATATTTCTCATGAAAACAGTTGTGCCTTTTGTGATGAATGTGAAGATGCTGAACACTATTTCTTTAATTGTTCCGGATATCAACTTCAACATTATCAATTATCTAATACCCTAAGACATCTCCATCCCTTGAGCTGCCATCTTTTATTAAGTGGAGACATTGA
This sequence comes from Hippopus hippopus, assembly GCA_946811185.2. Taxonomy (NCBI): domain Eukaryota; kingdom Metazoa; phylum Mollusca; class Bivalvia; order Cardiida; family Cardiidae; genus Hippopus; species Hippopus hippopus. The sequence goes on from OX328102.1 coordinate 58,150,144, forward strand.
CCTACATGTACCTGTAGAAGCAAATATTTTAATTTTTGACACCGTACATAAGTATATAGCTGCAACAGGGCGCTTCAGTAGCAGTTGACTATATATGGTTATGTCAGAATAAAAACTGTTCTGAGTCACCCATTCCATTTCTCTGTCTGTCTTTATTTGTCTCCTCTCTCTCTCTCTCTCTCTCTCTCTCTCTTATACTCCGTATCCTACTCTGTACCTTTGACCTTTTCCTTTTTCATCTTTTCGTTTTTTCTTTTTTTTTTCCAATTTACCCTTGACTTAATAAATTATTGTCTTTATTTTGTATTTAGATATATTGCCACTTTTTCTCTGCCATGTAGTAAGGCATGTTAATTCAGTGACCGATGGGGAGACCCGTAACTAAGTTTAGGAACTTGTGGCTCAACCCATTTGCCACCTTTCTAACTTGTTTGTTTGTATTTATGAACTGTATATGTAAATATGGGCAATAAAATATGTTTAAACTGTAAACTGTTACGGGAGATCACTCCTTCATTACTGCATAGCTTTCCCGTATAAAATCAATACCTGACAGCTGCGTCAGAGAGAATTCTCTTTGGCTCAGTGGTTATGGTGTTGGTCTTTTAAACCTCGAAAAACGAGGATATTTGTCCGCACGGGTTCGAATCCCGCCGGGTGCGGTTTGTATTTAAGCTATGCATTTGTTGCGAACTTTCATGTTCGTAAGAGACAGCATTGTAGGAAAAGGAGAAAATGCTGATAGCAAGCAGAGAATAGCAAGCCATTCTTAATTTTGGATGGTTCGATAAAATACATCAGTTCCGTAGATCTGAATTTGACTCATTCTATTTGAGCCATACTCCATTAAAATGAGGTTAGGTACATAGAGGATATTTGTTTTTTTCGGTGAAAAATCGAAATTTATTTCATCGACTGAACATCATCAGTAACATATTCACCGGCGGTACAATTCACCAAATTTATTTCATGCTTCTAACCCTTTTTTGTTGGAACTTTTTTTTTTGTCAAAATCCAGTACAGTTGTTTTCGGTAATTCCCTGTGGCGTACCCCCTTCACATTGCAACGCATTAATTACAATATTACGTAAAGCGTTAGAAATGTAGGGTAAATTACGTCATACTTCCCTTTGGTTGAATGGCACGCGCTTTTTACCTAGGTAACTAGTGCACGGGAACTAATGTTTCCGCCTTCAATTGAAGAATTAGAAATAATTATGAAATCGGTAGTTTTCAATATTTATACCCATGGAATATCAAACCAAACTACCAAAAAGCATGAAATTATAATCTTTAATACATGTATCTAAATTTCAACAAAACCATTTTATTAGCTGAGACAGAACGTCTCAACCAGTCCTTTAACTCGACTTGAAATTTCGATTTTGGACATTGTCTGGGATTTTAATTTGTCAAGGACCTAGATGACAAACAAATGGGTAAAATGAGCCATGCTCTGGCAAAAAGGGGATTTTTAATGCATCTACGTGATTCAATATACGAATCATTCATCACATTATTATGGACCCAGTAAAATCCATTTTGTTTAACAAACGACTGATTCATTAGCTAGACTGACCCTTTGACACACATAAAATTTATAAATAGCAAAAAGTATCGATTCATGTCAGCCTGCGCGGACTGCGCAGGCTGACATGGGTCGATATTTTTTGCAAATGCACGAGACTCCCTTTTCACACAGCGTGACTTCAGTATTTCTTTCTCTATGGCAGGTATCGACAGATTCTCTCAGGACATTTCAATGATGACAGGAAGGGTCATGTCAAAGTTTTCTCGTTTCCTATACTGTATCTTTATTCCTTTAATTACGTTGGTAAGTATGTTTAGCTCATTTTTAGCCTTCTCAGTGTTTTATATTTACTGCGAATCAGTCGGGAATGTACGAGAATTGGTTGCCGCCCATAAGGTCTAGAGCCACGGTGCCTTAAATGGTGTACTTTATAAGTGGAAATTTTCGCGACGTGGAAATCTTTGCAATTTCGCGAATTTGAAAAACTCGCAAACTTTTCTGTTCGCGTATCTAACAACAAGTATAATAACAAGTGTCTTGAATTCGAAAACAATTCCTAACGCAAAATGTCCGTAATCGGTAATTCGCAAATTTTTCGACACGCGTATATATCCACGTATACAGTATATCCTTTCACCGAATCTGTCACTTGCATTATATGGTGTGTATTTAGCGACGACCATATGTGAAAACATGGGCCCGACCAGACCGCTTAGCTCAAGTAGTAGAGCATAAGACTCGTAAACGTCAAGTTTCGGGGCAGTTGAGGGTGTGGGCTCGATTCCTACGGCTGGCCATCTAAAATTACAAAATAGTCTTTCGGATGAGACGTTAAACCGAGGCCCCGTGTGACGGTGCTATACACCAAGCCCGTTATTTAAAGAACCAGACGTAACTTAGGGTGGGTTTCGTCCTGTATCTGCACTATCCCCCATAACAAAACTAACAACGGGGGGGGGTCGGCGATAAATAAACGCAAAAAATTCAAAGATGGGCTTTTTCCAAGGGTATAGATATAGGTCAGACTGCACGTTTAGATCTTGGATCTATACCGTCTGTTTGTTAATTATATCCTATAAGACAGAAACGTTTCTGGTTTTCAACTGATTATATTTTGTTGTCAGCAAGGAGATCTTCGTATTGATACTGACTTGGAAAAGCAAGTTTGACCAAGTACGAATGACGTTGTCGGCCTCACAACGCTACTCCCTGCCATAGCCTTGAGCCATGATCTATGAAAAAAAGCGGCTCAATGCACCTACAAAAAGTATCGACTCAGCTCCGTGCAGGCTGACCTGAGTCGAAAGTTTGCTTTTCGTAAATATTCTGCATGTCAAAGAACCAGTATACCTCATGATTCAGTCGGTCGTTATAAAAAAAAATTTTATGGAGCATGGATTATATATATGTATACATATGAGCCGCTCTCTGTGAAAAGGGGGCTTCATGCATCTGCGAAAAGTTTCGACCCAGGTCAGCCTGCGCAGTCCGCGCAGGCTGACCTGGGCCGAAACTTTTCGCTATTGGTCGATTTTCTGCATGTCAAAGGATCAGTCTACCTCATGATTGAGTCGGTTGTTAAAAAAGTGGCTATTATGGATCCATAAGTATGTGATGGCTTTCTTGGTATGATGGATTACGGAGATGCATTAAGCCCCCTTTTGCCAGAGCATGGCTCATATATTTTCTATTCTAAAGGTGACGTTTGTATTGATGTTGACCCAGTACCAACAGCCCGGTTACGGAGATAAGTACAAATATAAACCCTACGCCATAGTGCTAGGTTTCGTGATTGGTCTCACTCCAGTGTTTATGGTCTGTGTTGGTGCTGTTGTGGTCTTACTTCAACAACAAGGATCCTTCATACAAGTAAGTGTTGACCACGTGAGTAAGGGCAAAACGGGGTTTAATGAATCTCAGTGATGCATGATACCACACAAGACATCACATAATTATGGATCCATAAAATCAACTTTGACTAATAACCGACTGAATTATGAGTAGAATGGTCCTTGGACATGAAGAAAATTTACAAATGGCAGAAAGTTTCGATCCAGGTCAGCCTGCGCGGACTGCAGGTTGACCTGGGTCGACATTTTTTGCGGATGCATTAAGCCTTCTTTTTCACACAGCATGACTCACGGATAAGTACTTACAACACAAACATTAAATGGATATGTTCAGTTCTAGAACAATGATATATTCATTATGGAAGCTCAAAGACTTTAAGGCCAGTAGTCACAGAATGGCGGGCAATGAAAAATAAGGCCAGATCCTGTACACCAAACCCTCAGGAGATGTGTCCTTTTTTATTTTAACCAAACGACAAAAAGTCTTATTGAATGCACTCGCGAGTCAATAACCTATGCAAATCACTCATTTTTTACTTATTCCAAAGCAACCTTTTTCATTCTCGTGTCCAAATTACCCAATTTTTACTTCTATTTGCGTTTTTTTTTTTTTAATTGAAGATCAACAAACTGGATTTTTTTATGGTATTACCGATTGTGAAAAGTAAATGGCTATGAGCGGTGGGCTAAAGTAGCCGGATTTAACCAGATCAAACTTAATAACCGGGACGAACCGGATCGGACACAAAAACTGAAATGGACCGGATCGGACTTAACAAGCGGATTGGACCATTTTTCTGACGTATTATATGGACCAAACAAGTTATAATTTGTTTACAAAAGCTGCTTATTCCACTTTTGCTAGTCTTTCAGTACTTTTCATACTTTGATTATCTTATAGGCTTGACTTAACAAGCGGACGGTATGGATCCAAGATCAGACTGCACGTTTTGTGCAGTCTGATCTTGATCTATGCCGTGCGCCAAGGCCTCGATATTAGCCCATGGATCCAAAAGAATTATTCTGATTTCATTTTGCAGAGAATTACAATATCCCTTCGACCGTCGAAAAAATGGGGGCCAAAAGACCAGCAGGCGGCGGTTATATACAAACAAAATCCATATGTGTACAAACCAACATGGCTGGCTAGAATGAAAACTAATCTTCTTGGCTCGACGAAGACCCGGCTATTCTAATATAGTGTATGGACAAATGTTGAACGAACAAAATAGCAAAGCTTGACTTTCAAATTACTGAATATATAGAAAGATATTGACATAGAAAAGATGACGAGAAAAGTAAAATAAATGAGTCGTGCTCTGTGACAAGAGGCCTTAATGCATTTGCGAAAAGTCTCAGTCCAGGTCAGCCTGCTCAGTCCGCGCAGGCTGATCTGGGCCGAGACTTTTCGCTATCGGTCAATTTTCTGTATATGCAAGAACCAGTCTACCTCATGAGTCAGTAGACAGTTCGTCGAAATGGATTTTATCATCAATGTTTATGTGATAACTTGCTCGCTATATGCATCATCGAGATGCACTTATCCCATTTTTTGTCAGAGTATGGCTTATATATAAAACGATTACAAGCATAAGATGAAGAGGAAGAAAAATAAATATAAAAAAAGATTCACACGTGTATTTTTGGCAGCGGGTTTACCCCAATGTCATAGTTCCCACATCACGTGTGCATGTATGTACTGATTTTTGAAGCCTACTATCTTTATCTAGGTCAGATTTTTGCTTCCGGCAGGTTTTGCCTGGATATGCGTGTAAACAAAACCAGTTTCGTACACTAACAAAATAGTTCTGCCAATGATATTCAAACAAAGCAGTTCAACTTGATACTGTACGTTCTCTGAAAAAAATTGAAACATCATGTTTCAGTTGTCTTTTTAATTTAAGATAAAAAAAGATTTTCAAGCTTAAATAAAACAAAAACCGTGCCGGGTTTAACACCTCTCCACCATCTGCACATTTATACAATAACATACCTCGTTGCTGGAGAACTCGGACCCTGGTGAACTCGTACCCTAATCTCAAGGGTAAGAGTTCTCTGGGGAACTTTCCGTTTTGATTTATATTAATTTACGAGGAAAAAAATCATTGAACACACCAATTAGTAGCGTGTACTCGGAGCCTGAAAAGAAAGCCGCTGCCTTCAGTGCGTTAGCACTTTGATTTTTTTTCTTCTATTGCCCTTCCAATGGTTTTCACTAAACCTTTATAAATCCACTTTACTACTACTGTGCCCCAGGCCCAATCCTTGTTGTAACATTTCGAAAGTTTTCTCTATTTGAGCCGCGCTCCGGGAAAAAGGGGCTTAATGCATCTCCGTGACACACGATACCAAGCAAGTCATCACATAATTATGGGCCCACTGAATTCCGAAATGGCGTTCAACACGCGAAAAGGGGCATTCGGACATTTGCGTAAAGTGTCGTCTCGGATCAGCCTGCGCAGTCCGCGCAGGCTAATCCGAGACGGCACTTTACGACTACACTAGATTTTGTGCTACAGTAGATATGCGCAAAACAGAAAATTACATAAAAACGGAATGTGTCGTTTCGGATTAGCCTGCGCGGAATGCGCAGGCTGATCCGAGACGACGCTTTAAGCAAATGTCCGAATGCCCCTTTTCGCGTGTTGCAGGCCAAATAGCATTGTCCTTGGAAATGCAGAAGATTTTCCAATAGTAAAAAAGTTTGACTCAGGTCAACCTGCTCAGTCTCTGCAGGCTGACCTGGTTGGATACTTGTTGCAGATGCGTTAAGCCCCCTTTTCACACAGCATGGTTCGTTTCAAAAAAAAAAAACAAAAAAACATTGGGCTCTTCTGTTCCCCAGTCTCAATCGGTGGATTGTGAGCAGATTTCAAAACAGTGAAATTATCTATCTGTACAAAGGATTGATTGATTTAATTGTGTAGTACACACGGCGAAGGCTATGGCTTTGAGTTGTCTTGCCTAAGGACAATCTCACAAAAATCCGAGTGCCTCCAGTGAGGACCGAGGCTGTAAGTCCTTCAAATATAAGGGTTTTGTTTATTTTTTTTTTCTCCAACAATAGGCCTAAATAGTACCAAAAGAAAAAAATATATATATCAACTAAGTCATTTATAGAATGTGCACTTGCCACACACTAAATTCTTGTACCGATCGACCTTTCGTATCTTTGAAAAATTTAAAGTCTTACACAACTGACCCCAAACCAACTACCTTATCTTTTCTTTTTTGACCCATTTCTTGAAATGAAAGTTTGGACACAGTTTCGACCAAATCCTAAAATGAACATTACAAAATTAAGAGATATTGTTTTACTTCTTTGTCCAGATGTGAAACTGTAATTGTTTCGTAAATTAAATCTTGCCCTCTCCAATTCTGAACGTATTTTTTCATGAATATTTCTCATTTTGGACAAGTCTAAATAATCACAGAATACACAAAGGAATCATAGGTCATAAGTGGGCCTAGTCTAGGGTTATAAATACATTCATGTAGATTGGTCCACGAAATTTAATAGACAGCACCATGTTACCTATAGTTGCCTTACTGCAAACTCTCTTTGTATTGTTGACCTCTGCAGCCAGTATCTCTACAGACTTACAAAATGGGATATGTTTGTGTGTAAATGAACCTAATGTGAAAGCAGTGAGAAATCGTGAGTAGACCTTTTTTTCATTTCGTCAAATATTTAGAAAGAAATGTAAATACCGGACTTAACCAAATTAAAGGATTTCGTGACAACAAAGTTGACATGTCTCATTTCACAGGATTTGTCTTTGGAAGGGTGGAAAACATTGTGGGAAAGGGAGAAAATGCTGGTTACCAGCATTTTCTCCTTTTCCTACAATGTTTTCAAAAGCTTTTTGTGTAATGTTTGTTAAAACTCTGGATTCTTTGGTATTAGGCTAGCGTTTTTTGCTCGGCTATTTTCAAAAAAAGCGTCGTGGTATTGTTAAAACCCTGTCATCGACGTCGTCGTCTGCATTGACATCGTGCGAAAACTCTGAAATTTTCTGTCATCTCTGACATTATTGAATATATTTACTTCAAACCCGGGCTAGTTGTTAACTGGTAAAAGAAGAACCAATAAAACAATTAGTTTAGCCAGTCAGAGATTACCTTACTCTTTTAATTTAGAATAGGATGATCAGTGAATATGGACCTAGTTCACCACGGTGTAGTATCTTACGTCTGTTGGCGGTGCTAATAACGTGACATTAGGTGTCCAAAGGCAAGGTCGTGCTGAGCTCTTTCCTGCTGAAACGCACGGAACACACTAATAAGTGAACTAAAACCGTGATATAACTGCTACATCGTTGATAGTACTTTGCCTTCAACACAAATCAGATACATTCTTGTCGTTACAGCTTATGAGCCCAGCTCTCAAGTCGCGCTGTTGTCGAACGGCGCATGTTTTCGAAGTAACGGTGGTATATATCATAACAACAACGGTGATACATGGTATGAGTTAGTGGATATGTCGAATGGGCAGGTACAGTTCTAAATATCAGATTTTGAAAATTTTATCATTTTAGTTAATTAATTCTAGTTTTAAATTCATTGTTGTGACAGTGACTGGAACCTTGAACACCTGTGCTTATCTGACCTTCAGACTTATAATGCAATTTTCTTGTATTTTATACACAAAATTGTTTACATACGATTACTATTAGGCCTTTAATGTGGTTTCAGCTCAAAAGCCACCGAGTGCCAGATTTTCTTGTCATTTAAGTCTGTCTTACATATGGAATATGAAAAAAGACGAAATTCATAAGAGACCGACTCTCACTTCTGTGACAGGAGTTCGTCCATAATGAAAAATTCTTCCAAAGAACCCTACATGCAAGTCCAAGATTTGAAATCTAGTTATCAATCAATTCTTAGCTTTGATGCGATCATTGATTTCGAAAATATAACTGACAAGGAAATGACCGTAAGCCATGCCTGGGAAATACAGCGTAGGAATACAATGCTTTTACCAATGACGTCACAATATTTGTCTCGAACGTGTGTAAGATATGAAAATTTTAAATAGCTACTAAACATCGAAAACAGTGGTATTTATTTATGCGGTAAATTCAGTTATATAACAAACTGTTTATTTGCTTGTGTGTTTTCCCTTTTCCAGAAAGGCTGGGTAGACAGTTTTTACCTCAGTGTGTATTTGATGACCGTTTGTAACAGTTCAGCTAACGTAACAACTCAACCATTTCACACACCATCCGGTAAGACTCTTAATCTATCTTGCTTAAAATTCTCTGACCTTGTCGATCTTTTATTGTTAAATATCACAGATAAATGAACCATACTCTGGCAAAAGAGGTTTTATATTGCGTCTCCGTGATGCATGATGCCAAAGCAAGTCATCACATGATCATGGATCCGTAAAATCCACTTAGTCTAAAACCGACTGAATTATGAGGTAAAGTGATCCTTTGAGCTGCAGAAAATTGACCAATAGCAATAAGTTTCGATTCAGACCAGCCTGCGCGGACTGCGCAGGCTGGCCTGAATCGATACTTATTGCAGATTCTGTAGGCCCTCTTTTCAAAAAACGTGGCTCGTTAATTTTTTGGTTGGAGTTGATTACAGAAAATAAACTACACGATACGATTTAAACAAGTAAAAAAGGAGCAGATGATATCCTTGGACCAAAATGGGGCTAATATTATGCACTTTATCCGTCGAATGCAGTCAAACTTCTGCAGGTGGCGTATTGCATGAGCCAGCAATCTGTATTAGACAACCGTAATTTTCAGTGCCAAAATTTTTGTTTTGGATTAAAGGTGTATTCCTTTAAAGATAGCTGAAAACTTTTTTTGTTTCATTTCAAATCTTGAATTTTCCAAACAAAAAAATGTCATCGGTACCCACAGTTAATTGAATTAATCTCATTATCCCCGGAAGAAGAATTTTAGTATATGAGACAATCTCTGTGAAAAGGGGGTTTAATGCATCTCTGTGATGCATTATACTATGCAAGTCATCACAAAATCATCGATCCATGAAATTAATTTCGTATAACAACCGAATAAATGTGCAAGTACGAGTTTTTTACATGTAGAAAGTTGACCAATGGTTAAAAAGTTTCGACCCAAGTCAGCCTGCACGAACTGTGCAGGCTGACTTGGGTTGAAACTTTTTGCAAACGCATCACACCCCCTTCCCCTCTTTTCACGGAGCATGGCTGAAATATTGTGGAAATGTGTAAAAAAAAAATAAGTCACCCAACAAAGTAAATTGTCTTTTACATAAAATCCTACGTGGTTAGCCATGTCATGTATGCAAATATTATTTCTTTTCTGTTATTTCTTTTAAAACAGCGACGCCTAACGGTTGTACAATAAATGGCACGTAAGTATAATTAACTCAAGCTGTTTTGTAATCTCGATTGCTGTTTAGGTCATTTTTTTCCTGATGACAGATAATCACCACTACAACAATAATTTTCCCTTTATTTCATGCGTTTCGGTAATTCATCGGGAAATCATTGTATATTATAAGGTTTGATAATTCATGGTTACGACCAGTGAAATTAACCGTCAATATTTCCGTAACTCTGTAACTGGAGGCGGAAACAGTAGTTCTCGCTCACTAGTTACCTAGGTAAATAGCGCGTGCCATTCAACCAGCCGGAGTATGACGTAATTTACGTGCATTTACCCTACATTTCTCGCACTTTACGTGATATTGTACTGTGTTCTTATGTGGAGGGGATGTACGCCACGGGGAATTACCGAAAACAACAATACTGTACTGGATTTTGATGAGAGTCCAACAATAACGGGGTAAGAAGCATGAAATAAATGATTTTTTTTTTTCTCTGAAAGATCGAAACTTATTTAATCTGGTGAACGTCATCGGTAATATTTTCACGAATGGTGCAGTGACGTAAACAATTATACATTACCTGTTATTATGTATACATTACTATCTATTTATAGAACTTAAAGTGTGTAAAAGTTAGTCTAGCAAAAAAGGACCTGAATAAGTTGAGTTCTCAGGTTAAAAGTGCGCTTAGACCAACCGGATCCACGCATGAACTAAAGTCAATGGCATCATACGAGATATATGAAAAAAATGTATAAAGATGCTGCTATGTATACTAACGAAGGAATATTTTATTGCGATGCAGTGTCTGATAAGTATATATAAATGCTTTCGTTTCCCACTTTCTTTCATATCCCGTTATGGGTTAGTTAACGATTTGACACTGTGTATGTTTCGATGATATCACGCTGTCTCGCGAGGCTTGTTCATTTTCTTATCATAAATTCGCAAGAATGCTCTAAGAGAGACAACTCTATTGGATTCGCGATACTAAGTATTTTAGTTTAGCCTATTTAAGGGATCCTGTGTGGTTCAATGGTAAAGCATTAGACTCGTGACCTGGAGGCTCCGGGTTCGAGCCTGACTGGTTCCACTGGGCTTTCGTGGGAGTGTCCTTGGTTAAGACACTTCAGAGCCCAAGCATAGTTCTAGTTGAACCCAGGTACTTAATGAATATGATTATTAGCTGTCGCCGTGATATTACTGTAAAAATGTTGAAAGAGGCGTAAAACACCATTCAATCGATCAATCAACTACCCTATTTCAACAGGAGCTATGCACATGGACAACGTTTCATAGCCCACAACATGGAGTGTATATGTGACGACGGCGCGGCTCTGTGTTCCTTGGGGGGCAAGCATTGTCTGTCGGCCGGCATGTAAGTAAAACTCAAGAAACGGATCAACGGAAGACGACCTTTAAAACAAGTTTGTAAAATAAGGACAATGAACTTGGGGGTTTAACCTTTTAAGAAACAATCCCGACTTTTAAACGACCCTGAAATGGAGGCCTTTTGAAAACATTGTAGGAAAAGTAGAAAATGCTGGTAACCAGCATTTTCTACTTTTCCCTCAATGTTTTTCACCCCGTCCAAGGAACTTCATTTCATTTGCACCAGTTTCGGATGTCGTCTTCAGATGTTTTCAGTTTAGTAGACTGAAATATGCCTTTTGTTTGTTTGTATTGGAGTTTAACGCCGTTTTAACAGCTAAGTTCATATCATGGCGGCCAGTGCGCCTACGCATGTGTTTCCTGGCTTTTTCACACCAGTACTGACACAACTATCCTATCACGCCACTGGCTGCTTTTCTCACATGTATAAGAGGTGAGAGGCGAAAAATCTCTGGAAAAGAAGTTTGCCACAACTGGGTATCGCGCCCGCAATCACCAGGTCACGAGTCAGATACGCTCAACATTGCGCTACCCGGTCGGACTAAAATTTGTCTTTTGTTAAACAGCTATAATTATTGTTCTTTACATACCATTACTTAAACAGAGTACATAAAGACGGCCAGAGATTTACAACAGATGCGGGCCTGTGTGATTGTAAACGGGGAACAGTGTTGTGTGAAAATGATCCTGGTTTTGGAAAATAGCAATAAAGTGTGGAAGTTTTTATGGGAGTGTAAAATTGTTCTCTTGTGTTCTTATCCGGTCCTAGAATAGTCTCTCCGCACTCGCCCTGTTTCTAGCTGGGGTCCTGCGTGGCTCAGTGGTAAAGGGTAGTACACGTTACCTGAAGGCCCCGGGTTCCAGCCTTACTGGAAGCACTGGATCTTTCTTGGGAGCTTCCTTTGGCAAGACACTTCATAGCCCCAGTCTAGTACTCGTAAAACTCAGAATAGACATGACTATGTGAGCTGTCGCGGTAATTTGACTGAAATGATGTTGAAAGCGGCGTAAAACAGGATTCAGTTAGGCAACCATTTCTAGCCGAGGGAAACCACACGCCGAAACACACATGACAGAATTTTTGCAAAAAAAATAAACGGTGTAAGAGGTTCTAGAGTATAAATATTAAAACTATTTTGTGGTTCAGTGGGACGAGGAACAATGAAAAGTATTTGCAAAAGCAAAAGCATCTTTTGCCTCATTGTTTTGCATTTTGTTGAAAAGTGAAAGTTTCATTGTTTTGGATATTGATTAATGGTGAATTTTTTCAATCAGATATAAGCCAAGCTCTGTTAAAAGGTGGGGGGGGGGGTTTAATGCATGTGCAATATGTGCAAAAAGTAACGACTCTTTTTGCCATTGGTAAATTTTCTGCATGTACAAGGACCATTCTACCTCTAGATTCAGCTAGTTGTTGGTCGAAATGGATTTCACGGATCTATAGTTGATTGACTGTTTTGGAGCTTAACGCCATTTTAACAGCTTAGGTCATATCACGGAGGTCAGTGCACCTACGCATGTGTTTCCTTGTTTTCTTACATTAGTACTGACACAACATTCTTTCTAAGTCACTGACTACTTTTCTCACATGCATCAGATATGAGAGGCGAAAAATCGTCGGAAAGAAAGTTTGCCTCAACCTGGTACCGAACTCACAACCACCAGGTCACGAGTCGGATACGCTATCTATAATTATTTGATGACTTGCATGGTATGAGGCATTACAGAGATGCATTGATTGGTTGATTGTACGGTGTTTAACGCCGTTTTCAACATTATTTCAGTTATACTCGGCGGCCAGTGCACCTATCCATGCTTTCCTGGATTATTTTTTACCAGGAATCCGCACAATTTTCTTTTCAAGCCGGTGGCTGCTTTCCCACATAACCATCATCGAAACAATGGTTAGTGGTGGGAGAGGAATGAATCCCGTCGCAATGACTACCATCAATCCTCGGAAAGAAATTGGCCGAACCAGGGATTAAACCCTCGATCCCCTGTTCCCAAGTCCTGCACGCTAACGACTGAGCTACTAGGACTCGGCGGAGATGCATTGAACCCCATTTTGCCAGAGCATGACTCAGTCAATTATTGGGTATATATTTCAGTGACACAATATCTTCGTCGAAGTATATAACCCAATACTAGTGTATAAGTCTTGTCATTTTGTATACATGAGTCATGTTCCGTGAAAAGGGGGCTTAATGTATCTGCGAAAAGTATCGACTCCGGTCAGCCTGCGCAGTCCGAGCCTGAGCCGAAACCTTTTGCTTCTGGTAAATTTTCTGCATGTCAAAGGACCTGTTTAGCTCATGATTCAGTTGTTTCATACATCACGGAAATGTCGAGCCCCGGTAGCTCAGTCGGTAGCGTGCAGGACTTGAGAACAGGGGGTCGTGGGTTCAATCCCTGGCGCGGCCAATTTCCTTCCGAGGATTGATGATGGTCATTGCGACAGGAATCATTCCTCTCCCACCGCATGACCATTGTTTCGACGATGGTCATGTGGGAAAGGAGCCAGTGGCTTGGAAAGAAAATTGTGCAGAGTACTGTTAAAAGAGACTCCATGAAAGCATGGATAGGTGCATTGGCCGCCGCAATATAACTGAAATAATATTAAAAACGGCGTTAAACATCATACAATCAATCAATCAACATCACGGAAATGCATTAAGCCCCCTATTGCTACAGCATGTCTCATATGAATTAGATTATTGCGGGCAAAGCTTGTAAAAGGAAAAAAGTGCAATGTTCATGTATGCACGTGCGTAATTTCTATTTTGCACACGAACTCGTTTTCCCTCTGTCGGCATTCCCGCCTTAACCTTGTCATGGAGAAGACATGATGACAATCAGGTATCGCCGGTTTGAGTCGCCATCCTTTTTGTGTTCAGCATTTACCGTCATGGTAAGATACTAATTATTTTTATTGTATGTATTTTCTGAAAAATTGTCTTGAACCTTTTGTATTTCATTCTCTTTGCAACTTTTGGGGGGTCACGCAAGAAAGGTACAAAACGAGTATTGAAATGCCGTTTTAGGCGATATTCATATATATCTTGTATTCTGACCGATAAAACTACTGAACATTGACCCAGTCGGTAACATTAGCAGTTTGAAGTACTTCTTAAAAAGTCTTGGGGCCGAGCCCAGGTGGCTAAGCCGGTAGCGTGCAGGACTTGAGAACAGGGGGTCGTGGATTTGATCCTGGCTCGGCCAATTTCTGTCCGACGATTGAGGATAGTCATTGCGACAGGAGTCATTCCTTTCTCACCACTGACCATTGTTTCGACGATGGTTATGTGGGAAAGCAGTCCGCGGTTTGGAAAGAAAACTGTGCGAAGTACTCGTAAAAGAGGCTCCAGGAAGGCATGGAGAGGTGCACTGGCCGCCGCAATATAACTGAAATAATGTTTAAAACGGCATTAAACACCATACAATCAACCCCACCACTATATCGCGAAAACCCATAAAAATCACAATTATGATTCAAAGAAAATGCAATTTTATTTCGGATTCATTTTCTATGCATCAAGTACAAGACTGATTAAGGGATTGAAGCTGAAATTCCATTAAACTCTTATCTTTTCACTCATTAGACAATGCATGGAACTGTCTAGTGGTGGGATTTCCCGGTATAATGCCGAAGCGTTTAAATTTGAACTGTGTGAAAAGGGGACTTAATGCGTCTGCAAAAAATATCGACTCGTATCAGCCTGCGCAGTCCGAAACTTTTTGCTACTTGTAAATTTTATACATGTCCGAGGACCTTTCTACCCCTATATGCAGTCAATTTTCAGACTGAATGGATTCTATGGATCCATACTTATTTCATGACTTGCCTGGTATAATACGTTACGGAGATGCATTAAGCCCCCTTTTGCCAGAGTGACTCATTTCGTACTGGATGAAATGTGTAGCTTTTTATGTTTGTGTGTTTTCTTGGGCTTGAAACTTTTGGTATAATCCAAGGAACTCGCTACGGTAGATTTTCCGTTGCAAATTTTTGGGGATGACCCAAAAAACGATCATAATGAATGTTGAAATGGTGAGTACACATTTCTGTATTTGTCAAGCTGTCTTCATTTATATCTAGTATTCTATCCAATAAAACTACTTGTATTGCATTCGCCCGCCAGGGTAGCTCAATGGTTAGCGTATCGGACTCATGACCTGGTGATTGCGGGTTCGATACCCGGTTGAGGCAAACTTTCTGTCTGCGATTTTTCGCCTCTAACCTCTGATGCATGTGAGAAAGTAGTCAGTGGCTTTAAAAGAAAGTTGTCAGTACTGATGCAAGAAAGCCAGGAAACATAAACGTAGGTGCACTGACTGGCGTAATATGACCAAGCTATTTATACGGCGTTAAACTCCAATAAAAAAAAAAAAATTCCCTACCATAGATTTTTTTTTGAAATTTTTGGGGTAACGCAAGAAACGTACAGAACGAATGTTGAAATGTTGAATAAGCATTTTTGTGTTTTTAGGCTGTCTTCATAATATACTACCCACAATTTGATAGGGACCACTTACATATTTCAGTATGGGTATATATGTTACAACAGTTTTGCATTGACTCTTTACCGCACAATAAAATACCTAGATTTGTCTAAGTTGAAAGCATTTGCAGACTAAAAACCTAATGCAACGTACAATATGCTGTGTGTCATAGGGTAGTAAACATCGTGCGAAAAGGAGAAAATGCTGGTAACCAGTATTTTCTTCTTTTCCAACAGTGTTTTCCAAAGGCTTCTTTCTCAGTGCCTTTAAAAGTCGGCTTTGTGTGGTAAAGGGTTAAAAATCCATTTCCACTGGTGGTTTATTTAATCAGTGTGGCAATGTAACATGTAAAACTATACATGATACATGCCACATGTAGATCTGAATCTGAAATGGTGATCCCTAGCAAATTTTGAGTACTATATACTTAGTATTCTAACACTTAGGCTGCTAAGGGCGACTTTGTGGTCTTTTGCGGACAGCCCCGCCCAGGTGGCTCAGTGGTGAGCATGTCGGACTCATGACCTGGTGGTTGTGAGTTCGATACCCGGTTGAGGCGAACTTTCTTTCCGGCGTATTTTCTCCTCTAACCTCTGCTGAAGCATGTGAGAAAAAGTAGTCGGTGGTTTTGGAAAGGAAGTTGTGTTAGTACTGGTGTGAGAAAGCCAGGAAACATGTGCGTCACCGACCGCCATGATATGACCTTGGCTGTTAAAGTGGCGTTAAACCCCAATACAACCAACCAATAATTTTGCGGACAGTGTAGATCAAGATCAGACTACACGGTCCGATACGGTGAGATTTCTCCATCGAGCCAATTTTTTAAATCGTGACGTATGGGTTTTCATTATTGCTTGGAAATATTTTGATTTATTTCGCAACCTAAGTAGGCTAAGCAATAAAACATTATATGGCCTGCAACACGTGAAAAGGGGCATTTAGACATTTGCGTAAAGTGTCGTCTCGGATCAGCCTGCGCAGTCCGCGCAGGCTAATCCGAAACGACACTTTCCGTTTTTATGTAATTCTGTTTCACGCAGGTCTACTGTAGGAAAAAATCTAATGTAGTCATAAAGTGCCATCTCGGATTAGCCTGCGCGGACTGCGCAGGCTGATCCGAGACGGTACTTTACGCAAATGTCCGAATGCCCCTTTTCGCGTGTTGCAACCCATATTATATTTCATGTGTCTATTTTTAGAAATGTTATGGGTAAAGAAATGTCGTAATTTAAGCTGGGGGGAATTATTTCCCCGTCTCAGTGAATATTTTCCTCCTGCCGAAGATCTGGAACTACTTTTTTAAGTTTTTTAAGTTTTTAAGTTTTAAAAGTGGCATTCGTTGACAAAATAATCAGAGGAAATATATAATTTATTTCATCAGCTTGTGGTTAATATGGGGAAATATTTGCCTCAAAAGGGAAAGGTCCGCGAAAATAACTCATGCCTAACGGCACTCGTTATTTTCGCATACCTTTCCCTTTTTCGGCAAATATTTCCCCATATTAACCACAAGCTGATGAAATAAACTCTATATATTGCATTCAACAACGACCCAGTCGGTAGCATAGGTAGTTCGAAGTGCTTCTTAAAAAGTCTTGGTGCTTCGAAAAGTTCATGGGGACATGCTTGTCTCAGTGGTAAAGTGTATGCCCGAGCCTGACTGGAACCACTTGATATTTCGTGGAAGTGTCTTTTGGCAAGACACTTCAGAGCCCTTGCCTAGTACTGGTGAAAGCCAGGACGGCCTTGAATATGCGAGCTGTCGCCGTGATATGGCTGAAATGTTGAAAGCACCAAGAAACACCATTCAATAAATCGGTCAATATTAACCATGTGATCCCTTGCTCCCTGTACACCAATCGTTCTTTATCTTATTCAGCAGATTTTTTTCAAAATGTGAAAGTAACACAAGATCTGATTGGCTAACACATTTCTAAGCCGATCGGAAGTTGTTTAACCTCAACATTTAGAAATCTTAGAGAATAAGAATGGGTATATTCTCAAGAATTGTTGGTGAATACAGACCGAGCAGGAAACGACATTAATTTCTTGCCTAAATGATAGTCTGCTGGGTCCAAATGCATAAAAAGCAATCACCTGCTAAGGACTTAGAGGATATTTTTTACGGTGAAAGATTGAAATTTATTTCATCGAGTGAACATCACGCGAAGCCACGAGTGAAAATATTACCGATGATCACGACATGAAATAAATTTCGATCTTTCACAAAAAAAAAACAAATATTCTATTTCATGCTTTTAACCCTTTCTGGGGGGAACTTAATCAAAATTCAGCACAGCTCTTTCCGGTTATTCCCCGTGGCCTACCCCCTCCGCATAGCAACGCATTACAATATTACGTCAGGCGCGAGAAATGTAAGATAAATTACGTCATATTTCCATCTGGATGTGAGGTACGCGCATTTTACCTAGGTAACTAGTGCGCGGGAGCATCTGTTTCCGCCTTCAGTTGAAGAGTTTGAATATAAAAATCGGTATTTTCACTGGTCGTAACCGTGAAATATCGAAAAATATTTCACCGACATTTCTCGATAACCTACCGGAAAGCATGAAATAATTCATGATATTTCTAAATATGATTACTTTAATTCCATATTTAACATAACTCTATTTTAGCCACGCTCTGGGAAAAAGGGGGATTTAATGCATGTCTATGATGCATTGTACAAAGCAAGTATTCACATAATTAAGGATCCATACGATCAGTTTTGTCTTGCAACAGCCTAAACTATGAGGTAAGCTTGTCCTTTGACATACGGAAAATTTCAACCAGTCAACCTGCACAGAATGTGCAGGCCGACCTGGGTCATTACGTTTCGCAAATGCATATTACCACCTTTTAACAGAGCATGGCTCATTTTTTTCAACAATCACATTCAAATTATAGAGATCTAGTATTTCAAGAATACATGTATGTACGAAATTTAATCAAAGGTTTGACATTTGAATTTACATGGTTCTGACTCCACTTCAAATTCAGTTTTGACCCATGAAAATATTGGCTCAGTTGTAAATGATTTTAGAATCTTTATGGCACGTGCAGGGAGTATTGAAGGGGGGTAAAAGTTTACTTCCGGTATAATTAGAGCGAATTTGAGAAAAGTAAAGGAAATCCATATAGTACTGTCACGTAAGTATTATTTACTCATAAAACTTCAATTTGAGTACAAATATATATTTGTTTTTCTCTGTGAATTATATGTCTTTATGGACGAATTACCGTTATTTGGCAAAATGCCATGTTCTGTCATTTGGCAAAAGAACTTTGCTTCTACCTCTTTCGATCACCAAAGCAAGATTCATAATTTATTGTTAACGATGTCACTAGGTGATGAATTTTATTTCATTCGTTTTACTTATTTTACTTTACATACAGGATTTTACTCTGTTTACGTTCAGACTCGCTTAGACGCTTATTCTAAAAATAGAGCGTCTAGTGATCATGATCACAATGGCACAACCATGTGTAGTCAGTTTTTACTTTAGCGTTGAAACGTTCGGACGTATTTTTCTGGTTGTGAATTTATTTTCACTTCTTTGGATAAGCATGGCCACTGTGTATCAACGTACACCGGATATAGCGATTGTCCAATCGAGGGAAACTTCACACAGTGCAGTACAAGGTCAGTACTTTTCCAATGTTTTCGTTGAAATACATAAAAATTCACCGTAAGTATATTTGGCAGTCGTTACTGATACATTAATGTAGCTGTCTTACCACAGCAAATGGTTGGGAAACATCCACAAGAGCTACGAATAACAAAAATACTCCCCTAATCACTGATAATCTCCTCTTGTCTGTCACGAAAATGCTGCTTTTAAAGACTGTTTTGATAAAATATTAATCCGTCATATATTGAAATCAATGATAAATAGCCTAGTTAATCATGGCGAATCGATAGAAAAATTCCTGACTTATTTTTAAAACTGCATTTTTCGATATATTCATCTTTGTTTTTTCTCTACGGTGTACGGTCTATAGGAGGATGGTGTACGTAATATAGCAAAAGCTCCTGTTAGGAGTGTACGGTCGATAGCGAGATAAAATCTTCGTAAAATACATTGTCTAGTGCTGGAATTAGACGAGTTTGCTGTTCGAGGATAGATTTTTGTCATTCGAACGTACCCTGTCCTTTAATTATTAGAATTATCATGACTGTAATTTCGTTATTTTTATTTTTTTTTCCAGCCCTGAACACAGGGCATACATGTAACACCGCAAACTACGACAAAACGTGTTAATAAATGAAGACCAAAACTTTCTATGAAACTCTTAAATATTTGTTTGTTTGAGTTTACGTCCCAGTCAACAATTTTTTAGTCATGTTGGGACGGAGCCACCGCTTCCTGGGTATTTAACCAGTACTATGGGGAGTAAATGTGTGTTGCTCAAGGACACAACACGGTTACGCCGTTGATGAGGATCGAACCCAGGACCTCTCTCAGAAATCCGACTTTGCCACTAGGACACCGCGCTTGAAAAATGACACCGGAGGTACATGTGTACACCGACCATAGATGGACAATCACTACCTGGCCCTATGATGAAAAGAGAAATCCTGCAATAACTATTATTATTTTTTATTACTCAGTTTTTCCGTCCCTTTCAAGATTATTTCACACAAGTCGAGACAAGCTAATCGGTAGGTAGGTCGAAAACGGGAGTACCCCGGGAGAAAACACCTGACACACCCGCAAGCACAACTTGGCTTGTCCCATATGTGATCTCTAGGCTTCTCTTTCTGTCATTGAATATAATGTTTGTTAAATATATTCCTCAAACTTAGATTAACATCAAAACGTGATTTTCGTTTCCAAAAGCTCTTGGTAGCTGAATGCTCTAATGTGTTAAGGATCTGTAATGCAACCATCGCACTAAAAAAAACCCGAAATTGTCAAAAATGATTGTGACTTGTAGCTATTAGGTCTATTTTTTTTTTTCAATCAACCCACTACCTGTTGCATGTTATTCCAAAAGTGTTTTGATTATAGAAATAATGATTCTTTGAAGTCTGATATATAGTTTTTGAAAATTCCAGAAAATTGTGATTTTTGTTAAAAAAAAAAAAAAAACATGATTTTTACCCATTTTTTTAATTTGAAAAACGGTGAGTCTGAAACTAAAGAAAATTCTTACAAAAGGTAGCAAGTTTTTACGGAGATAGTTCTGCTACATATCTATAACAAAGTTTGGTTGTTGCATCACCAGGATGTCCTGGTAACTAAAATAAAATCTTGATGCTTATCAATTTTTGAGCAGTATACATTTGATGCTATATTCGTTTTGCAGATCCCAATGATGTTCAAATGTTCGTACTGCGACCGGGAGTACAACGTGTTTCCCGAGATCATTTATCATCTTCTCGAACACCACCCTCAAGACCAAATCAGATTTAAAAAGCATGAAGACAATAGGGTCAAAAGCATTACAAAGTTATACCTGATCTATGCAGGGAACAGGGGAGAATTATAAAAAAAAAAAAAAGAGAGAAAAGAAACAGAAAAATAAACGAAAATTTCGAATTGACAATCGTCATCTTAATGCTATAAAATTGCTGAGTATAACATGGACATGTTACCGTATGGGTTAAAAAGGCTTATTGTGGCCAATGTTTCTTTTCACAAAGCTGACTACCTAATTAGTGAAGCAAAGGACTTAAGCGCTCCATAACAGAGCAAGAAATCATTATTTTTTCATCAGTACATATTCAATACACTTCAATTCTCACCAGCTGTGAAAATGACATTTCGTTTCATGTGTATCGGGTCTTTGTTAAAGACTATTGGTACACGTTAGAATGAACACCCACAATCCATGTTTTAAACAGAAAGAAATATTACTTTATACCCCTTTACATCCTAGTGTTACGCTGTATTTAAAAACCTAGGGTGATAGGGCATCTAAATGATATGATCGTCTTATCAAGATGTCAGTATAATTGCCAATGCCCTTAGTATGTGAGATTCAAAATCAAGTCTTTAAACTGCAAAAGAAACAAATTGCAGCTCGTGAATTTCATGCAAAGAACCACTTTGTTGTCACATAAAGTGTCCTTCCGACAGAAGGCAGAAGACTAGCTGCATTCTAAGAAAGCCTAAACTTGTTTTAAGTTAAGAACCGTATGATAAGCACAAACAAGGTTAAGCATTAATGCAATGAAACAATATTGTGTAATGATTCGCTTGAGTTCTGTCAATGATTTGTAACCTCAATGCAATCATGCTTTAATCACTTGCATTTCCAATTTTCTCTGTTTTCGGCACACAACTAAGAAATCAATAGTTATTTGATACTTGCCAATGTCTCTAAAAGGCATGCACAGGTATTCATTTCTAGATTTACATATAACTCCCGTTTACGTCAGAATATAAACTTTTCTTATCTATAGTCCGTACACTACTTTTGCTATAAGTCGTACACCAATTTGACAACTGCCTGCTATAGACCGTACACTGGCTATTTTTTTTTAAATCTAAATATTCGGAAAACTAAGAACAAACTGGAAGTAAAACTTCGTTTGTAAGTACTTAGGACCTCAAAGAAGTTATAACAAAGCGAATTGCGGGCCTGAATAACAATAAAATTGAGAAATATGAAAATTTTGAGTCGGCCTGTTAAATGTCAAGAAAAACATCAGTGATTGGGCAGGTCATTCTGCTAAATTCTAGTGCAGAAATACTTTTCCTAAGTGTTTCACATATTCATACATATACCCGAACCTATCATTGATGTAAGTTCTATATTTTCCAGGCAAAATACTATAAAACACAAAAATAATAAAAGAAATACTGACCGTGTAGCTCACTCCGTAAACATTTCCCTCGATTGGACAATCGCTATATCCGGTATACGTTGATACACAGTGATGGCTGAAGCGGCTGTTAGAGCTTCACGCGAGGAACAGCCTTGCTCTCCGGTTTCACCTTCGACTCGCTCGGAGCCTGTTACGGAGAAGTGCAAACGCACTACTTTTCGGATGTCTCAAATGCAGTCTGCCACGGAGGCAAAGTTTGAGGTTATTATAAAAATGTTGCAGGACCGGCCTTCGGGGCAGGGTCAGACAACGAACGCTGTAGACAACGACGAGACTCGGGCTCGTCAGTCTTCCGCGAAAACTAATGACAATGGCGACATGTCGGCGCCGGACATAGATGAATTGTCTATCCACCCATCGACGTCGGAGGTTCGAAATTTGTTTTCGGATAGTGATTCCTCGTCGGACCTAACTTCTGTTTCTTTTTCTAAAGGAAAAAAAGTGAAACATGACTCTTACAATTCTTACATTGTAAATTCCAGTAGTGGTGGCAATTTGGCCACTTTATTCAATACTACAGACAAGACAGAGGATAAATAAGGGATTGTGTTAGACAATATCCAAAGTGACATTCTTAAAAAATCTTGGCGATGTGACAATCCAAGTAAATTGAATGCTTACAAGGATGAATACAGGCTTAATTTTCCTGTCAGTGAATCGTCTTCAGATTTTTTACAAGTTCCAGGACTTGATGATATGGTTGAACCAATGCTTAGGAAACGTCATGGTTATAAGTCGGTTAAGACATGGAGTAATGGTAAACAGTTACTCAACCTTTGAAATCCATAGAATCCCTAGGCTATCAGGGACAAATGGGTAGTCGGTATGGCATCTTAGCATTATCTTATTTACAACAAGGGCTTGGTTCTCTCATGAACTCTTTAAGTGTCCCTGATCCAAACATTGACAAATCGGTACAGACAGTCAGAGATTTATTTGATATGTCCTCCAAAGCCTTAGATCAGATAGGTCGTTCTGGAGCATACCATCACATCATTAGACGCAAGGCAGTTGTTGCGGACACTGGCTTAGATACTTTAGACATTCATGTCAAAGTTCTTGATCTTCCTCTTAACAGTCAAGGTGTTTTCGGCCAGGGATTAGAGGACAAACTTAAAGATAGAAAGGAAAAAAAGGATCCGTTGAGTGATCTTGTACCTGAACTTTTTGATAATAAGAAAAGAAACTGGTCTGGCAACTATGAAAAGCAAGACAAGAGACAAAAAACGTCAACATTCGTAAATAAGTCTTCTTCTACAGCGTCAAATTTCAAATCTGGCTTCAACAGAACAAGTACATCTACTTTCCAGCCCGAGAAGCCTTACAACAAAGGAAAGTCGGAACCAGCTGTTCCACCTTTTCGTATCCCAAAGAAAAAATGACTCCATGGTAAGAGATTTTCAAAACACTATTCTGGCCAAACTTCCACAGATACCTGTCGGCGGTCGTCTGACTTTGTTTCTGGACAATTGGAAAAAGATCACATCAGGTCAGTGGGTATTATCTGTCATAAAAGAAGGCTACAAGCTAGAGTTCCTGAGCTTTCCCCTACCAACAGGGATTCGTCCCACGGTTGTACCTGTGTTAGATCAAGAATTAATTTCTCTAGAAATAGACAATTTGCTTCAAAAAGATTGTATAGAAAAAGTGAATGCTCAAAATGCTCAGGACAGTTTTTACAGTACCTTTTTTCTGGTCCCCAAAAAGAATGGGAAAATGCGTGCAGTAATAAATCTCAGACCCCTCAACACATATCTAGCAAAGAAACATTTCAAGATGGACACTCTCCAAAGTAACAATAGATCTGTCAGATGCGTGTCTGCACATTCCAATTTTTCACGGTCACCGGAAATATCTAAGATTTTGTTTCAAAAACCAGTGCTACCAGTGGAAGGTGATGTGCTTCGGTCCCACGTCGGCTCCCCGAGTGTTCACAAAACTGTTGTCAGTGGTTGCTGCCAAGCTGAGAATTCAAAATGTCAGATTAGCCGTTTATCTAGACGACTGGCTAAATCTGAACCAAAACAAGGGCGTTTTACTACAGGATCGCAGATTATGTCTGAATCTTCTGGTCTCACTAGGTTTCATGATCAATTTAAAAAAATCACACCTAAACCCAAGTCAGAATTTGATAAATTTAGGGGCTCTTCTCAGTCTCAGAAGAGGACTGATTTTCCCAACAGAGGAAAGGTTTGCCAAAATCCAGTTAGCTCTGATCCCTTTTTGTTATCTGACAGTCAAAGCCCGAGATTTCTTGCACCTGCTAGGTCTGATGGCATCTTGTATAGAACTGGTCCCGAATGCACGCTTGTACATGAGGCCAATCCAGTTATATCTACTGTGCTTTTGGAAACCATCCAAAGACCCATTGGAAAAGTTGGTTCCTTGTACTCATCTCAGATCTCATCTGATTTGGTGGAGACAGAGAGCAAACATATTCAAGGGTCGCTCTGTTCAAAAAACGATGACAGAAGTAACAATCACAACAGATGCTTCAAAAATCATGTACGGGGGTCATTTGGACAGCCAGTTTGTACAAGGCAGATGGAATATACAGCAACAAAATTGGCATATCAATCTCTTGGAAATGGAAGCTATTCTTTTGACAATGACACATTTCTTACCCCAGATAAACCAGAAATCTGTTCTAATCAAATCAGACAATATGACCTGTGTTCAGTATATCAATCGCCAGGGAGGTACTCGGTCCAGCAAACTGTGCATGAAAACTTGGGAGATATGGAATCTTGCAATTCAGAATCAAATGACTTTGAAAGCAGTCCATATTTGCGGCAAAGACAATGTATTAGCAGATCAGCTGAGTCGTCAGAAAGTTTTAGCAACAGAATGGTCTCTGAAGAAGGAAATAGTGCAGAATATTTTTACGATTTGGGGTCATCCACTGATGGATCTGTTTGCATCGGAATAGAACCATCAGACGGAAGTATTCTGCACTTGATTCCCCTCTCATCTAGCTTTTGCAACAGATGCTTTACCTATTACTTGGGAGAACATGTTTGCTTATGCGTACCCCCCAATTTGTCTGATTCCAAAAGTCTTGAAACACATGTCTCAATCAATTTCAGTGCGAGATAATCCTAATAGCGCCCCGTTGGCCACGCAGACACTGGTACACAGAACTACTTCAGTTTCTCATTGCAACACCAATACGATTACCACAGATTCCAGATCTGTTGGCTCAACCATTGTCCAAGATTTATCACCCGAATCCTCAAATTTTTCAGTTAGTGGCATGGAGACTGTCGACAGATTGTTCAAAAATAGAGGCTTTTCGGAACAGTCTCGAAAGCTCCTCAGGGCTTCATGGCGCAAAGGTACACAAAGGGATTACGATGGAAAGTATCGAAGATTCCGTAGCTGGTGTTGTCAACGGGAAATTGATACCAATGATGTATCTTTAACCCTAATATCAGATTTTCTTACAGATCTATTCAATGAAGGCTTACAGTACCGCACTATAGCTGGTTATAGGTCGATGGTGTCAAATGTCCTACCACCAATAGAAGGTTTCAAAGTAGGTCAACACCCTGATCTAATCAGACTAATCAAAGGTGTCTTTAATTCCAGGCCGCCACAAAAACGCCTAGTGCCAGAATGGAACTTGGAGGTTCTTCTTTCTTCCTTGCAGAAAAAACCTTTTGAACCAATGAGGGCCACCGCCACTCGGGGCCTTAGAAATTGGTGGCTGCCTTCGCCTCTGTGGCATATAGGTGGTAAAAGTCCCCAGAAACAGAGGAGACCGATAATAATAAAACTAAAATTAATAAAACAGGTACAAAATAATTCAATTCAAAGTAAATATTAGAAAAAAAAATAACAATAACAAAATCAACCTAAATATGAAAATAAAAATACTAAAGTCAATACGATTAAACATTTCAAGAAAAAAATTAACAAACCCAAAATTAAAACATAAAAGTGGCTGAAGAACAAGACAAATTAAGATCAAATGATTTCCAAACAAATTTTTCATTCCAAAAGTGATTTTTTATTTTTTCATTTTTTGAAGACTTATCTTTCCTATAAACTTTCCTGTCTCATATACTAACATACTCATTTGTGTGTATCATCTGTGCCAGTGGGTAGCACACTGGACGAAGAGTATAACAACATCTGTGTATAACATCTGTTTTGTTCTTGTATTCGTCAACACCTTTTCCAATCTCTAGCACTATATGTTTGAAGAATTTGAAACATTTTGCATAACTTATATTTAGAACCTTACCTACAAGTAGAGATCTATAATGGGAACTCTAGTAAGCTCTAAGTTATCAGCTCTAATCATTAAAGTTATCATGCTAACACTCTATATCTAAAGCTTTCTTGATTGTAAATATTTCATTGAGCGAACTTTATTCTGATAAAATATTTCTGTCTTTGATTCAGAAGCCACTTGTTTGCCGTGGGTGGCATCTCGTATGCCGGAAAAGGGGATCCTGGTAGTTGAGAGTGCCCAGGGATCTCTAGCACTCAACACACTGCTTCGGCCCTGGCCTCGGATAGACGAGAGGGATGGGTTAGGCCCGACCCGTCTCAATCGGCTCGGTCGTGTCTAGCTTTTAGGATTACATACTTTCATCTATATTTCTTTCTTTGTATCTTATGATACCAACCGGGTTAGATTTTTTCTTTTTTCTTATCTTTTACATTGTTTTCCTTTATAAAGCGGCGGCTGATGGGCTAATTAATAGACCAATAGTTTCTCTTCGCTTAAGGTTTGTTAAGTATAATAGCTATGTAGCTCTGGCGTCGGAAATAGGAAACCCATTTCCATTAGACGTCCCCTTGTAGGGCTCCGAGGAGGGTGGAGCGCATAGCTATCGAAATTACACTATCAAAATCATGGCTTCCCAAAACAAAAGACCCCGACCGAATAACGAAAACGAAACGTCTTAAACAATACAAAGTTCTTGGTTATTAAAAGTGAGGCGGCAAAGCCCATCACATCTTTGTCTCCCTTCATAATAGAAAAACAAATAGAAAGTTTAATAGGCACTCCAAAATCAGTTAAAAAATTAAAAAACGAACTACTACTCGTTGAAACATCAAGAGCAAGTCAAGCTGAATCTCTATTAAAAGTTAAAAAGTTTTACAACTTGAAAGTCTCAGTCTCAGAACACAACTCACTTAACAAATCCAGAGGAATTGTGAAAGACAGGGTACTGAGAGGAGAAACAGAGGAAAAAACTGTTGATTATCTTGCACCGCAAGGAGTTGTTGCGTGCAAAAGATTCAAAGTAAAAAAAGATAATGTTCAACTTTAAACCAATACACTACTCCTCACTTTTAACACCACCACTTTGCCTCAGAGTATTAGAATCTTTTATCGTACAGTACCAATGGAACAGTTCATCACAAATCCTTTACGCTGTTTTAATTGTCAAAAATTTGGACACCACGGAGACAACTGCAAGCTCACAGAAACAGTAATCTGTGATAGATGTGGTGAATCCAAACACACATCTAGCATCTGCCAAAAACCTTTCAAATGTGTAAATTGTGGTAAAGATCATAGTGCAAGATTAACCAACTGTGAAGTCTGGAAAAGAGAAAAAGAAATTATGAGAATTAAAACAATAAGAAAGATTTCGTACTTTGAGGCAAAAAAACAGTATGAGACAGATTTTGAACCTAGGTACTCTAAGATAGTTCAATCAGCAGCAGCAAAACCTCAGACGAGAACTTGTGGAACACAGTATGATCCCGTGGATTTTGAACAAGGCGCTAAACCTTCCTCGAAATCTACGTCTCCATCTGTCCAACCACCTCGAACATCTGAAACAGGTTCAAAATCTAACCAAACAAAAGACTCTAGTAGATCAAGATCAGATTCTAGATCTAATTCATGCCCTATTTCACCAAATAAAAGTCAGAAAAATAAACCAGATAAAAAAGAAAAAGATAAACAACAATCAAATAGACAGAAGAAAGGGTCACAGGATCCTATTAAGCTGGCAAGTAAATTTGAAAGTTCAGAAGATATGGAATTGAAAATTGACTCCTCAGTCAAATAACTTTTAAGTAAATTCAAACTCCCAATATACAAGTATAATGGGTCAAAACTCAATTTTTACAATGGAATTGTAGAGGTCTAAAAGCCAACTTTAATGAACTACTAATTCTTTTATCTTTATTAAATCCACAAATTTGTTGTCTTCAAGAAACTTTTATAACCCCCAATGATAACTTGGAAGTTCGCAATTATTCTTCCTATCACTACATACATAATGATTGCCAAAGACCATCTGGTGGTTTTTCTATCATAATACATAATACGGTACCTCATCGTGATAGGCTTAAACACAAATCTACAAGCAATAGAAATAAAAGCATCTTTAAATAAAACTATAACAATATGCTCTATATATATCCCACCAAATAAAAGAATAGATCAAAATGATTTAGAAAATCTTTTACTACAACTACCTCAACCTTACATCATATGTGGTGATTTTAATGGACATAGCGAATTATGGGGTTGTTCAGATACCAATGATAGAGGTAAAATAATTGAAGATTTCATTGCAGAGAATAATTTGTCTATTAAATTCCAATCAACATACATACCTGCATCCTGGATCAGGTTCTTTCACAGCAATAGATCTTTCACTTTGCCATCCTTCCTTGTACCTTGATTATGAATGGAAAGTATGTGAAGATTCTCACGGAAGTGATCATTTTCCTATCATTATACAAGAAACTGAGAAAACAGAAGATGAGAAAATTCCAAAATGGAATTTTAAAAAAGCTAACTGGGAAAAATTCAATATTCTTTGCCATGAAAAATTACTGATTGACAATTTTGAAAATTCAGAAGATCCAATGCTTTCTTTTACTGAAACTTTAATTGACATATCAAATCAGTGCATCCCGAAGATTTCAACAAATACTTTTAAGAAGAAAAAGCCATGGTTTAATGATGATTGTAAAGAAGCTATTAAAAAACGTAAAGACAGTTTAAAACGTTTCAAACAATATCCAACAAAAACAAACTTAAATGTTTGTAAAATTATGAGAGCTAAGGCTCGACGTACTATTAAACAAGCAAAACGATCATCTTGGAAAGATTTCATTTCTAAACTTAATTCTAGAACTCCCATGACAACCATTTGGAATATGTTAAGGAAAATAAATGGAAAGAATCAAACCATGAAACACTCGCATATCAAGGTAGATGACAAAATCTACGAAAGTAAAGAAGAAATCGCTAATATCCTGGGTAAAACTTTCAAAACAAACTCTTCTTCTGCAAATTATAAACCACAATTTAAAAAACATAAGCAAGAAGCAGAAATGGAAGAACTTAATTTTGAAACGGATACAAATGAAAACTACAACTTACCTTTCACACTATCAGAACTTGAAGATTCTCTAAAAAGTGCTCACGATTCTGCTGCAGGTGCAGACGAAGTACACTATCAACTTTTAAAACATTTACCTCGTATTTCATTACAAACTCTGTTAAACATTTTTAACATTATATGGGAACAAGGTATCTTCCCGAAAAGTTGGTCCAAAGCTACAATCATTCCAATTCCTAAGCCAAATAAAGATCATACAAATCCAACAAATTATAGACCCATAGCTTTAACTAGTTGTATATGTAAGACCATGGAGAGAATGATAAACAATAGACTTAATTTTTACCTCGAATCCAATAATATTATATCGGAACATCAATCGGGGTTCCGAAAAAACAGAAGCACGACAGATCAGTTAGTACGATTAGAATCTTTTATCAGAAATGCTTTTGTAAAGAAACAACATGTAGTTGCCATATTTTTTTATCTAGAAAAAGCTTATGACACCACATGGAAACATGGCATCTTAAAAGATATTCATAAAATTGGATTAAGGGGAAATCTACCCAAGTTTATTTCAAACTTTTTATCAAATAGATGTTTCAAAGTTAAGGTAGGCACATCTTTTTCTGATGACTATGAACAAGAACAGGGAGTTCCTCAAGGAAGTATCCTCTCACCTACTCTGTTCAATATCAAGATTAACAATATTGTAAAATGTTTAGATGACGATATGATCTGTTCCTTATATGTGGATGATTTTTTAATATGTTACAGGTCCAAAGATATGAAAACAATTGAAACTAAGCTTCAAAATAACTTAGACAAAATTGAGAAATGGACTATAGAAAATGGTTTTAAATTTTCCAAGACAAAGACAAACTGTGTACACTTCTACCAAGAGCGCAGGTTGCACTTGGATCCATTATTGAAAATATATAATAGTCCAATTCCAATAGTAGATCAAGCACAATTTTTAGGAGTTATCTTTGACAAAAAACTTTCTTTCATTCCACATATTAATGCTTTGAAACTGAAATGTCAAAAAGCTTTGAATGTTTTAAAAGTACTTTCCCACTCTGACTGGGGAGGAGATAAGAAAACTCTTTTAAATCTATACAGATCTCTAATACGGTCAAAACTGGATTATGGATGTATTATATATGGCTCTGCAAGGAAAAGCTACCTAAAAAAGTTGGACACTATTCATCATCAGGGTCTTCGGTTAGCTTTGGGAGCTTTCCGAACGTCACCTGTCACAAGTTTGTATTCAGAGGCCCAGGAGCCATCCTTATATGATAGAAGGAAAAAACTATCCTTACAGTACATAACTAAACTGGCTTCAAATACAAAGAATCCGGTTTACAATGACATTTTTAATTCACCAAACAAAATACTTTTTCAAAATAAACCTAATTTTATCAAACCACTTGGTCTAAGAGTTGAACCTCTTCTTGATGAATCAAATATAAATGTAAAGAATATTAAGCCCTTTAAACTTCCTGTAAAAGAGCCGTGGACCATAGATCCACCAAATATTATTTTTGATCTCAACGTAAATAAGAAATCAGTTACAAATCCATTATTTTATCAAAATAAATTTTTAGAAATCAAATCACAGTATAAAGATTACATTTCAATTTATACTGATGGTTCGAAACAAGATAATAAAGTTGGTTGCGCTTCAGTACACAAGCAAGAAACTGCCAAAATAAGACTACCAGATCATAGCTCTATTTTTTCAGCAGAAGCTGTGGCTTTAAACATTGCTCTCTGTTCAATACAAAACAATAATAACAAGAAATTCATAGTTTTTTCTGATTCAATGTCAGTTTTACAATCTTTAAAACATCCTGATAACCCAAATCCATTGATTCAACAATTTTTCAGAAAATATGTTTATTTAAGTAGATCAAAGTCAATAATATTCTGCTGGATACCCAGCCACATTAATATAAAAGGTAATGAAATAGCTGATCAAGAAGCAAAGGATGCCGTAAATATGAACATAGCCAACATAAAAATTCCTTATACTGACAAAAAACAACAAATAAATGAATTTATCAAGTCTGAATGTCAAATTAAATGGCAACAATGTTTTAACAACAAGCTTTTAGCGATCAAGCCAAATTTTAATGATAAATATGAATTTTATTGTAACCGAAAAAGTCAAGTAATTTTAACAAGATGTCGTGTGGGACACTCAAGGTTTTCACATGTGCATCTTTTAAATAATGAGAGAGCACCACAATGTATAAACTGTAATGAGCCTTTAACTATAAAACATATTTTATTAAACTGTAAAAATTTCGACCGTATACGGTCAAAACATTTTAGTGTTGATAGCTTACAAAACTTATTTTTACATGTACAACAGAATAACATTTTAGAATACCTAAAAGAGATAGATTTTTATAATAAAATATAGACTTTCAAATTAACATTTTATTGTTTAATTTCTAATTATTATCTTCATGCGCGCTAAATGACCACAGCTGTCGATGCGCCTTAAAACACCAATTAATAATAATAATAATTAATAATAATAGAAATCAAATCACAGTATAAAGATTACATTTCAATTTATACTGCTGGTTCGAAACAAGATAATAAAGTTGGTTGCGCTTCAGTACACAGACAAGAAACTGCCAAAATAAGACTACCAGATCATAGCTCTATTTTTTCAGCAGAAGCTGTAGCTTTAAACATTGCTCTCTCTTCAATACAAAACAATAATAACAAGAAATTCATAGTTTTTTCTGATTCAATGTCAGTTTTACAATCTTTAAAACATCCTGATAACCCAAATCCATTGATTCAACAATTTTTCAGAAAATATATTTATTTATGTAGATCAAAGACAATAATATTCTGCTGGATACCCAGCCACATTAATATTAAAGGTAATGAAATAGCTGATCAAGAAGCAAAGGATGCCGTAAATATGGACATAGCCAATATACAAATTCCTTATACTGACAAAAAACAACAAATAAATGAATTTATCAAGTCTGAATGTCAAATTAAATGGCAACAATGTTTTAACAACAAGCTTTTAGCGATCAAGCCAAATTTTAATGATAAATATGAATTTTATTGTAACCGAAAAAGTCAAGTAATTTTAACAAGATGTCGTGTGGGACACTCAAGGTTTTCACATGTACATCTTTTAAATAATGAGAGAGCACCACAATGTATAAACTGTAATGAACCTTTAACTATAAAACACATTTTATTAAACTGTAAAAATTTCGACCGTATACAGTCAAAACATTTTAGTGTTGACAGCTTACAAAATTTATTTTTACACGTAAAACAGAATAACATTTTAGAATACCTAAAAGAGACAGATTTTTATAATAAAATATACACTCTAACATAGATTTTAACTTTCAAATTAACATTTTATTGTTCCATTTCTAAATATTACCTTCATGCGCGCTAAATGACCACAGCTGTCGATGCGCCTTAAAACACCAATTAATAATAATAGTAATAACAAACCTTTCCAATAGGTCAAAATTGACCCATGACAAAGGTTTGACTTTCTGGCGGCCGATTTCAAGTGAAACATTAACTATCAAAATAAGTGATCAGTTTTTTTTTTTTTTTTTTTTTTTCGGACTTTATAGACTTCCATATAATTGTTTCCGAAGGGCTGAAATGAAAACAGTGTAAGAAATGACAAAATATAAATTTTTGCTACCTGAGTAGGCTAATTACGACAAATAAATATCACACAATATTTAAAGGTACATCTGTTCCAAATCGTATAAACCCCAACAAAGTAAATATGTAGTTGGAGGTGAATTTATTGTTTACAATTTGGTGTTTACTCTAGGAATCTAGCTAGAAAAATGTCCAAGCAATGGCCAAAAAACGGCCCGGCCGCGGCATATTTCCGACTCTGATCCCGGTCTGTAATCGCTGAAAGGAAAACATTTTAAATGTTGCATATTAATATCCCCGCATTCAGCTATTGCACTTTTCTACACAAAATTCAAGACTTGTCCATGTTGGTTCGAAACCGCTCCGTAGATCCCTGGCTTAGAAACACGTAAATCCTCCGCCAGAAAGCCAAACCTTTCAACACGAGGAATTTGCCTCTGTGGAAAGGTTTGATTCCTGTTGGACGATTTTGCAGAATGTGTTGTCGGCCGCTGCGACCCTCCTTTTCCTTTTTTCAGCTTTCAAATTCATGTTTTTCTAGGCCGTTTTCTTCCTAGCCCAGACTCTAGCCATTCTTGGCGCAGTTGATCGAATCTTGCCCTTTCCAGTTTGCTATTATACTTGCAGCTTTTTCCATTCCGTCGAACGGATCGAACCAACAGGAAAACCAGAACAGCAAGTGCAATTATTGCAACGATCACGAAGCTCCCCACACCAGCAATGGATCGACCAGGACTCGTCTGGAGAAAGGCACTCGTGGTCCACGTTGCCAACACTGTACTGGCGAGTGCGTCAGACTCGTTGGCAAGCTGGCTCGCTTGTTTTTCTAAGTCCTTCAGTTTTCCAGATACTACGGCTCCATGGTCCGTTATTCGTTCTATTTGCCTATCCAGGGCCTTGAACTTCTTTTGGGACAAGGCAAACTTTGAGTCAAACAAGGAGCCAGCATGTAACTCCTCCAGCAACTGGTCCTCCTCTTTTTCGAAAGTCCTAAGCACCGAAAAGTTGACCATATGGTGCTTAGTGACTTCTCTTGGCTGATCCTGGCCCGAGCATCGGCCAACAGTGGACGTGACAATTTGGTACGGATGGGCCTTAACAATACAGTTGCATGGCAAATTCAGCAAGCATGAATTGTACCTTATCGTTCTCTTCTCCTTTCCACATTTGACTGTGACCGTTTTTATGTTCTGAAACAGGACCTTGCCCTGACCAACAGGGAGCAGTAGAGGGGCAATGGCATTGGCTTCAAGGGCAAAGTGACAGGTGTCCATAATCAATTTCTCTACCCCTCTGAATAGGTTGTCTATGCAATGGGGCCCATAGCGCTCTCTAAGGGGCACTATGAAAGGACAAGAGTAAACTTTCCATCGGAACAAGTCTGCAATTCAACCAGGGTTAAGAACCCAACGTAAGCCTTTCCTTGGTCTATGACCATGTACTCGGGCAGACCCTGAATTCTCGTTGCATGTTTTGAATCTGCATAGACGGGCGTGCTCCAGGAGTGGATCCTAAACAGTGCAGGGGTTTCATGGTGCCGACGGGTATCTTCAGCGATCCACAGATCGCTGCCGTTTACAAAAGCCACAGCGGAGGAGCCTACATGAAACTCACGCGGGTCCGAAATCATAAAATGGAAATCTTCTCCCATACTTGCCTTAACCTTGTCGAGCTCCTAAAACACAGCAGAAAAATCCTTCTCTGAGACCAGACGGTCAGACAAAATACCCTGGCTCAGGTCTGTAATGGCACTGTGTGCATCAGGGTCAAAAACACATCCATCTCGGACATGATTGTCTCCCGACTCGCCATGAATCCCAGAACATGGATCATCCATAGCATGTTGGCTACCTGCGCTTTGTGTGACAGTTCAAACTGTCGCTCCAGTTCTTCGATTTGTTCATGCTCCTTTGTTGCCAGCTTTGCCAGGTCCTCCATTCTGAAAAGAAAGAATAAGGAAACGTGATAATCGGTTGTCATCGGCAATTTCCGTAACAATTCGAGCAAACGCGGAAAAGGTGGAAGGTGCATTTCAGCTGAAGTGAAGTGTTCGTTTTGGAGACAAATTTTTAGACGTACTGTGAAAGAGAATTAATGATGGCTAAGGTACTTACCGTTCATTGGCGGTTTTCATGTAGGAGTGTAGGGTGGTCGTGGTCTTCTTCAGTTCCTGAGTTATAATCACATTCGCAGTCGATACCCTTTTGGCCAGATCGGCAATTTTTCTGACGTCATCGACCGTCGCCGTTCCAAATAAGGTCTTGCCCAGGGAGCCAGTGAAGCCAAGTGGTGCCGAGCGCTTACTTCGTCCGTTGATTACCTCCGTCCTTGGCAGTTGGGGTAGGCGTGCATTGGCGTAATCAGATCTTTTGCCTTTTTGGCCAACCGGTCCGTCTGCGTGTCCAACTTCAAGATCTGAGAAATGACTCGCCCGCCGTTTCCTTCATCTCTCTGGAACTCTTTTGGCCTTGGCATCGAAATCACGAAGGTGTGATGCCAGTACGTGGACGTACTGATCAACTGAAAAAGAAAATTACATAGACAAACATTAACAAAAGTTGGCAATAGCGTCATAGTTGCAAAGAACATACCTGAAGCGGTTTCTTAATAACAAGGAGGGAAGAAAAAAACAGACTAATAAAACTTACCCTTCCCATTTTTTCAAACGCCACCCCGTAGTTCGGCAGCATCTTGTCCTCAAAGTCGCCTGCGTCGTGAAATGCATTTCCTTGCACTGGAATGCTGAAAGCTAAAACTAGGAACAACTCCACAAACACGATTAATTATTCCAATAGAAACCTAAGAATAATTTACACGTAATGAAATGAAAAGCCTAAGAAAAACACAGAAAAAAAAACTGGGTATGTTAAAAAATTTTGAAATTGAAAATAAAACACACACACAAAAAAAAAAAGAATATGTCTAAATAAAGTTCAGGAGGAAAAAAAATGGAATAGAAGTATTCAAAGTAATTTAAGGATAAATTTTCAAACAAGATAAATTTAGGAAAATCAGTAGTCAAAATTATTAGGCAAAGACTGAAACAATAAAGTAAAATATGACAAAGGCAATCTGTGAAAATCCAGCGAATGATAACTCTGGATGGTCAGACGAAATGTCCTATTATTATCTTTATTGTTATAGTCTCATTCGTATACAGAGCAAAGTTAACACACATGATAAAAACTATTCCAGTAAAAAGTATACGACCATTCTACCGAACAATTATAAGAGACTAGTATTAAGATATTACACAAAAAGTTATGAAACAGTATTTACGCACTACAGTTCCCTTAAAAAAAAAGTTCATATATATACATAAAATGTGTCTGCCCATCTCTGGTTATGACGGGGTATATATATTGTTTTCCTTGAGTAACGAGATCTTAATCATTTCTCAATACAGGGTCTTAATGAGAAGTAATTATTTGCTAAATGATTGCCCGACGGGCTCCTCATTAAGAAAATTATCAACAGAGCCATTGCCGGAGATCTCGTCCCTGTCTACAGGTAATTAGCTTTCACACCTTCCGGCCACAGGTTTATTGAGAGGGTGAAAAAACATTGTGGAGAAAGGAGTATTTTATGAGAAAAAGGAAATAGGAGAAATTTGACGAGTGAAGAAAACAAAACAGTGTGACAAATGTTTGACTAAGGTTCCGACTTTGTGAAATTTGCCATTTTTTTCAGACCCGCCTCCACATTTGTTTTGGCTAAAATCACTTGTGTATCGAGCATGCTGATCAATACATGAAACTGTAGCTGAATCTATGTATTCTAGTTTGGTTATAAAATGATTGCGGTACAGGTTAAGAAAATGTGGAAAAAGCAGCAGACAAGCAGCGACGGGGTTCCGACTCTGTGAAATTTTCCGATTTTTTCTCCAACCTGCATCCATATTTTTTAGCCGAAATAAAAATTTCTGAAGCGAACATTATAGTTGATATGTCCAACTGTAGCTTGATATATGCTGTTTAGTTTGGTATGCAATAATTGCGATAGAGGTAAAGAAAATGTGGAAAAATTAGCACAGAAGCATGGACGGGGTTCCGACTTTGTGAAATTTTCCGATTTTTTCACGACCTCCCTCCACAATGTTGCTCGTAAAATTGATATTTGTCAATCCAGCATAACGAATAATATATCAAACTGTAGCTGGATACATGGTCGTTGGAATGGTAATTCAATGATTGTGATTTCGGTGAAAACATTGTGGGAAAAGTAGCAGAGAAGCAGGGACGGAGTTCCGACTTTGTGAAATTGGCCGTTTTTTTCCCGACCCCCTCCACAATGTTTGTCGCTAGATAGATACTAGTAAAGCCAGCATTAAAGCATAATATATCAAACTGTTGCTGGATCCATGGTTGAAAAGAACGGTAATGCAACGATTCTGCTAACGGTAAAAACAATGTGGGAAAAGTAGCAGAGAAGCAGGGACGGAGTTCCGATTTTGTGAAATTTTCCGTTTTTTTCCCGACCTCACTCCACAATGTTGGTCGCTAAATAGATATTTGTCAATCCAGCATAACGAATAATATACTGAACCAAAAAAGAAACTTCCCCTGTGTTTAAGTTCAGATATACACAAATATGAAAATCAGGATTAAACTAGATTTATATGCATTGAAAGAGTATTTTATTGCGACTGTGTGAAAAAAATTATTGCTGAGGGTTTATCCAAAAGTAGTGAAATTGTAGTTAAAATGCAGAAAGGGTCGCTCACCAAAATCACAAATCAATACCGGGTATGACCACCTTCAGCATGAAGGACTGCCTGGCATCGTTGGTGCATAGAACGGATAAGTGTATTGATTTCGGCTTGTGGAATGTTGTTCCATTCCTGAATTAAGGCTTAACTTAGCTGAATGACGTTTGACGGTGGAATAGGGCGACGTCTAACACGCTGGTCCAAATTATCCCAAAGGTGTTCAATGGGATTCAGATCAGGGCTTTTGGCAGGCCAGTCATTAATAAATGCAATGTTATTCGCCCTGAGGAAATTCACATTGTCCCTAGCTGTATGGCTTGTGGCATTATCATGCTGAAAAAGAGTGATATTGGCATTATTTTGAAACAGTGGGATAACGTGCCTCGTAAGAATTTCATCTCGGTAGCGTTGGGCATTTAAATTCCCTTCGATAACGACGAGATTAGTGCGAAAGCCATGTGCAATGCCCGCCCAGACCAAGACAGAACCCCCACCCCGAAAACGATCTCGTTCAAGTAAGCAACAGTCGGCATAACGTTCATTTCTCCAACGGTATTCTCGAACCCTGCCATCACCTCGATGAATGGAAAACCTCGACTCGTCAGAGAAAAGAACGCTATTCCATTGTTGTCTAAGCCAGCGTTGGTGTGTACGTGCCCAATTAACACGATTTACGCGGTGACGTCGCGTCAAAACACAACCAACGTATGGACGACGTGCACGTAGCCCACCCTCGCGCAAGCGATTGCGCCCAGTTTGGGCAGATATACGGTTGTTATGTGTACCAGGGGTGTTAGGAGCAGTGGCTGTGGCAGTTTGGAAGCGATTGCGCAGGTGGATGTTCCGAATATAGCGGTCTTGGCAGTGCGTTGTGACGCGAGGACGTCCACTACGTGGTCGATCTTCCGTACGCCCTGTTGCTTGAAAACGTTGCCTAAGGTGTCGAATAGCACGAGTAGAACATCCAAAATTCATAGCAACAGCATTCATCGTCATACCAGCATTAAGCATGCCACTGGCACGTTCGTGTAAATTTTGCGGAATTCTAGGCATATCAAAAATAAAGAAAACTAAAAAGAATTTAAATTTTTTCAACGTCTTTTTCTTATTGACATGAAAATCTATAAAATTAGACTGAAAGGTTTCAAAAAATATACACGAATTATACTGGTCCGTGCATGCACGTGAAAATCGCTTTCAGCGGGTTTCTTCTGCAAAATGCTTTCAATCGAGTTAAAATTTGTTTTATCGGACACATAATCGTTCGCCTGAATATATGTAGGTCATCTGATATTTTGATTTTTTTTTAATAACATTGCATTTGCACTTAAACACGGGGGAAGTTTCTTTTTTGGTTCAGTATATATCAAATTGTAGCTGGCTCCATCGTTGTTTGAATGGTAATGCACTGATAGTCATATCGCTGAAAACATTGCGGGAAAAGTAGCAGACCAGCAGGGACGGGGACGAAAGTCGCTATTTCCTTAATGAATTTCATCCGTCGCAAGGGGTGAAATCGTAATTGGGGTAATTTTTCTTACCTGGGGGACTTATGATTATTGCTGAGTGGACGACCGGTACTCGGTAATTAACTATTTATAATTAACTGGACTATCCGTCACAATCGTTGCTCTCTCAGGACTATAAAAGACAGAGTGAACCAAGCAATCACAGGACATATTGTCTACCTACTTCTTGGTGATCACAACCAAAATATTAACAGCGATTTAATTTTTGCAGTCATTTGCATTTCAGTGTTCTTTAGTGTTTTTTTCTATTATTCCATAATATTTTTCCAATTATTACCATTTTTGCAGTGTGTTTTCTAATTCGTGGATATATTTTTGGAAGATGGCTCAAGCTGGAATTACTCAAGCTGCTGCTGCTGCTCCCACAAAAACAGCCGATGGAGAAAAGGTGGTAAGTGGATTTTTTCCGAAATACAGTATAAAAAAAAATTGAAGGATACGGAAAGAGGTATGGAGGCCAATTAGGGCCCTGCAATGACCACTGTAAGTTTTTATTAAGACGGGGTTTATTATATGTTAGCAGTTTATTATTGGCAGAAAATGACCGATGTACGTAGTCATGTAGCATATGTTATGTATTTGAAGGTTATGAAGAACAGAATATGGAAATTGAAGGATACGGAAAGACGTATGGAGGCCAATTAGGGCCCTCCAATGACCACTTTAAGCTTTTATTAAGACGGGGTTTATTACATGTTAGGAGTTTATTAACGGCAGAAAATGAGCGATGTACGTATGTAGCATAAATTATGAAGTTGCAGTTTATAAACAACAGAAAATCTATTTTTTTTCAGAGGGCTAAAAAAGGACTGGAATTCTGGTGTCAACTTTGCTTCAATTTCCGGAGGGACAGACTGTTTGAAAGACACCTCGAGCCCGGGATCTGCCCTGCTCTGAAGAAGGACATGGGAGAAGAGGAATTGAAAGCGTTGGTTGGGAAGACCAAGGCCGAGTTGAGATCGGGGTTGGACAGCCTTGCACCCAATATGTATTTTAACCCTAACAACATCCAGGACCGAACGTACTCCAAGGCTGACGTCTGCCACATCCTTGAGCGCTGGGGACATCAGAGTATACCTAAAAACAGAAGAGATACTGTTGTTGCTCGGATCGACGACCCGAAGAAAGCAGCTCATGTCACCTTTCGCTTTAAAGATGTGGCAGACGCCATTGATCGTAGAGCCTCAGAGCCCCTGGCCGTCCGTCCCCTGATCCAACTGCTCCCGGAAACGCCAACCAGGACAGAAGCCGTACTTGAGCCTCAAGTACGGCCGGGTATGTACAGCGATTTAAATATTCCAGAAGGGAATCATACGGTCACGTCTGAAACCCTCGACCGACCTGCGACCTACCCAGTGGAAGCCGTTGTCCGCGTGGAGTCGCTACCCTTGCCGGGTCCGTCAGGTATACAGGAAGACGTACAGGCGGCTGGTGCTATCATCCCGCCCCGTGTACCAACGGAGAAGAGGATGATTCAAGCGATGCCAGCTCGGATATCCCAGCAAGACCGGCAAGGGTAAAGAGGAGACTGGTGGTATCAAGAATTCTGACGGATTGCAGGTAGCTACTCCACGGAAATCCGGACCCAGGAAGTCGCCCTACGGTTACAAAAGGCTGAGAGTATCCCCAAAATCCCCCAGAAAGACCGTGAATTACGAGAAAGGAAAGAAGGGAGTTGCCAACAAGGACGGTTGGTACTTCATTCCTTCTTCATACCAGAAGCAGGCTATATTTGCCGAAATTGAACGGTGGTACGACATGCAAGGCAAGAAGTCCCAATAACCAGCTGGGCAACATCTACCGAATGTCCTATCATATGAGCAACGGCGATCCCGTCTTTAGCTCCAAGTACCTTACGATGGATAATTACATGGCCTGCAACAGAAAGATGAAAGCATACGGGTACAAGTCTCAGACGTTGGTGAATTACAACAAGGCGCTGAAGCACTTTTTGAAATTCTACCTGTCAGACTCTCGTATTGGTCTGAAGCAGCACCAAGATACCAAGGCCCAAGCCCCTTTACCTCCTAATCCGTTCAAGGTTCAGGAAGTCTTGCGACGGGCCAAGAAAGACTTCTTGGACCTTATGGAGAAGGCCAAGACCGAGGAGCTGGATAAGGTCGCAGTGTCACATATAAACAGGCATATATGCTGTCACATAGGCCTGACCTAGGGCCACCGTCCGTCCGTGGTCCAGAATCTGATGCTCAGAGAGTATCAGCAGGGTATGAGCAGGCCTAGTATTAAGAAATATAATATGTATAACGTTATTCTAGTTGCAGAGCACAAGACGGCCAACTCCTTCGATGCACAGATTGTCATCGACAGCGAATGGAAGATCATGGACGAGTACGTGAGGAACGTGAGACAGCCGATCGTGGAGAAATTCGCCCAGACACCGCCAAACGTCTTCCTGCAGGCAGATGGAAAGGTCTTCTCCCAGGTTTCTAGCGCCCTGACGGCGTATCAGAAATCTTACGGCATCCCCAATCCCTTTTCCTGCACAGATGCTCGACAGAGCTTTGAGACATACGCAGGGCGTGTGGGTGCTGCTCTCAGGAGGGACATAAGCGACTTTCTGGCCCATTCTCAGAAAGGGGCTCGCACCCACTACCAGTTTGCCGACACAAACCGGGCCGTGGACTCTGCTGTCGGTATGACTGGAATAGTACGCTGTAACCAGGCGAAGCCCGGTTGCATGCCCTCAAAGGAACAAGTATATTCCAGTGCCTGCGGCCGTTTCACATGTGAAAGGCCAGGCTGCTAGTGGTGGCGAGACGCAGCCAAAACCAGAAGTTGCCGAACCCAAAAGGTATTTCTATTCTCCACCTGGCCCCCGCCACTCGGGGCCTTAGAAATTGGTGGCTGCCTTCGCCTCTGTGGCATATGGGTGGTAAAAGTCCCCAGAAACAGAGGAGACCGATAATAATAAAACTAAATTTAATAAAACAGGTCCAAAATAATTTAATTCAAAGGAAATATTAGAAAAAAAAAATAACAATAACAAAATCAACCTAAATATGAAAATAAAAACACTAAAGTCAATAAGATTAAATATTTCCAGAAAAAATTAACAAACACAAAATTAAAACATAAAAGTGGCTGAAGAACAATACATATTAAGATCAAATGATTTCCAAAACAAATTTTTCATTCCAAAAGTGATTTTTTATTTTATTATTTTTTTGAAAACATATCTTTCCTGTACACTTTCCTGTCTCATATACTAACATGCTCATTTGTGTGTGTATCATCTGTGCCAGTGGGTAGCACACTGGACGAAGAGTATAACGACATCTGTGTATAACATCTATGTTTTGTTCTTGTATTCGTCAACACCTTTTCCAATCTCTAGCACTATATGTTTGAAGAATTTGAAACATTTGGCATACTCGTATGCCGGAAAAGGGGATCCTGGTAGTTGAGAGTGCCCAGGGATCTCCAGCACTCAACACACTACTTTGGCCCTGGCCTCGGATAGACGAGAGGGATGGGTTAGGCCCGACCCGTCTCAATCGGCTCGGTCGTGCCTAGCTTTTAGGATTACATACTTTTATCTATATTTCTTTCTTT
The DNA here is from genome assembly GCA_946811185.2 of Hippopus hippopus. NCBI lineage: Eukaryota > Metazoa > Mollusca > Bivalvia > Cardiida > Cardiidae > Hippopus > Hippopus hippopus. The sequence goes on from OX328102.1 coordinate 58,193,386, forward strand.
GTATCTTATGATACCAACCGGGTTAGATTTTTTCTTTTTTCTTATCTTTTACATTGTTTTCCTTTATAAAGCGGCGGCTGATGGGCTAATTAATAGACCTATAGTTTCTCTTCACTTAAGGTTTGTTAAGTATAATAGCTATGTAGCTCTGGCGTCGGAAATAGGAAATCCATTTCCATTAGACGTCCCCTTGTAGGGCTCCGAGGAGGGTGGAGCGCATAGCTATTGAAATTACACTATCAAAATCATGGCTTCCCAAAACAAAAGACCCCGACCGAATAACGAAAACGAAACGTCTTACTTAAACAACACAAAGTTCTTGGTTATTAAAAGTGAGGAGGCAAAGCCCATCACATCTCTGTCTCCCTTCATAATAGAAAAACAGATAGAAAGTTTGATAGGCACTCCAAAATCAGTTAAAAAATTAAAAAACGAACTACTACTCGTTGAAACATCAAGAGCAAGTCAGGCTGAATCTCTATTAAAAGTTAAAAAGTTTTACAATTTGAAAGTCTCAGTCTCAGAACACAACTCGCTTAACAAATCCAGAGGAATTGTGAAAGACAGGGTACTGAAAGGAGAAACAGAGGAAAAAATTGTTGAATATCTTGCACCGCAAGGAGTTGTTGCGTGCAAGAGATTCAAAATAAAAAAAGATAATGTTCAACTTGAAACCAATATACTACTCCTCACTTTTAACACCACCACTTTGCCTCAGAGTATTAGAATCTTTTATCGTACAGTACCAGTGGAACAGTTCATTCCAAATCCTTTGCGCTGTTTTAATTGTCAAAAATTTGGACACCACGAAGACAACTGCAAGCTCACAGATGCAGTAATCTGTGATAGATGTGGTGAATCCAAACACACATCTAGCATCTGCCAAAGACCTTTCAAATGTGTAAATTGTGGTAAAGATCACAGTGCAAGATCAACCAACTGTGAAGTCTGGAAAAGAGAAAAAGAAATTATGAGAATTAAAACAATAAAAAAGATTTCGTACTTTGAGGCAAAAAAACTATATGAGACAGCTTTTGAACCTAGGTACTCTAAGATAGTTCAATCAGCAACAGCAAAACCTCAGACGAGAACTTGTGGAACACAGTATGATCCCGTGGATTTTGAGCAAGGCGCTAAACCTTCCTCGAAATCTACGTCTCCATCTGTCCAACCACCTCGAACATCTGAAACAGGTTCAAAATCTAACCAAACAAAAGACTCTAGTAGATCAAGATCAGCTTCTAGAGCTAATTCATGCCCTACATCACCAAATAAAAGCCAGAAAAATAAACCAGATAAAAAAGAAAAAGATAAACAACAATCAAATAGACAGAAGAAAGGGTCACAGGATCCTATTAAGCTGGCAAATAAATTTGAAAGTTTAGAAGATATGGAATTGGAAATTGACTCCTCAGTCAAATAACTTTTAAGAAAATTCAAACTCCCAATATACAAGTATAATGGGTCAAAACTCAATTTTACAATGGAATTGTAGAGGTCTAAAAGCCAACTTTAATGAACTACTAATTCTTTTATCTTTATTAAATCCACAAATTTGTTGTCTTCAAGAAACTTTTATAACCCCCAATGATGACTTGGAAGTTCGCAATTATTCTTCCTATCACTACATACATAATGATTGCCAAAGAGCATCTGGTGGTTCTTCTATCATAATACATTCTACGATACCTCATCGTAAGATAGACTTAAACACAAATCTACAAGCAATAGCAATAAAAGCATCTTTAAATAAAACTATAACAATATGCTCTATCTATATCCCACCAAATAAAAGAATAGATCAAAATGATTTAGAAAATCTTTTACTACAACTACCTCAACCTTACATCATATGTGATGATTTTAATGGACATAGCGAATTATGGGGTTGTTCAGATACCAATGATAGAGGTAAAATAATTGAAGATTTCATTGCAGAGAATAATTTATGTCTATTTAATTCCAATCAACATACATACCTGCATCCTGGATCAGGTTCTTTCACAGCAATAGATCTTTCACTCTGCCATCCTTCCTTGTACCTTGATTATGAATGGAAAGTATGTGAAGATTCTCATGGAAGTGATCATTTTCCTATCATTATACAAGAAACTGAGAAAACAGAAGATGAGAAAATTCCAAAATGGAATTTTAAAAAAGCTAACTGGGAAAAATTCAATATTCTTTGCCATGAAAAATTACTGATTGACAATTTTGAAAATTCAGAAGATCCAATGCTTTCTTTTACTGAAACTTTAATTGACATATCAAATCAGTGCATCCCGAAGATTTCAACAAATACTTTTAAGAAGAAAAAGCCATGGTTTAATGATGATTGTAAAGAAGCTATTAAAAAACGTAAAGACAGTTTAAAACGTTTCAAACAATATCCAACAAAAACAAACTTAAATGTTTGTAAAATTATGAGAGCTAAGGCTCGACGTACTATTAAACAAGCAAAACGATCATCTTGGAAAGATTTCATTTCTAAACTTAATGCTAGAACTCCCATGACAACCATTTGGAATATGTTAAGGAAAATAAATGGAAAGAATCAAACCATGAAACACTCGCATATCAAGGTAGATGACAAAAACTATGAAAGTAAAGAAGAAATCGCTAATATCCTGGGTAAAACTTTAAAAACAAACTCCTCGTCTGCAAATTATAAACCACAATTTAGAAAACATAAGCAAGAAGCAGAAATGGAAGAACTTAATTTTGAAACGGATACAAATGATAACTACAACTTACCTTTCACACTATCGGAACTTGAAAATTCTCTAAAAAATGCTCATGATTCTGCTGCAGGTGCAGATGAAATACACTATCAACTTTTAAAACATTTACCTCGTATTTCATTACAAACTCTGTTAAACATTTTTAACATTATATGGGAACAAGGCACCTTCCCGAAAAGTTGGTCCAAAGCTACAATCATTCCAATTCCTAAGCCAAATAAAGATCATACAAATCCAACAAATTATAGACCCATAGCTTTAACTAGTTGTATATGTAAGACCATGGAGAGAATGATAAACAATAGACTTAATTTTTACCTCGAATCCAATAATATTATATCGGAACATCAATCGGGGTTCCGAAAAAACAGAAGCACGACAGATCAGTTAGTACGATTAGAATCTTTTATCAGAAATGCTTTTGTAAAGAAACAACATGTAGTTGCCATATTTTTTTATCTAGAAAAAGCTTATGACACCACATGGAAACATGGCATTTTAAAAGATATTCATAAAATTGGATTAAGGGGAAATCTGTCCAAGTTTATTTCAAACTTTTTATCAAATAGATGTTTCAAAGTTAAGGTAGGCACATCTTTTTCTGATGACTATGAACAAGAACAGGGAGTTCCTCAAGGAAGTATCCTCTCACCTACTCTGTTCAATATCAAGATTAACAATATTGTAAAATGTTTAGATGACGATGTGAACTGTTCCTTATATGTGGATGATTTTTTAATATGTTACAGGTCCAAAGATATGAAAACAATTGAAACTAAGCTTCAAAATAATTTAGACAAAATTGAGATATGGACTGTAGAAAATGGTTTTAAATTTTCCAAGACAAAGACAAACTGTGTACACTTCTGCCAAGAGCGCAGGTTGCACTTGGATCCATTATTGAAAATATATAATAGTCCAATTCCAATAGTAGATCAAGCACAATTTTTAGGAGTTATCTTTGACAAAAAACTTTCTTTCATTCCACATATTAATGCTTTGAAACTGAAATGTCAAAAAGCTTTGAATGTTTTAAAAGTACTTTCCCACTCTGACTGGGGAGGAGATAAAAAAACTCTTTTAAATCTATACAGATCTCTAATACGGTCAAAACTGGATTATGGATGTATTATATATGGCTCTGCAAGGAAAAGCTACCTAAAAAAGTTGGACACTATTCATCATCAGGGTCTTCGGTTAGCTTTGGGAGCTTTCCGAACGTCACCTGTCACAAGTTTGTATTCAGAGGCCCAGGAGCCATCCTTATATGATAGAAGGAAAAAACTATCCTTACAGTACGTAACTAAACTGGCTTCAAATACAAAGAATCCGGTTTACAATGACATTTTTAATTCACCAAACAAAATACTTTTTCAAAATAAACCTAATTTTATCAAACCACTTGGTCTAAGAGTTGAACCTCTTCTTGATGAATCAAATATAAATGTAAAGAATATTAAACCCTTTAAACTTCCTGTAAAAGAGCCGTGGACCATAGATCCACCAAATATTATTTTTGATCTCAACGTAAATAAGAAATCAGTTACAAATCCATTATTTTATCAAAATAAATTTTTAGAAATCAAATCACAGTATAAAGATTACATTTCAATTTATACTGATGGTTCGAAACAAGATAATAAAGTTGGTTGCGCTTCAGTACACAAGCAAGAAACTGCCAAAATAAGACTACCAGATCGTAGCTCTATTTTTTCAGCAGAAGCTGTAGCTTTAAACATTGCTCTCTGTTCAATACAAAACAATAATAACAAGAAATTCATAGTTTTTTCTGATTCAATGTCAGTTTTACAATCTTTAAAACATCCTGATAACCCAAATCCATTGATTCAACAATTTTTCAGAAAATATGTTTATTCAAGTAGATCAAAGTCAATAATATTCTGCTGGATACCCAGCCACATTAATATAAAAGGTAATGAAATAGCTGATCAAGAAGCAAAGGATGCCGTAAATATGAACATAGCCAACATAAAAATTCCTTATACTGACAAAAAACAACAAATAAATGAATTTATCAAGTCTGAATGTCAAATTAAATGGCAACAATGTTTTAACAACAAGCTTTTAGCAATCAAGCCAAATTTTAATGATAAATATGAATTTTATTGTAACCGAAAAAGTCAAGTAATTTTAACAAGATGTCGTGTGGGACACTCAAGGTTTTCACATGTGCATCTTTTAAATAATGAGAGAGCACCACAATGTATAAACTGTAATGAGCCTTTAACTATAAAACATATTTTATTAAACTGTAAAAATTTCGACCGTATACGGTCAAAACATTTTAGTGTTGATAGCTTACAAAATTTATTTTTACATGTACAACAGAATAACATTTTAGAATACCTAAAAGAGATAGATTTTTATAATAAAATATAGACTTTCAAATTAATATTTTATTGTTTAATTTCTAATTATAACCTTCATGCGCGCTAAATGACCATAGCTGTCGATGCGCCTTAAAACACCAATTAATAATAATAATAATAATTTGAAACTGAAATGTCAAAATGCTTTGAATGTTTTAAAAGTACTTTCCCACTCTGACTGGGGAGGAGATAAGAAAACTCTTTTAAATCTATACAGATCTCTAATACGGTCAAAACTGGATTATGGATGTATTATATATGGCTCTGCACGGAAAAGCTACCTAAAAAAGTTGGACACTATTCATCATCAGGGTCGTCGGTTAGCTTTGGGAGCTTTCCGTACGTCACCTGTCACAAGTTTGTATTCAGAAGCCCAGGAACCATCCTTATATGATAGAACTATCCTTACAGTACGTAACTAAACTGGCTTCAAATACAAAGAATCCGGTTTACAATGACATTTTTAATCCACCAAACAAAATAATCTTTCAAAATAAACCTAATTTTATCAAACCACTTGGTCTACGAGTTGAACCTCTTCTTAATGAATCAAACATAAATGTAAAGAATATTAAGCCCTTTAAACTTCCTGTAAAAGAGCCGTGGACCATAGATCCACCAAATATTATTTTTGATCTCAACGTAAATAAGAAATCGACTACAAATCCTTTATTTTATCAAAATAAATTTTTAGAGATCAAATCACAGTATAAAGATTACATTTCAATTTATACTGATGGTTCGAAACAAGATAATAAAGTTGGTTGCGCTTCAGTACACAAGCAAGAAACTGCCAAAATAAGACTACCAGATCATAGCTCTATTTTTTCAGCAGAAGCTGTAGCTTTAAACATTGCTCTCTGTTCAATACAAAACAATAATAACAAGAAATTCATAGTTTTTTCTGATTCAATGTCAGTTTTACAATCTTTAAAACATCTTGATAACCCAAATCCATTGATTCAACAATTTTTCAGAAATTGTTTATTTATGTAGATCAAAGACAATATTATTCTGCTGGATACCCAGCCACATTAATATAAAAGGTAATGAAATAGCTGATCCAGAAGCAAAGGATGCCGTAAGTATGAACATAGCCAACATAAAAATTCCTTATACTGACAAAAAACAACAAATAAATGAATTTATCAAGTCTGAATGTCAAATTAAATGGCAACAATGTTTTAACAACAAGCTTTTAGCAATCAAGCCAAATTTTAATGATAAATATGAATTTTATTGTAACCGAAAAAGTCAAGTAATTTTAACAAGATGTCGTGTGGGACACTCAAGGTTTTCACATGTGCATCTTTTAAATAATGAGAGAGCACCACAATGTATAAACTGTAATGAACCTTTAACTATAAAACATATTTTATTAAACTGTAAAAATTTCGACCGTATACGGTCAAAACATTTTAGTGTTGATAGCTTACAAAATTTACATGTACAACAGAATAACATTTTAGAATACCTAAAAGAGATAGATTTTTATAATAAAATATAGACTTTCAAATTAACACTTTATTGTTCCATTTCTAATTATTACCGTCATGCCCGCTAAATGACCACAGCTGTCGATGAGCCTTAAAACACCAATTAATAATAATAATAATAATAATAATAAAAGAGATAGATTTTTATAATTAAATATAGACTTTCAAATTAACATTTTATCGTTCCATTTCTAGTTATTACCCTCCTGCGCGCTAAATGACCACAGCTGTCGATGCGCCTTAAAACACCAATTAATAAAAATAATTAATAATAATCTATTCTCCACCAGGAACGAAGTTCGAGGATAAGAAGATGATCGTGGACCACCTGATGCAGAAACACAGCACGGACGACCTGAGAAGTGTAAAGATACCCTCTCTCATGGAGCTGAGGCAGTTGTTTAACTGCCACGACCAGACTGCATTCAAGACGATGCAACGGGCCTTGAGATACCAGAAGAAATTGGAATTGGGTAAGCATATAGCTCAGAAGGCCTGCAAAGACTACGCCAGAGCCAGACGTTGTCTAGTGGCAGAGATAGAGGACCCAACCGAGGTCAACGTTCCTGACCATCTGATGAACATGATAGACGGCCACTGCAGTGAGAAGACCATTGCCAAAGCCATCAAGGAAACGATCCGGGAGGCTACGAAGAATGTTGGGGTCATGCCCGATTCCTTACTGAAGAAATATATCAACACGCAACAATGGCCGGACATTTTTGTAAAGGACGCGGGGTCGGACAAGGGCAGAGGGGTTTTCAATGGAGTTGGGACCAAGTTTAAAGGCTCTGTCGTGTGCGACTACCACGGCACACTGAAGACGAGAGAGGAAGGTTTGAATGTCCTTAAGGAAACGGCGGCAGGTAAAGGGAACTATATTTTGACATTCAAGGAATCGTGTATGTGGATGTGCATAGATGCCACCAACAGATGCCATTGCCACTCAGCAAACGTGTTCTTCAATGAGTCGCCGGGCCGTCTCATCAACCACAGTCGGAAGAACCCCAACCTGAACCCCGTGGTTCAAGTCATAGACGGTCAGACCCACGTGCTGCTGAAGGCAACGAGTTACATCCAGCCGGACAAGGAACTGCTTTTCGACTACGGCATCAGTAGGAGCGAGGATGGAGGCCGGTTATCCTGGGTAAATAAATAGGTATAGTTATTGTTTTTCATCTTTTTCAGTTACGAATATGTTTTTTGATGTTTCCTTTTCATTTCATTTTTTTACAATGCATTCCGTACCCGAAAATGGGCAGTCTTTTTTTTTTCAATAAGTTATCTCCCTTTAGATTTTAAAACATTTATCCATATATTTATACAAGTATCCAAATTTTGAATGGCAACTTTTAAACTCTTTAAATAACAATAGGTTAATAAAACACGAGCAACCACGTAGACGCAGATCGTCCGGTGACGGTTCTGCTCTATTTTCATGAGCCATGATGAGAGCACCTCCTCGTTGGTGTGGCCTGGATGCTTTCATGTATATGATGGCAACTGAACGCTCTCGGTACTGTCAGTGCTTTGAAAATGCGAAGACTAATAATTCCCAAAAATTTCAATATATTAGCACAAAACTCGGTCAGATTGTTCAGATTTATTAGCCAAACAAGTTTAAATCGTTTTTGTACAAAAACTGACACTTTTTAAGAGCAATATAATAATAATAATAATAATAAAATCTTTATTTCTTGAAGGTTAAAACATTAAGACAGAATTTCAAGAAAAATGACCTGAAAATGGAGTCTTTTTTACAATGTTGCCTTCTCTTTCTCTCTCTCTCTCTCTCTCTCTTTCTCACACACACACACCCCTCCACACACTTACCCCTACACCCACACACAAACAGTTGCGATAATAAATAAGTGGATGATGAAAGAAAATAACATGAAAATGAGTCTATAAGTCAGTGGACAGATACACAATTTACGGTGATTTGTTTGTGTTATTTGGTGAGATGATAGATTGCTTTCTGAACATATACTGTTTAAACTGATGTTTAAAGTTAGATAAGGAAGTTGCTGCTCTGATTGAAATAGGAATTTCATTCCATATGTTCATGCTGTAATACGAGAATGCTTTTTTCTTGAACAAAGTGTTAAATCTTGAGTTAATGATATCATAATGAGCAGATGATCGTAAATTATACTTGGTGTTTCTAGAAAACGAAATAATGTCCCTTATATATGGTGGTGAAAGGTTATTATGACACTTAAAGATTAAAACACCAGCGTGATAATCACATCTATTGTCAAAGGTCAACCAATTTAGTTCTGCGAAAAGTTCAATTGACGGTGTTCTAGATGGAGCCCCTAATGTGATGCGGGCTGCTCTTTTTTGAAGTACAGATAGTTTAGAGGTCCTATATTTAGCGCTCTTCCACCAAACTGTACAACAATAGTCGAAGAGAGGCAGTATGTACGAGTTGTAAAATAATTGTTTCATTTCCATTGTTAGGTACGTCGAAATCCTTTTAAACAAATTAATTTTATTGTTGATCGCAGTGCAAGTTTTATCAATGTGTACATTCCACGACAAATGCTTGTCAATGTGTACACCTAATATCTTATGAGACTCAACAAGTTCAATGCAAACGTCATTAATTTTTAGTTCTAGATTAATAGAATTTAATTTATGTTTTGGTCCAATTAGCATACATTTTGTTTTATTTGGGTTAACAAGCATATTATTAACAGTACACCAAGCGAGCATAGTTTCTAAACTATTTTGTAGATTATGTTGTATTTCAGTAATACTGATTCCTGACTTATATAACGTTGAATCATCTGCATAAAGATCTAGACTACAGGCATCAATGTGCAAGCACATATCATTTATATAAATTAAAAACAGCAGCGGCCCTAAAATAGAGCCTTGTGGGACACCGCTTGATAAGTTTCGAGAAGATGAAAATGCATTGTTATGTCTAATACACTGTTTCCTATCAGTCAAATAAGATTTGAATATTGCTAAGGACTTAGTGGAGAAATTATGCAATTTCAACTTATGTAATAAAATTTCGTGATCTACTAAATCAAAAGCCTTTTTTAGATCAACAAAAACCGAACCAATGATTTTTCCGGAATCAACATCTTTTAGCCATTCGTCAGTTAGCCGAATAAGGGCTGTTTGACATGAATGGCCTTCTCTAAATCCAGATTGGTGCTTAGCTAATAAATCATGTTTGTTTAAGAAAGCTAATAATTGGTTAGATAAATGACGTTCAAAAATCTTTGAAATAGTGGGTAAAATAGATATTGGGCGATAGTTATTTGGATCTTCCTTTTCGGCTCCTTTATGTAAAGGTAGAACATATGCTTCTTTCAGCGCGGTTGGAAATATACCTTTGGCGATACTGTTGTTAATAATAGAAGTTATAGGTAAAACTATATGATCACCCGCAATATTTTAGAATAGTGGCACTTATTCCATCAATTCCAGAAGCTTTATTAGTTTCAAGCTTATTAAGAAATTGACGAACCATTAAAGGTGTGATAAAATCTATGTCGAAAACTTGGTCTTTTAGTATATGGTGTAAATGTGAACGTAGAAAAGAAAAGTTACTTTCATTAAATTTTGATTTATTAACAATGCTTGCTATGTTGATGAAATGGTCATTGAAGGAGTTTAGGATATTTTTAGTTCCCTGAATATTTTCTCCATTGAATACCATTTTTGAAGGTAAATGTATTGATTCGTTATCTAAATTGCCATTGTTTTGTACCTTCCTTAAATTTCTCCATAGATCTTTGGTATTAGTGCCTGCTTTAATTGCATTATTATAATAATCTTTCTTATTTTTACGAATGAGATGTAGCACTTTATTTCTCATAGTTTTATAATTATTCCAATCTTTTAACTTATGAAAACGATCCCGTTCGTACATTGCTTTTTTGACCTCATGATTTATCCATCTTGGTAGATGATTACTTTTGATACGTTTACTCTTAATTGGCGCGTGCTTAGATAAAATTGTATGCAAGATATTGTAAAAGAGTAAAAGAGCTTGTTCCGGGTCATGCTCAGTTTCGATTAAATGAATTTGCGAAGCACTTAAATCATGCTGAAAATCACATATATTAAACTTTAAAACTTCTATACGTCATAATCGAATGACCACCGCCTCTAAATGGCCTGTTTTTTAATTTTCGCGTCATGCATACTGGAAAATGGTCACTCAGGGATAAGGGCGAAACAAATATTTCTGTCACTCTGTCATTCCGGTTAGTATAGATATGGTCTATAATTGTAGACGATTTTTTTGACATACGTGTAGGCTTGTTAACCAGTTGCGAAAGTCCGTATTTTAAAGCAAAATTTGACCACTCTTTACATTCAAAGCTATTTTTATCTGAATAGTATTTGTAGTTAAGATCTCCAATAATGTGATATTCTTTGCCAAGCTCATCTACTTTCTGAATTTGTACATTGAATGAGGATATCCATTCAGCACTAGAGTGCGGTGGTCGATAAACAAAGCATATTAGAAAAGACTTAGAGTTTTTGTGACATATTTCAATCCATATAGATTCTATATCATCCGATTCCAAGTCAGACCTATGTTTAATTGGGATATGATTTCTTAAGAAAACCAAAACTCCACCCCCCTTTTTGTGCTTTCTATCCTTCCTTATATAATTAAAACCTGGAACATTAAGGTTCAAATCACAGAAAGTGTCATTAAGAAAGGTTTCACATGCGCCAAATATGTCTATCTCACTTGTAGATAGTATGTACTTAATTTCATCAAATTTTGGAACAAGGTGCTGTACATTCAAATTTACAACATGTAAACCTTTTTGCTGAAATTTTATAGGATGAACCGAAATGTTAGATGATCTTAAAGCAAGATCATGTGCCTTGCTTTTGGCCAACATAGAGTTTCCATCGGTTTTTGACTTTTTAATTTGATTAGAATTTGAATTTGAACTAGAATTAGAATCAGAAGTAGAATCAACTAGGTTTAGAATTATATTCGTGAAATATTGGCGATTTCTCCGTATTTACCAGTTTGCATGGACACGGTAATAATTGACATTTTGAACACAATGAAAGTAAAGTATCGAATTTGTTTTGAAGGGAGGTAGATGTGTACCTGTCCATGATTCCCTAATGTACGTAAATTTGTCTACATTCCGAAGTAAAATGATTTGACATGCCACATTTTTGACAACGGCGATTGGGAACTTCATAGTAATTCATTCTGTTGGTTCTAAGAATGTTGTTTTGTTTAACTTGTTTACAATCATCAGCTCTATGTCCTTCCTGACCGCAACCAAAACAACGCACGCGAAAGAACTTTCTCTGTGGAGAATCTTGTTTGAGAATAGAAATATGTTCATTGTACATCTTGAGCAATACGGCCGTTCCCTTATCTGACAAATGTATCTGATCTTTCCAGTATAAAAATGATTTGAGTTTTAACCGTTGACTGACCGGAATGCAATATCTATCATTGTCTCGACACAGAAAATTTATGTAACTGTTCATGTCTGTAACATCAGCATCTAGTCTTGGTGTAATTTCAGATATGTATATTTTGGTTTCTGGCGATTTGGATTTAATATGATTAATCACTTTGCAGAAGTCATTTTCTACGGCTTCTTCATTTCTTCCTGAAGCTAAATCGTTGCCTCCCGCTTGGATTACTATAGCACTGTAAGGTGAAAGATCCATTATTTCTAGTTTTCTTTTAATGGTTAAGACTCTTGCTCCAGGGTTGGTTGAGACATCCACATTACGGGATAACCCTCTCTTATTTACTCTTTGTAAAATTGAGCTCCCGATTAGCAGGACTCTCCCTTTAGTAGGTTTTGGTCGATTGTGATACGATGGCTTGTTCGGCATAGATTTTTCTGCGCGTAGACTATCTTCATGCACAGACTGATTCATATTATTATTACTGGTGCTTGTTTTATTCGACAATTTTCCACTATTTGATCTACTGGTTTTGTTGTCGTTATCCTTTTTCAGCTGTGTAGATCCTATACGGTCTGTAATCGATTGCAGCCGTGATTTTAATGTTGTTGACACATTTGACAGCTCCTTTTTTAATGCGACCGTTGTTTCAGTAATATTTTCCACTTTGGACTCAACTGCTTGCGAGCGAATTTTACAAACGTTCTTTATTCCCACGATTTCATCTCTTATTCCTGCAAAGGCCTCGGACGTAGAATGCACGTGATTAAGTAATATGTCTTTTACTTCCTGGATTTCTTGGAAAATGACATCTAAGCTGATGTTTGTTTTGGATACTTTATCATTGGATATAGATATGTCAGGTACGGCAGAATCAATAATTTGCTCAGACTTTGATTTCAGCTTATAAGAATATATTTCAGTCTCCGTTTGGGATCCATCCAAATTGATGGTTGTACTTGTAGATGGCTGTTCATTTTCTGGGATTTCGGAAATACTTTTGAGGCAAAACTTGTCTTGAGTATCAGAAGCAGGTGTTGGACAATCATTTCGATCCGTATCAATAATACGGCATTGCAGTAGTATTGCTTTGAGTTTTCTGTTAACCTCTTCCACTGATGTATTTGACTTTGCCAAAGCATGTTTCATGGATTCAAATATCCTTAACAGGTGGGTTTGTACGAATAGTGCTGAATTTTTCCCATTAACTAAGCTTGAGCACTGGGTATGATATAAATTCACAGTATATAAATGGCCAACATTGTCATAAATCTTGTATATGTTTTCTGTAATATTGCCCTTCTTATCCGTCACAGGTATTCTAATACATTTATATGGATAATCCAACTGTGCAAAGAACTTTTCTAGTTCACTCCTGAAAATCTCATAATATCCCGTGTTGAACTCAAACTTAAAACCCCCGCCAGTCTTTTCAATTTTGATTTCATTTCTCTCTGTAGTTTTGAGTTTTTTCAATAATGAAATATGGGCGTCAAAAAGTTGAAAATCAATTTTCGGCCGTGGGTAGGTTGGGAAAGTCGGATCGTACTTATAAATCGTCAGTCTACTGCCAAAATTAGTATAAATGAATTGTAAAGAGTATCTGCTTTAAAATGGTACCAAGGTTTCATCAATATCTCAATAAATAAGGACGAAACTTTTACTATTTCGGTGTCGGGAGCACGGGAAAACGAAAATTACGGGTTTTCGCGACCTACACCCTCGCGCGTTGAGAAAATTACGTTCTCCATAATGTTCAAAATCATTTGTTTTTTATTTTATTTTGTAGCCCTGTTATCCCGCTACAATATGGTAGTAAAATTATAGCTTAAATATACAATTATTAAAGGAGATTTCTGCGATATTTCTACCCCACCCCCTAAAATGGCGAAAAAATGAAGCATTTTCCGGAGCGATTTCGGTCATAATTCCTACAAATATCTTTTTTTTTTTTTTGTACGAAACTCGGTCAGATTGTTCAGATTAACTATTCGAATGTTATAATCGTTTTCGTACAAAAGCTCGTTCGTTTAAAAGAGTAGTATGGGCGTCCAAAAGATGAAAATCATTTTTGGGCCGTGGGTAGGTTGGGAAATTCGTGTCATACTCATATATCCTCGATCTGATAATCCAAAAATTGGTATAAATGAATTGTATAAAGTCTCTGCTTTTAAATGGTACCAAGGTTTCATCAATATCTCAATAAATAAGGACAAAATATATATTTACTAATCCGGTTTCGGGAGCAAGGGAAAACGAAAATTACGGATTTTCGCGACCTACCCTCTCGCGCATTGAAAAATTACATCATTCATACCGTTCAAAATCATTCAATTTTTTTTTTAATTTTATTTTGTATCCTTGTTATCTGGCTACAAAAAGATAGTAAATTTTTAGCTTACTAACGATCATTAAAGGAGATTTTTTGCGATATTTCGACCCCACCCCCCAAAATGGCGAAAAAAGAAGCATTTTCGTGTTAAAGGTGTGAGTATTACTCGCCTTTTTTCCTGCCAATTTTTGTAAAACTTACATAAAAATGACAGCACGGACTACCTACATAGAATGACATGTCCTCCTTTGCATATTACCTTGATTTAGCGACTCCAGGCCGAATGAAAAGCTGAGAAATAAGACAATTTTTCCATTTCGGACCCTTACCCAATGTTCGTCGGCTTCCGCCTAAGCCGCCTGAGCCGGAATCGATGTCCGCCGAGTTGTATTCGAAAGAGCATTCAATTCCCTACAAAATGATATCTCTCAGTTTATGTCAAACGGGATTAATTCTTGCTTTATACAATACAGGAATGGTAAATATCTTTTCAAATACCTAATTTGATTGAACAAACCCGTTTTTAAAAACACAGTAGCCGAAAAACAGGTCAGAAAGACCCAGGAAATAGGCCGGTGAGGGGGGATGCCGGTGTGCGCCGCCTTCCGCGGGGGAAAATATTACCCTGAGAGAGAACGTCGAAGTGGATTACGACGGACAATAGATTTATCTACAAAATGAGGCATAAATCAGCACTGTGCATAAAAAACAGTTATGTGGATTTTTATATAGGACATGATTCGATCTTTTTTCCATTTTCCCAAAAAAGAGGGGGTATGGGTACGAATCTCAAACTTGGAATACGAACCACGTATGCCACCGTCTTGAAACTTTGAAATGCGTTAGGTAATATATTTTTCTCTATGAAAAAGAAAATTTGATCCAAATCGGGCCATAATTGTGAAAGATATGACGTCCGAAAGAGTTACGAAATTAAAGTCGCGAAAATAGACGATTTTTTTTTTTTTTTTTTTTGGGGGGGGGGGGTCGCAGGTTTGGGCCCTTTCTCGCCGGCTGTGTTGGCCTTTCAGAACTTTTGATTTAAATGGCTTAAAAGTACTTTTTCTTAGCTACAAAATGCTAAAGAATTTTTCTTCTATCTCTTCTGGAAATTTCTTTTACAAGACTTTGAAAATGGTGAAAGGGGCATTTTGGGCATCGTGGAGGCTTGAACCTGCAACCGGATTAAAACTGTCGAGCTTGATGTTTCACCTGGAGAGTTTATTTCTTCAAAGTGGTCGGCGTCGAAATTTTGTTTAAAAGGCGAAACCTCAGGCACTTCATTAGTTTCACCAAAAACCTTTAAATAATGCTGGACAAGCAAATTTGCCTTGTCCAAGGGGCTAATGGAATTTTGACCATTTGAATTAAGAATAGGCATGGGGGCGTATGAATATCCTTTAACATTACAGACTTTTAGCAAAAAAAATCGCAGAATTAAGTATGAAAGCTATTGAGTTTAAACTTCATTTGCAGATAGATCACATTGAGGACATGTGCAGATCACGAGAACCTTAACTCCGTCTTTATATTTGAGTTATTTCCCTTGGTTACCGTGGAAGTTATGCTGCGGACAAAAATCTAACTTCATTTGGAGATAGATCACATAGAGGACAAGTGCAGTGCACAAGACTCATAACCGTGTCTTTACAAAAATAGGTTTTTGTCCGGAGCATTCTCTCAAAGTATAAAAGCTATTGATTTCAAACTTCATATACAAACAGATCATGTTAAGGACAAGTGCAGTGCACAAGATTCATATCTCTGTCCACATTATTTTTCCCCTTTGTTATTTTACATATTTGGTTCTTGTATGGGGCATAGGTTTCAAGGTATAAAAGCTATTGACTTTAAACTTCATAATTATACAGATAGATCAGATTGAGGACAAATGCAGTGCACATGATCTAACTCTGTCTTAAGTATTTTTGGACTTATTGCCCCTTGTTATTTTACATTGTGGGTGTTTGACTGAACACTTCAGATAAAGATAGATAAAAGATCCGTAAGTCTGTCTGAGTTGGTTGCTTTTTTTCTTTTTTTAATCCCGAGCATAACTTTCAAAGTTTTAAAGCAGTTTACTTCATACTGCAAATATAGATAGATTGCATTAAGGAAAAGTGCATTGCACAAGGTCCATAACTCTGTCTTTTGCATTTTGTTACTATTTGCCCCTTTTTATTTCAGAGTTTGGGTTTTGAAAGGGGCAGTCATTCAGTGACAAAGGCACCAGGTGAGAATATTCGTACGTTTCAATATATATTTTTTCGTTCCAGTGTTGTCACCATTGCTCATTTTATTTTTCAAAATAGGATGAAGAACATCATAGTTCATCAAGTACCTCGTATATGCTGTCAGTATGCAACATTCGGGCGTCTGTCAGCTTGAAGTCGGTCCCGTGTACTTCTTTGCCAGAGAATAGGACAAGCCAAGAGACAATAATGCCGCTCCTGATTATTCAGATGAGGCTTTAATACGATGTGTAAAGTATGGGACTCGTAACTTGGAGGCCCTTGGTTCGAGCCGCACTGGATCCACTGGGTTTTTCGCGGGAGTGTCTTGGGGCAAGACACCTAAGAGCCCTGGCCTAGTACTGGTAAAAGCCAGGAAAACATGAATATGTGAGCTGTCGCCGTGATATGACTGAAATAATGTTGAAAGCGGTGTAAAACACCATTCAACTACAAATTCAATAATAAAACGTTGTGTATGCCACTTACGTCGGGAAGAGTCCAAGGCCCGCATTAACCAACCATTTGTAAGAATATTCTTTGGAATATTCTAGATTTAGAAAGTAACGTAAGTTCTGATTGGCTAAACCATTTGGTTGAAAATTTTAAGAGCATATGCAAAAGGTCTTACCTTACGTTTACACCATGTTCCCGACAGCCTCGGCAGCCCAGTTTGTCCGAAACGTGGTGTGCCGTGAGATTTTGTTCGTTTTTTCTCCATTTACAAAGTTAAGTCTTTACGGTACCTCAGGGTATCCATGACAAGCCATGGAGGGAACCCTACGTTTACACCATGTTCACGGCAGCCACGTTTCTGACAACAGTGGACAAAACGGGATTGACGTAATACAACGCAGAGGAACGGGATAAGCAAACTTGTCGGATCGTGATCGCTGGGGTTGCCGTGCCAGATTTTTTGACTGTCAAAAAATTTGTCACGGCAGTCCCGGTGCTGATGATAAACCTAAGAGACCGTAGGGGAACGGGTTGACCGTTGCATTCTACTGCGACTGGATCGATACCGGTGGAAAAAAAAGGACTTCCACGTCCAGACACAGATCATCTCTGAGTCTTGTTACGGCTTGTTAAGTGCTGGTAAGTTTTGATGCGATCAAGTTTGCTTATCCCGTTCCTCTGCGTTGCATCATATCAATCCCGTTTTGTAAACGGTTGTCAGAAACAGGGCTGCCGTGGCTGCCGGGAACATGGTGTAAACGTAGGGTTATCTATTTCAGGGCTAAATTTGATGAAGAAAATATTTCACGATTTAAAGGACCCATGCAAATTTGTAGCTTTGGGTTCAAATGCAATGAAGAGGACTTTGAGAAACTACAGCTATTGCTGCGTGGTGTATAATATGCATAGAATATTTTGCTTTTTGCAATAATTTTCTATATTAAGATGACAGTTCTCTTGTATTAATTGTCAAAGATACTGTTTGTTACAATATTATGAGGTTATTTAACATGCTTGGGTACAATTATTATGAGGTTATTTAACATGCTTGGGTACAATACTGAATTCTATTGGATGAGTATCGCCTCGTCCAAAATATAGACTGGTTCTCAGTGTACTCATCCAATAGGATTCAGTATTGTACCCAAGCATGTTAAATGACCTCTTTATTTCACACTTCCGTATTGACTTTAACGTAAACGACAAGTACATGTATATGGCCGTTTCAATTTATATTTAAAAAGAATCAAAACATATCAAAAGGGTTTTGAAATTGCTTTTTTTGACATGTTAAATGACCTCTTTATTTCACACTTCCGTATTGACTTTAACGTAAACGACAAGTACATGTATATGGCCGTTTCAATTTATATTTAAAAAGAATCAAAACATATCAAAAGGGTTTTGAAATTGCTTTTTTTGACAACGGACTTCGGTAGACTACAAATATGGAATAAGATAGTCTGTACTCACGTGGTAGTATTAAAGCGATTTTATTGGACGTTAAATTGTAGGTGTGAAATATTTTTTTTTTTTTTATTTCATACCCACAATTTAGAATCCAGTGAAATCGCTTTAATAGTACCACCTGAGTACAGAATATCTTATTCCACATTGGACGCTGTAGAGTCCAATATGGATTTTTCAGAACGGGGCAAGGGTCCAATATGGATTTTTGAAAACGAGGCTAGAGTCCCGAATATCGATAATTGCCCGGAAGAGTAGTCTTCTGAAGTCCAATGACAGAAAAGCAATTTCAAAACCCTCTTTTGATACGTTTTGATTTCTTTCTTTTTATTATTATTATTTAAATTGAAATGGCCCTTTACTTGTCGTTTACTTTAAAGTCAGTACGGAAGTGTGACATAGATGTCATTTAACATGTTTGGGTACAATACTGAATTCAATTGGATCCGTACACTGCAGAACCAGTCTATATTTTGGATTCGGCTGTCGCGTCGTCAAAGACCGATTCTGCAGTGTACTCATCCAGTAGAATTCGGTATTAAATAACCTCATAATATCAAGATGACAGTACTCTTGTGTTAGTTGTTGTTCTATATCAAGATGACAGTACCTTTGTGTTAATTGTTCTTCTATATCAAGATGACATTTCTCTCGTGTTAATTGTTCTTCCTTATCAAGATGACCGTACTTTCGTGTTAATTGTTCTTTTATATCAAGATGACAGTACAAAGTGTAAATTTTGAAGTTTTCAATAAGTCTTAAATCGTAAACCACTGGGCACGATGAAAGCTTTCCTTAATTAGCAAGTAGTGTAGATTCAGATCAGCTGGCTCTTTACGAATTCCTCTCTCATTGCTAACATTGTTTCTACAATAATTACGTGGGAAAGCAGCGAGTAGCTTCAAAAGGGTGTTGCGTGTATCACTTGGTAGAGAAACTCCAGAAAGATATTGATTATTCTATCAGCGGCCATGACATGACTGCAATAATACTGCAATGGTGTTAAACATAAGAAACAAACAAAACACATCTTGTTTCTTTGCAGCTTATGCTGAACACAAGCTTGGACTGGTATATACACTCTGCCTTCCATCTAGCCTGGACAGAGACGTCTTCTGCAAGATTAACTATAAAAGAATTACAAATATATACATTTTGTTAACACTCCAAAAACTTAATGACAATGACGAGAACCACGCTCTGTGAAAAGGAGACTTAATCCATCTGCAGTCCGCACAGGCAAACCTGTGTCGATACCTTTTGATTTTTTTAACTTTCAAAGGATCAGTGTGCCTCATGATGCAGTTGGTTGTGATACAAAATGGATTTTATGTATCCATAATTATGTGATGACTTAACATCAGGGTACATTATCACAAAGCAAATTTATATTTCATTTTAAGGGAAACCATGAGAGCTAATTCTTGTAAGCTAACAAAATAATCCCACAGATGATAGGAAATTGTAGGAATTTGAATCCAATTTCTTTGATTTGTTTATGATATGCTTGTGATTCATTGATATTTTTATAGGGATTTGAAAAGGTTTTCGTTAAAATTTGTAAATTATTTAATTACAATTCATTGATGCTCTGTGAACTACTACTTACATTGATATAATAGATAATTTCCACACTTTTCTGCTTTAATTTTAAGTTCATGAAGTATTATTAACTTTTAAATTACTGCTTAGTTCTTTCAACTTTTGATAATGCATTACCTTTCATGCGCGCTAAATGACCATGATGTCGATGCACCATAAAATAACATATAAAAAACAATTCATTGAGATTTCTAAAACAGTTTATGAATTTTTTTACAGCTTCATAGTGATTTCATTATATTTTTAGGGTAATTAGCTTAGAATTTGAAAATAATTTGAGCCATGCCTTATGAAAAGTGGGCTTAATGCATTTGCGAAAAGCATCGACCCAGGTCTGCCTGCGCAGTCCGCGCAGGCTGACCTGGGCCAAAACTTTCCGCTATAGGTCAATTTTCTGTATGTCAAAAGGACCAGTGTACCTCAAGGATCAGTAGGTTGTTATACAAAACGGATTTTTGGGATTTATGAAATACTGTGATGACTTGCCTGGTATCATGCAATACGGAGAGATGCATTAAACCCCCTTTTGTCAGTTCATGGCTCATTTGTAGCTGGATTTGCTCTGTATTTGGAATAAAAGGTGATTTGTTGAGCATTTGTTTATAGTCATTTTGTCAGCCCATTTGTATGCGAATTTACATCACAAGTTCAAATTGTTTCCAAATTCCATCTGCTCAAATGACTTCATCGTTATACCACACTATCCCGAGTTTTATCGACCCCCAGGAAAAGGACTTTAGAAAACATTGTGGGAAAAGGAGAAAATGCTGGTAACCAGCATTTTCTTCTTTTCCCACTATGTTTTCTACTGTCATAAACAATTTTCATTATTTGTGCATCATTTAATTTGGCGCCTGCAATTGGTTTTAAGTTTAAAATTTTGAAAAAAAGACTTTACCTTTTACAGTACAGTACAATTCCTACTTCTAGCATTGTTGAAAATTGAGAAAATGCTGGTTACCAGCAGATGTGCCTAATTCCACTGTTTCCTAACCTTTCAAACACCATTCCTATCATTTGGGTTATGTTGCATTTTTTTTTCTGCACAGTTTTTCAATTTGAACAGATAAGAATTAGTGAGTGGTTCGTTAAACTATAAATTGAAAGCTGGGTCGATGTAGCTTTGTTAAAAGGTATCGAGCTTACAAGGGTCATGATTATTATTATTATTCAGAGTTGGATCAATATATCTCAGTAAATGAAGTCGAAATAGCGATAAAGGCTCTAAACAATAATAAAGCTTCATCTCACGATAATCTGCTAAACGAGTATTTTAAAGCTAGCGTCGATATTTCATCTTCACACTTACCCGATATTTTTAACATCATTTTAGATTCAGGACACTTCCCTGAGAGCTGGTCTAAAGGCGTAATTGTTCCAGTCTTTAATCAAAGGACTGAAAGTCCTGAAAAGCGGATGGCCCCCGCCACTCGGGGCCTTAGAAATTGGTGGCTGCCTTCGCCCCTGTGGCATATGGGTGGTAAAAGTCCCCAGAAACAGAGGAGACCGATAATAATAAAACTAAAATTAATACAACAGGTCCAAAATAATTCAATTCAAAGTAAATATTAGAAAAATAAAATAACTAACAAAATCCACCTAAATATGAAAATAAAAACACAGAAGTCAATACGATTAAATATTTCCAGAAAAAAATTAACAAACACAAAATTAAAACATAAAAGTGGCTGAAGAACAAGACAAATTAAGATCATATGTTTTCCAAAACAAATTTTTCATTCCAAAAGTTATTTTTTATTTTTTCATTTTTTGAAGACATATCTTTCCTATACACTTTCCTGTCTCATATACTAACATGCTCATTTGTGTGTGTATCATCTGTGCCAGTGGGTAGCACACTGGACGAAGATTATAACAGCATCTGTGTATAACATCTATGTTCTTGTATTCGTCAACACCTTTTCCAGTCTCTAGCACTATATGTTTGAAGAATTTGAAACATTTGGCATACTTGTATTTAGAACCTTACCTACAAGTAGATCTACAATGGGAACTACAAGTAGACATCTAGAGTTATCAGCTCTAATCATTAAAATTATCATGCTAACACTCTATATCTAAACCTTTCTTGATTGAAATTATTTCATTGAGCAAACTTCCTTCTGATAAAAGATTTCTGTCTTTGATTCAGAAGCCACTTGTTTGCCGTGGGTGGCATCTCGTATGCCGGAAAAGGGGATCCTGGTAGTTGAGAGTGCCCAGGGATCTCCAGCACTCAACACACTACTTTGGCCCTGGCCTCGGATAGACGGGAGGGATGGGTTAGGCCCGACCCGTCTCAATCGGCTCGGTCGTGTCTAGCTTTTAGGATTACATACTTTTATCCATATTTCTTTCTTTGTATCTTATGATACCAACCGGGTTAGATTTTTTCTTTTTTCTTATCTTTTACATTGTTTTCCTTTATAAAGCGTAGGCTGATGGGTTAATTAATAGACTTATAGTTTCTCTTCGCTTAAGGTTTGTTAAGTATAATAGCTATGTAGCTCTGGCGTCGGAAATAGGAAACCCATTTCCATTAGACGTCCCCTTGTAGGGCTCCGAGGAGGGTGGAGCGCATAGCTATTGAAATTACACTATCAAAATCATGGCTTCCCAAAACAAAAGACCCCGACCGAATAACGAAAACGAAACGTCTTACTTAAACAACACAAAGTTCTTGGTTATTAAAAGTGAGGAGGCAAAGCCCATCACATCTCTGTCTCCCTTCATAATAGAAAAACAGATAGAAAGTTTGATAGGCTCTCCAAAATCAGTTAAAAAATTAAAAAACGAACTACTACTCGTTGAAACATCAAGAGCAAGTCAGGCTGAATCTCTATTAAAAGTTAAAAAGTTTTACAACTTGAAAGTCTCAGTCTCAGAACACAACTCGCTTAACAAATCCAGAGGAATTGTGAAAGACAGGGTACTGAAAGGAGAAACAGAGGAAAAAATTGTTGAATATCTTGCACCGCAAGGAGTTGTTGCGTGCAAGAGATTCAAAATAAAAAAAGATAATGTTCAACTTGAAACCAATACACTACTCCTCACTTTTAACACCACCACTTTGCCTCAGAGTATTAGAATCTTTTATCGTACAGTACCAGTGGAACAGTTCATCCCAAATCCTTTGCGCTGTTTTAATTGTTAAAAATTTGGACACCACGAAGACAACTGCAAGCTCACAGATGCAGTAATCTGTGATAGATGTGGTGAATCCAAACACACATCTAGCATCTGCCAAAGACCTTTCAAATGTGTAAATTGTGGTAAAGATCACAGTGCAAGATCAACCAACTGTGAAGTCTGGAAAAGAGAAAAAGAAATTATGAGAATTAAAACAATAAGAAAGATTTCGTACTTTGAGGCAAAAAAACAGTATGAGACAGCTTTTGAACCTAGGTACTCTAAGATAGTTCAATCAGCAACAGCAAAACCTCAGACGAGAACTTGTGGAACACAGTATGATCCCGTGGATTTTGAGCAAGGCGCTAAACCTTCCTCGAAATCTACGTCTCCATCTGTCCAACCACCTCGAACATCTGAAACAGGTTCAAAATCTAACCAAACAAAAGACTCTAGTAGATCAAGATCAGCTTTTAGAGCTAATTCATGCCCTACATCACCAAATAAAAGCCAGAAAAATAAACCAGATAAAAAAGAAAAAGATAAACAACAATCAAATAGACAGAAGAAAGGGTCACAGGATCCTATTAAGCTGGCAAATAAATTTGAAAGTTTAGAAGATATGGAATTGGAAATTGACTCCTCAGTCAAATAACTTTTAAGTAAATTCAAACTCCCAATATACAAGTATAATGGGTCAAAACTCAATTTTACAATGAAATTGTAGAGGTCTAAAAGCCAACTTTAATGAACTACTAATTCTTTTATCTTTATTAAATCCACAAATTTGTTGTCTTCAAGAAACTTTTATAACCCCCAATGATAACTTGGAAGTTCGCAATTATTTTCCTATCACTACATACATAATGATTGCCAAAGAGCATCTGGTGGTTCTTCTATCATAATACATTCTACGGTACCTCATCGTAAGATAGACTTAAACACAAATCTACAAGCAATAGCAATAAAAGCATCTTTAAATAAGACTATAACAATATGCTCTATCTATATCCCACCAAACAAAAGAATAGATCAAAATGATTTAGAAAATCTTTTACTACAACTACCTCAACCTTACATCATATGTGGTGATTTTAATGGACATAGCGAATTATGGGGTTGTTCAGATACCAATGATAGAGGTAAAATAATTGAAGATTTCATTGCAGAGAATAATTTATGTTTATTTAATTCCAATCAACATACATACCTGCATCCTGGATCAGGTTCTTTCACAGCAATAGATCTTTCACTCTACCATCCTTCCTTGTACCTTGATTATGAATGGAAAGTATGTGAAGATTCCCATGGAAGTGATCATTTTCCTATCATTATACAAGAAACTGAGAAAACAGAAGATGAGAAAATTCCAAAATGGAATTTTAAAAAAGCTAACTGGGAAAAATTCAATATTCTTTGCCATGAAAAATTACTAATTGACAATTTTGAAAATTCAGAAGATCCAATGCTTTCTTTTACTGAAACTTTAATTGACATATCAAATCAGTGCATCCCGAAGATTTCAACAAATACTTTTAAGAAGAAAAAGCCATGGTTTAATGATGATTGTAAAGAAGCTATTAAAAAACGTAAAGACAGTTTAAAACGTTTCAAACAATATCCAACAAAAACAAACTTAAATGTTTGTAAAATTATGAGAGCTAAGGCTCGACGTACTATTAAACAAGCAAAACGATCATCTTGGAAAGATTTCATTTCTAAACTTAATGCTAGAACTCCCATGACAACCATTTGGAATATGTTAAGGAAAATAAATGGAAAGAATCAAACCATGAAACACTCGCATATCAAGGTAGATGACAAAAACTATGAAAGTAAAGAAGAAATCAAATATCCTGGGTAAAACTTTCAAAACAAACTTCTCGTCTGCAAATTATAAACCACAATTTAAAAAACATAAGCAAGAAGCAGAAATGGAAGAACTTAATTTTGAAACGGATACAAATGATAACTACAACTTACCTTTCACACTATCGGAACTTGAAAATTCTGTAAAAAATGCTCATGATTCTGCTGCAGGTGCAGAAGAAATACACTATCAACTTTTAAAACATTTACCTCGTATTTCATTACAAACTCTGTTAAACATTTTTAACATTATATGGGAACAAGGCACCTTCCCGAAAAGTTGGTCCAATGCTACAATCATTCCAATTCCTAAGCCAAATAAAGATCATACAAATCCAACAAATTATAGACCCATAGCTTTAACTAGTTGTATATGTAAGACCATGGAGAGAATGATAAACAATAGACTTAATTTTTACCTGGAATCCAATAATATTATATCGGAACATCAATCGGGGTTCCGAAAAAACAGAAGCACGACAGATCAGTTAGTACGATTAGAATCTTTTATCAGAAATGCTTTTGTAAAGAAACAACATGTAGTTGCCATATTTTTTGATCTAGAAAAAGCTTATGACACCACGTGGAAACATGGCATTTTAAAAGATATTCATAAAATTGGATTAAGGGGAAATCTACCCAAGTTTATTTCAAACTTTTTATCAAATAGATCTTTCAAAGTTAAAGTAGGCACATCTTTTTCTGATGACTATGAACAAGAACAGGGAGTTCCTCAAGGAAGTATCCTCTCACCTACTCTGTTCAGTATCAAGATTAACAATATTGTAAAATGTTTAGATGACGATGTGAACTGTTCCTTATATGTGGATGATTTTTTAATATGTTACAGGTCCAAAGATATGAAAACAATTGAAACTAAGCTTCAAAATAATTTAGACAAAATTGAGCAATGGACTATAGAAAATGGTTTTAAATTTTCCAAGACAAAGACAAACTGTGTACACTTCTGCCAAGAGCGCAGGTTGCACTTGGATCCATTATTGAAAATATATAATAGTCCAATTCCAATAGTAGATCAAGCAAAATTTTTAGGAGTTATCTTTGACAAAAAACTTTCTTTCATTCCACATATTAATGCTTTGAAAGTGAAATGTCAAAAAGCTTTGAATGTTTTAAAAGTACTTTCCCACTCTGACTGGGGAGGAGATAAAAAAACTCTTTTAAATCTATACAGATCTCTAATACGGTCAAAACTGGATTATGGATGTATTATATATGGCTCTGCAAGGAAAAGCTACCTAAAAAAGTTGGACACTATTCATCATCAGGGTCTTCGGTTAGCTTTGGGAGCTTTCCGAACGTCACCTGTCACAAGTTTGTATTCAGAGGCCCAGGAGCCATCCTTATATGATAGAAGGAAAAAACTATCCTTACAGTATGTAACTAAACTGGCTTCAAATACAAAGAATCCGGTTTACAATGACATTTTTAATTCACCAAACAAAATACTTTTTCAAAATAAACCTAATTTTATCAAACCACTTGGTCTAAGAGTTGAACCTCTTCTTGATGAATCAAATATAAATGTAAAGAATATTAAGCCCTTTAAACTTCCTGTAAAAGAGCCGTGGACCATAGATCCACCAAATATTATTTTTGATCTCAACGTAAATAAGAAATCAGTTACAAATCCATTATTTTATCAAAATAAATTTTTAGAAATCAAATCACAGTATAAAGATTACATTTCAATTTATACTGATGGTTCGAAACAAGATAATAAAGTTGGTTGCGCTTCAGTACACAAACAAGAAACTGCCAAAATAAGACTACCAGATCATAGCTCTATTTTTTCAGCAGAAGCTGTGGCTTTAAACATTGCTCTCTGTTCAATAGAAAACAATAATAACAAGAAATTCATAGTTTTTTCTGATTCAATGTCAGTTTTACAATCTTTAAAACATCCTGATAACCCAAATCCATTGATTCAACAATTTTTCAGAAAATATGTTTATTTAAGTAGATCAAAGTCAATAATATTCTGCTGGATACCCAGCCACATTAATATAAAAGGTAATGAAATAGCTGATCAAGAAGCAAAGGATGCCGTAAATATGAACATAGCCAACATAAAAATTCCTTATACTGACAAAAAACAACAAATAAATGAATTTATCAAGTCTGAATGTCAAATTAAATGGCAACAATGTTTTAACAACAAGCTTTTAGCGATCAAGCCAAATTTTAATGATAAATATGAATTTTATTGTAACCGAAAAAGTCAAGTAATTTTAACAAGATGTCGTGTGGGACACTCAAGGTTTTCACATGTGCATCTTTTAAATAATGAGAGAGCACCACAATGTATAAACTGTAATGAGCCTTTAACTATAAAACATATTTTATTAAACTGTAAAAATTTCGACCGTATACGGTCAAAACATTTTAGTGTTGATAGCTTACAAAACTTATTTTTACATGTACAACAGAATAACATTTTAGAATACCTAAAAGAGATAGATTTTTATAATAAAATAGACTTTCAAATTAACATTTTATTGTTTAATTTCTAATTATTATCTTCATGCACGCTAAATGACCACAGCTGTCGATACGCCTTAAAACACCAATTAATAATAATAATAATCCTGATAACCCAAATCCATTGATTCAACAATTTTTCAGAAAATATGTTTATTTAAGTAGATCAAAGTCAATAATAATTCTGCTGGATACCCAGCCACATTAATATAAAAGGTAATGAAATAGCTGATCAAGAAGCAAAGGATGCCGTAAATATGAACATAGCCAACATAAAAATTCCTTATACTGACAAAAAACAACAAATAAATGAATTTATCAAGTCTGAATGTCAAATTAAATGGCAACAGTGTTTTAACAACAAGCTTTTAGCGATCAAGCCAAATTTTAATGATAAATATGAATTTTATTGTAACCGAAAAAGTCAAGTAATTTTAACAAGATGTCGTGTGGGACACTCAAGGTTTTCATATGTACATCTTTTAAATAATGAGAGAGCACCACAATGTATAAACTGTAATGAGCCTTTAACTATAAAACATATTTTATTAAACTGTAAAAATTTCGACCGTATACAGTCAAAACATTTTAGTGTTGATAGCTTACAAAACTTATTTTTACATGTACAACAGAATAACATTTTAGAATACCTAAAAGAGATAGATTTTTATAATAAAATATAGACTTTCAAATTAACATTTTATTGTTTAATTTCTAATTATTATCTTCATGCACGCTAAATGACCACAGCTGTCGATACGCCTTAAAACACCAATTAATAATAATAATAATAATAAAAAGAAAATACACAAAACAGGAATTGTTTTGCTTTAATGACAATGATATATAATGATAATTCTGTAAAAACAAAGTTTTAAGGTCTACAACTATCAATCAGTTTCAGCAATCATAAACAAATTTGATCAAAGAGTGCAATATATTGCTACTCACACATGTATGCAATATGAAATTGTTGCACCTTCTTGTTGAACACTTCACAAGAGGACAAAAATTTTGACTCTCCCAAATTAAAACCAACTATTCAGATTTTCATACTCTCACCAAACTCAAAAATGACTTATCATATATTATGGCTGGAAAATCATTACTACAGAAGAAAGCTAAGATTAAGAAAAAAAAAATATCTTAAATGGTATTTCCTTAATAGGTTACAGAGCCTCTAATGGTTATTATTAGATTTCATACCACAGTTTTGGAAAACCTTGTGAGAATGGTACATAAAAACATGCACTGTTGACAATGACTCATATTCAAATAAGTATCAAGACGTTATATCTGATGTGATAAAAATAAACAGAGTTACCTATTGCAAAAGTACATTTTCACTATCAAACGCCAAAAATTGCATCATTTACTGAATTTAATCGTACACTTTATATTAAAAGAAATATATATCTGGTAGTATTTATTGGCCTTTAAAAGAAAAATTGATTTGTGATATAAAAACTAAATAGCTCCATATTTAGAGCATTAACAAACAATTCAATAAATATGGCTCAGACTATGTGGTTTGTATTTGTATAGGGCACAAAAAATTCTAGGATAAAAGAAAGAAAAGAAATACTGATGTCTAATAAGCCCTTTTACACAGGACTCATAAAACATGGGATTTATCGTGTGTCAAATGGCTAAAAAAAGAAAAATCCTCAAAAAAAGTCTCCCTATTTAACTTTGTATGACACAAAATTCAAAATTAAAGGGTCAAATATAGGTCATGTTTGGACAAACCATAAGGTATTCCGAATACTGATTATATGTATTCGTAACAGTTCTGTTAAATAGCCTTCCAAGGCTAGGATTGAACACAGAACCTTCAGGTCCCAAGGCGAACGCTCTACCACATTGCTACAAAAGCTAGCTCTATAGCAAGACAGTATGAGTGTTCCCTTATAAAAACACAAGCTATACATTTACATCAATCTATGGGACAGACCAGTATACAACATATCCATGTCAGGTCATGGCATCTGACAACTGGATCTGGAGAAAATTTTGATTTTTTTGGTTTGACACTTTGAAAAGTAAATACCAAACACTCTGTGTTAATAATCCTGAAGGAAATAGGCAATAGAAAGCATTATGGGACAAAATTCTGGTAAGCAGTATTTTCTCCTGTTCCAACAGTGTTTTCAATCATATGAGTTCATTTGTATCAATTTCTGAACTGTTGTCTGCAGATGCATTTAAAGTGCTTAAAACTTGTCATATGGAGAAGGAATGAATAATGAAATGGCATCCATTTGATTACCACTTTTGATTTAAAAAACAAAAAGTAACTTATGCATAAATAGTGGACATAGACTAATCTGAGCAATCTTACAAAAATTAACTCCCCTCTAAATATGGATATGGGGTCCTGCATGGCTCACCAGTAATGTGTAGGACTTGTTACCTGATGGCCTAGGTTCTAGCCGCACTGGAAGCACCACGGTTTTCTGTGAGAGTGTCCTTAGGCAAGACACTTCAAAGCCCTAGCCTGGTACTGCTAAAACCCCATAGAAACATACATAAATAAGCTAGCTGTAGCAGTTATATGACTTAAATAGTGTTGAAAGTGACATTAAACACCATTCAATTAATCAAATGATCTAAAATTGGCCTGCAAGTTTAACCTTAATCTAACATTTCTGTCAGCCACACAAAATGTGGCTCTTAAGTTTTTGAAAACATTGGTAGACCAACAGGTTTTTCAATTTTCATTCTTACTAAAGTAGTTTTTTCCCATCCCATAACACCATAAAGGATACAATGTGTTTTAACTTAGGTAAGTGTGGTTATATTATCCCATTTTGAAGGATGTTCAGAAAAAATTTTGAAACAGCTTATCCAATTGGCTGAGCTTTATATAGCAATTTTAGCTAAACTAAAAATCAAGGGTTTTCAGAAGAACTAGTGAAGGTGGTTTTTGTCTGAGACTTTGCTTTAAACAAGATTGAAAATATTAACAGCTCACTCTAGGGTTTGTAAACATGTGAGCTTACATAGCTACACTAAACATGATGACTATATTTTTCTTTTTTTATAGCATTTCTAAAATCATCATTATTCATCATTATGCAAGGCTCTTTTGAAATATTGAAACTTCTGTACTCAGACATCAAGGTTTTTTTTTATTTTTACAATAGCATTTTACAAATCT
Source organism: Hippopus hippopus (assembly GCA_946811185.2). Classification (NCBI taxonomy): domain Eukaryota; kingdom Metazoa; phylum Mollusca; class Bivalvia; order Cardiida; family Cardiidae; genus Hippopus; species Hippopus hippopus. The sequence goes on from OX328102.1 coordinate 58,224,185, forward strand.
AGTCAGGCTATAAACACAGCACTTTCTAAACTTGTATATAGTTGGTATAATCATATAGACTATAAACAATTCAAATCTAAAATAGTGTGCCTATAAGAATGGAATTTTACTATGTTAGGCAGTCTGATCTTAATCTACTCTTGTTACATAGCATATAAACTGTCCTCATTCTGAGGTAAAGCATGCATCGTTTTGAAACGGTTTAGTTTAGAAAAAAACAACACAGGAGTCCTCTCAGGGAAATAGAAACCGTGGTATTTTGTATGTCAGTTCTTACTGAAAGCACGTTGTCCTTTCCATAACTCTAACACCTAGGAATCCCGTCAGGGGTTCTTCCTAATTACTACACAACTTCAAACTATTGATTTCAAAATGAAATACAAAATAAAACAAGAAACAATAATTTGATAGTTCAGGTACAATGATTTCTTCTTTCCTTTCAAAAGAATGTTCTTGGTTTCATTCCTGAACTCAAAATTGTTATGTAATAGTCTGTAAGGTGAAAACTGAGTGGTGTATTTAGTATTTTCTAATATTTAGGCCATGTGTAATTCATGAATATTGAATGTACCTTCCTTCTGTTACATAAATGAAAAGTTACCAGTATCTTCATAAAGAAATAAGTCAAGAAAATAATGATTTTACAAAAGAAAAGTAAGGTCAACTCATACAGTGCCACAAAACATGAAATTGATTGTAACTACCTTCAAAAATAGTTTGATGGATGATTGATTTCTGGTGGTTACATTAGTTTCAACACTGTTTCAGTCTTACAGTAACAACAACTTATTTATTTGTGTACCTCTCTGGTTTTACTAGGGCCTGGCTGGTTCTCTGCAGTGTCTATATAGATCAAGTTTTCTTTTTGAAGTTTTGAGCCTTGTCTTTGTGAATTTCAGTCATACTACCAAGGTTGAGCAGTCAAAACCGGGGGCAGTTTTAAGCGGCAGTTTTAACCGGTTCAAACTGCCCCGGTCAATGCTCCAAAAGTGGTCAATAGTGGTCGATTGAATATTTGTAATGGTCATTTTGAAACTTTAATGGTCAGATGAGCTTTAACAGGATAGTTATGCTATTTAGTTGATGATCTGTCTTGAATTCATCAATATGCAAGAGTTGACTTGAGTGGAAAAACTGTTTTGTCCCTGCAAAGGATACTCATCAGCTGGCCTTTGCATCTTTTCCAAAACTGTGTAGAAGTTCCAAATAAGGTCCCCAGGTTTCATGTTTGACACCTTACGTAATTGCTTGATGATAAGATATTATCATGATTGCATATAAGTCAATATTTTAAAATTAAGGAATAAAGCCTGGTGCCAAGTATAATACCCCAAATAACATAACATAACATAACATAAGCTTTAATTGGCATTAAACTGTGACAATTCATAGCCAATACATAAAGAAATATCAATGTGGAGTGTAAACACTGGCAACATTAGGATAGTAAACAAAAGAAGTATACAGAGAATTCAATGTATTCGAACGAAGGGGGAAAAAGCTTATTTTAGTACTCATGGAATTCTTTCTTTAAAAGCAAAGAAGATATATTTTGAGAGCTTATATATTTCTTCTGAATTTTTGGATGACATGATTTGGATAAATTTAAAGGTAGTCGGTCGTCTGCAGTAATAGGGTTTTAAAAATCTATTTCTTAGGTTGCAATATTTTGGACATTCTAATAAAAAGTGATATTCGTCCTCAATTTTATTCAATGAGCAATTGTGGCATTTTCTGAGGTGTCTGTCAATTCCATTATGTCGGCCGGTTTCAATCGCAAGTTTGTTGACAGATAATCTGAATTTTGTTAAAGCATATCTGAATTTATTTGTACAAATTTGTTTTTGATAAAATTCAAGTTCAAATTCTTGTTTGTATAAACAGTATGAAGACAGTCTTGGAGAGTTATTGATATTTGTAAACCAAGTTTGTTTCTATATATCTAGAATTCTTAATTTAATTGATTGCAGATTAATATTAAAATTATCCTGGTTGATCGAAATATTCGCTAGACCCAGCTCATCGAGCATTAATTTTATTTTAGTTGCCCAATTTTTGTTTGCATATGAATTACCGTTATTGGCGTCTGTTTTCATGATATTGTATAGTATTTTGATCAGAGTGTTGTTATTTAGCCGTAATAACTTTATCCAAAATTTTAATGAGATTATTTTTCTATGTACTATCATAGGATACCTGGCTAACTCGCCATACATTGCGTCTATATTTGTTGATATATTTACACATAATATTTTACGAAGAAACTTGCAGTGTACTGATTCTATATCTTTTGCTTTTATGTCATAGATTATTTCGGCTCCATAATTCAAGATAGATCCAACTAAACTGTCAAACAGTTTGATTTTTTCGGAAGTGCATATATCTATTTGATTAATTACTATAAATAGATTATGAAGCGCATATTGTGCATTTTGGGCAATTTTCTTTTGTGTGCGGTGTAGATTTCCGTTTTTGAACTGCCAGAATCCAAGATACTTGAAAGATTGTATTACCAAATGAAAAATTGTAGTATGTACAGTATGCCGCCCTGATTCAAAAATCATAATCTTTGTTTTATTAGTGTTTACTTTGAGTCTCCATTTCTTACAATACGTAGAATGATCATTCAATAAAGATTGTAATGCTTCAGGAGAATGAACAAATAAAACAGCCTTATCAGCAAAATGATAAACAGTTTCATGTCTTCTAACTCAAAAAGACCGTCAATATTATCATTTAAATTATGTACAATGTCATTTACGAAATACAAAAAAAGTAAACTTGAACTTGGGTCTCCTTGCTTTGCTCCTATATTAGAGTCTATGAACGGTGAAAAATTGCTTTTAAATCTCACTGTAGCTTTGACCGATTTGTACATATTTTTAATGGCATTTACTAACTAACTCTTTCTTTGAGCAATTTTTGAAATATCAGGTTTCTATCTAATCTATCGAAACACTTTTCGAAGTCAATAAAAGCACAATAGAGCTTTTTGTGTGACGCGAGTATTTTTATAATAATAAAATGAAGTAAGAAAATACAGTCTATTGTTGACTTTCCTTTCTGGAAACCGAATTGGTTGTCAATAATTTTATGGACCATTTAGTTAATCTATTTAATAAAATTTGTGAATATATTTTTGATATTATATTTATTAGCGTAATTCCCCTGTAATTTTTTGCATCATCAATATTGCCACCCTTAAATATAGGGACAATAATTCCAAGACCCCAGGAACTTGGATATTCACCAGTCTCAAAGATCCTATTAAATAATTTAAGTATTAGGGACACATGTATTTAATCAGTTACAGCCTTCGTCTTGTGTACCTCAATATGTCTATAGATTAATGACAGGTATATTTCACATGTTTGCCTATGTGTGACAGTTTTTTCTGCAATTTTACTTGAAAATTATATATTGGCTTCTTTATGATGCTACCTTTGAACTTTTATGACCATAGACTATGTTAAATTATCTATGTTTTTAAAATCTAAGTGTGTTTGTGGTGAGAGAGAGAGAGAGATAGTGTGTGTGTGTGTGTGTGTGTGTGTGTGTGTGTGTGTGTGTGTGTGTCTGTAGAACTATAAACATTATCTACATTCTCTGTAAGGAATGATGATAGATAGAAATTATTTGGTTGAAAAGAACCGACATCTATGTAAGTTCAATAAGGAAAGTCAATCCAACAACCTCTTCAGTTGACCAGCAATAGTGTCTTTTGAATTATCAAATAAAAAAGGACCTTATTGATAAAAACTATGGTACTGATGATAATATGTAATAAACCTTCATGTACAGGATGTAAGAGGAGAGCTTTTAATATTAATTTAGAAACCAGACGGGTATGTAAGCCAGTGATTAAATCATCCCAATCAAGCACTTCAATCGACCACCAATCGACCACTTGTGACCAGTATTGACCTCGTGCAAAACAGCCGGCCTGGCCAATACTCATATTAACCTGCTTTTTGCCAACCTTGCATACTACATAACTGAACAATTGCAGGGACATGTGCAAAAAATACCTGATGTAGCATTATGAGATACTTGAAATTCAATATTTACACTGGTAAAAAGGTTATTCATTACATCCAATGCAGCTTTGAGTGAATCCATTTTCATGGTCTAAAGAAAAGAATTAAAATCATCACTCATCACCTGGCAGAACATAGTCCTTTTTTTCATGTGTAAATCCCTGCCTTTGGTACAGCCAGAATAGATCAAGATCACACTCAGTGTGACAAGTTGCCATGCAAAGTAAAAAATAACCTTTCCATAAACAAAATGAAACTTTCAAGTCAAATGTACATTTCTAATTATTGCTATTTTAAAGTTATTTTGGGGGGAAAATACCGGACAGTATAGTTGAAGATCAAACTGCATTTTCTGTGCAATCTGATCTTAATCATCACTGTCTGCAAAAGGTCCTTGAGTAGCACTTTGTAGCCTTATGGTTAAAGGAATTGGGTCCCTCTATAAAACTTTAAAAACTATAGGCGTACTTTCATTCTAAGGTTTGAATTACTTGCTGTTTTCATAAAACACAGTCACCGTCTTAAATATGGGTTGAGCAGCAGCAGTTCATCATAAAAATTTACTCTATAAGTACAAATATATTCAACTTGCTCTGTACATGCTCTTCTATTTCAAAGCATCAAAAATATATCAAAGAATTTAAATGTACATGTCTAAATAGAAAGACGTATAGATGCATTCCTGTGGATCCTTTATCATAAATCTATCTGCAAATTCTGCAGTCTTTTTTGTTGCATGAAACGTAACAAAATAAAAATCAATGTATCAGAAGGAGTATAAATGGACTTCTACACCTTAAGACAAATAGTGAGCTTGTTTGAGTCTCTGAGGCTTCAAGTTAGTGGATGTCTAGTTCACTGAGAAGGACACGATTTCCCATCAAAAATCCTCAGTATAACTTCATGTCCCGGGTTCGTACTCGATCGGGGCCGTTTGTAAACGAAGGATTTCTTAATGACCCTTCGATAACTAGAGAGAAATCTTGGAAGCTTTACCAACGCAGTCTTGTATAAATCAAACATCATATAATTTTTTTTTTTTTTTTGGATAGACTGCACGATCTCCATTCCTTCAAACGTTTCGCAGAAATGTTTCAAACAATTCGGAAATTCATCGATAGCGTTATACGAAAGGCAGTAACAATGTGCCGAGTCGACTTTATGGGTAGGCCTACTGTGTATTCGTTCTCGAAAGGGCTTTGAATTATTTACGGCCAAATTCTAGCTAGCTGTCTGAACAGTTAAAGATATCTGATATGATACTATAGCTGAAAATGTAATTTTATTGAGAAAATACTGCTTAATCTCATTGTTTATTTTGGCAGCGAACGATACAAGTTATGAATGAACGTTTCTTGAATGAAATCGAGGGCAGTCTGTGTAAACAATGTTCATACGCATATGGCCATATTAAAAAAAAAGAACTAACTTTGTTTAGGTCTTTATAGTATTTCAAACTGACAAATGTTTTAGTTTTGACGAAATTTCGATAAAGAAATGAAACCTTATTTGTATGATTTGTTCAGGGTCAGAGCTGAATGTCATTTGTAGATCTGCGTTGTTCGTCCCATGCCAGCCATGTAAAACTGAATGTGAGGGCGCATGCGTCGTTACGCATGATGTATTTGGTTCCGGTCAAAACGATCACAGTAAGCGGATTTGCTATATAGCAAATCCGCTAAAAAAGGAGACATTAATTCTGCAGAAAACTATCGAGGTATAACACTAATAAGCTGTTTGAGTAAACTGTTTACTAATATTTTAACTCGGCGATTAACAAAATGGTGTGAAACAAATGAGAATCAGACAGACGCACAGTTTGGTTTTAGGAAGGGAAGGTCCACCATTGACGCCGTATTTATCTTAAAATGTATAATTGATAAAATAATAAACTCGAAGGAACGGCTGTATTGTGCATTTATAGACCTTAAGAAGGTTTTTGACTCGGTTTATCGCAATGCGCAATGGTTAAAACTGTTCAAATTGGGTTTAAATGGCAAAATGCTCAGGATCATTGGTTCAATGTATGCAAGTGTAAAAGCTTGCGTTAAGTTCAGAGGAAAATTAACAGATTATTTCGACATTATGGTGGGTTTAAAACAAGGAGATTCTATGTCAACTATTTTGTTCTCGCTCTTCATTGAAGACTTGGAACTTTATTTACAGAATAAAATTGACAGCGGACTTACTCTTGATGATATTACATTGATATTATTAATGTTTGCAGACGACATGGTCACATTCGGTACATCCCCTGAGGATCTGCAAAATTCTTTAGACCGGCTTTACAATTATTGCGATACATGGGGGCTATCGGTTAATACAGACAAAACCCAAATTGCTGTTTTTAGAAAGAGGGGAAGATTACGAGATAATGAGATATGGTACTATAACGGAAAACCCCATTCTGCCGTAAACGATTTCAATTACTTAGGGGTAGTTTTTAATCACACAGGATCTTTTACAGCCAATCAACAATACCTGAGTGGGAAAGCTTTAAAGACCATGAACGTACTTCGTATTCGTCTTTTGAAATTTGATTTAAAGCCCAAAGATTCATTACACCTTTTTGACACTTTTATCTCTTCATTATTAGATTATTGAAGTCCGATCTGGGGCTTCACCAAGTCTAAGGAACTTGAACGACTGCATCTGAAATTTCTTAAAAGTCTCCTCGGAGTTAAAGTATCTATGAGTAACGCGGGTGTTTATATTGAACTTGGAAGATATCCACTTTACATTAACAGATATGTAGCTATAATCAAATACTGGTTTAAATTATTGTCTACAAGCAATATTATTTTAAGACATACATGTATTTACAGTCAGCTGCTAGATGATTGTAGCAAAGGTGTAGGAAACTGGCTAAAGCAAGTTAAAGATATTTTATGCAACAATGGCTAGCTCTTTGTTTGGGAAAATCCATGGAGTGTAGATCAAGATAAGTTTCCAATGCATTTTAAACAAAGACTTATAGGTACTTTTACATAGTGCGTACTTTCAGATTTGGAGGGTAACAGAGTATTGACACTTTATAAGGTAATTAAGCCGCAATTTGGTTACGCACCGTATCTTGACCGTATACGCAAAATAAGTTTATCTTCTCACTCTTTGAGAATCGAATCTGGTAGATACCAAAGAAACCGTCTTGATAGATCTTTACGTACATGTTAAATTTGTAACTCCGGAGATATTGAGGACGAGTACCATTTTATCCTTATCTGTAACCAGTAGTTCGACTTACGGGTTAAATATATCAAGAAATTTTACTATAAAAAACTAAGTATGTTTAAGCTAACTTCCCTACTGCAATCAACTAACCACAGAACATTGTTCAATCTGTCTCTATTTTTAAAAGAGCCTTTCCACAGAAGAGCATCAATCTGAGTTACATTTAGCGGCCTAAACGAAAGTTGTTAACATTTGTTACTTACGCTATAGTAAATTAAGTCCTTAATATTTTACCCATCCTCTAACGTTACTTCAGTCTAACGTTTTAATTTCAATTTTTCATGCAAAATTTAATTTCAGTATTTCTCCCCAACTGCATGCTTTACCTTAAATGTCAGATTAAAATTTTACATTAACTATACTGATAGAGTTCAACTATTCTTATATCCAACTGATAGTGTGATAGGTTTTTTTTAAAGATGTACGTGAGAGATTGTGAGTGTGTCACGTGTCATTTACATTCTTTGTATTATTATGTTGTATGACGAAAAACTTTGTTTAAGTCAAATAAATTTATTCATTCATTCATTCATTCATTCATTCATTCATTCATTATTATAGCAGATGCAAGCGAGATTAGGCAGGTGAAGGATTTATCTCGTAAGGTGTGAAAACATTGCGACAAGTGTTTGTGCGGAGGTGGCGAGGGTAAGTATTAGAAAAAAACGTTTTTTTTTTTCAAAATAAAAGTATGCAAAAAAATAAATTGATGAATACTACTGTTCGCCATATGAAAAGAAGAAAACGAAAAAAAAAGAAAATGAGGAAAAAAAAAAGTCTTCAACACCTCGACACGGTTTCACGAAAGGACGTAAATCTCCTGTTTTGCTCTAATCTGCTGGTGGACCTGAGTCGAATTCAGTACTTGATACGCATTTCACAAACATTAACAAATTTAAGTAACATTCTCAAATCTTAGAGATGACGTAACATTTCAGACTCAGCTCAGCAAACTAAACGGACTCGACTCAGTTAACAAACTTTATTAAGTCCATTATTTTGCTCAGTTGATTTTGGAACATAGTAAATTCAGGATTTGAGAACGTTACTAAAGTCTGTCTGTTGGTGCATTGTGTCTCAATTAGAATTAAGTCAAGTTTGAAAATGAGTCCCCATTTGTTGTAAAAAGAGACTTTAGTTTTTTCGTGAGACCGGGCACCGGTATTCCAAGGCGATCACCCATCCAAGGAGTCATACTAAATACCACAAAGACATCACAAAGACGCACAAGGACACACAAAGACACAGATGGTGATGGAATGGCAAACAATGTAGACTCTGATCAGACTCTGGGTTTGCGCTTTTCGCTAATTTAATAATCATCTATCCTAATATGCGATTAGACTCAGATGGACCAGGGATGTTGGAAACGACCGTTATACGGACGAGGTTAGATGTACGTAGGTACGGAATCGGCCGAGTTGTGAGGAGTGTCATCTCAAGGGAATGGGCTAAAACAAGTTGGCTTCTTTACAAAAGAAGCCAGGAGAGGTCAGCATCATTGTTTTCCAATAGCTTATTGGCTTTTAATTTCAATATATTTTGGTACATGCAAACAAACAAGTAAAAAAGCCGCCGCGTAGAAACCTCATATGCTTTATATGACGCTCATTTGACCTTCTTGTTGCGTTTTCAAGTCGCATGATCTTGTCCAGCGGTCTTCTTTCTCTTTTTTTTTTTAACGAAATTCTTCTTATTTTTTCTTCTGCCTAGATTTATTTGCTTAATGAAAAAATTACAATTATTTAAGAGGTCATTTGCAGCCATGGCAAATTAATATAACAAATATTTTCTGAAATTCGTCACATAAAAATAAACCACGTCTATTTCCTGTTTCGGTTTTTTGATTTCGCTTTATTTACAAAACCATGACGAAACAGACTGTGTATCAGTACAATTTCGCAAGAAAAATGTATTTAGACAGCAAATTCTGTCGCAGTCTGCCTTTTAAACTCAACACTGTTGGAGAGGTCTGATGACCTCTCCAATTATCTTCAAGTCAAAGACAAAGGTTAAAAGTACCCGATAGCACACGGCACTCTTTAACCCTTTCCCAGATAAGCCCTGGTTTTTACGGCTCTGAGGTTGAAGGCGTTTGAAAACACGGTGGAAAAAGGAGAAAATGCTCATAACGAGCATTTTCTCCTTTTTCCACAGTATTTTCTTCCCTTACAGATAAAAATACTACCTTTTTAGCCACTATAAATTTGTCGTCTGCAAATCCTTTCAATTTCAGCAGACCAAGATTACCTCATCTGATAAAGAGTTAAATATCAGATTACGAATGTTTACAAGCTTCTTATAAAAAAAAAATGAAAATTGGCAGTTTACGAATTACGGATCAAATGACAAGGTTCACGTTTTAAAGAAAGGGTAGAAAACTATGGGGAAAGAAAGGAAAATGTTGGTCGTGTAGATCTTTTACACCGTTGAGCCTTCCAAAGAGTAAAATAAAAGAGACATGCTGATCATATACACTGCTCAAAAAAATTGAAAGGATCACATGTCCGAGATTTTGATCAGAAGACAGTTCCTTCAGTACGGGACATTTCAAATAATGTTCTGCACGTAAGTTCATTCAGTCTTAACACTATAAAATGACGGAATATGCAAACGATTTGGTTTGCACAAAAGATGTATGGGCCATGCCTGTAAAAACCATCTTTTTATACGCCACACAGACCCAAGGTGTGCTTTTTTTTGTGTGTGTGTGTTTTTATCCTTTCATGTGATTTGACAAAAATATCCACAAAAGATTGGAAAAGTGAGTTGTTTAACAAATGAACAAGGAAAACAAATTTCTTGATTTTCTTCTTAACATGGCTTATCAGCATTAAAAATCAAACAAACAAAAAAATTGAGCCGTTTTGTCTGGTAAGAATGTTTAAGTTGATGGTTTTCAGAGCACAAAGACCGATTGTTTAGCAAAATTAAATATTGAAATTTCGTTATTTGTTTGTTCCTTTAATTCTTTTGAGCAGTGTATTATTAAAGATTGGAGAGGGCAGTTTTTGTTTGTTCCATTGAACGTTGCCTAATTCTTTAATGTTGATAGGTGTAATGTTAAGACATGTCCATCTTGAAAGCATTTTCTCTATACTAAACGACAAAAGTTTGGACTGGACGAAATTAAAAGCATTGCAGACGACAAATCAAATGCTGTTTAAATGATTATTTCTGTCTTTGATAGGGTAGAATCAATTGTGGAAAAGGGGAACAAATGCTGGTTACCGGCATTTTCTCCTTTTGCCTCGATGGTTTCAAAAGCCTCCTCTTTCAGAGTCGTTAAAATCGGGATTGCGATATAAGGGGTTAATAACAATCTAAGACAACATGAAATGACGTCATTAAAATGGGGGGACTTAATCACTGTTTGACCACACCCACCTCGATTTAGCAGTTGTAATTTAGACAAACCCAAACCAACGTGTGCAGGGGAAACACTTATTGAACTCTTGAAAATAAAAGAAAATGGTCAAAATAAGTAAGTACATGTATCGAAAATATCAAGAAAATAAATTTCAGTGTATAGAGTAATTAGGGTTCGGAATGTAGAACACGATTTGGCTTTCAAATAGATTGACAGTCGTTTCGACACCCGGCCATTTCGACACCTTGTCATTTCGACCCAGTAAAGTTACTGTCTTAGTATACCGAGACATCGCATACCACTTCACAAGACTGTGCATACCACATATAAAGCTGTTATAGAAGATTTGAAATTATTACTAATGTTGAGAAGGAGAAACAAAATTTAGAAAAAATTAGTGCTAAACATTGCTTTGTCTTTTTGATTTGGCCCTCAAGTTTTGACTTGTATAAATCTGGAAATACCCCCACTTTATCCTCTAAAATAGTGCACTTTGACTCCTTTTTTTCCCCCTAAATATACAGTGAACCAAGTCCAAAAGCAGTGTTCATCACAGGACTATTATTGATGATAGTAATTGCAACAGTCAGGGTTCTCCTTTGACCCGGAACTCCGGGTTTTGAAATCCGAAATGACCCGTTTTTGACGCTCAAAAATATCTACCTAAGCGTCAATCTGACGCATGAGATTACCAGGCAAAGGGTCATATAAATTATGTCACATGCATCCGGCAGGAATGTAGCCTATAATGAACACGATTGATCAGTGTCAACTGTGTACAGACCACGCAGCTCTGTTTATCACACGTAATCAAGCTGACGAGTGGCAAGTTATTTTTGAAAACATGATAAAGGTGTTAGTCCAATTATCTAGTGTAAAATGACAGGTTTTCAAGTTAACTGCTACCCTAATTAACAAATTTATGTCAAATCATGCAGTAATACTTGTAAAAATATTAACTGATTTGAAAAAAAGATTGCTGGAAAAAAACTTGAAAACCCATGACACAACAGAAATCATTTGGACATCGTCCGATCAGAGGCACTTCAAACTATCTTTTCATCTTTGGTGACAAATTTAAACAGTGAATTTATACTTATTTCTATATGAAACAATAAGTGAAAGCTAAAATCTCTGTTTAAAAATTAGGAAAAACTTTTTAAGATGAAATTAAACAACAACCTATAGATTAGATTTGGGGTGGGGGGGAGGGGGGGGGGGGAGAAACCGAAACAAGTGTGAAAGAAAAAGTAATTGGACAAGAAAAGAAGACTTAAATCTTAAGAAATAACACTTTAATGGATGTGACCTTTATTTTCTCCCTTTTCCACAATGTTCTGGGGTAAGAAAGACAAATCAAGTCGTTCCAGCCACATTTGAACTATCGTCTGCAAATGTCTAAAATAATTATGATCTAGTCAAGAGTTTTTGTTGTTTGGTAAACAGTTCAAAAGTTGTTTGTGTCCATTTATTAATCAAGATGAATTGTATACTGGGGCTGCAATTTAAAATTCTTCTGTCCACTTCATTCCAACAAGTCTTTACATAAGATAGGGTATTTTCTTATCTAATTCCTATCCATAAACAAAGAACATGAATGGAAAGTTTTCATTATTTCATCCTTACCTCTCCGTGATAATTTTGACCCTTGGACATTTCTATTAGACTCTTGGAAATTCTATTTTGACTCTTGAAAATTTGGGCCCAAGAGTCAATGACTCTTGAGATTCTGGACCTAGGGAGAACCCTGGCAACAGGATTCATTCCTTTCTCATTGCTGCACATTGGTTTTCACAGTGGTTATGTGGTTTTGGCAGAAAATTGTGTGAAGCACTGTTTAAAGAAACTCTAGGAAAACATGGGTAGTTTACCAGCATTTTCTCTTCTTCCCAAAACGTTTTTAAAAGCTTTTTTCTTCAGGATTGTTAAATTCTAGATTGTGCTGAAGGGTTAAACAATGAGAAAAACTATTCATTAATTCCTGTTTTAAACTTCTTTACAGAAAAGAAAAGCTCGAGACAGCCAACCAGGCTGAGGGAAAAGATCAAGAAAAAGGTAAAATAATCATCCACAATTCCTGATGATTTCTTGTATCATGGAAACATAAAATCTACATAAGAATGTTCCTGATATTTACATTTGTGACATTTAGTAGAAAGGACTTATTATACACAGAGCTCCAGATAAATGGGGGGAAGTGATGATATTCTAAATCCATTATTTCTGTTCGAAACCCTATGTTGTGGGTATTCAGGATCGTCTGGATGAGACGATTTTAAGCCATGGTCACATTTACGGTCATGCATATAGTTGACCGTAGTTCATTTCAAACGTAGTCTGCCGTAGTGTAAATACGGTCAACTAGGTTGAAGTAAGTTCAAAGTAGGTTCAAAATTGGCAAAAACTACATGTAAGTATGGTTAACTACATTCAACTGTGAGCAAAGTGGCTAGAGTTAACTACGATATCACTAAGTCTAACTACGATTAACTAAGTTACACTATGTATAAACTACGTCCTAAGTACGCACAACTACGGTAAATTAAGGTCAACTGCGTTAAGCAACGAGAAAACGTGGTGGTTGCGCCTGATCAGTACGGGTAAGATGCAGTCATTGTACTTAACAGTTGCCACATGTTACGTAGTTGACCGTAGTGGGGAATGACTGTAGTTGGTGGTAGTTAAACGTATTAAACACACTACGGTTAAGTAGGGTCAATTACGGTTAACTACAGTCAACTGCGTTCAAACTACGGTCACGGTAGGGTCACAACATCGTAGTTAACTGTAACAAATTTTTGAATATGTTAAAAATTTATGCACTTACTACGGGCAAACCGTAAGTTAAAACTACGTTCATACTACATTGAACTACTGTTAGCTATGTGTAACTACTATCAACTACGTTTAATACGTTCAACTACGGCCATCTACGGTCATTCCCCACTACAGTCAGCTACTTAAGGTGTGACTACAGCTTTAGTGAGTACCCAAAACATAGGGTTTAGTGAAGAATAATTAGTATTTTCAATGTTCAAATCAAAATCACTCCCTCTGTCTGAAACACTGTATACAATAAACAATTTCTTCATTCGGAGGTTTCAGTATAATTAAAATCTTTTAACCCTTCACCATAAGACATAAAATTAGACATGATTTCCTCATTTTATTGAAAGCCTTCATAGATGACGAATGTGGTTTGTGTTTGAACGGGTAGAAAAACTTTTAGGGGAAAGGAGAAAATGGTGGTCACCAGCGTTTTCCCACAATGTTTCCAAAAGCCTTTTTACTCAAGGTTATACATTTAACGAATGTCAACTCTCCTTTGGATCAACATTTTTTCGAAGATTTTATTCATTGGGAAAGGAGCCAGTGGCATGGAAACAGTGTTGTGTAAAGTCAGTACTGGTGAAAGAAACTGAAAAAGAACATGAAAGGTGTACTTGCCGTCAGCATTATTTATGACTGAAATGTTAACAATTGTTGATTTTTTTGTACAAACAAACAACCGTATGTCATCACTTACAATTTTGACCTATAGACCAATCAGTTATCCCGTTACCAAATATCCTGTGTTTTACTGACCCTGAGAAGAATGGATTTGAAAATAGTGTATAAAAAAGGAGAAAATGTTGGACTTTACCCAAAATGTTTTCCATCTTTGAAACATAAATCTTGCCATTTGAGCAATATTTAACATGTGATCTGGAAATACTTTCAATTTAGCAAAGTCTAAAATTTTGGCATCTGGTAAAGAGTTAATTTGTTGATTTATCTTACATTTAGTTGTTATAAATAAATTGTTACACTTTGTGAAGGCTTTTGAAAACATTGTGGCAAGTAGAGAATGCTGTTTTGAAACTTCAAGACAAATATTACATGGACCAAAAGAGTTAACCCTTTATGGTACACACAGTCCAGAATTTTAATAACCCTAAAAAATAAGGTTTTTTAAAACATTGTGGGAAATGGAGAAAATGCTGGTAACCAGTATTTTCTCCTTAATCCACAATGTTTTCTACCCTATCAAGAATAAATTTTGTCATTTTAGCATCTGTTAATAAGTCGTCAGCAAATGCTTTCATTTTTGATCAGTGTAAAATTTTGTCGTTTGGGAAAGAGCTGATCTTTTCTCTTACTTTCAGGTTCGAGAGCATAAAAGAAAGAAAAGGAAGGAAGACAAGAGGAATCCACATCCACAGAGTAAGTTTAGATTCTAATCGTAGTTTAATGCTAAACAAAAGGATCCAGAGATTTTTAGGTCAGCTGTTTTCGAAGAAAACGACAAAGTATTGTCATAACCCTAGCGTCGTCGTGCGAAAACTTGACATTTTGCAATATCTCTGTTGTTACTGAAGATATATACTTCAAACTTGGACCAGTTGTTAACTATCAAAAAGGAAACTCATACAGCAAGGTCAGGTAAGTATCAAAGTATGTTTGACACAGTTATGCCCTTTTTTTTTCCTTAGAATTTTCACTGAAAATCAAGCACTTGCAGCATAGTGTTGGCACCTGCATGCAGTGCTCTTGTTTAATACTGAGGATGAAGGCTTTTGAAAACACTGTGGGAAAAAGGACAAAATGCTGGTTTGAAAGTAGCTAGTTGCTGGAAGTGTTGTGCAAAATGCTGGTTAGAAAAGCTCCAGGAATACATGGACAGACGCACTGGCCACTGTAATATGACTAAAATAATGATTAAAGCTGCATTAACCCCTTCCCACACAATCCTGAGTTTTAACAACCCTAAGGAAGAAGCATTTGAAAACATTGGGGAAATGGAGAAAATACTGATAACCAGCATTTTCTCCTTGTCACGCAATGTTTTTATCCCTATCAAAGACAAATTTCATTGTTATTTTTGAGCTACATTTAAATTGTCGTCAGCAAATGCTTTTAATTTGGACAAGTTTATATTTGTGTAGCGTGGTAAAGGGGTTTACTAAAGTTATTCAAATTCCAGGAAAGAAGAAAGACATCGGGGTCCCAAACAGTTTGCCATTCAAGGAGACCATCTTGAAGGAGGCTGAAGACAGGAAAAGAAGGGTAAGAAATAGAGGACATCTGTTTTTTTTTTTTTCCCCCCCATGAAAGATCGAAATTTATTTCATCAAGTGAACATCATTGGTAATAAAGTATTAATGATTCACAAGATGAAATAAATTTCAATCCTTCACGAAAAAAAAATATGCTATTAATTTCATGCTTCTAACCCCTTTTTTGTTGGGAATTTCATCAAAATTCATTACCGTTGTTTTCGGTGTTTCCCTGTAGTGTACCACCCCTCATTTAACAATGCATTACTAAATTACAAAAAACGTGAGAATTGTAGGGTAAAAATGTGTGTTAATTATGTCATATTTCTCTCTGGTTAAAATGCACACACTGTTTACCTAGGGAACTAGTGCATGGGGCTACTGTTTCAGCTTTCAGTTAAAGGAGTTACCGAAACATTTATGGTAAATTTCAGTGTTTGTAACCATGAATTATCAAACTTTATAATCCACCTTCATTTTACTATAGACTACAGAAAAGCATGAAATAATGTCTTTTTTGTCATTAGAGTCTCCATGTTTCAAACATGGAATTAATAAGTCAGAAATATAAGTTGATTCTAAATACAGAGAAAAACCTGTATAAGCAGCTACATCTATTTAACTGCCAGTCAGGGCATTGCCATGGAACCAACAAGGCCCCTAGCGGCCCCCTGGCTCCCAGCAAAAAGCTCCTTAATTTCAGTTTTTCTAACTACCACCCATGCTTTGTCAAAGCAAAGCTCATTTACTTGTATGTGTTATACTACTTTTAGCTTGAAGAGGAAAGAGAGCAGCAAAAGGAGAAGAGAAAGCAAGAAAGAGAACAGCTGCTGTTGCAGAAAAGAGGTTTAGCTGGACTTGTAAAAGATGCTGAGAAAAAGACAGAAAATTTTGAAAAAAAGGTAGGGATATTGTATTTAAACCCTTTCAGCGCATTAGCTAGAAATATGGGCTTTACTGCATGGAAATGATCAAGATCAGAGTGCACAGCATGTATTTACTCCATCTGCCTGTTAATGCAGTATGATGAGTTTAAGTGTTCAAAAACAGTCAAGTTTGAATAACTTAGCACTTAAAGAGTTAACTCTTTATAATACAAATGCCAAGTTTCAGGTACTGTAAGAAGGAGGGTTTTTGAAAACATTGTGGAAAAAGGAGAAAATGTTCTATAAATATCTGTGGTGTTTCAAAAGTAAAGGCTGTAATATTCTCCAGTGAATTATAATATTCACAGATGAATTATAAGGATTTAATTCACTGTTAGATTTCTGTAAACTACTGAAAAGCATAAAAGAAATTGATGTATTCATGAGTTTTACACACAGAATACAAGTACATGTGCCCAGCCCTAATCAGTATTATGAGTATGATACACTATATTTGCAGCAAGGAAATCTCACAAAGAAGCAGTTGGAGAAGAAGAATTTGGAAGGCTCGTTGAAAGCGTACTACAAGGAATTTAGAAAGGTAAAAGTTAATTAGGGATTGGGGTTTCACGAATAATGTCTGGAGATAATGCAATTCTATGCAATTGTGCTACATATGATACTTGAACCTGTAAGGGCAAAATAACAAAACTGAAATATTCCAAATTAACACTTTCCCAAACTGCAGAATTTAGGTTTGTCCAAATGGAAAGCATTCATAAGTAACATTTGTTGTCTTTGAATGGAAAAAAACATTGTGGAAAAAGAAGAAAATGCTAGTTACCAGCATTTTCTCCTTTTCCCATAACTTTTTCAACAGGCAGGCCTCTTGCTCAGGGTCGTGAAAATTTGTGATTGTATAGTAAAGGATTAAGACCAAAATAATCACAATTCAGGGGCTTCTTTTTGCCAGGATTTCTAAAAATCATCTGTGCAGTCTGATCTTCATCTACACTGGGAGCAAAAGCCACTATAGCTTTGAAAGACACTGTATTGGTCAAATTTAAACAGACTTTTTCAAAAGTTTAACGACCCTGAAGAGGAAGACTTTTTGTGAAAAATTGTGGGAAAAGGTGAAAACGCTGGTAACCAGCACGTTCCCTTTTATGACAATGTTTTGCACTCTTTCTGAATCAAAACCCATCATTTTTGCCTCTCATCTTCAATTTGGACTTGTCTTAGATGCTGTCTTTCAGTTAACAGTTTGAGCTCCAAACAAACCCAACAGATATATTCAGTCCGGAAACAGGAACCAAAAAGTTGCAACTTCAAGACTGCATTTGTCCAGAATCTCTAAGCAAAGCGGACAGTATAGATCAAAGATCAGACTGCACGTTTTGTGCAATCTGATCTTGATCTGTGCTGGCCGCAAAGGCAATCTTAGCTGTGAAAGGTGCTGTAAAGGTTAAGAATTTAATTAATCACGTTTTAAACTTGACAATCAGGTGGTTGATGCTGCAGATGTTGTGTTAGAAGTTTTGGATGCCAGAGATCCTCTCGGCTCTAGATGTAGGGATTTGGAAGAAACAGTTTTGAGTAGTGGTACTAACAAACGCTTGGTGCTCATTTTAAATAAGATTGGTAAGTCTTTGGAAACATGTACTGATATGTTTTGGTTTTTTTTTAACCAAACTATCAAAATTACAGTACCTTTGGTGGGATAAAGAAGTTGAAAATTTTATTCTTTACCTTATTTTTATCAATGAAGAAATGAACTCTGGGCCAAATATGGGACTTCAAAACTGTTATGGTCCATACCCAAGCCTCAGTTATATGCATAAGTTCATAATATGCAGAATTGATCTACCAATCTTAAATGTTAAGTTAGTGATGTGTGTATAAAAACATAGATTTGATGCGACAAACCTGCAATTTGACGACTCTGAGGAATATAGCTTTTGGAAACATTGGAAAAAGGAGAAAATGCTGGTAACCAACATTTTCTATTTTACTAATGCTGTTTTCTACCATTTCATGGACAGATACTATCATTATACTGTATTTTATTTGTAGTCTCTGATGTTTTTGTTTTTTGGCCAGTTTAACTTTGATGTTTGTTAACCCTTTCCCAAACAGTCCCTGTTTTTTACTTCCCTGAGATGGAAGCCTTTTGAAAACATTGAAGTAGAAGGAGAAAATGCTAGTAACCAGCATTTTCTCCTTTTTCCACACTGTTTACTACCCTGCTGGAAACAAATTTCAGTTTTTGAGTTACGTTTATTTTGTTGTCTGCAAGTGCTTTCAATTTGGACCAGTCTTAAATTTTGTCGTTTGGTAAAGAGTTAAAGAGATTAACCTTAACCCATAGATACAAAACAAAACAAAGTTGGACTTGAATAAATTGAAAGCATTTAAGGTCAACGGCCCCTAACTCTCATATTAAAAGACGGAAGATGCCGAGATCAGCCGAATATTCTTTAGGAAAACATTAATGTTACATGATATTTACCAATGAGTTAAGGGTTGAAATCCTTAAAAATTCGATTTTTCAGAGACAAATTCGCTTCATTGATGACTTTGTTCTTTGATAGGAAAGAAAACATTTTGGGAAAGGGAGAAAATGCGGGTTACCAGCATTTTCTCCTTTTTCACAATGTTTTCAAAAGACGTCTTCTTCACAGTCATCAAAACATGGGATTTTGTGGTGAGGGGTTAACTTACTTAGATGCCTATGTTGCTTGCATTCAGTGCTCCACAATGTTAGGAAATGTTTCCTAAAACACATGTATCAAACAGTAGATTGATACTGTTTTCTTTTATAGATACAATTTTAGCCAGGCTGAGTAGCTCGGTGGTTAGCGTATCTGACTCCATGACCTGGTGATAGCGAGTTCAATATTAGGTTGCAGCAAACTTTCTTTACGGCGATTATCACCTGAGTAGCTCAGTGGTTAGCATATCTGACTCATGACCTGGTGATTGCGAGTTCAATATCGGGTTGCAGCAAACGTTCTTTATGGTGATTTTCACCTCTCACCTCTGCTGTATGTGAGAAAGTAGTCAATGGCTTGGTAAGAATGTTATGTCAGCACTAGTGTGAGAAAGCAAGGAAACACATGCATGGCCGCTGGTGATAGGACCTAAGCTAAGTTGATAAAACGGCGTTGAACTCCAAGACAAACAAGCAAAGAATCTTAATTTACAGTAGATCTTTCTTTTGCTTGACTTGCAGACCTTGTACCAAGAGAAAATGTAGACGCCTGGTTAAAATATTTGAAAAATGAATTTCCAGTTGTGGCTTTTAAAGCTTCTACGCAATCACAGAATTCTCATTTGGTGGGTATATATTGGCCATTCTCTAAGAAAAGGGTGTTCTGTGCATCTGCAAAAAGTGTCAACCTAGATCAGCCTAAGCAGTCAGCACAAGCTGACCTAAGTCAAAACTTTTTGCTTTAGGTTAATTTTCTGCATACCAAAGTACCACTACACCTCATAATTCCGTTGCCTGATAGACAAATGGATTTAATGAGTCCATAATTATGTGTTGGCTTGCTTGGTATAGTGTCTCATGGAGATACATTAAACCCCCTTTAGCCAGAACATGGCACATATCTTTATGGTGGCTTGATTTTATGACTAATCGTGATAGTTTTGTTTAAAAGGATTTTGGGCCTGCTTTCAGCAGTATTAAAATCATATCACAGCTGTGGCTTAGTTACTTGTGTCTTTCCTCAATTCTGATCTCTGCAGAGCTTGCCAATGGACACTACTATATAACCAGTATTGCTAGTAAAAATTTACACAGAATTTTCCGCTTACAAGGTTCAGTACCTTAGTCACTTAGCCACATTGGAACCATATTTCAGTTATGGAGTTGCAAAACGTTGTGCAAGAGATTATTAGAAAACTGGTAAAAAAACTGTAAAATAAAAAAGAACAGCTCTTGAAGTTCTTCAAAAAATATTTATTTCTCCGTTTTTCAAATGTGATCTTTAACCCTTTACAACCTATGTCAGACTGTGGCAATTTCTTTCCAAGGATTGATGAAAGTCATTGCGATAGGATTCATTCCTCTCTCACTGTTGACCGTTGTTTCGGCAAAGGTTGTGTGGAAAAGCAGCCAGTGGCCTGGAAAGAATTTTGTGTTGAATACTGGTAAAAGAAACTCTAGGAAAGCATGGATAGGTGCACTGGCCACTACAAAATAACTGAAATAATGTTGAAAGTGGCGTTAAACACCATACAATCAATCAATTAAACTTGTCCCTTAGAGATGTGAACTCTCTCACCTCTGAACAAATGAGTTGCAATTCCAGCAGATATAAATACAATTGCAATGCAAAATGATGAGACTGTTTAGCCATAATCTAGAATGGTGTAGTAGACAGTGCAGATCAGAGATGGGCAGTCTGATCTTGATGGACACTGTGTACAAAAGCCTCTTGTTTCGTCTGTGGTGAGAAAAGAGTTAACTCTTTACCAAACGACAAATTTTTGGACTTTCCTAAATTGAAAGCATTTGCATAGGACAAAATAAATGTAACTCAAAAACTGAAATTCATTTTGGAAAGGGTAGAAAACATTGTGGGAAAAGGAGAAAATGCTGGTTACCAGCATTTTCTCCTTTTCCCACAATATTTTCAAAAGGCTTCTTTCACAGGGTTGTTAAAAGTGGGGATCGGTTTAAACAATTGTTTAGTGAAGGTTTAAGTCATGTTTAGAAAGTGACATGTTTGTTGCAGTGTCAAAATAAAGGATTTAAGAAGAGCCTGGCACGAGACAAAATAGAAGATTTAATGAAGACCAGTAACTGTTTGGGAGCAGATACACTGATGAAACTCCTCGCTAATTACTGCAGGAACAAGGATATAAAGACTGTGATACGGGTCGGAGTCGTTGGTAATATGTCATTTCTTGTTACAGTTTATTAGAAATTCTAACCCTTATCGATAGTACAAACCTAAATATTGCTTTTTCAAGGTGTGTTTTGGGGAACAGTATCTCCTTAGCAGACAGTGTAGATCCAAGATCAGACTGCACATTGTGTGCAGTCTGATCTTGATCTACGCTTTTCACAAACGGTCAGTGAGTCGCGCTTAGCAGCTTAAGGGTTAATTTTGTCACATCCTTTAACCCTTTAGTGCCAAGCCCGGTAGCCCAGTCGTTTGAGTACAGGACTCAATACCATGGGGCCACTGGTTTGAATCCCCAGCTTGACTGATTTCTGTCCAAGGATTGATAATTATTGTCACTGCAACAGGAATCATTCCTCTCTCACCCCTGATTGTTGTTTGGACCATGGTTACGTGGAAAAACAGCAAGTGGCTGGGAAAGAGAGAAAGCAGCCACTGGCTTGAGTAGAATACTGTGCAAAGTACTGGTAAAAGAAACTCTGGGAGAGCATGGACAGGTGCACTAGCTGCCCCAATATAACTAAAATTGTGTTTTAATACGGCTTTAAGCACCATTATCAATCATGTCACTTCATTTAACCCTTTAACACATAATCCTGATGTAAAATGATGCTGAAGAAAGAGAGTTTTGGAAACATTTTATGGCATGAACAGTAAAACTAAGATCAAATTTGTTTTCTTGTCATGATTGGTTGCTTCTAGAGGAATTTGTGTCATATCCTGATATTGTTGTATAGAGAATTTTATGAAATTATGTGATTCATTACTATGAGTCATGCTGTGGCAAAAGGGGCTTAAACCATCTCTGTCAGAGCTCCAGATAGAGGGAGTGATTTTGATATCATAATTGAAAGTATTAATTATTCTCCACTGAACCCTATGTTATGGGTACTCATTAGAATCGTCTCATTGAGACGATTCTAATGAGTACCCACAACATAGGGTTTGGAAGAAAAATAACGGATTTAAAATGCCATCACTACCTCTTATCTGCAGCTCTGCTCTGTCATGCACTATACCATGCAAGTCATCTCATTATTATTGATCCATAGTCAATTTTGTCTCACAACCGACTGAATCATGAGGTAGGTTGATCCTTTGACACACAGAAAATTAGCCTATAGCAGAAAGTTTTGACTCAGGTCAGCCTGTGTGGACTGCGCAGGCTGACCTGAGTCAGCAGGTGCATTAAACCCTTTTTTCACAGAGCACAGCTTATTTTTTAATTTCTTTTATACAGGTCTACCCAATACAGGCAAAAGTAGTATTATAAACAGTTTGAAAAGATCGAAAGCTTGCCATGTAGGGGGAACACCGGGAGTGACAAAGTATGATTTTTTTTTTCATATTTTTTCAGCTTAAGCTTGTTTCTGCTACTTTTATGAGTTAATTTTTATTATATCATGCTTTTCAGTATTTTATCGAGAAGTAATTGTGGATTATGATTGGATATTTCATGGTTACGGCCAGTGAAAAATACCAATTTCGTATTTTCTAACTCTTTAATTGAAAGCGGAAACAGTAGTTCCCACGCACTTGTTACCTAGGGAAACAGTGGGAAACATGATGTAATTTACGAGCATTTACCCTACATTTCTCACGCTTTACGTAATATTGTAATGTGTTGTTATGTGGAGGGAAGTTAGCCACAAGGAATTACCGAAAACAGCTTTACTGGGTTTTGACGAAGGTCCCAACAAAAAAAGTGTTCAGAAGCATGAAATAAATAGAGTTTTGGTGTTGGTTTTTTTTTGGTGAAAGATGGAAATTTTACAATAAAAGTAATATTTTCACAAATGGAGAATCATCAGTAATATTTTCATGAGTGGCTTTGACATTTTGTGAAAATATTACCAGTGATGCTCACTCGATGAAATAAATTTCGATCTTTCACAAAAAAAAAAAACCCCAAATATTCTCTGTAATTATATTCTTTTTGCCTTCCTCGAAATTTTAATAGAAGGCTTTGATGTGAAAGAATTGATATTTGTTTCATCCCTTTTCTAAGAGGCAAAATTTTAGACTTGCCCAAATTGAAAGCATTAACAGATGACCAGTTACATGTGAATCAAATGGTTGGATTTGATTTTTTAGAAAAACATTGAAGGAAAAGGAGAAAATGCTGGTTACCAGCATTTTCTCCTTTTCACACTGTGTTTTCAAAAGCTTTCTCTAGAGTCATTAAAAGTAGGGATTTTGTAATAAACGGTTATGTCAATGGTATTTGTATTTCTACAGACAGATGCAGGAAGTACAGATAGACAAACATATACGTCTGTTAGACAGTCCAGGGGTTGTGATGTCACATGGTCAGTCTGATACAGCTGTCATCCTACGTAATTGTGTAAAAGTAGGTATCCGCGTTTTAATAATCCTGTGTTTTAACAACTCTAAAAAAGGTTTTTGAAAACTCTTTTGGAAAAGGAGAAAATCCTTTTTCCTCTTTTCTTTTCCCCCCTCTTTAAAGATAAATCTCTTTACATTATATGGTTGATTTTCAGTAAATGCTTTTATATGGAGTAGTGCTCGGGTAGCTCAATGGTTAGCATATAGGACTCGTGACCTGGTGATTGTGAGTTTGATACCCAGTTGAGGCAAAATTTCTTTGTGGCGATTTTTGCCTCTCACCTCTAACACATGTGAGAAAGTAGTCGGTGACTTGGAAAGACAGTTGTGTCAGTACTGGTGTGATAAAGCTAGGACACACATGCGTAGGTGTACTGACTGCCATGATATGACCTAAGCTGTTTAAATAGTGTTTAACTCCAATTCAAACAATCTAAAAGTTTATGGTCTGGTTAAGAGCTGAATGTGTATCAGATGACAAAATTTTAGATTTATCCGTATTGAAAGCACTAGAAGATGACAGTTGAAAATGTGACTTAACCCTTTACCACACGACAAAATTTTGGATCTGATCAAACTGAAAGCAATTGAAGTCAACAATTTCAGTGTAGTTCAAATGATGATTTCTGTCTTTGATAGGGTAGAAAACATTGTGGAAAAAGGAGAAAATGCTGGTAACCAGCATTTTCTCCTTTTTCCACAATGTTTTCAAAAGCCTTCCTTCCCAGAGTCGTGAAAACCAGGGATTGTTTGGTAAAGAGTTAATTGATTGAATTCTGGATACCATTGTTATCTCCTTTTTTTCCCCAAAATGTTTTTTGAAAGCCTTTTTTTTTTGTTTTAGACTTTCCAACCGTTAAACACAAGAAAACTTGGCTAAAAGTTCTTACCCATGATGCCTTATCAAGCAACAAAATTTTTGGCTAATCCAAAATAGAGTTAAAGATCCATTTTATTAAGTTCTTGCTCTATTGGTAAAGATTTGAAGTGATGATACTTTGGATAATGTAAACTTTGTGCATAATGTTCTGATGCAGGCAGATTCCAATGGCTTGTTAGTTATTATGCCCCCTATGAAGTGGGGTATATTGCTTTGCACATGTCGGTCGGTCGGTCCGTCGGTTGGTCGGTAGACCTTACCTTGTCTGGATGATAACTAGACACAGAGTTGACCTAGGTTCGTCAAATTTGGCACAGACATGCGTCTCGGAGTGTAGATGATCCCTATTGATTTTCCGGTCAATCGGTCAAATATCAAGGTCACAGTGACCTTCAACATGTTGATATATAGACCAGACCTTGTCTGGATGATAACTAGACACAGAATTGACCTAGGTTTGTCAAATTTGGAACAGACATGCGTCTCGGAGTGTAGATGATCCCTATTGATTTTGAGGTCAATCGGTCAAATATCAAGGTCACAGTGACCGTCAACATGTTGATATATAGACCAAACCTTGTCCGGATGATAACTAGACACAGCATTGACCTAGGTTTGTCAAATTTGGAACAGACATTCGTCTTGGGGTGCAGATGATGATCCCTATTGATTTTGAGGTCAATCGGTCAAATGTCAAGGTCACAGTGACCGTCAACATGTTGATATATAGACCAAACCTTGTCCCGATGATAACTAGACACAGAATTGACCTAGGTTCGTCAAATTTGGCACAGACATGCGTCTCGGAGTGTAAATGATCCCTATTGATTTTGAGGTCAATCGGTCAAATGTCAAGGTCATAGTGACTGTCAACATGTTGATATATAGACCAAACCTTGTCCGGATGATAACTAGACACAGAATTGACCTAGGTTCGTCAGATTTGGCACAGACGTGCGTCTCGGAGTGTAGATGATCCCTATTGATTTTGAGGTCAATCGGTCAAATGTCAAGGTCACAGTGACCGTCAACATGTTGCTATATAGACCAAACCTTGTCCAGATGATAACTAGACACAGAATTGACCAAGATTCGTCAAATTTGGCACAGACATTCTTCTTGGAGTGCAGATGATCCCTATTGATTTTGAGATTAATCCATCAAAGGTCAAGGTCACAGTGGCCTTCAACTTAATGATATATAGATGATAACTAGTCACAGAATTGACATAGGTTCTTCAAATTCCGTACAGATATTCACCTCGGAGTGTAAATGATCCCTATCAATTTTGAGATTAATCCATCAAAGGTTAAGGTCACAGTGGCCTTCAACTTAATGATATATAGACCAAACCTTGTCTAGATGATAACTACACACAGAATTGACTTAGGTCCTTCAAATTCTGTACAGATATTCATCTTGGAGTGTAAATGATCCCTATCGATTTTAAGGTTAATCCGTGAAAGGTCAAGGTCACAGTGACTACCAGATGATTCAGGGCCCGCGCTGCCGTTTGCCACTTGAGGCATTTGCTCAAAAAAAATTAAAGTGTCTCAAAAATCACCATATGTGGCTCAACTTGTGGCTCCAACATTTTATTCGCATATTATCAGGGACGTAGTAAGCATCGAAGTTGACTGGGAAAAAGCGGAAGTCGAACGCGTGTGCCGAGAAGAAAATCGATAACCCAGTCTGTGTATCGGCGACTGTTTACAATCTTGTATGCATACACACAGCGGTGTGTATAATTATGCAAACTGTTGACAGATTATCACGTTTAACAATTGAAATGGGTATAAATCAAAAAGATGACATCGATATTTCCCAATCAATTCTTTTGATATCAGTTTATGAACTGTGCCACTTCCTGTATCAATGTGGCAGTAGGGGGGCATGACTGTTTTACAAACAGACATCTTGTTATATATATCATTTCAGCTTGAATCTTTACAAGATTGTACAGAACCCGTAGAAGCAATTATAAAGCGATGTAGCAAAAAGCAGGTATGAAGTTGCTGTGTAATAATGAATGCCTAACCCTTTACCAGGCTAAAAGAACTCGGATATCAAAACTGAAAGTATTTGCTGACATCAAAATGAATATTGCTTGAATGGTGTGATTTGTGTTTCAAAAGGTAGAAAACATTTTAGGTAAAGGAGAAAATGCTGGCTATCACCATTATCTTCTTTTCTCAAAATGTTTTCTTTGATGATAGTCATTGTGACAGGATTCATTTTGTTCTCACCGCTGACCATTGTTTTGAGGATGGTAATGTGTTCAGCCAGTTGCTTGGAAAGAATATTGTGCGGAGTACTAGTAAAAGAAGCTCCAGGAAAGCATGGATAGGTTCACAGGCTGAGGCAATAAATTGAAATAATGTTGAAAATAGCATTAAATACCATACAATCAGTCAATCAAAATGTTTTCAAAAGTGTTCCTCAGTAGGGTTGGATAGAACTTGGAAATGCTTAGTAAAATGTTAATTACTTGTTCTAATTTCTTGAATCAGCCTAATCATATTATTTTACTATGATTGGTAAAATTGTTTCTTACAGCTAACATCAGTTGTGCTTAGTGATTGCTTCCTGGAAGCCTTACCATTACTGGCACCATGATTTGGGTAGTTGCAAAGGTTGAGTTGCCTCACTACCAGAATTTGAACCTTGAACCTCAGGTGTAGCAAACTGAATCTCTACACCTTCACTCCTTTCTGCCAGGTAGCTCAGTGGTTAGCGTATCTGACTTGTGACCTGGTGGTTGCAATTTGATACCAGTTGAGGCAAACTTTCTTTCTGATGATTTTTTGCCTCTCACCTCTGATGCATGTGAGAAAAGTAGTCAGTGACTTTGAAAGAAAGTAATGTCTGTATTTGTGTGGAAAAGCCTGGAAACACATGCTTAGGTGCACTAACTGTGATTGTGATACGAGCTTAGCTGTTTAAAAGGCATTAAACATACAAACAAATCCTTTCTGCCATGTCTTGGCTCTGCCAGGATTGGTATTGACCCTTTACCACACAATCAAGAACTTCAGTGACTGTGACAAAGAAGACTTTTAAAAACATTGTGTAAGGAGGAGAAAATGCTGGTGACATTCATTTTCTCCTCTACTTTTACATTGTCTTTTAATACCTTTTCAAAGACAAATAACATCATTGAAGCCACATGTGTTTAGTCGGCTTCAAATGCTCCAGATTTGGCCAAGTCCATTGTTTTGTTGTTTAGTTACAAGTTAGTGACAATTTCACAGTAGATAAAATATTTTTGATTTCAGTTAATGCTACATTATTGTTTACCGAACTTCGACGACGTTCAAGAATTTTTGTCATTACTGGCCAAGAGACAGGGGCGATTTAGAAAGGGTGGTATACCAGATGTAAATAGGGCGGCAAGAAATATCCTACATGACTGGAATAAGTAAGTGTTTTTGATCCATAGGATACCTGTCATAAATCAATTGTTTCAGCAGACAGTGTAGATCAGGATCAGATTGCACAGGATGTGCAGTCAGATCTTGAATGAACACTGTCTGATATTTTCAAGGATATTTTGACAAAGATAGCTGGGGTATTGTAATGTTTCTATAAGGTCTAATGCACTGACTTGAAAACAAATTCCACATAGTTACTGTCAAGGAAACTTTGTAGTAAATTGAAATTGATTCTTTGAACAGATGTGGTTTTTTGTACGCAGGACCTTTCTTTCGTAACAAGATTTCTTCTTAAGTATTTACTAAAAGTTAAAATTGTAGACCTGTCCCAAATGAAAGATTCATATTTATGACATAAAATGTTACTGAAATGGTAGAAAAATGAAATGAAACACCATGATGAAAGGGGAAAATGCTGGTTACAAGCATTTTTTTCTTCTCTAACAATGTTTTCTAAGGCCTTTTTGTTCAGGGTCAGTAAAACTTGGGATTATGTTGTAAAGGGTTCATGTTTACTCTGCAGGTTTTGCCTGTGCTGGTAGCTCAGTGGTAATTTTACCTGACTGGTGACCTGGTGGTTGGGGTTTGATTTCCGATTGAGGCAAACTTTCTTTCCGTCGATTTTTGGCCTTTAACTTTTGATGCATGTGAGAAAAATAGTGACTTGGAAAGAAAGTTGTGTCAGTACTGGTGTGAGAAAGCCAGGAAACACATGTTTAGGTGCACTGACAACTGCAATATGACCTTAGCTGTTGAAACAGCACGAAACTCCAATACTAACAAACAAACAAACAAACAAATATGCTTGTTTTTCAGTGGTAAACTGCGATATTACACCCACCCTCCTGAGGACAGAGAGAAATCAACACACCTTAGTGCAGAGTTTGTTACACAGATGGGAAAAGAATTTGATATCGATGCTTTACTGGGTGAACAGCAGAAAGTTATTGATGGTACATGTTTACTTTCCTTTGTGTATTGTTGATGTCTGGCCTGTTACTCTTTTAAACATGATTGAATTTCAATATAACTGGTGAGAATGGTCAACCACATAAAGACAATGTGTCATGGGCAAGAACCATAAATGCAGGTTAAAGGTCAAGGTCATGGCAAGGTCAAATGTCCATTTTTTGTGTCCAGGCCTTAACTCTTTTCTGTATAATGTGATATCAATAAAACTTGGCACAAATCTTAACCATATCAAGATTTTAGATGTGTCATGCACAAGTCATATCCATAGGTTAACCCTTTACTAAACAATCCTTGGTTTCCACGACCTTGAGAAAGGAGCCGTCTGAAAACATCGTGGGAAAAGGAGAAAATGCTGGTAACCAGCATTTTCTCCTTTTCCGACAATGTTTTCTTCCCTTCCCAAAACAAATTCCAATTTTTGATCCACATTGAATTTGTCGTCTGCAAATGCTTCCAATTTGGACTAGTCTAAAATTATGTTGTTTGATAAAGAGTGAAAGGCCAATGTCAAAGCAAGGTCAAATATGTTTTTGGTTGTTAGTGTTTGTGTCCAGCCTCTAACTTTTTTTTTTTTTTTTTTCAAATATGAATTAATATTGATACAACTGTGTAGAACTGTCAACCTCATAAAGACCATATGTCGTGTGCAAGAATCATATCTGCAGGTCAAAGGTCAAGGCAAGGTCAGAAGTGTTTGCAATTGTTGTGTCCATAGTCATTGTTCATGATTCCAGCTCACAGGAAAATATTGTTATTTTCGGGGCATCAGTCACTTCTTAATGACATGCCTTAGTCCACAGTGTTTGAAAAGTTGCCTATTTCAGGGTCAATTAAACTTAGGAATTGTGTGGTTAAAGGATTAACAGGGCTGTATGAAAGGGTCTTATCATCTAAAGTTTTCATGAAAAATTATAAAGAAAATATATCATACTTCGCACTCGGGTCTGTAACTTTCTGTTGACATATTTTTGACTATCCAACTCCCACTAGAAATGAGACACATTTTCTCCCTTTTCCACAATGTTTTCAAAGGCTGTCTATTTCAAAACATAACAATTAATCCAATTAACCCTATATTATACAATCCTGACCCTGATAGAGAAGCTTTTGGGAAACATTGTGAGAAAAGTAGAAAATGCTGGTAACCAGCATTTTCTCCTTTTCCCACAATATTTTCTACCCTTTCAAGGACAAATTTTGTCTTTTAAGCTGTTTTCAATTTGTTGTCTGCAAAGAATTTCAATTTGTTCCAGCTGAAAATTTTGTTGTCTGATAAAGTGCTAAGCAACTCAAAAGCATAACAAATTAATCCAATGAATGGAAATGTTTTATTTTGCTTTTTAGGGTTGGAGAGTACAAGTACAAAACACATGGAAATTAGTTCTTTCGGTGCTCCAAAAATAGTGATGAACCCTGATGAGATTGGAGCTGTTGCCAGTCAGTCTCATAAAGCAGATGATGATGATGTTACGATGATGAATGATGATGCTTCTGATGATGACAACCTAGAAGAAGAGGAGGAGGAAGAAGAAGAAGGAGAAGCAATGGAAGAAAGTGAGGATGAGGTATAAGACTAAGTACTGTTGAACATTTTAGACTACAGGTACAGGACCAAATCTCTGTTAGGTCTTTACTGGACAACAAAATTTTAGTCTTATCCAGATTTTAAATATTTGCAGACGACAAATTGAATGTGGCTCCTAAACTGAAATTTATGGATGGAAAACCTTAGGGGAAAAGGAGAAAATGCTGGTTACCAGCATTTCTCATTTTCACCCAATGGTTTCAAAAGCTTTCTTCCCCAGGGTGATTAAAACAGTGGATTGTTTTGTAATGGGTTAACATGTTTTGGCTTGCAGACTAGTATTGCATCTTACGACAGATCAGAGCTGAGAATATCACTGTTGAATGTGTTCCAGTTCTTCTAATACTAGATGCTTTTGCCACGGATGGAGAATCCTGGCAGGATTGGTGGGGAAAGTGTGAGATAAATTATGCTACCTGGAGACTCCTAACTGGAGGCACTTTGTTTTAGGCCGGAATGTCATTGGGCAAGATACTTCAGAACCCTGGCCTACTTCTTGGTCAATTCAAGATACACATCAATAGGTTAGCTGTCACAGTGATATGACTGAAATAGCTTTGAAAGTAGCGTAAAGCAACAAGTAGGTTTGAAAACCACTGTGGTAAAAATGAACCAGGCAAAGATTATAATCATGGAGTGATTTCACCTTTGTACAATATTTTCTACCAATAGATCTATGCTTCCCACAAAAGCAACTCAGAGCCAAGTAGCACAGTCGGTATCATATGGACTAGGGGGTTGCTGGATTGAATCCCCAGCTCGTTCAATTTCTGTCTGAGGATTGATGGTAGTCATTGCAACTGGGTTCATTCCTCGCTCACTGCCTACAATGGCGATGTGGGAAAGCAGCCATTGGCTTTGGAATTGTCTGAAGTACTGGTAAAAAAAAACCCCGGGAAAGCATTGATAGTTGCGCTTTCAGCCATGCTAAAACTGAAATAATGTTGAAAAGGGCGTTTAACACCATACAAACCATAAAAGCATCAAAAAGTGGGTACAGCAAGGGTTTAGAAGCTCAGACATCCTTGTCAAATTGGGATTATGAAAGTAGATAATAACCTTTTTCCAAACATCAAAATTTACGACTTACTCAAATCGAAACCATTTGCAGACTACATTCAAATCGAAACCATTTGCAGACTACAAATAAAAGTGGCTCAGATGATGAGATTTGTCTTCGAAATTTTTGAAAAAATTGTGGGAAAAGGAGAAAATGCTGATAATCAGCATTTTCTCATTTTCCCGCAATGTTTTAAAAAGCTTTCTTTCTCAGAGTCTTTATATCTTACGATTGTGTGGTCGAGGGTTAAAGTGAGGTATGTAAATGAAAACATTCTGGGAAGAGGAAAAATAATGTATTGCACATTATTTTCCGTTTGCCTCAGTGTTTTGAAAAAATGCCTTTATTCCATTATTCATTTACATGTATTCTTTGAATATTTCCTTAGACTGGACAGAAGGGGTCCTGCATGGCTCAGTGGTAAGTGAAGGACTCGTGACCCGACAGCCTGGGGTTCCAGCCTCACAGGATCCACAGGGTTTTTCTTGGGAGTGTCCTTTGGCAAGACACTTCAGAATCCTAGCCTAGTACTGGTGAAACCCTGGAAATACATGAATTAGTGAACCTTCGCTGTGATATGACTGAAATAATGTTGAAAGTGTCATAAAATAGCATTTAATCATCAGGTTGGACAGATTACTGTGTCCCTGCCTCCAAGTAAACCCAGATCAAGAACCAACTCTCAAAGTAAAGAAGTGAAACCAGCTTCAAAGAAAGTCACATTTGCTGCAGGGTTGCCACAACTTAACAAGGCAAGAAAAATGGATTTCAAGAAGATGAAAAAGCAACGTAAAAGGAGAGGTATGAATCTTAACCCTTATTCTGCAAAGCGTGACTCACTGACCTATTGCGGACAATGTAGATCAAGATCAGACTGCACAGAACGTGCAGTCTGATCTTGGATCTACAATGTCCGATAAGGATGTATTTTTCCTTAACTCTTTACCACACAATCCCGAGTTTTAACGACCCTGAGAAAGAAAGCTTTGGAAAACATTGTTGGAAAAGGAGAAAATGCTGATAACCAGCATTTTCTCCTTTTCCCACAATGTTTTCTACACTTTCAAATAGAAATTTTAGTTTTTTGCCGTCCGCAAATGCTATCAATTTGGACAGGTCTAAAATTTTGTCGTTTGGTAAAGAGTTAAGAAGTAACTTGGATATAGCAACAATAGGGTTTTTACCATCGACTTGAAAGTTTCATATTAGTTATTTAGCAGGATAAGGGTTAATAAGGTGAAATTTCGTGGTTAAGTTGAGGTCAAAGGTCATATTTACTGGTTGGTTGTGGTTAGAACTGGATTTAACTGGTTGCCTGGACCATGAAACTGGGGTCATCAAGTGCTTTGATGGTTGGGGCAACCACAAAATGGGATTTTCGAGGTTTGTGGTCGACTTGACCTCAGATGACCCCTGCTGGTTGACCTAACTACTAAGGCGATTAGAGGAATTTATGGTTAGCTGGTGGTCATGAGCCAGAACCGGCCTAAACCAACTACTTGTACACTTTCACAGAACAATCCCATCATGAGAGCAACATGTATGCTGTTGTCAGCAAATGCTTTCAAATCGGACTAATCTTAAATTTTCTCATTTGGTCAATGTTTAACGATACATTCTTCAAGCTAGTGAGAAAAAACGCTGATAAAACCTGAAAGTGTGTAAACATATATTGCGTAAGGGATGGAATAAAACAAGAGTTTGTCCTTATTTAAAACCGGAAACAACAGGATTTGGTTGGAAGGCCGGCACAACATGAAATCCGTTGTAATCTGTGCGATGGTAAAGCTATCGGGGGGCAAAATTGGGCATGAAGATACAAGGATGATGATAGTTTCATAAAATAAGGATAAAATGGGTTAAAAATTGCCTGGAAATTGCCCGAAAACAAATAAAGAATCACCCTGTATCTTTAATCCTTTACCAAATAGCAAAATTTTAGACTTGTCCAAATTGAAAACATATGCAGACGACAAATCAAAAGTGGCTCAAAAGGTGGAATTTGTCCTTGATAGAGTAGAAAACAATGTTGGAATAGGAGAAAATGCTGGTTATCAGCATTTTCTCCTTTTCGAACAATGTTTCAAAAGACTTCTTTCCCAGGGTCATTAAAACCAAGGCTTGATTGGTAAAGAGTTAATCCTGTGCCTGTTTGAATTTTACAGATAAAGTGGCCTCTAGTCTATCAGACGCTCTCTCAGCAGCTTTCAGTTTTGGCGGGAAACCTCAAGACAGAGATGACGGCATGGATGGATATAACTTTGATGAGCATTTTAAATGAGCCGTGCTCTATGAAAAGGGGGCTTAATACATTTGCGAAAAGTCAACCCTTGTCAGCCTGCGCAGTCCGCACAGGCTGACATGAGACGAAACTTTTCGCTATCTTTAAATTTTCTGTGTGTTAAAGACCTGTCTATTTCATGATTCAGTCCGTTGTTTGACAAAAACGGATTTCATGGATCCATAGTAAAGTAATGTCTAACTAGGTATAATGTATCACAGAGATGCATTAAGCCCTCTTTTGCCAGAGCATGTCTCATTAATGAAGTTGGAATTAATTTGACTTGGTTCTCCTAAGTTTTTGATTTAATAAATTCTGCTTGGTACAATATCAGCAACTTTTGCTTTTTTCACACAGTGTAGATTCAAGATCAGATGAAGCATTGTGTTTCTTTTAGATCTTTAACAAAAAAGAAACAAACAAAATTTTAGACTTGTCAAAATTAAATGCGTTTGCAGATGACAAATTAAGTATGGCTCAAATTAATTAATATGGTGTGGTGTCTGGTGGTATCTGGTCATGAGAAAGAGCGTAGGCCTCATAACCATAAGGTCCCAAGTTTGATTCGTGGGAGCAGATGTCGGCGTTGGAACTGTTCATTGGCCTACACATTCGGCACGAGTACTGGTTAGGTTTCCAGGAAGCAGAATTAAGAGAGATTAGCACTTATTTCTCAATCGATGTAAAATAAATGTTTCAAATAAATCAATTAATTCGACTTTGGAAGAGTAGAAAACATTGTGGGAAAAGGAGAAAATGCTGGTTACACAGGAAGAAAATTGACCAAGAGCCAAATGATACAGCTCAGTTTGCACGGATACTTTTCGCAGATGCATTAAACCCCATATTCACAGAGCATTGCTCCTATTTTTTTATGGCTGTTTTTTGTATACTGCTTTGCTCAGTTTGTAAATATGTCCATGAGATTAAATCATTTAAGAAAAAATAAAAAAAAAAAGATTAAGACGAAAAATACTTCAATTTGTACGACTCAACTTGTGTTCTGACTTGGCAACAAAATATTGCTGGCAACTTTTAAACTCATATCCTGCTAAGTAATTATCCTTTTTACCACACAATCCGGACTTTTAACGACCCTGAGAAATAAGCCCTTTGAAATCATTGTGGTTAAAGGAGAAAATGCTGGTAAGCAGCATTTTCTCCTTTTCCCACAATGTTTTCTACCCTTCCCAAAACAAATTTCAAATTTTCAATCACTTTTATTTTGTCGTGTGCAAATGCTCTCAATTTGGGCCAGTGTAAAACTTTGTCGTTTGGTAAAGAGGTAAATAAGTTAACTGAAACTTTCAAGACAATAGTAAAAACCCAAATAACGTTTTTTTTTTTTTTATAAAAATATCTTTATCAGACAGTGTATATCCACTTTCAGACTGCACGTTCTGTGCAGTCTGATTTTGATTTACACTGTCTGGAAAAGGTCAGCGAGTCACGCTTACCAGCCTAAGGGTCATAATTTCCTGTTAGCCCTCATGGGTTCGTTCGTTCGTTCATTCATTCACTGACTGAATGATCAATTGGTTGATGCTGTCTCTATTGGAATCTTGATAAAGTAGGGACATTGTAGATCCAAGATCAGACTGCATGTCCTATGCAATCTGATCTTGATCTGCACTGTCTGCAAAATCAACTGAAGCACGCTTCAGAGCAATGAGAGTATTGTTTCTTGTTCTAAACTTTTTGCCTGCTGAAGGATTGATAAATTGATTGTATGGTGTGTAACACCGCTTCAACATTATTTCAGTCATTTCACGGCGAAAGCTTACATGTTCATGTATGTCCAGGGTTTTGCTAGTACTAGGGTAGGGCTCGGAAACGTCTTGCCCAAGGATACTCGCACGAAAAACGCAGTGCTTCTAGTGAGGTTCGAACCCGGAACCTCCAGGTTCCGATTCCTACACTGAGCTACGCAGGACCCCGCCTGCTGAGGAATTGAATATGGTGTTTAAGGCCGTTTTAAACATTATTTCAGTTATATCGCGGCGGCAAGTGCAACTATCCACTCTTTCCTGGAATTCTGTTGCCAGTACTCCGCACAATATTCTTTCTAAGCCACTGGCTGCTTTCCCACATAACCATGGTCGAAACAACGGTCAGCGGTGAGAGAGGAATGAATCCTGTCGCAATGACTATCGTCGATCCTCGGAAAGAAATTTGCCGAGCCGGGGATC
The DNA here is from genome assembly GCA_946811185.2 of Hippopus hippopus. Lineage (NCBI taxonomy): Eukaryota > Metazoa > Mollusca > Bivalvia > Cardiida > Cardiidae > Hippopus > Hippopus hippopus. The sequence continues at coordinate 58,260,382 of OX328102.1, forward strand.
GAAACAGCGACCTCCTTTTCTCTAGTCCTGCTCGCTACCGAACTGAGCCACAAGGGCTCGGAACCAATGATCCAATAGCATCATCTTGTTGCATCCGCCCACAACGGTGTGGAGGGATAGGGACATACCAAAATCAGGTTGTCCGATTTGTCCGTTCGTAGACCCAGTTTTGTTAATTCTTTTCACACGACTTTCAGCCGAGCCCCGGCAGCTCAGTCGGTAGCGTGCAAAACTTGAGAACAGGGGGTCGCTGGTTCGATCTCTGGCTCGGCCAGTTTCTTTCCGAGGATTGATGATAGTAATTGCGACAGGATTCATTCCTTCCTCCACCGATGACCATTGTCTCTACGATGGTTATGTGGGAAAGCAGCTGGTGGCTTGAAAAGAAAATTGTGCGGAGTACTGGTAAAAGAGACTCCAGGAAAGAATGGATAGGTGCACTGGCCGCCGCGATATAACTGAAATGTTGAAAAACGGCGTTAAACACCATAGAATCAATCAGTCAATTCACACGACTTTGGCAAAAATGACAAAATTGCTGAAAGAGCAGTTGTTAATACTTGGGACAGGTCTAACACCTTGGGCCATACATTCTGATATGGTAGCAACACTAGGGAATGGTGTCACTTCATATGCTGTCGGGAAAAAAAAAGGTTGGTGGCAGAATATATCTCCTTACAATATGACAAAAGTTTAGTCTGGTCCACACTGAAAGCATTTGCAGACAATCTCGTTACATGAAACTGGTCTTTGATAGGGTAGAAAACAGTGGGGGAAAAGGAGAAAATGCTGGTTACCAGCATTTTCTCCTTTTCCCTCTATGTTTTCAAAAGTCCTTTTCCTTGGGGGTCTTAAATACTTGGGACTGTATGGTACAGGATTAAGCTTAGGTGGCAGCCTTGAGGATGACCACCCTGCCCCCCCCCCCCCCCCCTCCGTCCTGGAACAACATGTGACCGTTTCAATTTCTGAAATGGTCACTGAAGTCTAGGATATTGTTTTTGGTGTCGGGCGAGAGATAAATAGATATTTAGCCAGTACTCTCCCAACCCCCGATAGCATGGAGGATTCAAGAAAAGGGGATCGCTGTTTCACATCCAATCGACCAATTTCTATACGAGGATTGATGATAGTCATTGCGACAGGATCTTTTCCTCTCTCGCCGCTGATCATTTTTTCGAGGATGGAAAGCAGCCAGTGGCTTGGGGAGAAGTTTGTGTGAAATACTGGTAAAAGAAAATCTATAAAAGTATGGATGGCTAACAATCAATTGTTACTGTCGAGATTTCCCTTAAAAAGTGCATGTCAGTCTTGTGGAAGATCTTGCGACAAGAGAACTCTCGGCCCGTTAGGTACCAAGGCAGCCGTCTGACTTTGTCGCTAGTTTACACGTATTAGTGGCAGATCCTGCCAAATTTCTGCTAGGGTTTGCGACTATGGATGTAATATGGGTTCATCATTTCATCCCAAAAGATGGTCTAACAATGGAAGCACCTTGGTTCACCCCGCCAAAGAAGGCGAAGACTTCCATCAGCTGAGAAAGTTAAGGTCTCAGTTTTCTGGGATACGACTATTGATGGTTTTCTGTCAGATTATCTCTGAAAAGGACAGACAATCAGTGGCACGTAAATTATGGATAACAAAGTCTTATTTGACAATCAAGGTCACCAATTATTCTTAGTTTCCTTCATAGCCCATTTCTTGGTGTAGGACGTAACACAACGTCTGATTGGTTGCACCAAATGGTTTAGCCAATCAGAAGTTGTGCTGCTTTCAAATTTCGGAAATTCTTCAGAATAAGACTAAGCTCTTTGGAACAGTTAGTAAATACGTACAGAAGAAACAACGTTCAAATAAGGTGTTAAAAGCTTAGCAAAGGACAATGCACCTGCTCACAAGTCAGTTATTGCTTTGGTTGCAATTAATGATTTTGGCCTAGACATTATTCAACAACCCGCACATTCGCTTGGTCTCACTCCACCGACTTTCATTTACTCGCAGTATTGCAACAATATCGGTTATCGACACTTTTTGCAGATGTATTAAGCCCCCTTTTCACAGAGCATGGCTCATATTCTTTGGGGGTTTCGGCGTAACTGAATAGGTCGGCTTTAGACATACTTCTTGGTGTTCGCCTAGAATGAATAAAAAGTCTTTTGCGATTAATTAAAATTGTCGACATGTTTATTCTACGGGCCTATTTGCCAGCCCATTTATAAATAATTCTCATTTTGTCCCTTTTGTCTCATTCTGTCTCTTTTGTCATTTTGTCTCTTCACATAATTATGTCGACAAGAAAGAGTTCATTCTTATTACAGTACCATTTCTTCATTGTTTCCACACGTATTCGTCTTTTAAAACCTTGATTCATTTTGATTATCTGTTTACAAAATTGTTTTTACGAAGTCGTTTGGTAAAAAAAAAAAAAAAATGATACGAGGTAAAGGGTTAACATTTAGACTGTAAACTACTTTTTCGAACAGTGTAGAATATGATTAGACTGCACTCATTCATATCTTTATTTCCTCCTGTCGCCGTGACATGATTGAAAAAAATGTTGAAAGCGGTAAAAACACCAATCAATCAATCACGGCATTTGACTTACGTAGTGTAATACGTTGAAATCTTTTTAGCTTTGAAACCGGGATATCTGGGGTTTATTGATCTTTTAAAATTGTGAATTAATTTCTGTATTATTTAATCAGTTACCAAACAATCCCGCAATGAAGACGGTTTTGAAAACATTGTGGAAAAAGGACAAAATACTGGTAACCAGACAACCACAGACAAATCCCACCTTTTGAGACACATTTAATTTGTCGCCTACAAATGCTTTCAGACTGAACTACTTGAAGAATGATGGTTTTGGTTGAAAGTTTATGTATTAATAAGGTATTTGTAGTAAACGTTATTCAGTAAGAAATACACATACTTTTTATACTGTATAATAAGTAGAGGGATAAGTCCCAATAATTTAACAATGTAAAGCGGATTATTTCAGAATTAACCCTTTACGCTTTTTTACAAATAAAAAAAATAATAATAATAATTCTACAACTGTAATGTTGGAAAATTTATGTTTGAAAAAAAAAATGGTTGAATTATAAATTATAGTGATGCTAAAAATGAAATTAGTTCTTCTTTATAATTGCAAAGAATATCTCTTGCCAACTTAATTTACTACCGAGGGTATGGTTTATTGGCAAAGAGACCGTAAATTCATTTTCTGTTTAGTGTGCTAAAATTTACAATTTATTTAACTGCACTTTTAATTGGCGGAATATTTTCAACCCTTTGTGTTTTTTTAATTGTCCACCAAATGGACGATGCTTAAAAAATTATTCGTCTTTTTGTAACTCTGATAATTTCACATGCTTTTTTCAGTAACTTATTTTTTGTCAAAGAGAAGTGTTTTTTTTTTTTCATCGCAGTTTGAAACCACGTAGTGGGCAATGGACTTGATGCGCAGAATGTGCCGCCTGATATCAATGTCTGCACCGTCTACCAAAGCGGCTTATATTGCTCATCTCAACCTGAAATCAAGCCTTAATCTTTTACTAAACAATTCCGACTTTCTAACGACCTTGTAGAAGAAAGCTTTTGAAACATTGTAAGAAAAGAAGAAAATACTGGTAACTGTGAAGTTTGGTCTAGAATGTCTGCAAAAGCTTTTTGAGTCCAGCTTTGCAGAAGCCTAAGGGTGAACCCTTTAGCACACAATTTCGAGCTCTAACGACCCCGAGGAAGAAAGCTTTTGAAAAAGTTGTGGAAAAAGCAGAAAGTGCTGTTACAAAGCACTTTCGCCTTTAATGAGTTTAACCTTTCAGAGACTTCTTCATTTGATCCACATTTCTTGGGTCGTCTGCAAATGCTGTCAATTTGACGATTCTAAACTATTGTCGTTTGATAAAGACATAAACTGCTAAAAAAAGTAAGTAGGCATTTCTAGCCAAATGTTTCTGTCGGAAGTATCTGAATGTATCGAAAAATGTAGATCAAAGGCTTTGGTAAAGAGTTGAGATCGAGACGAAACTGTCTGTCTGAAGAGCCTCGTCTTAGTCTTCTGTGTTTGATTGGAACTTATACAAGCTGTAAGGAAAGAGTAAAGGTTGAACCTGTAAAGGTGACAAGGGTAAAAGAATTTTGAACGGTTACATACATAAAGCACATTCACCCATATTGTACTCTGAACGACTTCATTTGCTTTTCCGGAAAGTTTAGATCCACCATTAGACTGCACAGAGTGTGCGGTCTGATCTTGGATATACGCTGCCTAATATTTCGAAAACAACTCCGCCACCCCACAAATAGAAAAAAAAAAGGTCTTATCGATCTTATTGCACCTCTTGGCCATCTTTTACAGATTCAAAATTCCAGTTTCATTTTCTTTTACACTTCACAACTATGGTTGCTTTTGCGGGCGGTGTACATCAAAGATTAAACTGCACAAAACGTGCAGTCTGATCTTTGATCTACACTGTCCGCTTTGCTTAAATACTGTAGAAAATAGCAAAATTAAAACTGCACTCATTTGGGTCTTATTTCCAGAGTGAAAATGAGCCGTTTGATTAGTTTGGGTTAACGGCAAAGGGATCAACCCATTATAGAGGAAAAAACGAAAACGTTTTTAAGTTTTTGTTCCCTGCAGGCAGAGCTCCAGGTAAGAGGGAGTGATGGTATTCTAAATCCATTATTTCTCTTTGAAACCCTATGTTGTGGGTACTCATTAGAATCGTCTCGATGAGACGATTTTAATGAGTACCCACAACATAGGGTTTAGTGGAGAACAATTAATATTTTCACTTTTGAAATCAAAATCACTCCCTCTATCTGGAGCTCTGCTGCAGTATGTCTTTGGAAAACATCACAAACGGTGTACAAAGCGATTTCTTGTGATAATGTCTCTTTTTCCCATAGTTTTCCATATGGTTGATAAATCGTCAGTTTTCCTTCCCTTTATTGAAACTGTTTTCCTTTGGCCCAGTTCTTTAGGACGGTGGCATGTTTAACCCTTATCCTGCGAAATAACTAAATTTAGATTTTCCTTTCGATAGTAAAATCCGAAATATTGCTATTTCAAAGTTATGTTTTAGGGAATGATATCTCATAATCGGACAGTGTAGATCAAAGATCAGACTGCACGTTCTGTGCAGTCTGATCTTGATCTACACTGCCCGCAAAAGATCAGTGAGTCGCGCTTAGCAGCCTAAGGGTTAATATTGAATGTCTATACATGAATTGGTCGTGCTTTCGGTTTGTTCACAGGTGGTGGACTTATTTCGTTGTTAAATTTAAAAAAAAAAAAACTGCAGCAGACGGCCATGGAATAAATTGAAAAATAATATGGATAACCATTATAAACTACCGTTAATAGTTGGTTACAAGTACAAACAGAAAAGTTGTAGCGAATTCTCCATTTATAATATTGTTTTAAAAAGTTCGTCGGCTGCATGATGCAGAATAAGTCGTTTTTGGAGATAATGTGTGAATCAAGATGAAGTGGTACATTTTTTTCCGATTATGGAAGCGTAATTTGACAAAAGAAACTAAATTGACTGGATTATGTGGAACCATTGTGAAAAATTGGAAGATTTACATGTATTTCAATGTACTGAGCTATGTTATTGGAGTAAGCCATGAGTTTTAGCTGGGCGGTTACCGATAAATCCAAACAGCCGGTCCCAAAACCAGACACGTTTAGGGGTTATTTTACGGATATTCAGAGAGCTGCAAGACGCTCGTTACCAAGGCAACCGGACAAAGAACTCCGACAGTTGTTAGGACTGACGCTTGTCCCGGCAGGTAATGAGAAAGCCCGGGCACAAACCATCAATAATCAGATACAGGATAAACCCAAAGATGTTGAAAAAGTTCAAGAACCGCCTGCTGAAGCTGAAGTCAAAATACCTGACATTAAACAGAGTAAAAAAGTAAGTGTATTTGTTGGTTTTGTTTAACAACGCTTTTAAGATTGTTTTTTTTTTTTCGGTCGTGGCACGTCGACAGAGCTCTCGTGAACATGGGCGTAACGCCCTGAATGCCCAATACGCATGCACGTCAAGTTGAAATGGTGATATTAAATTTAAGATGCTTTTTGTCACCTTAGAGCATAAAGTTATTCTCATCATTTACCTCTTTGACGCTAAGCACTTTAGAATGGGCTTTCCATTCATCGTCTGCCATCAAAAATATCACTGTCGCATTTTGATTGGTCAGGCGCGACACTTTGCCGACGTAGGCCTACACGTAATTTTGTCATTTAATAGCGAGCGTTTGTTATTTTTGTTCTTATAGTCGTCGTCTTCTAAGTAGGCATCGACCTTACTGGAACAAAACATTCTATACTTTTTTTTAATCTTTAAGTCATAGAATGAAAACTTTAAGTTCCACCGCATGACTTCTTCATTTCGTGTTAATTAAAATTTATTAAAATTAATTTATGACGGGTGTGATGGCCGAGGTGGACTCACGAGCAGCTACCCAGCTAGCTCAGTTGGTAGAGCTGCGTTACTAGTGTTTGGGAGGTCATGGGTTTGAGTCCCACGTCGGACACACCTTTTACCCTTGATTTAGGGTAACATGGGGCACCGCGCCCACTTGAGGTAAGACGCCCATGCCAATTTTATCCATATTTAGAAGCAATAGAAAGCCACGTGACTTCCCATTGATGACGTAAGCTGGTGATGACATTTCTGCAGAAAAAACCGATACAACTATAGTTGAAGGTAACTTTTTATGACAAATATTCATTTTTCTGCAATTTTGGTGTAAGAAATAGACCGCCTATGATAAGCGTTCAGTTCTTCGCACACAGAGTTATTTTGGCGTGTAATATATCATTTTGCTAAGAAAAAAACAAGCTTTTACTACAGACTCGCGAAAACTAGTTACATTGATATTCTTTGCTTGAAATGACGTCATAACTATGTTGATGTAGTCAGGGGTAAAAGGCCTACTCGGGCTTGTGGCAGCACGCCTAGCGATGGGCGTCTTGCCCCTAGCACTTGTTTTTTCCTTGATATATGTTCGCCGTTTTGCTAAACGTCTGATTTACATCTAGATCTACTCAATTGCAATAATGAGTTGCTTTCTATGTATATTTCAGGTATGGTCAGAAAATATCAAAGAAAAACAGGGAGGGGTGCATATGGCGAAGATAAACTAAAGGAGGCTTTAAAATCGATTGAAGAGGGAACCCCTTTAATTCGAGCAAGCAAGAATTATGGAATACCGGCACGCACGCTCAGACGCCATAGAGACAAACGTGTGCAGAAACCAGGAAGTTTAAGGCTAGGTCGATATGAAAATGTGCTATCGGATGCGTTAGAACTTGAACTGAGAAAACACATTATTGAAATGGAGCGTATGATGTATGGGCTTACTATCATTGACATACGAAAGTTAGCGTTCGATCTCGCTGAAAAGCTGGAGATTCACCATCCTTTTAATAAAGATAGTAAAATGGTGGGAATTGACTGGGTGCAGAGTTTTATGGCGCGTCAGGATTTATCGATTCGCCAGCCACAAAAAACTAGCATTAATCGTGCGATATGGTTTAATAAGGAAGAAGTCAGTAAGTTTTTCTCGTTGTACAAGGGGCTGTTAGAAGAGTACGAATTTCCTCCATCCAGGATTTGGAATGTGGACGAAACTGGGCTTACCACTCTACAGAATCCCCAGAAAGTCGTGACCTCAAAGGGCATCCGAAGTGTTGGTAAAATAACTAGTGCTGAGCGTGGGACACTAGTCACTATGCTTTGTGCCTGTAATGCAGCTGGTGCATTTTTACCACCTATGTTCATCTTCCCCAGACAGACGATGTCTGACTCACTCATGGTTGACGCTCCACCACAGGCTATAGGTTTTGCAAACTAGAACGGCTGGGTAAACCAAGACTTGTATGTAAGGTGGTTAGAGCACTTTGTGAAATTTGCCAACCCTTCCCCTGAAAATTCTCACATCATTATACTTGACGGACATCACAGTCATAAAACCCTTGCTGCCGTTGACTTCTGTCGGCAGAATGGAATACATCTTCTTACTATACCACCACATAGTATACACAAGATGCAGCCTCTTGACCGCACTTATTTCAAATCATTGAAATCTGCTTTTTACCAAGCAGCAGACACGCACACGGTTGCAAACCCAGGACGTCGTATTACAATACATGACTTCGCAAAACTGTCTGGTAGTGCCTTTCTGTAAACAGCTTTGCCAGACAAGGGTATTAATGGCTTCAAAGTGTGTGACATTCTCCATTCAATCCGTTCGTGTTCACCGATGGGGATTTCACAGCTGTACTGAAAAACCAGGACCCATTGCAGACACAGGATGAAACCGGTAGTAGCGCTGAGAACTCGGATACTGACAAACCTGAAATACCTCCTAACAACCTAACAAATAACCCATCGTCCGGAAATCAAGATGATGCCGATAGACTATCAGGTTCTGCCAACGAAATGTCTGGTGAAACAGTGCCATCTGGTGATAGTGATACCGGGGTCAATGAACACATTGAGGCTGGGAGCTGTTCTGAAGAGGGTAACTCTATGCCTGGTGTATCAAACCAGTACAAGATAGTTCATGTAGAAGGAGACGGTCGATGTTTGTTCCGATGTTTGTTGGAATGAATCAAAGTCTACAAATGGTCAAGAGGAATGATAATGGGAAATCGTTTGATCCAATGTTAGAGGTTTATGACCGAAGTCAGTCTGATGAAATAACGGGCGAAAATGGTTTCATATATGTGTACACATGTTAACGACTACGCCGATATGGCAGGCGATGCTGTTAATGCCGATATGCCGCCACAGATAAGATTTTTATCGGGACAGGAACGTATAGCGGCTATGGCAGATCCAACATGTATGCCCGGTGAATTTGAAATTAACGCAACTAGTGCCATTTTGAACAGACCTATTTGTGTGATGAGCCAAGATAAGTCCGTAATATCGATATACGGTGTTAATCCATTCAGTTCTGCAGAAGCTTTGTTTGTTCAATTTGAGTGTGTTGGTAAGGATGTTGGACACTATGACTGTCTTCTAAAGGTGAATGCACAAGAAGTTGCTGAACCATAAAATCCTCCTGAACTTTGTAAAACCATACACAACTTGTCACCTGTCCCAAAATCTTCAGCTGGAAAGACAATTACAAGAAAAAGAGAATCTGCAGCAGTTGTAACGTCCTCTCCATACAAGGATGATCTGTTGAAAAGGTCAATTAAAAAGCCTAAAGCGAAACGGAGCACTTCCAAACAATCAAACAAGCAGAAATCTAGCACAGCTAACGCACAGGAAAAAGGAGAGGAGAATGATAATCAGGGTTGGTCTTGTCTGATATGTGAAGAGGCGTACAGTGTTTCTAGACCTAGGGACGTTTGGGTACAATGTCAGGTGTGTAATTTATGGGCTCATGAACTATGCACTGAAGGTTTGCCTCAATTCGTCTGTCCCAATTGCGACTAAGGTCATTCTGTGTACGGTTTAATTACTCATGAGTTAGAATCTATGAAGTTATAGTTTGACGTTACGTTCCAATGCAATAAAGCTAACCAGGGTCTGTATTTACCAACCATTCTTAAGAACGTTCTTGGTCTTATTCACCAAAATTTTCTAAACTTTAAGTTACACAACTTCTGAGTGGCTAAACTATTTGGTTTAGCCCATCATAAGTTGTATCACTTACAGATTTAGAAAATTTTGGAGAATAAGACTAAGAATGTTCTTAAGAATGGTTGGTAAATACAGACCCTACCTAGTCATGAGTTCTATGAAGTTATAGTTTGACGTTACGTTCCAATGCAATAAAGCTAACTAGGGTCTGTATTTAACAACCATTCTTAAGAACGTTCTTGGTCTTATTCTCCAAAATTTTCTAAAGTTTAAAGTAACACAACTTCAGATTGGCTAAACCATAAGTTGTGTTACTTTCAGATTTAGAACATTTTGGAGAATAAAACTAAGAATGTTCTTTAGAATGGTTAGTGAATACGGACCCTGGATCTGTGCGGTAGCCAAGCAAACTTTTATACGGGGTATATGGTATTCTTAAGAGTGTGCATACTTTTTTTACATGTTTATCAGTTAAAATGTTCATTTACAGGCACTTAATTAAACTATTTGCTGAATGTGTTCACTTGGTCAACGTTATTGCTCGAAGATTTGCAGACTTGGGCAAAACGCCCACCTTTGGCAGGGCAACACGCCCACGGTGGGCGTTTTGCCCACCACCAAAAGGCGTCTTACCCCTGACACGGGGCAAGATGACCCAAGAATTTGAAAATATTGATCTGAACTTTGCATCTTTTTCTTAACTTCTAACAAGATTTTGAAGGCGCACATATAAAGCTATTCAAGTATATACTTAATTGATGCATTTTTCCTTTGAGTAGACCAAATGTAGACAGTTTCATCACAGACAGAAGATTAAGGTAGGCGTCCTGCCCCATGTTACTATACTTCATTGGCGACGAGGTCAATTGGTGGGCGCGGGTAGGCGGCACCGGCGGTCCGTTGGGACCGAAGGGGGACTTGTGACTCCCAGAAAATCAGGAGGGGGGGAGTGTTGTAGTTTACGTTGGGTGGACTCACGACCAGTTGCCCGGCTAGCTCAGTTGGTAGAGCTGCGGTACTAGTGTTCCGGGGGTCGTAGTTTCGAGTCGCTTGATTAACTTCAGATACTCGACATACTTTGATCTCGCTCTTTCGCTTAGTACGGATGGCAGACGAATTTTAAAGAAATCGTCGGGAGTGATGTAAAATATTTAGAGACTTTGACCGATTTTGTATTCACCGAGGACCTGTCTGCTTGTTAAGGTTAGAAAACTAGTGGTTGAAATTGTTCCGACCCAAATGTTTAATTTGATGCCAGATCTACTAGACCAACGTCTGGCTAAAAGTGTACAAGTACACGGACATTCATATTTCGGACACTGAAACGAAATTCTAGAAATCATGAAACGAATATTCGAGTATATTCGAATATTAAAAAAAAACCCGAATATTCCAATTCCTGTGTTATGTATTCGTGCCATCCTTAATTCGTACACTTCAGGACCAGTCTATATTTTGGACTCGGCTATTGCCCTTTGTCCTAAGCATCCTATAGACTCAATCTGCAGTGTACTGATCCAATATGGCCTGCAATACGCAAAAAGGGACAGTCGGACATCTGCGTAAAGTGTTGTCTTGATCAGCCTGCACAGTCCGCGCAGGCTAATCCGAGACGGCACTTTACGACTACATTAGATTTTGTCCTGCAGTAGACTTTAGTAAAACAGAAAATTACATAAAAACGAAAAGTGTCATTTCGGATAAGTCAGCGCGGAGTACGCAGGCAGATCCGGGACTGCACTTTACAGGGCTTTTTTTCCTTCTATAATTGAGGCCGATATTCGGTGACTTCCCAATTGCAAAAAGCATCATTTTTTCCCAATTGTGGCGGAAGAATTTCCCAATTGTGGAGGAAGAATTTCCCAATTTTGCTGAAAGGATTTCCCAATTTTGCTGGAAAAATTTCTCATAATACGATGCTGAAATTCCTAATAAGTTAAAATACCAATTTCTCAAAAGCTATTTCAAATGACCAGACACAAAACTCGTTATTTAGCGGTGACTGAAACTGAAAGCAAGTTTTTTTTATTGATTTGTACCGAAATAACTCAGCTGACTGCGCTGCAGTACGGCCGAAATGTTGCGTTTTCTTGGCGCCATTTGGTTTGTTTAATGGAGGCACTCTTAACCGAGCCGAGTTATTTTTTGCGCATTATAACACCGTACATAGACTGAACGCGGTTGCCATTTCCCTATCATTCAATATTAAATCCTTTGACATGTTATATAATTGTTTGTCTTTCGTAAAAACTTACAGCTGACAAAAGAAGTTTGCTTAACACTGTGGAACACATTCGTACTCAAAAATAAAAACCAAACACGCTGTATCCAAGCAAAACATGTCAAGAACCGGGAAATATTACAAAAAGTTTGTTAAATAAAATGGCTGCAGATGATAAAGGCCGGCGTAGCCTTTTTACTTTCGGCGTGAAACGTTCGAATTCTTTGCTGATCGATCTACAGGTAATCAAATCTCCGCATATTTAGTCTCAATCTGAAGTGCCGGTTCTGTCAGGCATCGCCGATCTCCCTTTGTCTGAAGACTAGACAATTATTATCACTGCACATGATGCATACTCTACATCTTCAGACATAATATCCAAGCCTAGCCTTGTAACTTCCACAGATAATGATTCCCTTGTATCATATGATGGCCAAAAAGCAGTTCTTCTAAAGTATTAACTCCAGCACCCATGGGTGTACCACAGTAGTGTTAAAAAGGGCACTAAGCCTATATGCGCAAATGCTGTGAGATATTTGGCCATAGTTTAAACAATTAAAGTTTGAATATTGAATTTGTTTCACTTGTTAATTAAATTGCTGCACCTTCTATTTACTGTATGTATGTACACTGCCATTAATTTGTTTTATTGATGTATCTTGAAAGTCAGTCTGATTTTTCCCAATTTGGCCAAAATCGCGCTTGAATTTCCCAAAATGAAAGGCTAAGGCCCCTTCCCAATTTTTGGAAAAAAAGCCCTGCTTTATGCTATTGTTCGAATTCCCCTTTTCACGTGTTGCATGCCATATAGAAATCAGTATTGTACCCAAGCATGTTGGATCTATAACCTCATTGTCTGGATCTCGGGTGCGTATCATTGCTTCTAAAAGTCTTGTTACACCCTTGGCGTATGTAAATTGTATTTTACTTGGTTTCAAATGCATAAGATATTGCAATATTTTGGCTGCTTTTTCTAGTTGAAAAGGTCTATATTATTAATTCAGTGATTTACTGTTAATTATATACTTGACCATCATCAAACTTGTTCAAATTTTAGCACTAGTAGTGGAAAATAGTTTCACCAAATTTGCAATAATTTTTAGGGAATTTTAGATAATAGATATCCTGAATTTCAGGTTAATATCATAATATGATCAGGGCAAAAAATGCCTTGTCGCATTCTTCATTTATTTTCAATTCATTTTCTGCTGAGAGTATTTTAGCTTATTTCACAAGTTGCAATTAAAGCCTCTTTCTTTAATAACATTATTTGATTTTACTCTGTACCAAATGATAAATTCTAGAATCTTTGATATTTATAGCATGTACAGACATCAAACTCAGGAATGACACAAATAAACCAAAGTTCTTTGACAAGGTAGAAAACGTTGTGGGAAAAGGTGAAAATGCTGGTTACCAGCATTTTCTCCTTTTCCCACAATGTTTTCCAAAGCCTTTTACCTTATGGCCATTAAAACTCAGAATTTTGTGGTTAAGTGATAAAACAAAAGAAGAGAAAAAATAATCAAAGGGATTATAACTATGTGTCACCTTCCTCTTTCAGACATTTGTAGACCAGATTTTATCCAAATTGCCATGCAGGACCAAAAGGCAGGAGGAATGCACAGAGCGAGAGAAAATTATTTCCAGTTTTGCTGTCTATTTCGCCATAGTAATTTTCATACTGCTTATGATAGTGATAATACTATCAACAGCTATCTCAGCCATTGGCAAAGTAAGTAGAGATAAACAGGGGATCATTATTAGCTCCATCTCTATACATTATCAAATACTAGTGCTTTCGACCTGTTGTCAAACAACAAAATTCAGGACTTGTTCTAATCCAAAGCATTTGAAGACAACAAAATTAATAAAATATGGCTCAATTTGCAGGGTTTGTCTTTGAAAAGGTGCTAAACATTGTAGGAAAGGAGAAAGTGCTGTATGCCAGCAATTTCTCCCTTCCCGCAACTCCTCACAATGTTTCCTAGAGCCTTTTTCATCAAAGTTGTTTGAACAAAGTTTTTTGTGGCCATTAAATCTGAGGACCATTTTCTTTCTCTGAGATTTTATTCATCAATGCTTCTAAATTCTTTTACCACCACAAATTCCTAAAAACATCACTCCATCTCAGACATTTGTATGTAAGTTCAGAAATTTCAGAATTAAAACAGTATTTAGAATGGTTTGTGAATGCAGCACTTGAATCATGCAGTATTATGCATAAGGAATATTATACTGCAGTAATTTTCCAGGTGCTTGTACTGGATTTGAGCAGCATGAGAAAATTTGACAAAGGTCAAGTGAGATGCGAAAAGCAAAAATAGATTACTCTTATTTACAAAAATGCAGTTTTTCAAACATTCCAAAACATTTCAAACACTTCAGTAAGGAAAGATTTGCCTCCTTGTTTTTGCCACAAGTGTTGAAAACAAAAGTCATGGTTTCAAGAGATTTTCTGCTTCCAAGTTTAATGGAATTATCTAATTGGAGACCAATTAAGAGACCAATGCAATATTTAAAGAGTAATGCTTGGTGCTTTTGCCAATATACAGGTATATAGGTATATATCTTTTTCAGTAAGTATTCAAAGACTTTAGTGAAACATGAAACATGGTCAAAGCTCCCAAATGTCCTCATATGAAGAGTACATTTATTTTCACTTTGTTGCAGGAAGGTGATGACAGTAGTTCATCCATAGACATTTCATCCCAAAGAAATCTGTCCACAGGTGAATCTTCCATGAGTACATCATTGTCATCTGACCAGGATGGGACACAAACAGCAACATCAATATCACCATTTACAGCTGAAACAGACAAAAGTACAACATTATCCAAGCATACAACACTGACAACAAACATATCCAGATCTACTCCTAAAACAACCATTGTATCCACACAGCCTTCTGTGCCTTCAGTAACTAAGCAGACACATACTGTACTTACAACAACAGCAAAAGTCACACAAGAATCAACTACACCAGCATCCAGATCAAGTCATGCCCCATCATCAACATTATCTGTGTTGCCAACTGAGGATACAAGAACAGCTGTCACTACAACGAGCTTTGATAGTGTTGTATCAACATTGTCAAAATCTACAACTAGATCTACAACATCTGCTGTTACATCATTAGCTGGTAGTAATACAGCATCATCTTTTAGACCTAGAACAGAAACTTCAACAATTACAATCAGTAGATCTAAATCAACTAAAACTTCACCTACATTATCAACAAAATCAAGATTGACCACTGTAAAAAATATTACTACAGAAAAGTTTACAGTTGGAAAAACAACTCAAATTACTGAAACAGCCACCACTGATGGTTCAACAAGTCAACCTTTTACCACCACTGCAAGGATTACTGTAAGCAGCATTCCAACTTTTACAAATTCAACAATAAAACAATCAACTACATCAACGTCTGTGTCAACGTCAACGACAGCAACAGCTATCCCACTGCCATTGTTAACAAAACCTGTGATAACTTGTACAACTGCCTCATGTCTTGCTGCCAGAACAACTTTAAACAGAGTAAGTTTCAGTACCAGTCCGTGCTCAGATTTTTATGGATTTGCATGTGGAGACTGGATCAACACAACAGAAGGTCAGAAATCAGATGTGAGTCAGAGAAATGTGCCATCAACTTTGAGGGAACAGCTGAGACTTGTAATTTTGAAACAACTCCAAGGTAATGTGCATAATTCATAATCCTTAAGTATAATTGTGTAACTTTTTTGTAGAATTAGATTGTTTGATTGATTGTATAGTCTTTAATGCCATTTCAACATTATTTCAATTATATCGCCGCAGCTAGTGCAACTATCCATGCTTTCATGGAGTTTCTTTTACTGGTACTTGGCACAATATTCTTCCAAAGCCACTGGCTACTTTTCCACATAACCATCGTTGAAACAATGAAACAGTGAGAGAAGAATGAATCCAGTTGCAGTAATTATCATCAATCTTTGGAAAGAAATTGGCTAAGCTAGGGTTTTGAACCAGTAATCTCTGTTCTCAAGTCCTGTACGGTACTGATTGCACAACCGGGCTTTGCAGATTATTATGAAAGAGCAGAGGTAGATGAATAACTTCAAAATTTAATATTTATGAAAAGAATCTCATGTGTGATTTTTTGTGTTAATTTTATTGTTGTTTGATAAATATCAAGGAATACAAGCAAGTGTTTATGTTTGAATTACAGTGTTGCTACAAGGTGTGTATTATGATACAGACAGTTTGACGGTACGTGTCAGCAGACGGTTGTATCAGGCATGTTTGGAGTCGAATATGAATGGAGACACAGAGCTAGGTGATGTTGAACATCATAAATGTAATGTATCATTTCATCTCATGCATCTAGATGTTCTGGTAGAATAGAGAAGTATATAGACTCATCTTATTTGTCTACTGACTCTATCCGATGTAGCTGCTAATCTATCCTTTGAATTAATTCTTTACCAAACAATCCTGTGTTTTAGCTACTTTGAGGAAGAAGCCTCTTGAAAGCATTAGGGGAAAAGAAGAAAATGCTGGTAACCAGCATTTTCTCCTTTTCCCACAATATTTTCTGCCCTATAAAAGACAGTTATCATTATATCAGCTAAATTGATTTGTTTTCTGCAAGTGCTTTCAATTTTGACAAGTCTAAAATGTTACTGTTTGGCAAAGGGTTAAATGATTCATCCTATACATAAACTGGCTCATCCAAACTATCAGCTGACTCATCTCAGATTTCAACATTTTCATTCTACATATCCATTCATCCATCGATTATATCAACTAAATCACCTCGGATTTCCAGTTTCATTCCACATATTAAGTAGCTCATCCTTTATATCAACTGATTCATCTCAGATTTCCACAGTTTCATTTCACATATCAAGTAGCTCTTCTGTTATATATACACTGACTCATCTCGGACTTCAACAGTTTCATACCCCATATCATGTGGCTCATCCAGTATATTAACTGACTCATGTTGGACTTCAACAGTTTCATTCCACGTGTCAACTGGCTCATCCAATATATTAACTGACTCATCTCAGATTTCAACAGATTCATTCCACTTACTGGATGGCTCATCCATTATATCAACTCATCTCAGATTTTAACAGTTTCATTCCCCTTATCAGGTCACTCATCCATCATATCAACCAATTAATCTCAGATTTCAAGTTTCATTCCACATATCAAGTGACTTATCCATTATATCAACTGACTCATGAATCTCACATTTTAACGGTTTCATTTCACATATCAATAGGCTCATCCAATATATCAATTGACTCATCTCAGATTTCAACAGTTTCATTCTACATATCAACTCGTCCATCCAATAAATTATCTGACTCATCTCACATTGCAAAGGTTTCATTCCACATATCAAGTGGCTCATCCATTATATCAACTGACTCATCTCACATTTCAACAGTTTCATCACACATATCAAGTGACTCATCTAAGATATCAACTGACTCATGTCAGATTTCAACAGTTTCATTCCACTTATCAGGTGGCTTATCCATTATATCAACTGACTCATGTCAGATTTCAAGAGTTTCATTCCACTTATCAGGTGGCTTATCCATTATATCAACCAATTCATCTCAGATTTCAACAGTTTCATTTCACTTATCAATAGGCTCATCCAATATATCAACTGACTCATCTCAGATTTCAACACTTTCATTCTACAATCTACATATCAACTCATCCATCCAATAAATTAACTGACTCATCTAAGATTTCAACAGTTTCATTCTACTTATCAAGTGGCTCATCCATTATATCAACTGACTCATCTCAGATTTCAACAGTTTGATCACACATATCAAGTGACTCATCTAAGATATCAACTGATTCATCTCAGATTTCAACAGTTTCATTCCACATATCAACTAATCCATCACATATGTTACAGTCTTTGCTTCAAACTTCAGCCGATTCATCAATGCATTATGTGACTCATTCCCCATATCAACTGAATTGTCACATATATCATTTGACTCTTCCAATATAAAGAAGGTTCTAGCAAAATGGGGTTTAACCCGTTATAAAACAATACCATGTTTTAACCCTTTATCACACAGTCCCTAAGAGAGAATGTTTTTGAAAATATTGTAGGACAAGGAGAAAATGCTGGTAACCAGCATTTTCTCCCTGTCCCATAACATTTTCTACCCTTTCCAGAACAATTTTCAATTTTTGGTCACCTTTGATTTGTTGTCTGCAAATGCTTTCAATTTAGAGCAGTCTAAAATTTTGTATGTAGTAAAGAGTTAAAGACCCTGGGAGAGAAGGTTCCAAACAAAAACATATTCAGTCTGTATAATACCAGATTAATTCAGCACAACAGATTAACTCATTACCAAATGACATAATTTTAGACTTGTCCAAATTGAAAGCATTTGCAGAAGACTAAATAAATGAGACTCAAAAATTGAAATTTTGTTAAGGAAGAGTTGAAAACATTACCAGCATTTTCTCCTTTTCCCACTATGTTTTCAAAAGCCATCTTTTTCAGGGTCATTAAAAGTCAGGATTGTGTGGTAAAGGGTTAATACAATACAAATAAACATTGTGAGCCTTACTCTGTGAAAAAGGGGTTAAATGCATCTGTAAAAAAGTATCAACTCATGTCAACATGGGTTGCAATTTTTGCCATGGGTAAATTTTCTACTCTTCCACCTTGGGATTCAGCCGGTCGTTAGGCAAAATGGGTTTTTATGGATCCATAATTACATGATGACTTGCTTGGTATAATGCATCATATAGAAGCTTTAAACTCCCTTTTGTCAGAGTATGGTGCATGTGCATGAATGCATTCCACTTGTTGTTCAGTTCATTTAACAACAAATTCATGGTATAAAAAACGGATTCATCCCATAAAACAAAGATTCATCCCAAAAAGCTACTGGATCATCCCAAACAACAACTGAGAATACACTTATTTACCATGCAAGTTACTAACCTATCCCATTATATAAACTAACCAAAAAATCAAGTTAACCATCTAATATTTTATCTGCCTCATTCCGCATTTCACTTCAGTTAGCCCCTTTTTTCAGCACTTAAATCAACTAATTCTTCCCATGTATTAAATTATCTATTCTAATAACCCTTTACCAAGTAAGAAAATGTGGACTTTTCCAAATTGAATGCATTGATCTGCAGAGTTGAAAGTGATACGAATGAACCGAGGTGCCTTGACAGGGTAAGAAAGATGGTGGGAAAAGGAGAAAATGCTGGTAACCAGCATTTTCTCTTTTTCCCACGATGTTTTTAAAAGTATTCTCTTCCAGGGTCGTTATAAACTTCGATGTGTGATAAAGGGTCACTTGATTATATTGACTGAATCTTTGATTAACCCATTACCAAACAGCAAAATTTTAAACTTGTATATATTAAAAGTATTTGCAAACATTAAGGTAATTTTTGCTCAGATGATGATTTTTTTTCTTTGAAAGGTTAGAAAAATTTTCAGAAAAAGGAGAAATGTTCGTCATCAGCATTTTCTCCTGTTCCCCTAATATTTTCAAAAGCCTTCTTCCTCAGGGTTGTTTACACCCAGTATTGTTTGGTATGTTTGTATGTTTGGTATAGTATTGTTTGTAAGGATTGATTGATTAAATAATCCCCAAAATTAACTGAACCTCTCATTTGAAGCCACTTGCATATAACTTACCTTTGCCACTCAGCCTATCAGATTCTATCAACTTGGAGCTGATTCACCAAGGCATCCTGCTTGGCTCAGTGCAGGTAAGTGTAGGACTTGTAACCTGGAAGCCCTAGGTTTGAGCCTCATTGGAAGCACTGGGCTTTTCTTTAGAGTGTCCTTGGGCAAGACACATCAGCGACCCAGCCTAGCACTAGTGAGACTTAGGACATACATGAGTATGTCAGTGGTCACCATGGTGTGAATGAAATAATGATGAAAGCGGCATAAAACATTAATGAAGCAATCAAACAATTATGAGCTATTTTGCCGTTTGTCATAACTGATATGTTGTTCTTTGTGAATTAGAGTGACACCCTCAGAATCTTGTTTGTTTGAAGAAGCAGTTTCAAAGTCAAGGCGGGAAAAGGAGAAAAACAAGCATTTTCTTTTTCACAATGCTTTCCACCCCTTTAAAGGCAAGTCTGATCAATGAGCCATTTTGAATTTGTTATAGACAAAAAAAAATTAATGCTTTCAATTTGGGCAAGCCTAGATTTTTCTCATCTCGTAGATTTCATTCAAAATATATGCAGGAATGGAAAAGGACAGGATAAAAAATGATAGCCACAGCAGTTTTTCTGTGACATTGAAGTTTGAGATGTTTAAAAACCAACAGCTGCAAAAATACTGTTTAATTCATTACCACACATGTAATCCCGAGTTCTAATGACCCTGATGAAGATAGCTTTTGAAAACTTGTAGGAAAAGAAGTAAATGTTGGTAACCAGCATTTTCTTCCTTTTCCACAACATTTCTTTCCTTTGGAAGACAAAGTGCTATTACTAGAGTCACACAAAATTTGTTGTCTACACACTTTTTCAGTTTGGGTAAGTCTTTAATTTTGTCGCTTGGTTAAGAGTTACATGGTGTTTTACATGGCTTCTGTGAGTAATAGTTGATATTGGACTTTGAAAGCATTTGCAGACGACAAATAAGATAGAGTTTATTTCATCAGCTTGTGGTTATTATGGGGAAATATTTGCTGAAAAAGGGAAAGGTATGCGAAAATAACGAGTGCCGTAAGGCACAAGTTTTTTTTGGCGGACCTTTCTCTTTTGAGGCAAATATTTCCCCATATCAACCACAAGCTGATGAAATAAATTATATATTATATTTCCTCTGATTATTTTGTCAACGAATGCCACTTTTAAAACTTAAAAACTTAAAAAAGTAGTTCCAGATTTTCGGCAGGAGGAAAATATTCACTGTGACGGGGAAATAATTCCCCCCAGCTTAAATTACGGCATTTCTTTACCCATAACATTTCTAAAAATAGACACATGAAATATAATATATATACTTATTTAGCTTAATTGATACAGTTTGTCTTTCAGAAGGCAGAAACACACCTTTGGAAAAAGGAGAAAAGGCTGGTTACCAGCATTTTCTTCTTTTCCTAGAGTGTTTTCTAAAGCTTTTTTGAAGGATCAAAAATATTTTGGACTGTTTGGTAGAAAGTCAAAACCTACCTATAGACAAAATCAATTTCGGATGACCTATGATCCATTACTTTTATATTCCAGTAAATAAGATTCGTGTTTATTTTTCACAACAGCCCTGGTTGAACTAGGAGAAGTTATGAGGGACTTTGGAATGTCTCCACAGGGTGACATAAGCGCAACCTTAGACAAACTATTTTTTGAGTCTCGATCCCGTTTTCAAATCACGCCATTTTTCAAAATGTCAACTGTCGTGTTGGATGATAGGAATGGTGGAAAAGTTTTTGGAATAAAGGTAAACATAGTTTCTGGTGTTTATTTCACATTTTCCTGATGCTTTGTTGAAATGTTACACTACAACAGATAGTCATTTTGACAATATTTTCCACACTTTTAAAAGGCATGATTTAAATTTAATATGCATATTAACACCTGCTTTGTTTTTTTTTTTGCCACTAATGGGCCTTTAATAAGTAATGAAATAACAGTTACTGCATGGCCTGCGTGGTAGAAGAACTTTGACTTTCCTTGCCTTGCTAACTCTTTAACTAATTACATGTGAGCCATGCTCTGTGAAAAGGGGGCTTAATGCATCTGCGAAAAGTATCGGCCCAGGTCAGCCTGCGCAGTATGGGCAGGCTGACCTGGGCCAAAACTTTTCGCTATTGGTAAAATTTCCGTGTGTCCAAGGACCAGTCTACCTCATTACTGAGTCAGTTGTTTTAAAAAAAAGTACCTAGTACGGATCCATAGATATGTGATGGCTTGAATGGTACAAGGCATCACAGAGATGAATTAAGCCCCCTTTTGCTAAAGCATGGCTCATCTACATGTTCGTGCATTACATGTTATGGAAATTTTATTTCTCGTTACAATATATCATAGCATAATGCTGTTCCACAAATCTGCTTTTCAGGACTTTGAGTCCTTTGATTTTCTTTTGTAGGTATCACCCCCAGAATTATATTTGGTACAAGAAAATTACAAGCAGCCTTTGGAATCCAACAGAGTATGTATGACTTGTTCATTTTCTTGCAATTATTTTTCCTGTATATGATTTGTTATAATTAATTATTGGCTACATAATCTCAGAAACCCTATAGTATTTTCCCCCTTTTCCTGCTTTGACCTTTTCACCTTTTCAGACTAATTTGCCAAGCCCTGGTAGCTCAGTTGGTAGCGTGCAGGACTTGAGAATAGGGGTCGTGAGTTCAATCCCTGACTCGGCCAATTTCTTTCGGAAGATTGATGATAGTCATTGCGACATTTTTCTCCCACCAATGGCCATTGTTTCGACGATGATTATGTGGGAAAGCAGGTAGTGGCTTGGAAAGAAAACCGTGCGTAGTACTGGTAAAAGAGACTCCAGGAAAGCATGGATAGGTGCACTGGCTGCTGCGATAGAATTGATATAATGTTGAAAACGGTGTTAAACACCATACAATCAAAGACTAATTCCATCTTTTCAGATGCTTTTGATTGATGTCATCTGCTTTCAGCACTTTTAGATGGATTAGTTGAAAATTGTGATGTCTAGTAAAGAGTTCAAATACGTGTAGATGACATGTCGATATGAGTCATGCTTTGTGAAAAAGGGGCTTAATGCATCTGCAAAAAGTATCGACCCAGGTCAGCCTGCACAGTCCACACAGGCTAACCTGGGTTGTATTTTTTTGCCATTGGTCAATTGTCTGATGTCAAAGGACCAGTCTACCTCATGATTTAGTTGGTTGTTACAGTGTTCAATCTAGCTTTGCTTGTAAGGGGGCCAATCGGGCCCACAGACTTCGAAATAGGGGGCCATTTCGGAAAACCGGGGGTCACACATAAAAAATCATACTCTGTTACCATAATGTTAACCTTTTTATTTAACAAGTGTTGCCTTTTTATTTAACAAGTATACTCTCATTCATTTATCTATGAATACCATGCTAATAAAACTGCAACTATGCAGAAATTATCATTGGTAGGGCCAACTGATGCGACCCTGTTTCTACCATTAATTTAATCCTAAAGAAAAGAAAAATGATGACATATATCTGTCAATGATAAACTTTTGAAAATTCTGATATTCTGTCAAAGGGGATTTAACTTTCCTGAAAATCTGGGGGTAAGAATTCATATCAGAGGGTATGACAGTGATGGTCCCCAACCAGAGGTAAAGCATTGCATATTGGTAATTTGCAGCAAAAAAGTCTGTTATATGAAGATATCTATGTAAATTTGCTGCTTAAAGACATTAAAAAGCCGAAAAAGCAGACTGAAGTGACTGATCGGACAATGTCGAAGAGACATTTTGTTGTGTCATGGGTTTCCGCGTTTTTTGCACTGATCGATTTTTCATGTCTGTTAATTTCTGGATAGGTATTTCGGCATGATTTGACACAAATTTGTCAATAAGGATAACAAATAACTTCAAAACCTGTCATTTTACACAATGTAAGCGGATAATGGCTTTTTTGTCCATGTATTTTCTTATGTGAGGTTTCCCGTGTAACCGATATTTGTTACATGAATTTCCATTCTATAACGTGATTTTCACAATAATTTGTGTGAGTGGAACTGGGTACTGGCTCGAATGTGCTTTCTGAAGTAATATCTTACACAGTTTTTGCCTTTTTTTGCCCCATTAAGGCTTCTAAAATACTCAGAAAATCGCTTCATTGTGATATTGAATGATGTCCGACACGAAGATTGATAACAGTCTATCCATCAGGTTATTGATAAGTTTTCACTAGAAAGCTCAGTATTATGTTTATTGAGCTGAAAAAAGTAGAAACAGACGAAAGAACGTGGAATAGCACTTTTACGATCGAGTGTGCCCGACGGGCCTGAGGTTGGTTTAGAATTGCGCCATCTGGGACTTTAGGGGGCGCAATGGTGTGCTCTAGATTGAACACTGTTGTTATACAAAATTAATTTTATGGATTCATAATTATGTGATGATTTGCTTGGTATCATGCATCACAGAAATCCGTTAAAAAACTTTGGTTCGTATTATAGGTATGAATAAGTTGGTTTGATATTGACTAATTTATGTAATAGAGTTTCTCTCCCCTTAGTCATGTCTTGTCTTTTTTCTGTAGCTTGCTCAGCTTTATATTACAAGAGTTACGGAGGTGTTGTATACTTATTTGACTTCTTTCAACTCGAATGGAATACCTGGCGTCCCAGGAACTCGTCGAAAGAAATCTCTCAGAAACAGACGACAAAGCGATGGTATGTATGTGAAATTTTTCAAATCATAAAAAATGTTGAAAATATCTGTCAATCTGTGACTTAACCCATGAACCCATTAAGCCTTATGCACAGCTTACAATACTTTTTCAGACACTGTAGATCAAGATCAGACTGCAAAGTATTAACTTTGTTCTACAATGTCTACTGCTTGTAATATAATCTGGTCAGAATAACCTTGACATAACAATATTTAGGCTGTTTTATATTTCATTAATCCATTACCATACAGTCTGACACACTTGATCTTTTCCCACAATATTTCTTACCCTTTCAAATCCAAAATTTCAATTTTTGAGTCAAATTTTTGTTGTTGTCTACAACTGCATTCATTTTGGACAAGTCTTAAAATTATGTTTTTGGTAAATAATTAACCAGTTCCTGTGCAATGATGTGGGTTGACCTCACTTATCACGGGATTCAAACCCAGGACCTTTGTGAGAGGCTGGCACTCTACACCACTGTCGCCTACATTTTTGGACCATTATAAATGTCAGATCACACTTTGATCATTTTTTGCAGGTATAAGCTATGAAGAGGTCTTCTTCAAAGTTCAGCAGTCATTTAGCATTGATTTGAGCATTGCAAAGGTAGGTAGCCTTTTTGGTTTGATTTTGTCCTTCCACTGTTCTTTTAATCCTTCAATACACAGTCCCTTGTGTTAACGACCTGAAGGAAATTGGCTTTTGAAAACATTGTGGGGAACGGAGAAAATGCTGGTAACCACCATTTTCTCCTTTACCCACAATATTTTCTGCACTTCCAAAAAGAAATTTCAGCTGTTTAGTCACATTTAATTTGTCATTCGCAAATGTTTTCAATCTGGACAGTTGAAGAATTTTGTAATTTTGTTAAAAAAGAAGAATTTAAACAGTTCCATATGCAGGTTAACTTGTTTTCCTTTGTCTTTGGAGCAGACCAGGATTGCAAATATTGTGTCAAAAGGAAAACATGCTGGTAACAGGCAATCATTACTCCTTTTGCCACAACATTTCACATGTAGATCTCTTTATTCCTTGATTTGATGATAAACACTGTTTCACCAGGGTCAATGCTTATGATTTTTTTTTATGCTTAACTCAGCTGAGCATAAAGTTTCAAAGTTGTATAAATGGTTACCTGTATTTTCTCCTTTTCTTACAATATTTCCAAAAGCTTTCTTTCTTAGGACCATTAAAACAAGGGATTGTTCGGTAAGGGCTTTTTGATTGATTGATTGTATGGTGTTTAACGCTGTTTTCAACATTATTTCATTTTTATGTTGCGGTGGCCAGTGCACCTATCCATGCTTTCTTGAAGTCTCTTTTACCAGTACTCTGCAAAATTTTCTTTCCAAGCCACAGGCTGCTTTCCCACATAACCATCGTCAAAACAATGGTCAGCAATGGGAGAGGAATGAATCCTGTCGCAATGAAAATCATCAATCATCGGAAAAAAATTGGCCGAGCCAGAGATTGAACCTGCACCCTACCGACTGAGCTACTGGGGCTCGGCTTGGTAAAGGGTTATTAGGTATGAAACTCCAATGTCAAACCTAAGTTTTATGAAAGTACTTTCCACTGTACACAATCCTGATTTCATTTGTTTCAGATAATCGAAGAAACCAGAAACTCAAGTTTTCCAGAAGTCAACAACACAATAGTAACATTTGCTACAATGAAGGATTTATTTCCCAATATAGATTGGGATTCAGCTCTGGGCGCAAGGTCAGCCTCAGCTCTGATAAAGATCACCAACCACCAATACTTGGAATCTCTTGATAAACTTTTCCCAAACCTAAATGAAGAAGATGTAAAACTATATATTTTCCTGTCTGTACTTATAGAACGAGTGTGGAATTACATGCCGTACCCTTTACGTAATATGATTCGTGATATTAGTACAAACAATGCGATATATTCTGAAACTGATTGTGTTGAAAAGACAGTAGAGTTAGCGCATGAAGAAACTCATGCTTTATATATTGGTCAATATACCCAAGAAGTTCTGCAAAATCGACTGAACACGGCAAATCTTGAAAATACGGTCAGTCAGACGTTTCAAAGTTTGGTATCGCAATCTGAATGGATCATGTCTGACTTACAGCGAGTGTTATCGGTGTTTCTCTTGAATACAAAACTAGTGTTTTCACCAGTTAAAGCTTATATAAGAGAGACAGAAGGAATACAGGGTGCTCAGCAAAGTTTTTTGTCTCTGGCGTTGGAGTTACATGGACAAAAACATGGTTACGAGAGCTTTTTAGTGACATCTACAGTGGACGAAGACAATATCATCCAAGATTGGACATCACCTGACCTCAGATATGAGTCAACATTGAACCTTCTGAGTAAGAATAATCTGTTGTGTTAACTCCTTACCAAACTACAAAAATGTAGTCTTGCCCAAAATTCAAAGCATTTGCAGACAACAATTCTAATATAGCTCAATTAACTTAATAGAATTTGACTTTGTTAGGGTAAAATACATTGTGGGGGAAAGAGTAAATGCTGGTTTCCAGCATTTTCTCCTTTTCCCACAATGTTTTCAAAGGGCTTCTTTCTCAGGGTCATTAAAATTTTGGATTGTTTGGTAAAGAGGGCACAAAAATTTAGACCAAATCATATTGAAAACATCTACAGATGACAAACTTGAATGAAGCACAAACAGTGGAATTTGTCTTTGACAGGCTAGAAACCTTTGAGGGAAAAGGAGAAAATGCTGGTTACCAGCATTTTCTCCTTTTCCCACAACGTTTTCGGTGTTCAAAGTTAAATCATTGTGTGGCACTTAAAGGATTTATTTATACTTTGCCTGATAACAAAGTTTTAAATTTGTTCATATTGGAACTATTTGTAGATGACATATTGAATGAAGCTCAGATGATACTGGGTTTGTCTTTAAAAGGCTACAAAACATTGTGAGAGAAGGAAAAAATGCTAATAATCAGCTTTTTCTCTTTTTTCAACAATGTTTTCTGGTTACTAGCATTTACTTTTCTTCCCAAAATGTTTTTCAGTGCCTTTTTTCTCCAAGCTTGTTTAAAACATGCTATTGTTCGGTAAAGTTAAATCTTTATTTCTTGAAACAGAATGCAGCAGACATATTTCAAAATATTTCTCCATAATGCTGGTAACCAGCATTTTCTCCTTTTCCCATGATGGTTTCAAAGCTCTCCTCCTCAGGGTCAACAAAAAATGGGATGTGTGGGTTTCTTGTTGAACATATTGTTATTCTTTTTCAGCCATTCCAACGGGTATTTCTGTGTATTTAACCAATAATGACCAGCCTAACTTCGAGTTACATGGCTACTTGGGGTTTATGTTAGCAGAACAGTTGATTAAAGTATTGATAGGTAGGTTTGTCATTGTTTTTTCTTTCCTTTTTTAACTCTCTACCACACAATCCCGAGTGTCAATGATCCTGAAGAAGGCGCCATTTGAAAACATTATGGGAAGAGAAGGACATGTCTCAGGATTCACAGGGTTGTTAGTCAGCATGAATTTTATGGATCCATAATGATATGCTGACTTGCTTGGTATAATGCATGGCACAGATGCATTAAACGTCCTTTTGCTGGAGCATGGCTCATATATATGAGGCCAAAAATTTTTACTTTTGTTAATTTTCTGCTTGTCAAAAGACATTCTACCTTATGATGCAGTTGATTGTTAGACAAAATAGACTTTTTGGATCCATTATGATGTGATGACTTTCTTGGTACCATGCATTTAGCCCCCTTTTGCCAGCACATGACTCATATGTCTTTGAATTTGTTTGTTTGTTTGTTTGTTTGTTTGTTTGTTTGTATGGATTTTGATAGGTATCACTCCTAGAATTACATCATTGAAACCAATCAAATGTCACGTAACATAACCCTGTTGGCAAAACCAACAGACATGTTTTGAAAATGCAGGTGAAGCCTTCCTTCTCAGGGTCGTTAAACATGCACAGTCTTATCTTGGTCTCTTATGAACTAAATATGGTGTTTGTATGAT
The DNA here is from genome assembly GCA_946811185.2 of Hippopus hippopus. Lineage (NCBI taxonomy): Eukaryota > Metazoa > Mollusca > Bivalvia > Cardiida > Cardiidae > Hippopus > Hippopus hippopus. The sequence goes on from OX328102.1 coordinate 58,288,596, forward strand.
AATCTCATTACCATTTATCTCTTTACTAGACGACAAAATTGTAGACTGGCCAAATTGAAAGCATTTGTAGATGACAAAATTAATGTGACTCAAAAATTTGTAGACTGGCCAAATTGAAAGCATTTGTAGATGACAAAATTAATGTGACTCAAAAATTGAAATTTGTTCTGGAAGGGATAAAAAAACATTGTGGGTAAAAGGAGAAAATGCTGGTTACCAGCATTTTCTCCTTTTCCCACAATGTTTTTAAAAGGCTTTCTTCTTCAGTGTTGTTAAAACTCAAGATTGTGTGGTAAAGAGTTAAGCAATTTGCAAAGAAATATCAGGCAGTGGTTACCAGCATTTTCTCCTTTTCCCATAATGTTTTTAGAAGGCTTTCTTCTTCAGGGTGATTAAAACTTGAGATAGTTTGGTAAAAAGTTAGGCAATTTGTAAAGAAATATTTTGCAGTGGTAAAAGTTATCAGAAGGAAAATATTGTGAAGGGAGAGAAATCGGTTGAAACGATTTATGTAGGAAAAAATATTAGAAAATGAGTAGTTACTTTGCAAATGCTCCTTTTCTTGCAAATTTTTCAAAAGCTACCATCTATAGAGACATGAAAAGTGTTTTTACATATGAGTGGCGCTGTGGCAAAAAAAGGGGTTTTATGCAACTCTGATGTATATACCAAGCAGATCATCACATAACTATGGATCCATGAAATCCATTCTGTCTAACAAAAGACTGAAGCATGGAGTAGATTGATCCTTTGACATGCAGAAAATTGACCAGTAGTAAAAAGTTTTGGACCCAGGTCAGCCTGCACAGAATGCGCAGGCTGACCTTGGTCAATACTTTTAGCAGATACATTAAGCCCCCTTCTAACAGGATGGCTCATGCATTAAAGTCTATGGCCCCTAACTCTCATATTAAAAGAAGTAAGCTGCCGAGATTGGCCAAATAGCCTTTACGAAAACATCGATGTTACACAATATTTACCGATGAGTTAGTGAGTCTACTGTCCCTAACTCTCATATTAAAAGACGGAAGCTGCCGAGATTAGCCGAATAGCCTTTACGAAAACATCAATGTTACACAGTACTTACCGATGAGTTAGGGGTCGTAATCCTTAAATTTTATTGATCCATATCTTTACAAGAATATTCAATGAGTTGAAAATGCACATACAGAAAATGAAAAGTATCCTTCTTATAATACACGAAAAAAGTTCAGAATGGAGTTGGTGAATATCAAAATGTATGTGAGAGATAGATATGAAAACTTTCGACAGGTGAAATGGTCGATGGAGCAGCACCAGAGTGGTGGGGTAGTGAGAATATTAACAGATTTCAACCAATCAAAGATTGTTTTAGAAAACTGTTGTCACAGAAATCAGTAAGTGTTTTTCCTTTTGCTCTGTGCTCTTTTCATAGCAACACCATTCTTATTTCTGCAGATAGGATTTTATAACATTGTGACAAAATGAACAATTACATCATTTACCCCTTGAGGTTGTTGTATTGTATCCATGTTTAACTCCCCAACTTAACGGAGATTGTTTAATCAAAGAAAAGGATGTTTTCATTGATGCAAAAAGTCCCAAATACATGTAGAGCTGTTGCAACCTATTGTAACGTGCAACAGTCTGGTCACCCATCCAGGCACTAACTATAACCATGTTGCTTAGCTTGCATGGAGAGAACTACACCAAACTGCATTGCTGTAAAAGTTAGCTCAACAGCAAAGCAGGTTTGAAGTGCTTATATATTTTCACTGTGATGTTACTTTCCCCTTTGAGAAGTCTCAACCCCAGACTCGTACACAAATATACCAGGGGAACATAAGAGGGTAAGGCAACTCCAGTCGTGCAGTTGTCATAATTCCACTTGACACCAGAAAAGGCAACCTTAATCCTAGTAACTTTAATTTCACATTTTGTATTGACATCTCACAGGAACTACAGTTTGATGTGGGAAAAATCATCATTTCCAATGGAGCTCTCCAGATGATTCATGAGGTGATACTAATTTTTGGACTTTAAAAAATTTGTTGTAGTAGTTGTTAAATGTGTAGATATAGGATCTGGCATGAGTTGGTGTTGAAATAAAACTTTATTAAACGGGTCTAGGAAAACTGTTATTATGCTGTTATTAAGCGAGTCTTTGGCAAGCCTCTTAAACATTTTTCCTTGACAAGTTCAAACGCCAACGAATGTCAGATTCTTTTTATAACATAATGATATTTCACAAATTTATAGATCAGAAGATGCAAAACCATCTGTAGATGCACACACAGAAATATCCATAAAATCCATTTACTTCTATGAAACACGTACAAAATGACGTCAAAAACTGATGTCACACAATTGTGATATCAAATGTGTCATGTATAGGACAAGAAAATTCATAATGGGTATATAACACTTCAAACAAGGGAGGTTATGTGATAAACATATATCTGTAGTCATAGTGTCTACATAGTTTGTTACTTAGGGCTTAACTTTTTATGGTTAGCGGGGTCAGTCTTTGCAACTACATATATTAGACCTTGAGAATTGGTTAGGTTTCTGGAGCTGTACATAGAACTTCAAAGAAGGGGGCTTAATGCATCTCTGTGATGCATTTTATCAAGCAAGTCATCATGAAATAAGGGATCCATATAATACATTCTGTCTGACAATTGGCTGAATCGTAGGATAGAATGGTCCTTGGACATGCCAAAAATTGACCAATGTCAAAAAGTTTCAATCTATGTCAGCCTGCGCGGACTGCGCAGGCTGACATGTGTTAATACTTTTTGCAGATGTATTAAGCCCTCTTTTCACAAAGAATGGCTTCATTTATATTTTATGATGAAATGCAATCTTTGTTTCATGTAACTGTAGATAGATTATCTTTCAACTAATTAAGTGATAATTATTTATATACACATAATTTTTGGTGTAGGTTTTCACAAGAACTACCCCACTTAGAGAAGAATTTATCCCAAACTCCGTGTTGTCAGAGGAAATGCTGTTTTTTATCAACAGTGCTCAGGTAAGTGTCAGATCAGAGGTCAAGATTCAGTCGGTTATTCCCAGTCTTAAATTGTTAGTTCTATACCAACTACCAAGCCCAGGTAGCGCAGTTGGTAGCGAAAAAGACTTGGGAACAGCGGGTCCCTGGTTCGATTCTCTAGCTTGGCAAAGTTCTTTCCCAGGATTGATGAAAGTCGTTGCTGCAGGATTCATTTCTTTCTCACTGCTGATCATTATTTTGACAATGGTTATGTGGGAAAGTAGCCAGTGGCTTGGCAAAGTACTGGTAACAGAAACTCCAGGAAAGCATGGATTCATGTAGGTGGACTGGTTGCTGTGATATAACTGACATAATGTTGAAAATGGCTTTAAACACCATTCAGTCAATCAGTCAACTATACCAACTCATGTTGCAGGTACTCATATGAATCTTTTATTTACTTTTTATTTTGGTTTTAAAATTCATTTTTCTGTCATTAACTCTTAGACCGACCATACAGAAAAAGATTGTAATTTCCATACTTTAAAATGGTATAATTTAAATTCATTTGCAATTTAACTCAGGCATTGTTTACTTTTGGCCGCCACTCGGCCTTCAAAAGCTCAAATTAAGGTTTTCTTTGTGAGCAGTTTGGATAAAGATCAGATTGCACAAAATATGCAGTATGATTTTGGTCCCAGACTGTCAGTTTTTTTGCTCTCTATACAAGCCAAAGCAACGAAGGTGCCAGATCTTCTATTCTTTTTTCATTCCATCTATAGTATTTGGTACCATAATGGCACAAAAGTAGGGTAATTCAAGCACTCCCGCATGTAAATGTGGATGATATAGAAAATGAAAGATGAAAGCATTACTGACAATGATCTATCACATTTCTATCACATTTATTGTTACCTCCACCCCCCCCCCACCCCCCCCCCCCCCCCCAAAAAAAAAAGATCATAGTTAGTGACACAGGAAAATTTATGAATATCTTTACATTATAGCTTGAATGTTCAGTGCCTGCCTATTCAAACCATGAACTACAGAAATTCAGGTAAGCTGATTTATGTAATAAAAGAAAATTATGATTTTCCATCTAGGATCTATGTCAACACTTTACTGCACAATCCCATGTTTTAATGACTCAGGAAAAAGCCTTTTGAAAGCATTATTGGAAAAGGAGACAATGCTGGTAACCAGCATTTTCTCCTTTTCCCACAATATTTTTTTCCCTATCAAAGACAAATTCTAGCAATTGAGCTACATTTAAATTTTTGTCTGCAAGTGCTTTCGATTTGGACAAATCTAATTTTTTATTGTGTGATAAAGAGTTGAACATTGAAAATGTATTAACTCTTTACTATACAGTTCCGACTTTTACCGACCCTAAGAAAGAAGCCTATAGAAAATATTGTGGGAAAAGGAGAAAATGCTGGTAACCAGCATTTTCTCCTTTTCCCACAATATTTTCTACCCTATCAAAGTCAGAAATCATCATATTACCAAGATTTAAGTTGTTGTCTGCAGATGCTTTAAATTTGGTCCAGTCCAAAAATGTGTCGTTTGGTAAAGACTTAAACCTCTACCACATGGCACAATTTTGGGCTTGTCCAATCCCAAAGCACTTGCAGATGAAAATTCAAATGTTGCTCATACTGTGGACTTTGTCTGATGGGTTAAATAACACTGTGGGAAAAGGAGAAAATGCCGGTTATGAGCATTTTCTCTTTTTCCCACAATGTTTTCAAAAGTCCTCTTTCTCTTAGTCATTAAAAGTTGGGATTGTGCAGTAAAAGGTTAAACTAGATTTTGACCAAAAAAATGTTTTGGAAGATTTATGATGAATTGGTAAGGAAAAAATCATGAACATGTGACTGGTTAATGCTAGTAGGGGAAAGTGGGGGGGGGGGGGGGGGGGGATTCTGGGGTTCAAACCTTGGACCTTCATAACAATAGTTCAGCAACTCTGACAACAAATTTATCTTTCCCACTTATTCTTAACCCTTTTCTACACAGCAAAGTTTTAGACTCTTCCATATTTAGAGGAATTTACAGAGGACAATTCAAATGTCTTTCAAATGATAATATTTGTTCTTGAATTGTTAGAAAGTATTGTGAGATTAGGCTTCTTGCTTGGGATGGTTAACTCTTTCGATACTATAGACGACATCAGAAGGTGTAGTGGACATAGCAGATCAAGATCAGACTGCACAGAACAGAAAGTGCAGTCTGATCTCTGATCTACTCTGTCCGCTGCTATATTTTAGATTATGACCGAACTGTCTCTTGATCTTACTGAGAAAATGTATTTTAGCCTTTGAGAAAATTCAATTTATTTATTCAGTCATGAAAGAGTTAAGAGTCGAGATTTTGCATTGAAGGGTTGAGTCTTTTCCAGATAGCTGAGAATAAGACTTGTCCGAGCTAATCCTTAGGCTGCAAAGCAGGACTCAAGATCTTTTGCGGACAGTGTCGATCAAGATCAGACTGCACAGAACAAGCAATCTGATCTTTGATCTAGACTCTCTGATAAGGAGATAATTCCCCCCCCCCCCCCCAAAAAAAAATATAACCTTAAAGTAGTAACATTTGGGGTTTTTTACTATCACTTTTAATATAAGCAATGAAAAAGGGGCTTAATACATTTGCAAAAAGCATCCACACAGGCTGACCTGGGCAGAAATTTATCGCTATTGGTCAATTATCAGTATGTCCAGGGCCCAGTCTACCTTATGATTAAGTTGGTTGTTAAAAAATGTGGCTATTATGAATCTATCAGTATGTGATGGATTGCTTGGTATAATGTATCGCAGAGATGCATTATGCCCCCTTTTGTCAGAGCTTGGCTGGCTCATATATAATTGAACCATGCTCTGTGAAAAGGGGGCTTAATGCATCTGCGAAAAGTATCGACCCAGGTCAGCCTGCGCAGTCCGCGCAGGCTGACCTGGGCCGAAACTTTTCGCTTTTGGTCAATTTTCTGTATGTCCAAGGCATAGTCTACCCCATGATCAAGTCGGCTCTTAAAAAAAAGTGGCTACTTTGGATCTATAATAATGTAACGGCTTGCTTGGTCCACTGCATAACGGAGGTGCATTAAGCCCCCTTTTGCCAGAGCATGTCTGATATTTATAACTTATTCAGCAGGATAAGGGATAAACACATTTGCCAAAAGGGAAAAATTTAATGTAATTGAAATAATATGATTAGTTTATGAAAGGGTAGAAAACACTGACATTGACAGAAAAAGAGAAAATGCTAGTTACAATGTTTTCAGAAGACTTTTTCTTCAGGGTCATTTAGACACAGGATTTTGTGGTAAAGGGTTAACTCTTTACCGCAGGACAAGAGTTTGGACTGGAAGAAATTGAAAGCAGTAAAACTGTAGACAACAAATTAGATTTTTGCTAGAATGTTTTCTATCTTTGAAAAGAAACCATTGTGGGAAAAGAAGAAAATGCTGGTTACCAGCATTTTCTCCTTTTCCCACAATGTTTTTAAAAGCATTCTTTTTCAGAGTTGTTAAAAGTTGGGATTGTGGGGTAAAGGCTTCAGATATATATATATTTTACTTTTTCAGTGTAAATAACAGAATAACTAACAGTCAGAGATTTGCAGAGATATTTGGCTGCCCTAACTACTCCCCAATGGTTACAGAGGAACAGTGTCTTGTCTTTACTTGAAACTGAACTTGAAAGTGTTTAAAGTAACAATAAAGCTCAAAAGTAAACAAAGCAGGTGTTTAAATGCTTTTGAATTTATATCATACCATTTAAAAGTATGGAAATTATTGAGAAGATGACAATCTGTCATTGTACGGTCTGTCCAAGTGTTAGTTGCTGACAGAGAAATTAATTTCAAAACTAGGTTAAAACTTGTCAAGTAGCTGTGCAATAATTTTCATACTTCTAAACCGGGTATGATTTAAATTTAAATGTATTATGACACCTGCTATGATATTTTGGTCTTTATTGGGCCTTTAACTTTAAGACTAGTTTATAAAGGAAACAGACAATTACAGGAAAGAGAAACACAGGATTTTTTTTTTTTCGGTGAAAGATTGAAATTTATGTCATTGAGTGAACATTATCGTTAATGTTTTCACAAGTGGCGCAGCCTCAGGCTGCTTTCCCTGGTAACCATAGTCTAAACAATGATTTGCAGTACTTAAAATAGGAATAAAACCTGTTGCAATGACTGTTGTCAATTCTTGGAGAAAAATTGGCCAAGTTGGGAATTTGAACCGTTGATCCCCTGGTTTCAAGTTTTGAATGTTACTGACTAAGCTACTAGGCTTTACCATTTCTTTTATGATACTTGTACTTGGTTTTTTTTACCTCTCAACCACACAATCCAGAGATCTAATGATGTACATGTATCAGAAGAAGGCTATTGAAAACATTGTGGAGAAAGGAGAAAATGCTGGTTACCAGCATTTTCTCCTTTCCCTACAATGTTGTTTACCTTTTAAAGGCAAATTTTATTTTTTGAGTCACATTTAAAACTATTGTCTTTTTAACGTTTTATCAAACAAGAAAGTTTGTGTCTTTCATAGGGTAGAAAACATTGATGGAAAAGGAGAAAATGCTGTTTTTTTCCTCTTTGCGGTTGTTAAAACTCAGAATTGTGTGGTAACAGTTTAATGTGTTTCAAAGAAGCCTATACAGTAATGGATAAACATAAATAAAGTAGAAATGGAGCAAAATGTTTGCAAATTTGTGTTTACTTATTTGAATGTTTTAATGATCAATTTATTTATGCTGCATTATGGAATATTTGAAAATAAAAATAACCTTTTTTTTTTTAATTGCTTGTTTTCTTTGTTTTCCATTTCCTGAAGATCATGAAATGTTGAAGAAAAAATAAAAAGACCCTTTACCCGAAAATCCTGTGAGGAAGAAGCCTCAGAAAGAAAGCTTTGTAAAACATTGTAGGAAAAAGAAAAAATGCTGGTCACCAGCATTTATCCTTTTGCCACAATGTTTTTAAAAAAGGCCTTCTTTATCAGGTTTATAACACATGGCATCATTGTGGAAATGAATTTTGTAAAATTGATAGGGTATAGAAATAGTTGAACTGGCTACCAGAGATGTTTCAACATCCACTTTTAAAATATTTTAGTAAAATATGGATAAACAACATGAATCAAGGTCATTTTATGAATTCTTTTGAAAACATTGTGGGAAAATAAATTTCAAATTGCAAACATTCTCTCATTATGTCACAATATTTTTCAGGTACACACTAATCAAATGGACCTATCCAATTTTTACAGTTACATGTATCTTTAACAGACAACAAAATTATGGACCTGTCCAAACTGAAAGCACTTGCAGATGACAAAGTAAACATGGATCAAACACTGAAATTTGGTCGTTTAGGGAAAGAAAATATTGTGGGAAACGGAGAAAATGCAGCAACTTCTGTGTTTCCCACAATGTTTTCAGAAGTCTTTTTTTCTCAAGGTTGCTAAAACTTGGGATTGTGGGGTGAAGGGTTAACCCTTTACCATACCACAAAACTTTAGATCTCTCCAAATTGAAAGCATTTGTAGACAAAAATTTAAATGTGGCTCAAATGATGGGTTATTTTTTTGATAGGGTAGAAAACATTGCGGGAAAAGGAGAAAATGGTGGTTACCAGCATTTTCTTCTTTTCCCACAATGCTTTCAAAAGACTTCTTCTTCAGGGTCGTTAAAAGTCGGCACTGTGTTGTAAAGGTTTAAAGGGAAAATACATGGACTGATCCTACATAAACATTGGACATTTACTCACATGCATTGTGAGAAAAAAAAACACACTGCAAAGAAAACAATGAAATGTTTTGGGTTTTTTTTCGAAATGAACTTACCCTTTACAATCCAGTGATTTTCCAACCATGTAGGAAAGTTTTATAAAAACATTGATGGAAAAGGAGAAAATCTGTTAACCAGCATTTTCTCCTATGCCCACAATGTTTTCTATCCTATCAAGAAATTCTATCTTTTTGGCAAAATTTAAATTGTCGTCTGTAAATGCTTTGAAAGTGGACAAGTCTAAGATTTTGTAGTATGGTAAGTGGTTCGTCCAACAGAAGGGTTAAATAAATTAAAGAAAAACAAATCCAGAATAAGTGGACTCATCCAAATCTAAGAAAATGAACATCATTTTTCAAGAAGGAAAAAAAAAAAGGTGAAGTGGACTAATTATAAAAATTGGCTCACTGAAAATAAATGGACTCTTCCAAATTCAATGAATTGTATGAGAACAGTAACAATATTAATGGACTTGTCCAAATTGATCGAATTGTAATAGAACTAAAACTAGATTAAATGAAATGGACTCTCCCAAATTCAATGATTTGTAAGATAACTCTTAGGAAATGGACTCTTCCAAATTTTTATGGTTTAGAAACAATGTTAGCCAGATAAAATGAAATGGACTCTTCCAAATTGTTAGAATTGTAAGACAATTATTATACAAAAAGAATGGACTCTTCCAAATTCAAAGAATTCCAACATAACTGAATATATTTTAATTAAAATGGCCTATTCCAACTTGATTGATGTAAAATCAACCCAAACTTAATAATGAACTCTTCCAAATTCAATAAATTGTAACAGAAATGAAATATTCCATGGAATGGACTTGTCCAAATTGAAAGAATTGTGAAACTATACAAATGGAATGGACTCTTCCAATTCAATGATATGAAATTCAAACAAAATGGAATGGACTCTACCAATTTCAAAGAATTTTATACTGAAACCAGTTTGAATGATATGGACTCTTCCAAATTGAATAATGAGACCTAAAACTAAATAGAATGGACTCTTCCAAATTAAAAAAAAAGAAAAGAAAAAAAACACTAAAATTAAATGTAATGGACTCTTCCAAATTCAATGAATAGTAAGAGCTCTTAATTTTAAAAGAATGGACTCTCCCAACTTCACTATAAATGGAATGTTGCAACTTTTATGTCTGCACATGCTTTGAATTTGGCCAAGTCCAAAGTTTTTTGTAGTCTGATAAAGGGTAAACAATAAATGAACTCTTCCACATTCAGGAAATTTGAAAAAAGAATAATAAAGTGGACTCATCCGAAATAAATGGGCTCTTCCAGGGTTTTGAAATTATTGTGAAAACAGTGTCATTGAATAACAATAGACACTTCCAAAGTAAATGGACTGATCTCTTAATCCTTTACAAAATAATGAATTTTATCAACCATAAGAAAGAAGCCTTTTGGAAACATTGTGGGAAAAGGAGAAAATGCTGGGTACCAGCATTTTCTCCTTTTTCCACAATATTTTCTATCCTATCAAAGACAACTTCCATTATATGAGAAACACTTGATTTGTTGTCTGCAAAATCTTTTCATTTTTACAAGTTTTTTTTCTTTGTAAGGTAAAGGGTTAAATATACTGAAAGTTGAACAAGCATTCAATATAAATAGACTCATCCAGATACCCTCATCACACTCCACACAAAAGGGGAGGCCAGGTTTCATGAAAGTGAGAATTTCATGCAGTTAACCCTTAGCCATATAATACAATAGTTTTTATGATGTCTAAATCTATGAAAAAGGATTTTGAAAAAAATTGTGGGAAAAGGAGGAAATGCTGGTGACCAGCATTTTCTTCTTTTCCTGCACTGTTTTTTTACCCTTTCAAAGAAAAGTCTCTAATTTGTGTAACAACTGATTTGTTGACTGCTTTTGCTTTGAATTTAGACCAGTCTAAAATGTCAAGTGGTATTGAATTCGAGGGTTGACAATAAAAACAAATCCCAAGCCTTGCATGCTTTGGACACTGAGTAAATACATGAAACTGTATGTATATGTATGGAATTAAATTTGTCTTAACTCTTTACCAAATGACAAAATTTTAGACTGGTCCAAAATGAAAGCACTTGAAGACGACAAATTAAAAGTAACTCAAAAATTGAAATTTGTTTCCAGCAGGGTAGAAAACATTGTGGGAAAAGAAAATGCTGGTTACCAGCATTTTCTCTTTTTCCCACAATGTTTTCAAAAGGCTTCTATCTCAGGGTCATAAAAACCAGGGATTGTTTGGTAAAAGCTTAACTCATGACAGCACAAATACAACTTTTTATGCCCATCCAATTGACAGCTTTGAAGAAAAGAGAAACTGCAGGAAGAGGTGCATGTGTTTGTAATAATACTTTCCATATTGTTAGCTCTTTACCTGGTGACAAAATTTTTGGACCTGTCCAAATCCAGACGTTTGTGGCATTCTGTGTGGTTTAGTGGTTAAGTGTAGGATCCCTGGGTTTGAGCCTCACTGGAAGCTCTGGATTTTGCTTTGGACTGATTGGCTGATTTTATGGTGTTTAACACCATTTTCAACATTATTTCAGTTATATCCTGGCTGCCAGTGCACCTATCCATGCTTTCCTCCAGTCTCTTTTACCAGTTCTCCACAAAATTTGCTTTCCAAGCCACTGGCTACTTTTCCACTTAACCATCTTCAAAAATATGGTCAGCGGCGGGAGAGGAATGAATCCTGTCGCAATGACTATCATCAATCCTTGGAAAGAAATTGGCAGAGCCAGGGATCGAATCTACGACCCTGTTCTCAAATCCTGAACGCTACCGACTGAGCTACCGGGGCTCAGCGTTGGAGTGTTGTTTTGTAAGATATGTCATAGCCAAAGCCTAGTACTGGTAAAACCCAGGACTAATATACTGTTAAATAAGCAAGCCCTTGCTGTGATCAGGCTGAAATAATGTTGAAAGCCACATAAAACACCATCACTGAAGCAATTCACAGGCCACCCAACCAAATGTGGCCGAAATGGTGGTATTTGTCTTTTAAAGGTTTGAAAACATTGTGGGAAACAGAAAAAATGCGTGTTACCAGCATTTTTTTCCTTTTCTCACAATGCTTTCAAAAACTACTCTCTAAAAGGTCATTTGAACTCAGGACTTGTTTAGTAGAGGATAAAAAAGGGTCTTTCTTTCACACGTTTGTGAGGTCCTGCCTAGCTTTGAGTTTATTGAGAAGGATTGGTAAACCAGGAGTCTTGGGTTTGATCTATACCAGGTTTTATTTGGGATTGTCCTTGGGTAACTGAATTTGAAATCCTAGCTTGAGACCTGAGTGTACCAATCACAAATTTTTGATTACTAACATATTCTCTTAGTCCCACAATGTTTTGAAAAGTCTCCTAGTTCCAGTGTTTTTGAAAAGGCATCTTCATCAGGGTCATACAAACATGAGAGTTTGGCAAAGATTAACTCTTTCCTAAACAATATTTAGACTTGTCAAATTTGAATCAATTGGCAGACGACACGATAAATTTGGGTCCAAGATGGATTTTGTTTTCATTGATTGAAGTGCAGTTTAATGCCGTTTTAGAGCTTAGGTCATATTGCGGCCGTCAGTGCACCTATGCATTGTGTTCCCTGGCTTTCTCACACCAGTACTTACACAACTTTCTTTCCAAGTCACTGACCACTTTTTCACATGCATCAGATGTGAGAGATGAAAAATCACCCAAAAGAAAGTTGGCCTCAACCAGGTATTACACTCTTAACAAGGCCAAAAGTCAAATACACTGAACACTCAGCTACCCAGGTCTGCAAATTTTGTTTTCTGAAGGGTAGAAAACATTGTGGATATAGGAGAAAATTTTCTTCTTTTCCCTTAATGTTTTCCAAGTCTTCATCATTAGGGTCATCCCTGCTAGGGATTGTTTGGCAAAGGGTTAATTCGTGTGAAATGTTTCTTTCATTTTTTTTCCATCATAAAATAGTGAGAGTTTCCTTTCTCATGTATTTTCTGGGTTTTACCAGTGTGATGCCAGGGCTATGAACTTCTGAAGTGTCTTGCTAATGGACACTCCCAGGAAAAACGAAGTGCCACGTGTGAGGATTGAACTGCAGGGTAATAGAACCATCATATTCCCCACTGAGCCAAACAGGTCACTTGTACAAGCTTTTTGTAAGCTTATCCTTTTAACAATCAATCCCGTGTTTTAATGACAGAAAGGAGGAAAACTTAAGAAACCATTGTTGGAAAAGGAGAAAATGCTGGTAACCAGCATTTTCTCCTTTACCAACAATGTTTTCAGTCCTCTCATGGCCATTTTTTAATAATTTGAAACAACGTGAATTTGACGTCTTCAAATGCTTTAACCCTTTACCACAGGGCAAAATTTAAGACCTATCCAAATTGAAAGCATTTGCAGACGACAATTTCGTAGTGGCTCAAATGGCGCAACTTTTCTTTGATAGGGTAGAAAACTTTGTGGGAAAAGGAGAAAATGCTAGTTACCAGCATTTTCTCCTTTTCCCACAATGTTTTCAAAAGGCCTCTTCTTCAGGGGCGTTAAAAGGTGTCATTGTGTAGTAAAGGGTTAAGTTTTAACCAGTCTTTAACTGTTAGTTCAGTTTATACATATTTATTTTACATCGATTGAGAAACAAGTTCTTACAACTTATACTAATCTCTCTCGATTCTGCTTCCTGGGAACTACACCAGTACTCGTGCCAAATGTGTGGGCCAATGAAAAATCCCAAAGCTGACACCGGCTCCCATGTATCGAACTTGGGACCTCATGATTATGAGGCCTATGCTCTACCTCACGACCACGGATGCTATAACTGTTGTTTGGTAAACACTGAAATTACACGTAAAGTAGTGGCTTCTTAGATCAAAGATTTAACAAGTATCTTGATGTTTTCTATATAAGTAAAGAAATGATTTAAAAAGACAGTATTTAAAAAAGCATAATTTATTACCTGCATAAATATGGAACAAAGTACAAAAACAATGATGTAGTAATATTCTTGTATAGTAGTTCTTTGATTGGCTTTAGCCTTTGATTATTATGCAATATTGGGATATTAAGCCAATAAAATGGCACGATGCAAATACGACATGTTGATCTATTTTGATTTCAAATATCGCTGCAAAGCTATTGAAAGACATACCTAAAACCATTCAGACTTGCACAAAGGTTAAAAAAAAAAGAAACAAAAACTAAAACTGTCGCAAATACCCCCCTTCCCCCAGCACCTTGTCACTGAAGCGGCACAATCAGAGAATGGAAATGATTTTCGAAACAAAGATCACTTGTGACCTTGACCTTTGACCTATGTGACAAAAAAACATAGGGCACTTCCATAGGTCATGAACAACACTTGTATAAAGTTTCAGGGTCCCAGATCAAACAGCTATTGAGTGAGAACATGGAAATCATTTTCAAACAAAGTTCACCTGTGACCTTGACCTTTTACCCATGGGACCCAAAAACAATAGAGCACCTCCTTGGGTCATGAGCAACACTTGTATAATGTTTCAGGGCCCTAAGTCAATGGCTTTTGAGTTAGAGCACAGAAACGAATAAGTCGACAGACGGACAGTTTGACGGACAGATGGACAGACATAGTGAAACCAGTGTATCCCCGTCTTCATTGTAAGTGGGGGGCGGGTATAATGAAGGAAAGAAAAATGTCATTTCTTAATGGCTTTGTAAACAAGCAACCGCTCCTCATTCCACAATGTTTCCAAAAGCTGTCAAATGCAGCCCTGGACAAAAAGTCACATACATTCATATCTACAGTATGGGGTTAACTCTTTACCAAACAACAAAATTATAAATTTGTTCAAATGGAAAGCAATAATTGCAGACAACAATTTGAATATGACAGAAAAAATTGATTTGTCTTTGAAAGGGTAGAAAACATTGTGGAAAAGGAGAAAATGCTGGTTGCCAGCATTTTCTTCTTTTCCCAAAGTGTTTTCAATAGGTTTCTTCCTTAGGGTCATTAAAACTTGGGACTGTTTGGTAAAGGGTTAACTGGTTTCAACATTCACTTACAATAGTGACGCAACAGTAGAACAGTAAAACTACAACATGTACCATTACCTGTACCATTTTTATGAGAAATAGCATAATTTTCTCAATTTTATGGCATAACTTGTATGAAAAATAATGAGAGTATAAATAATATGAGATTCTAAATGGAATGTTCAGATACACAGTAACACTGTAAAGTTTGTAATCAGGGGCACTATTGTAAAAGAAAATGCCAACTATCATTACTGATAATTTGGTATGTACAGCATTAATGTAAATTTGCTACCTAAAGCAGTATAGCAAAGTTTGCCATTAAGAGCATTATTGTATAAAACTTTTTCCTTAGAGCATTGTTTTATAAATTGCCATGTACAGCATTAATGTAAATTTACTATCTAGAGCAATATTGTAAAGTTCGTGATTCAGAGCATCATTGTATAAAACTTTACCATAGGGCATTTTTGTGTAAATTGTCACATACAGCATTAATGTAAATCTATTATCTAGAGCAATACTGTAAAGTTTGCCATCAAGAGCATCACTGAATAAAAATTGCCATAGAGCATTACTGTTTAATTTGTCATGTAGAGCATTATTGTATAATTTGTCATGTAGAGCATTATTGTATAATTTGTCATATAGAGCATTATTGTAAAATTTGCTATCTAGAGCGATATTGCAAAGTTTACTAACTGAGGTGTTATTGTAAATTTTGCCAGAAAAAAAAGTCAACAAGAGGGCCATGATGGCCTTGAAGTTGCTCACCTGAGCCTTTCGACCAAACATGATCCATTTTAAAACTCTTTCAAGATATTATGACAAACATTCTAACATGCTTTCATAATTATTTGATTGAAAATTTGGCCTCTAGCTTATAGTCAAGCTCTTTCTAGACTCATCCAAGATGTCATCAATACAAACATTCTGACTAAGTTTCATGAATATTGAACCTAAATTGTGGCCTCTAGAGTGTACACAAGGTTTTTCTAAGATTTGACCTAGTGACCTAGTTTTTCATCCGACCCAACCCATTTTCAATCTGGTTTAAGATGTTATCAAGAAAAACATCCTGACCAAGTTTCATGAGTATTGAACAAAAAATACAGCCTCTAGAGCATACAGAATATTTGATTTGACCAAGTGACCTAGTTATTGACCAAACGTGACCCATTTTCAAACTCATCCAAGATGTTATCAAGAAAAACATTCTGATGAAGTTTCATGAGAATGAACTGAAAATGTGGCCTCTAGAGCAAACACAAGTTTTTTCTAAGATTTGTCTAAGTGACCTAGTTTTTGAACCTACATGACCCTTTTTCGAACTCATCCGAGATATCATCAAAAAAAAAAAAACATTCTTACCGACTTAAAAGAATATTGAACTGAAAATGTGGCCTTTAGAGCTTACACAAGGTTTTTCTAAGATGTGACCTAGTAACCTAGTTATTGACCCGACGTGACCCATTTTCAGTCTCGTCTGAAATATCATCAAGACAAACATTCTCACCAACTTTCAAGAGTACTGGACTGAAAATGTGGCCTCTAGAGCGTACACAAGGTTTTTCTAAGATTTGACCTAGTGACCTAGTTTTTTGACCTGACATGACCCATTTTTAAACTTGTCCGAGATATTATCAAAACAAATATTCTGACCAACTTTCAAGAGTATTGGACGGAAAATGTGGCCTCTAGAGCGTACACAAGGTTTTTCTAAGATTTGACCTAGTGACCTAGTTTTTGACCCAACATGACCCATTTTTGAACTCATTTGAGATATTATCATGGCAAACATTCTGACCAAGTTGCATGAGTATCAGATTGAAAATGTGGCCTCCAGATCGTACACAAGGTAAAAGCTGACAAAGCACAACTGACACCGGACACAGCACGATCACAAAAGCTCACCTTGAGCACTTTGTGCTCAGGTGAGCTAAAAAGTGCAAGTCAAGCAAGTTTGGTAAAATCGGTAAAAATGCATAAAACAAAATCAATAAATAGAGTTTATTTCATCAGCTTGTGGTTAATATGGGGAAATATTTGCCGAAAAAGGGAAAGGTATGCGAAAATAATGAGTGCTGTAAGGCACAAGTTATTTTCGCGGACCTTTCCCTTTTGAGGCAAATATTTCTCCATATTAACCACAAGCTGATGAAATAAATTATATATTATATTTCCTCTGGATATTTTGTCAACGAATGCCACTTTTAAAACTTAAAAACTTAAAAAACTTAAAAAAGTAGTTCCAGATTTTCGGCAGGAGGAAAATATTCACTGTGATGGGGAAATAATTCCCCCCAGCTTAAATAACGACATTTCTTTACCCATAACATTTCTAACAATAGACACATGAAATATAATATAATTTTTTATTTACTGTTCCACATATAGAAGATTGTTCAATATGTATGAAAATATTCTCCAAATCATAAAAAAATGTTCTTCAAATTATTAAAACTAAAACCTAAAGATTTTACATTCTTGTCGAATATCAAATAAAATCCTTCAGAAATATTTATTTCAATGTTTCTAAACCTGGACTAAACATGTTTATGTCATGTAACTATTGGTTATGTCAAGACTGCATATCACGAAACCATGGTTTATATAACAAAAGCATTATTTATATTCTGTACCATGGTTTATGGCAAATAACCATGCTTTATATCACACAGCATTTGTGATGATGAATTTGGCTTTATTTATCATCGCCAGTGATTGTCCATATGGGTGACACACACCCCCCCATGGCTGTTAGTATTGTTACGGGGGATAGTGCAGATACAGGACGAAACCCATTCTAAGTTACGCCTGGTTCTTTAACGCGCTCGGTGTATAGCACCGTCACACGGGACCTCGGTTTAATGTCTCATCCTAAAGACTATTAGTAATTTTAGATGGCCAGCCATGGGAATCAAACCCACACCCTCAAGTGACCCAAAACATCACGTTCACAAATCCTATGCTTAAATAACTGAGCTATGCCGGCTGGTCTATAGCATTTGTTTTGATCATGAAACCAGGTAATGAAACTAGTTTACAATGGTGTCAATGTTTATATCATGAAACCTCAGTTTATGTCAAATAACCATGGTTTACTCAAGTTAATGTAACAAAGCAAAGGTTATATCATGAAAGCATGGTTAACACACAAAAATCATTAAACCCCCCACCCCCGCCCCCATATTACATAAATATTCACACAATTTGTTTTCTGACCTTGAATTTACACTGATTTTTTTTCGTAAGATATACATTCTGAAATTGCCCTAATCATTTATCACGCAATCCCGACTTTTAACCAACTCAAGAAAGAAACCTTTTGAAAACATTGTAGGAAAAGGAGAAAATGCTGGTAACCAGCATTTTCTTCTTTTCCCACAATATTTTCCACCCTTCTATAAACAAATTTCGATTTTTGAGTCACATAATTTTTCTCGCCTGCAAATGCTTCCATACTTGAAAAGTCTAAAATTTTGTCAATTGATAGAGAGTTAAACATACAACAATGGGTAGCTTCTAACGCTTGAAAAACTCCACTGTTTCCATATATTACACCCTTTATCACACAATCACAGGTTTAAACTTCCCTGAGAAAGAGAGCTGTGGAAAACATTGTGGAAAAAAGAAGAAATTGCTGTAACAATTTCAGATTTTCCCACACTATTGTCAATCTTTCAAGGACAAATCTAGCTATTTCAACCGCATCTAATTTGTCATCTGCAAATACTCTAAAGGCCGAGTAAAGCCCAAAATATCAAAGCAGGGGTCAAAATACATTTAAATTTAAATCATACCATGTAAAAGTATGAAAAATATTGTCGCGATGACAGTCTGTTATGGTGTGGTTGGGCCATATGCTAGTCGCAGGCAGGAAAAAAGAATTTTAAAATCAGGCAAAAACAAAAGACACAGCTATCTGGCAGGTTTTAACGTAGTTTTGAAATTAATTTCTCTGTCAGCAACTAACACTTGGACTGACCGTACCATGACAGAATTGTCATCTTAATGATTTCCATACTTTTACGATATAAATTCAAATGCATTTAAACACCTGCCTTGTTTACTTTTGGGCTTTATTGTTACTTTAAAACTGAACAAGTCTAAAATTTTGCGTTCTGGTAAAGAGTTAACCCTTTACCACTTGACAAAATTTTAGACATGTCCAACTTGAAAGCTCTTGCAGACTACCAAATAAATGTGACGCAAAAATTAAAACGTAGCTTTTGGAAGGGTAAAAACATTGTGGAAAAAGGAGAAAATGCTGGTTACCAGCATTTTTTCTCCTTTTTCCACCATGTTTTCTACAGCTTTCTTTCTCAAGGTTGTTAAAATTTAGGATTGTGTGATAAAGAGTTTAAAACACTGAAGGAGTAGGAGGCCCTTAAAATCATTGAAGGAAATGGAGAAAATGCTGGTTACCAGTACTCCTTTTCCCACATTGTTTTCTTACCTTTCAGATAACAGTATTAAGTATATTTATGTAAACATCTAATTTGTGATCTGCAAACATTCCTGATGAGAAATGGTCTAAAAATTTCTTGTATGGCAAAAAGTTAACCGTTTACCAAACAATCCCATATTTTAAAGATCCTATTGAACAGTGCTTTGAAAAACATCGTGGCAAAAGAAGAAAATGCTGGTAACCAGCATTTTCTCCTTTTGCCACAATGTTTTCCACCACTTCTAAGCCAAATCCAACCATTGGACACAAATTTAAATTGAAATCTGCAAATGCTTTGGATTTGGATGAGTCCAACACTTTGTCCTCAGGTAAAGAATCTAGGAATATAAGGGCATAGAACTGACACACTGAGATTCAAGACATAAACAAGTCCCTCCTCTTCTTAGGCTGCTGTCTCGTGTACCTGGAAAAAGAGAGAAAATTTCATATCACATGACCATCATCATCGCTTTCTCCACTCTCTCACACTGGTAGCTTATTTGGTAGTGTGCAGGACTTGAGAACAGGGGGTCGTGGGTTTGATCCCTGGCTCGGTCAATTTCTCTCTGAGGATTGATGATAGTCATTGCGACACGATTCATTCCTCTCTCACCTCTGACCATTGTTTCGACGATGGTTATGTGGGAAAGCAGCCAGTGGCTTGGAAAGAAAATTGTGCAGAGTGCTGGGTAAAAGAGACTCTAGGAAAGCATGGATAGGTGCACTGGCCGTCACAATATAACTGAAATAATGTTGAAAGCAGCGTTAAACACCATATAATCATGGATGGATCCATGTTCACATAATCACTTGCTTAGTATCATGCACCATGAAGATGCTTTAAGCCCCATTTTGCCACAGCATGGCTCATATAATGGATGAAACACTGTGTACCAATCTCTTAATGAATTTACTTAACCCTTTATCAAACAATCCTGGGTTTTCACGACCCTGTAGAAGAGGCCTTTTAAAAATATTGTGGAAAAAGGAGAAAATGCTGGTGACCAGCATTTTCTCCTTTTTCCACAATGTTTTCTACCCTATCGAAGCAAGATTGCACCATTTGAACCACATTGAAATTGTTGTCTGCAAATGCTTTCACTTTGGACAAGGCTAACATTTTGTCATCTGGTGAAGGGTTATTACACTTCAACATTTTAAACTCTATTTAAACAGACATATGCTACTGTAGATTATCATAAGCAATTTCTCTTATCTTCCCCGATGTTTTCAAAAACAAAATGTGGTTTAATTATATTCTTCTTTAAGCTCGAGTAGAAACTGAGTTTGAGCGAAAGTTTTTGCTCAAACTAAACAGAGGAACATTATCAATAATATATTCACTCGTGGCTGTGCCACTCGTGAAAATATTACCAGTGATGTTCACTCAATGAAATAAATTTCGATATTCTATTTATTTCATGCTTCTAACCCTATTTAGGGGGTACTTTCATTAAAATCCAGTACAGTTCTTTTCGGTAATTCCCCGTGGCATACCCCCTCCGCATAACAAGGAGTCTCAATATTGTGTAAAGCACAAGAAATGTAGGGTAAATTACGTCATATTTCCATCTGTCTGAGTGGCACGCACTTTACCTAGGTAACTAGTGCATGTGAACTACTGTTTCTGCCTTCAATTGAAGAATTAGAAAATAAAAATTGATATTTTTCACTGGTTGTAACCATGAAATATCAAAAAATATTCCATCGTTATTTCTTTTAATAAACTACTGGAAAGCATGAAATAAATTAGAACAAATTTAAACACAAACTTACTGTTATTTCAGATACACGAGTGACGTTCCCATTTGATATATTACTGTATGGGATCTCTGTATGATGCAACTCTTGTTTTGGATCGACAACAAACCCGTCAACATGCTGTATCAACTGGCGATGTTTTACTAACGCTGGACCCCAGTTTCGTGTCGGTACCACCAGTGCTTTGATTTTCTACAAAAAGAAAGGTCAGACAAAAATTGCAGAACGTAGACTAATACTAAAATTCTTGATGATATCAGAAATGAATTTTGAATTTTCTCTTACAAAATGTACATTTAAAAATCAGTGCCCTTCCAAACATTTACATACAAGAAAGAAATTGCAGTCAAATGTAAATTATTCTGTAGTATAAAACAGGTAAATTTCATTCGTACCATTTAAAATAAGGCATCATAGGTACGATGTCCTCATAACCCCTTACCACACAATTCTTATTTTTAACAAACTGGAAGAAGACAGCTTTTGAAAACATTGTAGGAATAGGAGAAAATGCTGGTAACCAGCATTTTCTCCTTTTCCCACAATATTTTCTTCCCTATCAAAGTTATTCTTAATGTGAGCAACATCAATTTTTAATTGTCTTCTGCAAATGCTCTGGGTCTTTTAAGTGGTAAAGGGTGCAAGAATGGTGGGTCAAAGTTCAAGTCGACGTCTCTGGCAGACACATGAACATTGAAATAGAGGATTTCTGTATTTTTTCGATGATAGATCGAAATTTATTTCATTGAGTGAACATCATCGGTAATATTTTCACGAGTGGTGCAGCCACAAGTGAAAATATTACCAATGATGTTCACTAGATGAAATAAATTTCTATCTTTCACCGAAAAAAAAACACCAAAAATGTGCCACTTGTGAAAATATTACCAATGATGTTCTCTCCGCAAAATACATTTCGATCTTTCACCATAAAAAACAAAAGTTCTCTTTATTTTATGCTTCTAACCCCTTTTTTGGGTGGACTTATATCAAAATCCACCAGTGATGACACAAGTTTCTTTCCACAGATACTGACTACTTTTCTCACATTCATCAGAGGTGACAGGCAAAAAATCACATGAAAGAAAGTTTGCCGCAACCGGATATCAAACCCGCAACCTCCAGATCACTAGTTAGATACACTTACCACTGAGCTACCCAGCCGGGCTACTCACACAGGACTAACCAACAGTGGGGCAATGCAGAGCTCCACAGTCTAGTACTGGTGAAACCTAAGGAATGATTGATTGGTGTTTAAGCCGTTTTGAACATTATTTCAGTTATATCAAAGCAGCCAGTGCACCTGTCCATGCTTTCCTGGAGTCCCTTTTACCAGTACTCAGCACAATTTTCTTTCCCACATAACCATAGTCAAAGTAATGGTCAGCAGTGGGAGAGGAATAAATCCTGTTGCAATGACTATCATCAATCCTCGGAAAGAAATTGCCCGAGCCACGGATTAAACCCACAACCCCCGTTCTCAAGTCCTGCATGCTACCGACTGAGCCACCGGAGCTCAGTGAACTAAGTGAGACACAAATGGGATATTGTCATGATAGGATTGAAATAGCATTGACAGCAGAATTGTTTGTTTGTTTGTTTGTTAGTATTGGAGTTTATGACAGTTTCAACAGCTCAGGCCATATCACTGCGGTGAGTGCATCTACACATGTGTTTCCTGGCTTTTCTCACACCAGTACTGCCATAACTTTTTCTCACATGCATCAGAGGTGAGGCAAAAAAAAATCACCAGAAAGAAAGTTTGCCTAAATCAAGTATTGAACGGGTCACGAGTCAAATAGGCTAACCACCGGGCTACCTGGCTGGGCCGAAAAGCGTAAGTGAACGTTATTCAAACAGCTAAATCATTGTCAGCTTACCTCTGTTATGGATTTACTACTTGGATACATCACAATTTTGTAACATATCACTACAGGAACAGCAGTTATGGCTGTGAATGACACCAACCAGCCCAGACCCTCTGCCCAGGCCGGGTATTTGTAAGTGTTGTACTGTATAGGCTCATGCTTTATCCAGGAAATTAACAATATAAACTGAAATAGTAAATATTTTCTGTTAAAAGTAAATGCACTGGGGACAAGTTGATTAGCTTTTACCAATAGTGTAGATCAAGATCAGACTGCTCAGGAGAGTAAGGTATAGGTGTTACATATTCTACCGCCCTGATACTGCATCTGTGAGAGCAACACAGTGCAATGAAACAGTAAACAGAAATGGCTTGCAACACGCGAAAAGGGGCATTCGGACATTTGCGTAAAGTGTCATCTCGGATCAGCCTGCGCAGTCCGCGCAGGCTAATCCAAGACGGCACTTTACAACTACATCAGATTTTGTGATACAATAGACTTGCGCAAAACAGAAAATTACATAAAAACAGATAAGTGTCGTTTTGGATTACTTTATGCAATGTCTGAATGCCACATTTCACATGTTGCAGGCCAAATGACTTTTCCTGCTAGAAACACTGTAGATAAGTTTACCTTTTGCCACACAATTCCAAATTTTAACGACCCTGAGATAGAAGCCTTTATAAGAAGCGGATATATTTTGTATCATCACTAGTGACGATAAAGTTTTAAAATGTTTGTTGGAACTACTTTTTTTTCTATATTACTCATATTGTACCATTCTTGATAATTATTAGGATAAAGAAAGGGTGAATTAGGAATATAATAGATAGGATAACCAAAGGTTGTGTGTGATATAAAAAAAATCTGTCACACGAATGGGGTTTGATGTGGTTGAAAAACTTGTCCTTCACACTCGTTTGTTCAACCGGGTCACATCCAATTCTAGTGAAAGATTTTTAATATCACAAACAACCAGTTGATTATCCTCTATTTATTTCTCAGTGGAAGGTAGCAGTGTCCTTTGTGAAAGTTTCTTTTACCAGTACTTTGCAAAATATTCTTCCCAAGCCATTGACTACTTCCCACATGACCAGGTCCTGTCAAATTAAAGATCAGCAGTGATAAAAAAATGAATCCTGTGGCAATGAACCCTGGAAAGAAATTGACCCAGCTGGGGATTCACACCAAGAACCCCCTAATTTCAAGCCTTATAATTTACCAACTGAGCTACCAGCTTCTGCACATATTACATAGAGGATATTTGTTTTTTTTGGTGAAAGATCAAAATTTATTTCATCGAGTGATTATTATTGGTAATATTTTCACTGGTGGCTGTGCCACTCGTGACAATCTTACCAATGATGTCCACGAGATGAAAAAAATTTCGGTCTTTCATAAAAAAAAACAACATATAATCTATTTATTTCATGCTTCTAACCCTGTTTTCGAGGAACTTACATTACAATCAAGTACAGTTGTTTTTGATAATTTCCTGTGGCTTACCCCCTCCGCATAGCAACGCATTACAATATTACATAAGCACAAGAAATGTAGGGTAAATTATGTTATATTTCCATCTAGGTGAATGGCATGCGCTGTTTTCCAAGGAAATGAGTGTGCGGGAAATACTGTTTCCGCCTTCAGTTGAAGAGTTAGGAAATAAAATCAGTATTTTTCACTAGTCATAACCATGAAATATCGAATCATCGAACTATATTTCACCATTATTTCTCAATAAACAAGCAATTCCGTTGAAATGATATCCCCTGCCAAAAGAGACCTTTTTTGATACAAACATATTAGAGGTATTGTGTGTTGCATGTACATGTGGCCTTTTAGTTAATGGTCCATGATAAAATTACACATTAAGCCCCCTTTTTCCATGGAACAGCATTTCATTAAATGAAAAATATAAAAGCAGTCCATAATGAGATTATACATTAAGTCCCCTTTTACCATAACATGGCATTTCATTAAATGAAAACAAATGATGAAAATATACATCAAGTCCCCTTTTTCCATGACACGTCATTATATATAAAAGAAAATTGTATCAACGGACTATCCTGAGGAAGACATGCATGAAGTTTCATAAATGTTCCTCAAGGACTTTAGAAGATATCTGTCCAGGCAGACGAATGGGCGAACTGTTATTGGTCCATAATGAAATTATACATCTAGCCCCCTTTTTTCATGACATGGCATTTCATGAAATAAAATCAAACAACTATTGTCTGTGGCTTAATAAAGATGAAGTTTAATTACATTTTCTCCTGTAGTGAAAGAGATATTGGTCCATAATGAAAATATACGTGAAGCCCCCTTTTTCCATGACATGACATTTAATGAAAAAATGTAAAATAATGATATTGGCAGACTATCATAAAGAACACACGTATGAAGTTTCATAAATTTTCGTCAAGGATTTTGAGTTAAAGAGGTATTGATCCATAATGGAAATCTATATGAAGCCCCCTTTTTCTGTGACACCATAATTATTGAGTATCTAAAAAGCAAAAAAAAAAATCAATATTGCAGGACATCATAAGGAACACCTGTATGAATTTCTATTACTTTTTGTCTAGGATTTATAAGATATCTGTCCGGAAAAACGGACAAAGAGATGGTCATTGTTCCATGATGAAATTATACATTTAGCCCCTTTTTTTCATGATGTGGCATTTCATAAAACAGAAACAAATATCTGTTGTCTGTGGCTTGTAATAAACAATATAAAAGTGAGGTTTCGTAACATTTTATCCTACAGTTAAAGAGATCCTGGTCCATGATGAAAATATACATCAAGCCCCCTTTTTCCATGACACGGCATTAAAAAAGCGTATATAACTGTGGTGTTGCACGGTCAATCTGGGTGAAAGTTTTTGTCCTGCATTTGAAAATGGTGGTTGATAGATGTAACAAGTTCGATGTAAAAACTCTGTATAGTTTTCAAGATAAGACTGAAAACAACAAAAATTCACTCAACCGCGTAACTTAAAATCGCTCCCAGTCGGCCATTTTGCATCGAATCAAAAAAACAAAAAAAGGGTCTTGGCAGAATGGGTTATTGTACACACATATACAGTTTCAAGAAATTCTGGCCAATGGCATTAGAGATATTCTCCTAGACAGACACACTGACGGATGGACGGACGGACAGAAGGACGGACTGACGGACAACGCTAAAACTTTATCCCTCCGCCTTTGGCAGGGGATAACTACCAATAAGCATGAAATACCACATAATACTTACAGCAGTTCCTACAGGGGTATAACAATACCAACAAAGTTTCCAGTATAAAGGCAACCAGGGACCAATCATTGTCTCTATATCAGAACAAAACCTTTCTACACCTGTAACAAAAAAAACACACTTGTCTATCAATGTATTAACCACTACCGTTTTTTCTGGACAATAAGCCGCTGCACTGTATAGGCCGCACCCTATCTTTTTAACAATTTTAGAAAAAAAAAAAAAAATCGTATAGGCCACTCCGGCACATAGGCTGCGGCCCATACGCTTTGTTAATGTACAATTTCATCCATCTATAGACAATATATGTACAGTGTTGTGCCTAGGATACTCCATCATGGAATTCCCCGCAATATTTTTGAAAATGTCCCCCAAAAAATACAGTAGCGTGGACCGTAAGTCTCACATCGGGCGGCTCAAGTTTTTAATTTTCTCACTCCAATATTATGCGGTCCATTACTCCATTCTGTTCTGTTCTATAGTGGAGAGTGTGCGTATCATAGACTGTGTCACATTTTTTCCTCTAGTTGTCGAGTACTGTTGAGCACAATGGTGACCAGTGTGAAGAGGTATGTAAAATTACAAGACTGCGTCTTGATTTTTTCTTAAATTCTTGTCGCGTAGCATTTAACAATATTTTGTTAAGCTGTCTATAGGCATTTGACATGTAAATGTCGTCAGCTACGAATTCCCTAAGTTAGGAAAGTAAAGTGGGCAAATTTGACAAACATCAACAACAATAACAAAAGTAGAGCTCTCAAAATAAATCTTGCTTTAAGTCCAAACAGAAAAATAGGAAATTTCGGGACTAGCCGGACAAATTCACAGGGTTACGAGTGAATGATTCCAATGGGTATCTGTCAGGTTTGTTGCAAGTCTGCTTTGGAACTTTCAAACCATTTGTTTGCAACGAGGGTTGTGGTAATATGCACGCAACTATACTTTATAGGCATGAAGTCAATTTATTTGAAGTGGTCTTTGTCCCCCTGTTTTACAGAATGTCCCCTAAGATTTTATTCAGGGGGACACTGGTGTCCCTAGGTATTTTTGGCCTAGGAACAACACTGTATGTGCCGGTATATTTATTATGATAAACACATGAAACAAATTTATCCGTCGTTTTTGCATTTTTTTTTTTTTTAATCCCAATGGATTGATTTCCCCTTTTGGAGCTCAAATCACTTGAGACCATTATCATTCTTTTATTGTTTTTTGATAAATTTCGAAACATTCAAATTGTCACTTTGATTGATTAATTGACAATACACACCATACAACACCTTCAAATACATTAACCACTGATTGGTAGCATTTAACATCATCAATCAACAGGTGTGAAAATTAAGGGTGGTCACAAATTTTTACACATTCCTAAGTTTTCAAGCGGATTTATTTATCTTCTAACTAGAAGTAGGTATTTTGGTATTAGTGTTTGAAAAATACTTTTGAGGCGTGAACAAAAATGGCACCACCATGGGAATCCTGAACATGTTTTCGCTTATTTTCAATTTTACAGGCCGCACGTAAAGATCATTTAGAAAAATAAAATTACCATACAAGCCGCTTCGTCCTGAAAATTTGCACTTTTTTAACGGACAGGCTGCGGCCTTTTGTTCGGAAAATACGGCACTAATAATTTACAAGGGTTGGGATTTGAACCAGGGACCCCTGGTTTTCAAGTCATGTAGGTTACTAAGTGAGCTACAAGTCAAACAAACCAACACCTTCCAGTATAATGATGACCTGGGATCTATCATTGTCTCAATGTCTGAATAAAAGCTGTTTACCTGTACCCAAAAACAGCTATTTTTCCTCCGCTGGTGTTCAGACGAGAAGGAGTGATGGTATTCTAAATCCATTATTTCTCTTCGAAACCCTATCTTGTTGGTATTCATTAGAATCGTCTCGAAGAGGCGATTCTAATAAGTACCCATAACATAGGGTTTAGTGGGGAATAATTAATACTTACAATTTTGAAATCAAAATCACTCCCCCTGTCTGGAGTTCTATACACAGATTGTGCAGTCTTTTTCTGGAACTTCACTGTCCTATGTTTTGTGAAATATTTTGGCCAAAATAGCACAGAAATTTATATTGCAGCTAGAAACTGACTGCTTCATTCAAATGAAATAGATTTAATCCTTTACCACACAATGACAACTTTTAACGACCCTGAAGAAGAAGCCTTTTGAAAACATTGTGGGAAAAGGAGAAAATGCTGGTAACCAGCATTTTCTCCCTTTCCCACAAAGTTTTCTACACTATCAAAGAAAAACTGCATCATCTGAGCCACTATTAAATTATCATCTGCAAATGCTTTCAATTTGGATTGGTCTAAAACAATGCCATGTGGTAAGGGGTTAAACTCATACATAACCCGAATACAACTGGCTGACAAAATGGTAATATAAAATGCCCAATGAATATAAGAACATTGAAACTGAACCCAGTAGATATAATTTGGATGTGTGCAAAAGCAAATTATGTACAATGTGTAATAATGTGTAGGAAATAATGTGTAGGAAAATAGTCATGCACACAAAATATATTCAAAATAAACTTGAAATGAAAACTACTGACCATATACATAAGCTATAGCTATGACCTCAAACAGTCCTGTAAGAAGGACACCCCACGCTGCTGCATAGTAGTCTATCAATGTTACCCAATATATTCCACTCTGAAATTGCCATAAAAACAGTTCAAAGTCAGACATGAAAATTAAAAAAAAAGAATCTGCAATTAAATTATGCAGCCAGGGTTTTTATGACACACAAATCCTGCGTCAAAGGAGCGTTTTTCACTCACATGACCCCAAAAATAAATCACAGTGCGCCATCATGAATAAACCGTCATTAATCCAAGTCTGTACCTGCTTCAATATCAGAAGAACACTGTTCTTTTTTTACACTACAGGGTTTATTTTTGATAAAAGTAGTTTTGCAGTAATTTACTTATAGAATAAGACTGGTTTATGCATTTTTACCGTAAAGTACAGTGGACAGTCAAAGTCTTAGTAGGGTTCTCTGTATTTTATGGCTTCTCTGTATTTTTTGGCTTATTTTACCCGACTCCAGGTAGATAAAAGCACAAAGAAGCAGTCTGTTCTGTTTGCGGAAAAAATGTCACAACTAAGTACACTTTAGCATTCTTTTTTATCATCTGCTTCCTATGGCTCACGATCAAGCCACATAAAGCAGCGGTTCAGATGAAAATGTATGTATTGTCTGTCAAGAACTGAAGTCAAACTTTCCGTAAAAATGAATTAAAGACATTACTTGCTTAGAGTTTCAAGGTGAAATGTATTGTAATCTGTACTTAAAGATGAAAAGACCCATTTATTTTGACCCCCAAAGAAATGACCCTCAACTATAGAGACAAGGGGTCACAATGACACATACCCAAATTTTAACACCGTGGAAAAAACATCACGTTTTATGACTCAGTCAACATCATTTGTGACATCATTATTACAGCTAATCCATATCCATTTCATTAGAAAATATCACTAAATTCATGTTTTTTATTGTTAACAATAATAGACAGCAACAAAACAGATGTTAAGAAATAAATAAAATGCATACATAGTGCTTTTGTATCTCACAGACATCGAACTCCGTTGTGAGAATTGATAATTGTTTTGTTAGATATTTTTAATATATACAACAACACTATGTACGTATTCTCTATTTCCTTACCTTTGTGGTATAGGGCAGGCCAAGTAGAAAGAGAATGGCA
The DNA here is from genome assembly GCA_946811185.2 of Hippopus hippopus. Classification (NCBI taxonomy): domain Eukaryota; kingdom Metazoa; phylum Mollusca; class Bivalvia; order Cardiida; family Cardiidae; genus Hippopus; species Hippopus hippopus. The sequence continues at coordinate 58,318,445 of OX328102.1, forward strand.
CATATAATGAATATCAACAAAGTTTTCCACTTTCGTTGACTTGGAAAGGAATCTAAAACACTTGTCAATAAAGCCTCAACTGATGCAAACTGAAAGTTTAAAAAACACATTGATAGAATACAAAATATCAGTATTTTTATGACTCTAAGAGACACTATTGAACACACAGTCAGAGCTCAAGACAGAGGGAGTAATAAAAGAGAATACTGAAAACAAGCATTCTCTCCTTGTCCCACAATGCTGTCTATCACTTTAATAACAAAAACCAGCTTTTGTGCCACCTTTGTCATCTACAAAATAAACCCTTTACCGAACAAGCCCATGTTTCAATGACCCTGAAGAAGAAGAAATTTGAAAACACTGTAGGAAAAAGGAGACAAGAGGACCATGATGGTCCTATATCACTCACCTGAGTACTAAGCAGGGAAGGTCTACAATGAAGATAAATACCAAATATCGAGGTTCAAGGCCAAATGATAATGAAACAAGAGTGGCAAATTGTCGCAAGATACATGTATGCCCGTCCCACCGCCAGTTGTCAAGGAGGTATAATAATTGCAAAGGGCAGGTAATACAACAAACATGTTTACCAAGTCTCAAGTCAATTTGACTTGAGACTTCAAAATTCCATTTCCAGACAAGCAAGAAATACTGTAAAAATGAAGATCAAAGTGGAATTACTCAAAATCCGCACTAGGTAGAGTTATTGTTCTTACGCACTGTACTCGGTAATATTGCAACAAACATGCATACCAAGTTTGAAGTCGTTCTGACTTGAGATGACAAAGTTATATTCTGGACAAGCACTAAATGCTGTAAAAATGACAATCAAAGGGAAATCAAAGACAGCACAAGGTAGAGTTACAATTCTTGCGCACTGCACTTCCAAATATTGCAACAAATGAGCATACCATATTTCAAGTCATTCCTACTTAAGATGACAAAGTCTTGCTCCGGACAAGCAAGAAATGCTATAAAAATGAAGGTCAAAAGGGGAATAACTCAAAATTCGTGCTAGGAAGAGTTATGGTTCTTGTGCACTGCACTCCGTAATTTTTCAACAATCATGCATACCAAATCTGAAGATGTTCAGGCAAGAGATGACAAAGTTATATTCAAGACAAGCAGAAAATGCTGTGAAAATTATAATTAAAGGGAATAACTCATAGACAAAATGAGGTAGAGTAACGGTTCTTTCACACTGCACTCCGTATTATTGCAACAAACACAAATGCCAAGTTTCAAGTCAATCGGACTGGAGATGACAAAGTTATGCTCCGGACAAAGAACTATTTTACAGAACTTTCTAATTCAAGGGCAAATAACTCAAGTTGTTCTGGTCTGATTAGACCCATAATCGAACTCGTCCGAGATTTTATGGTCATTAGTATTTTGACCAAGTTTGATGCTGATTGGTTAAATATTGTAGATGCTCGAGAGTAAACAATGTCAAATATAGCAATTTTTCTAATTCAAGGGCAAATAACTCCAGTTGTTCTGGTCCAATTAGACCCATGATCAAACTCATCCAAGATCTTACGGTCATATATATTTTGACTAAGTTTGGTGCTGATTGGTTAATAATTGTAGATGCTAGAGTGTAAACAAAGTCACATATAGCAATTTTTCTAATTCAAGGGCAAATAACTCCAGTTGTTCTGGTCCGATTAGACCCATAATTGAACTCATCCGAGATCTTATCGTCATATATATTTTGACCAAGTTTGGTGCTGATTGGTTAATATTTGTAGAAGCTAGAGTGTAAACAAAGAAATGTGAACGGACGGATGGACAGACGGACGGACGGACGGACGACGGACGCCGACGGACGGTGAGTGATCACAATAGCTCATTCTGAGCACTTCGTGCTCAGGTGAGCTAAAAATGCTGGTAACCAACATTTTCTCCTTTTCCCACAATGTTTTCCACGCTATCAGAGAACATCAGCTCATTTTGTATAGATCTCTTATGAAATTTGTGGTGGCCAGAAGCTTTCAGTTACACAGGGTATAAAATTGGCTGTTTGGTAAAGGGTTAAATATATTCAATATAGACAAGTCTGATATTTTGATGTCTCATAAAGCGTTAATTCCATGCACTGGCTTGAACCACAGTCTAAACTAATAGAGCAAGCACCTAAGGTACCAGCCTGCATAGCTCAACTGGTAGAGCATAGGACTCGTGAACGTGACGTTTCGAGTCACTTGAGGGTGTGGGTTCGATTCCTAGGGCTGCCCATCTAAAATTACTAATAGTCTTTCAGATGAGATATTAAACCGAGATCCTGTGTGCTGGTGCTATACAACAAGCATGTTAAAGAACCAGGCATAACTTAGGATGGGTTTCGTCCTATATCTGCACTATCCCCCGTAACAATACTAACAGCCTTCAGGGGGCGTCGCCCATATGGGCATCCAGTGGCGAAGATAAATAAGCACAAATTCATTCATTCAAGCACCTAAGGTGCACTAAAAATGTTCTTGTTTAACTCTTTACCAAAGAATCCTGAATTTTAAAGACCTCAAGAAAGAAAGCTTTTGAAAACATTATGGGAAAAGCAGAAAATGCTGCAGGAAATCCAAAAAAGACAAAATCAAATGTGCATCAAATAATGGTTGTTGTCCATGATACGGTAGAAAACATGGTGAGAAAAGGAGAAAATGCTGGTTACCAGCATTTTCTCCTTTTCCCACAATGATTTCAATAGCCTTCATCCTCACTGTCATTTAAAGTCAGGATTCTGCGGCAACAGGTTAAGGTAGAAGCCTTTTAAGAACATCTTGGGAAAAAGGAGAAAAACTCTGTCAACCAGTATTTTCTCCTTTTCCCAAGATTTCTCCTACTCTTTCATAGACAATTCCCATTGTTTGAATCAAAACTGATTTGTCGTCTGAAAATACTTTCAATATTGCCGAGTCAAAAATTTTGTTGTCTGGTAACAGTTACTGTTCTCTGAAGTAACTTTAATATTAAACAAGAGTGTCACGATGGCCCTAAAACCACTCACCTGAGCCTATTGACCCAACATGACCCATCTCCAATCTCTTCTGAGATATTATCAAGAAAAACATTTTCACCAACTTTCATAATTTTTGAATTGAGAATACAGCCTCCAGAGCGTACATGTGGTCTTTCAAAAACCTGACTTTGTGACCTAGTTTTTGACCCTAAGAGACACATTTTGCAACTAATTCAAGATACCATCAAGACAAAACCCTGGTAGCTCAGTCGGTAGTTTACAGGACTTGGGAACAGGGGATCGTGGGTTCGACCTGCGGCCAGGCCAATTTCTTTCTGAGTACTGATAATAGTCATTGCGACAGGATTCATTCCTCTCTCACCACTGATCACTGTTTCGACGATGGTTACATAGGAAAGCAGGCAGTGGCTTGGAAAGAATACTGTGCGGAGTACTGGTAAAAAAAAAACTCCAGGAAAGCATGGATAAGTGCACTGGCTGCCGCGATATAACTGAAATAATGTTGAAAACAGCGTTAAACACCATACGATCAATCAGTCAATCAAGACAAAAATTCCGACCATCTTTGATGAGTATCGGACTAAAAACATAGCCTCTAGAGCCTTCACAAGGTAAAATGCGATGATGCACAATAGATGACTGACAAAGCAAAATCACGAAAGCCTACCTTGAGCACTTTTTGCTCAGTTGAGCAAAAAATATGTGCCATGCTCCGTGAAAAGGGGGCTTAATGCATCTGCGAAAAATATCGACCAAGGTCAGCCTGCGTGGACTGCGCAGGCTGACCTGGGTTGAAACTTTTCGCTATTTGTCAATTTTCTGTATGTCCAAGGACCAGTGTACCTCATGATTAAGTCGGTTGTTGAAAAATGTGGCTAAGACAGATCAACAATTATGTGATCGCATGCTTGGTATCATGCATCACGGAGATGCATTAAGTGCCCTTTTGCTAGAGGATGGCTCAATTTTTTTTAACGATTGATAAGTAAGACAATATTATCAGAATGATCTAAGCCAGCCTACCTGACTGTCCAGTCCTAAAGTGACAAGCATGAAGAAAAACATAATTGACCAGAAGGTCGGAGCAGGTAGATTCTGTACAGCCTCCGGATAAACAACAAATGCCAGCCCTGGTCCAGAATCTGCCACATCTTCTATGCCAACCTCCAGATTATAGGCCATGTGACCCACGTAAGAGAATATCACAAACCCAGCAAAAATGCTTGTCATACAGTTACTGAGGGAAACTATCAATGAATCCCTGAAATATATAGAGGATAATCAACATGTCGTGTGTGATATTAAAAATCCGTCACTAAAATGGGGGTGTGATGTGGTTGAAAAAACTTGTCAGAATCCAAAAAAATTGCAAATATAATGTGGCTAAAATGGTGGAAATGGTCTTTGAAAGGGTAGGAAAAATTGTTGGAATAGGAGAAAATTTTGGTGACCAGCAATTTTCACCTTTTTCCCACAAAGTTTTCAAAAGGTTGAATCCTTAGGGTTTTCAAACAATTGGGCTTTTATGGTACTAAAAGGTTAATCTATAATAGTAACTCTTTACCACATCCCTTGTTTGCAGTGTAATAAAACCCATTACGAATTTTCTTATCTCATAGACGTTTAATATCACTATTGTGTGACGTCATTTTTGACGTCATTTTGTACGTATTTCGTAGAGGAGAATGGGTTTTATTGATATTACCGCTTGTGCATCTATAGATGGTTTTGCATCTTCTTATCTATGATTTGTGAAATTCGTTGGCATATGAGATAAAGATGTTATTAAACTTGTCAAGAAAAAATGTTATTAAGCTCGCCAAAGGCTCGCTTAATAACATTTTCTCTAGACTCATTTAATAAAATTTTATCTCAACGCCAACTCATGTCAGATCCTATATTTACCACATGACAAAATTTTGGACTGGTCCAAATTGAAAGCATTTGCAAACTACATAATAAAATATTGATTAAATGGAAAGTTTTGTCTGTGATAGAATAGAAAACATTGTGGGAAAAGGAGAAAATGCATGTTACCAGCATTTTCTCTTTTTCCAACAATTTTTTCAAAGGCATTCTTTCCAAGGGTCATGAAAACCTGGCATTGTTTGGTAAAGAGTTAAACTTTCATTGTAGCGCCGCATGAGTGGCAGCACTATATTTTTATTCACTTTTGAAAAGTGCCTGTGGAGGTAGCCATATTGTTTACTATATGGACTGGTTCAGTGTTTTTTTGGTTTTTTTTTTTAACATACATGTAAAAATATAGTACTTACATAACTAGATCGAGCCCGTACCAACTTTGTTTTTCTATTTGGACTGATTTTTTGTTTTTTTACATGTAAAATACCGTACTTTCATTGCCAGATCAATAAAAACCAGATCATATCCAAGATGGCTCAGAGTTTAAATATTTGTCAACTAGTATCACCACATGGACCTCTATGAAGTTTGTTCCAGTGATGCCCTTGGCGAAAAAAAATTAACCCGCTGTAATGTGCCCTATTTCAGAAACAACTGATTTGCGGCGCCATTGATGTTATGCATCAATATTTTGTTGTTATTTGTTTTATGATATTAAAAAATACTTATTATACTGCAAAGAAATTTCTCGTGATCTGATTGGATAATATGCCCCGAACATATATATCATGTACACTGGCAAAACCCATGTAAAAGCAGTTTCCCTTTCGAGAGCCCTGTATACATGACTACACTATCAACACAACATCCAAAATGGCAGCGTCGATCAAGATTAACATCAAGATTATGCGCCAAGCTGCACGTTTTAGAACGTATTACCATGGTTTCATTGACGTCAGTTCCAAGTGATGTCAGTTTTCATTGAATTGGGGTACTCAGAAGGGAAATTCTACTTCATCAGCGTACTCAATTTTTGAAACCAAAAAAAAAAAACAGGTAAAATTCACTTAACAAACGTTGGAATGGTAAAACTTTGCAGTATAATAAATTCGTTGTATGGTCATGTGGCAGGGGACTTGGAAACTTGTTCACAGCTGTAGTGAATCATGTTGCCACCTCGCCTTCGGCTCGGGGCGACATGACTCACCACAGCCGTGAACAAGTTTCCAAGTCCCCTGCCACCTGACTGTACAACAAATAATGTAATATTACTGCACCTCAGTATGTTGTTATGGAAACGATTGTAACTTGACAAAGCAATAATCCCTCCACCACAGGTTCCCAAAGAGTAAAATATCTGAACAGCAGCCGCTTGCCATATTGCGACATCCTTCAGTTTGTAGAATTTTGGTGTGATGTAAAACTTGATGCCTTCCACAGCGCCCTCTAGCGTGATCCCTCGGAAAAATAGGATCAGCAATACTATGTAGGGAAATACTGCAGTGAAATAAACAACCTAGAATGAAAGATAGGGGTTTCAAGTTTATTATAAATAATTATTTGCAAAATAAACGAATTTTTCATATGATAGACCCTTTGATCAACAAACAGGAATTTAGACTTCCTAAAACAGAGAATATTCTGCAGACAATACTTTAATTGTGGCTCAAGTAAAGTGGGGGTCATCCTACCTCAAATAAGCCGAGCCCCGGTAGCTCGGTCGGTAGCGTGCAGGACTTGAGGACAGGGGGTCGTGGGTTTGATCGCTGGCTCGGCCAATTTCTTTCTGAGGACTGATGATAGTCACCATGACAGGATTCATTCCTCTCCCACTGCTGACCATTGTCTTGACGATGGTTATGTCGGAAAGCTGCCAGTGGCTTGGAAAAAAAATTGTGCAGAGTACTGGTAAAAGAGATTCCAGGAAATCATGGATAGGTGCACTGGCCGCCGCGATATAATTGAAATAATGCTGAAAACAAAACAGAAGGGTTAAACAAAACAAAATTTGCTGTGCAACTAACCTTTCCGGCAGACTTGATTCCTTTGATAAGACACAAAAACACCAGAGTCCATGAAAAAAGTAAACACAGGACTAGTCTCCATTGTGGTGCACCAGTTTCTTCAATACCATCTGATAGACCCAACACGTAATTTCTGTAAACAACAACAAAATATCCATTTTTAGAAGGCGATGCCCTTTCAGGTCTCACCTTCTTATGCCAACCAACAGAGCGACCTCCCCTGATAACGAATCACTCTTCAGTTTCAAGAAAAATAGGTCCTCACAGATCAATGAACAGACGCGTCTGTGTCATCTGATATGTAAAAATAATATGTGAATTAAAAATCTGTTTAACTCTTTACCAAACGACAAAAAATTTAGACTGGTCCAAATTGAAAGCACTTGCAGAAGACAATATAAACATAAATAAAATTTAAACTGAAATTTGTTTAGAGCAGGGAAGAAAACATTGTGGGAAAAGGAGAAAATGCTGGTTACCAGCATTTTCTCCTTTTCCTACAATGTTTTCAAAAGGCTTCTCTCACAGGGTCGTAAAAACCAGGGATTGTTTGGTTAAGGGTTAAGCCAATTACACAAAGAATGTATTTCAGGGTTAATGTCGTAGAATTCGCTCTAAATATGAAATAATAAGTCTCATGCCGCAGCTTCGGCATATGACCTAGTTTATAAAGTCTATTTTGCAGATGACTATTCGAAAATTACCCCAAATTACTGTCATTATTTGTACAGGAAATGCTCTTTACAATGAAGATAATTACTTCAAACCTGCAAGAAAAATTTTGGATTTAACCTTTCTCTGCCAATTTAGATCTGGTTTTTTTTTTGTGTGTGTGTTCTAAAGCCAATCTTCTGACAGTGGAGATAGTTTTGACTCATTCTACATTCATTCGGCATACCCATGGTGATGGGAGCCATCATATCCCTCGGCTGTATCTGGTGGATTAATATGCATCAGATCGATACATAACCGGAAATTACGCCGGTTTACCGTTCTGAAAATTGTAAGGCTCCTCTTAAAAAAAGAAACCTTGAGTTTCAATTTTCTATCGAAATCTTTCTAACTATGTTTCAGTTGAGTTGGCAAACAGTTAGTACATTCATTATTTATCAATTCCGATTAAAGTTTTCACCGACAGATAAACAGATGTGAATAACTTCATCGAGGTTGTTTATGTCGTTGCTAAATGACTGACAGTGGCGCGCCATGTATAAGATCACGTGATTTGCAGTTCAAATGGAAACGACCATTATACGGACAAGGTTAGATGTAGGTACGGAATCGGCCGAGTTGTGACGAGTGATTCTACATTATGTATTGAAAATTTATGTAATTGTAGAACAAAATCAAAAGATGCAAAATCTCAGCATTTGGTCTTGATCAACACCATCCAAAAAATCTATTCAAGTTGCCTTTGCCAGTGAAAGAATTATAGTAGAATGAGGGCCATTCTTTAGTTATTTCCCTTGATTCCTCTCCAGTACTACATTGGTCCTGATAAGGGGATTACTTGGTTTTTATCCTTGATTTTCTTGCACTGAACAGCTATGTTCTTGATAATAATATTTGAAGTAAATCTCGTTAGATTGTTTTACAAATCGATATATAAGTAGTTCCTGATGATTAAGAACAGAATTTGATTTTGAATTATATGGGGACCTTACACATATATCATAAATCAATATATCATTACATTTATTGCAACATCCCCAAGGAAACAAAGTATAAAAACAAAGAAATACAGCTAAAAGGACCAATCTGTTATATGGTTACCCATAGTCCTTATCTGTCAAGGGAGACATTTTGATTTACAGGATTGGCCCCCATTATTGAAAATATCCAAAATTTGGATAATGGCAGAATAAAAAAAAATTGACTTAACTCTTTACCAAATGACAAAGATTTAGACTGGCCCAAATTGAAAGCATTTGCAGAGAATATATCCAATATGTCTAAAATAATACTTTTGTCATTGAGAGAGCAGAAAACATTGTGTGAAAAGGAGAAAATGCTGGTTACCAGCATTTTCTTCTTTTCAAACAATGTTTTCAAACTCCTCTCAAGGTCGTTGAAACAAAGATTGTTTGGTAATGGTAGATTTATTTTCAAAGCAGAAAATCTAACAAGAACATCACATGCAGGTGCATGCAGGTGCTAACCCTCGGCTACCAGTGCCTGATTTTCAGTGAAAATCTTTAGTTGAAAAAAGGGACATAACTGTGTCAAGAATAATTTGATGGTTAACTACTCCTACTGTACGAGTTCCCTTTTGGGTAAATAACAACTTGTCTAAGTTTGAAATGAATATGTTTAGTAATAACAAAGATATTACAAAATGTCAAAGTTTTTGCACAACAAAGACCCAGACGATGCTGACACTAATGATAGCGACGCCAGGGCTACGACAGTAATTCGTCGTTTTCTTCCAAAACAGCCAAGCTAAAATGGCTCAACACTTAACAAAGAGGTAATAGAATCAATGCAGATGATTTCATACTTGATTCTTCCAATGAAAATAGTGCATTAGCCAATCTGATTACAGTCAAATCTGTGTACAGCAGCCAATGAAGGGAAGTTCTGAAAGTGGCTGTTGTTTACAGATTGGCTGTTGTCCACAATATGAACTTCTTGCACTATAATTACTGTGTTAAAAAAAAAAAACAAAAATAAAACACAAAAGTAAAACATAAATTTTAAACATTATAATAAAATATGTGCAGGCAGCCACACATGAACAGTATTCAATCTGTGAACGAAGAAGAAATCAAGTTGTAATTATCAATTTTTTCAAGTAAACACTATGTGATAGATGGTCACATGTGATAAAGGCGGCTTTTGTGTAGGTGTCATAAACAGTAAAATCATACCAATTAAGGTGACCGCTGGGTGCATTTGGCAGATTATTGCTATGAAGAAATATTCACAGGCTGACTTGAGTTGCTATTCATGTGTGGCGGCTTGCAAAGATATTACTGTACTATGGAAAAGACTTTTGAAAATGTTGTTGGAAAAAGAGAAAATGCTGTTTACCAGCATTTTCTCCTTTTTCAACAATATTTTCCAAACTTAGAAAAACACTTGAATCCTTTAACTACATGTAATTAGTCACTTACAGATGCTTTCAGTACAGAAGATCCTAAAATTCTGTCATTTGGTTAAGAGTAAAAGACTTACTCCCAATACTGTCTTGTCGGGGCCAGTCGCTCCCTTCCGGTCACATTCCTAAATATATCATAATTCCATAAACCTATGAAGTCATTTTGTGCATAACATGTGCCGTTTGGATACTGCGTGTAGTTCTGTGTGTCACAGGATACATCAGGTAATTTCAGACTGCAATCTGGAACATCAAATGATTGTTGATTGATTGTATGCTGTTGATCGCCATTTTCAACAATATGTCAGTTATATCGCGGCGGCCAGTCCACCTATCCATGCTTTCCTGGAGTCTCTTTTAACAGTACCCTGCGCAATCTTCTTTCCAAGCCACTGGCTGCTTTCCCACATAATCATCATCGAAACAATGATCAGCGGTGAGAGAAGAATGAATCCTGTCGCAATTACTATCATCAATCTTTAGAAAGAAATTGGCCCAGCTGGGGATCGAACCAGCGATCCCCTGTTCTTGAGTCCAGTAAGCTACCAACTGTTCCACCGGGGCTTTGCTCAAAGAAGAAAAATAAATAAATAAGAGTTATAGTCATAAAAGGTATCATTTTGTACATGAACACTCTACCATACATTTCAAAGTTTTAACAATCCTGAAAAAAAAAAAGGCTTTTGAAAACATCAAGGAAAAAAGGAGAAAATATTCATATATATCTTGCATTTTCTCCTTTTCCATATTATTTTTTTCAATCTTACAAATTCAATTATTGAGCCACAGCAAATCTGTTGTCTGTTTACCCTTTACCACTAAATCTAGACTTTTAACGACCCTGGAAAAAGAAGCCTGTTGAAAATATTGTGGGACAAGGAGAAAATGCTGGTAACCAGCATTTTCTCACTTTTCCGCAATGTTTTCTACCCTATCAAAGACAAATTACATCATTTTGAACCACTTCTAAGGTCTACAGCCCCTAACTCTCATATTAAAAGACAGCATTTTTCCCTTTTCAGCAAAGTTTTCTACCCTGTCAAAGACAAATTCCATCATTTTGAATCACTTTTAAGGTCTACTGCCCCAAACTCTCATATTGAAAGATGGAGGCTGCCGAGATGGGCCAAAGAGCCTTTACGAAAACGTTGATGTTACATGATATTTACCGATGAGTTAGTGAGTCTATGGCCCCTAACTCTCATATTAAAAGACCGAAGCTGACGAGATTGGCCGAACAGCCTTTACGAAACACAATATTTACCGATGAGTAAGGGGATGTAATCCTTAAGTTATCAAGTGGAAATGCTTTCAATTTAGACAAGTTGATAGTTTGATAGTGTGATAATTGCTTTTAGTTAACTCCTTACCAAACGACAAAATTTTAGACTTGTCCAAATTGAAAGCATTTGCAGACGACAAAATAAACGTGACTCAAAAATTGAAACTTGACTTTAGAAGAGTAAAAAACATTGTGGGAAAAGGAGAAAATGCTGGATACCAGCATTTTCTCCTTTTCCCACAATGTTTTCAAAAGGCTTCTTCCTCTGGGTCGTAAAAACAAGGGATTGTTTGGTAAAGGGTTATGACATGTCTAAAATTTTGTCATTTGGTGAAGGTTAAATTTTATACTCATGGTAACCATATTTTATTACATATACCAGTAAATTTTCCTGTAACAAATACATGCAATGAATCGGATGAAATTACAAACACGACAGAAAAAAAATCTGTATCTACACACAGTGAAATACAGTCCCATATATGGTATGTTGACGTATCTCACACACAGACTAAACATGCATTGAGTCGTGCTCTGCTTGGTCAAAATGTTACGCTGTTATAATCATCTGCCATTCATAAACACAGAGTTACTACCATCTGCACAATTAATTGTCTCATTTTGTTTGCCATTTTCAAATAAAATGTTAATAATTGCAAAATGTTGTCATTGAAAGTTGTAGGTATATAATAAAAGGATTATAATGTTGTAGAAACTTTCCTGGTGCTTGTATTTACTTCTTGCTGCGTAAGAAAATTTTGACATCACGCAAGAAGGTCTTGCGCGATGTCAAATTTTCTCACACTGCTCGAATTAAATACAAGCACCAGGAAAGTTACTACAACGTAATATCCTGTATTTATTACATCATCAGCTTACCAGCAACAGAAATCATATTGCATTAAATTTTCAAATTTCAAACGAGAAGTAGTTTGATTAATGGTTTCCAACAGTCACAAATTTAACAACCCTGAGAAAAAAGCTTCTGAAAACATTTTTGGAAAAGGAGAAAATGCTGGTTTTTCTCCTTTTCCAACAATTTTTTCTAGACATCATCAGAAAAAGCATTTTGCCTTTTCCAACTTTACCACACAATCATGGGTTTTAACTACCCTGAAGAAGACGGCTTTCGAAAACATTGTGGGAAAAGGAGAAAATGCTTTTCTAACCTTTCATGAACAAATTCTATTATTTGAGGCACATTCAATTTGTCATCTGCTATATGTTTTCAATTTGGACCAGTCTAAAATTTTGTTGTGTGGCAAAGAGTTAAGGTCTGTGGCCCCTAACTCTCATATTAAAAGAGGAAAGCTGCCGAGATTGGCTGAATATCCTTTATGAAAACGTCGATGTTACACGATATTTACTGATGAGTTAGTGAGTCTATGGCCCCTAACTTTCACATTAAAAGACGGAAGCTGCAGAGATTGGCCGAATAGTCTTTACGAAAATGTCGATGTTTACCGATGAGTTAGGGGTTGTAATCCTTAAAGACTAATTCAACATTAGAGTTGTATTTACTTCGTTTTATGTAAATGTTTAAAACTTAAACACATTGAAAGGTTTACCGTCTGGGCCCGTATTCACCAACCATTCTTAAGAATATTCTTTGTCTTATTCTCCAGAACTTTCTATAGTAACACAACTTCTGATTGGCTAAATGGTTTAGCTAATCAGAAGCTGTGTTACTTTCAAACTTGGAAAATCTTGGAGAATAATACAAAGAACATTCTTAAGAATAGTTGGTGAATACGGGCCCTGGTGAAAAGTTGTGACAATTTTTTCGAGTACTTTTCACCCTTGTATATGAGCAATGCTCTGACAACAGGTAGTTACATAGATCTCTGTGATGGATTATACCAGTTAACCCTCTACCAAACAATCCCTGGTTTTACTGACCCTAAGGAGAGAAGCCTTCTGCAAACATTGTGGGAAAAGGAGAAAATGCTGGTAACCAGCATTTTCTCCTTTTCCCACAATGTTTTCTACTCTTCCTAAGCCTTGTTTTAGTTTTTGAGTCATGTTTATTTTGTCGTCTGCAAATGCTTTCAATTTGGAAAAGTCTAAAATTTTGTCGTTTGGTAAAGAGTTAAGTCATCACATAATTATGGATCTTTAAAATCCATTTTGTCTTACAACTGGCTAAATTCTGAGGTAGAATGGTCCATGGACACAAAGAAAATGCACCAAATTTGCTCAAAAGCAAAAAGTTTCAACCCAGGTCAGCCTGCGCAGACTGCGCAGGCTGACCTGGGTCGATACTTTTTGCAGATGCATTAAACCCCCTTTTCACAGAGCATGGTTGAAATATATAAGATTTTATGCTTCCCAAATCCAACCTATTTCTTGCTCCCAGTCATACATACCTTTAGTGGTCCAGTAACCCTCACAGTCTGCCCAAGGTAAACTGCTTGTGAACGAGGCAAACAGGTAAAAATGGCACCAAGCAATTATCATACAGTAGTAGGTAGAAATTATAAAAGAAGAAATCATCATGGCTATACCAATACCTAGAAGTACATTAAAAAGGACATTTGCAACTTCACTACAATATTAGATTGTTCAGATAATAAACATCTGAAGAACTATGCAAACAATTAAAATTGGCACCAGGCAATAATCGTACAGTAGTCGGTGGATACATGTATTATAAACTAGAGCTGTCACTGAATGTGACTTACCGGTAATACCCCCGCCAGCGCTTTGACAGAAAAAGGTGTCAAGTTCAAGGGGAGATAATTCCTCAACCAGAAGGAGTTGACACTTGAAATTGTGTCTTGCAAATCTTCAATATATGATCAATATATGTGCAAAGTTTCAATACAATTGAAGGAAAACTGTAGGAGGAGTTTGCTACACAAAATTACTAGTATTTTGTACACAGACGGACACATGGGCACATGCGGGGGTATAATGAAGAAATCAAGGCTATACTAATACCTGGAAGTATACACAGGATAATTGTCACTCAGTAAAATTCTTAATTACAATGTTGAAAAGAAAAATAAGAAAGAACAACGCAGAAAAAAGTAAATGCGTTGGTCAGGCAATGCAGTAGTTGGTAGCTACTAAAAACAAGGGCATAGTCAAAAATATAACAAAGCTGAAGCCTATGGAAAAGACCTGGCCCAACCTTTCATGTACATGTATTTATTTAATCTTTTTTTTTTTCTCAAAAAGGTGTAGATTTACCTACAAAAGTTGATGTTAAAGAAAGGGCTTCAAGACCACACAACTGTTAGCAAGGAACAAATTGTCATCGCTGTGCCAATGCCACGAATAATCAACAGATAATACATAATACATGTAGTATGATACGGTGTATAACACCATTTTCAAAATTATTTCAATTATATTACAGTGGTAAGTGCACCTATCCATACTTTTCTGGAGCTTTTTGTAACCAGTACTTTACAGAATTAATTACCCAAGCCACTGGTTGCCTCCCTGCATAACCATCATCAATACAATGGTCAGCAGTGAGAGTGGAATGAATCCTGTTGCAGTTACTATCATCAATCCTTGGAAAGAAATTTGCCAAGCTAGGGATTCGAACCAGCCACCCCTTGGTCTCCCCTTGGTAAGCTACCTTCTGAGCTACTGGGGCATGGCACTGACAGATACAGGAAAGAAGCAAAGGTCTTTACTGCTGACATGTTGAATCAAAAAGGGTCAAATTATTGTAAGGGAAAATTTACAGATCCCTGTGGGAGGCCCTGTGTTAAGCGAAGACGTAAGGGGGAAAATATTCTGAATAATGCACAAGTACTTTTTTTCCTACCTTGTAATAATGGGGCAAAATTCCAGCAAGTGGTTGGTCCGGAGCTTGTAAACTGTCCAAGGGCAGATTCCAGGAAGAACAGGGGGATACCCACAAGTGTCATAAACAGTAGATAGGGTAATAGGAATGCTCCTCCTCCATGACTGAAATATCATGTATAATCATTATTATTATATACCTAAACATTTTCCGACTCAAATACATGCATCGCACGCGGATAAAATATCACACAGGAGAGAAAAAAAATCCGTATTTACACACTGTGAAATACGGTTCCAAATATGGCATGATGATGTCCTAATGACGTACCTCACGAGCAGAATATGTATGTGTTCATTTGAAATTTGATTGGTCCAAATTTTACACTGTAATATTCATGTGCCATTCATAACTAGAGGCGCTTGAGCGCCTGTATCGCTCCACAGGCCTGATATTTCTATAATGGCAAAAGGAAGTTTTTAACAATTATCATTCAATCCTGCATTTTAGCTCACTGAAGAAACAATTTGGTAGACAACCACCATAGGAACTTACCTGCAAAACAACAATGAAATCCAATGAATAGTTTTAGAGAAGAAATTTTTCAAAGATTTTACTTTATACCATAAAAGGAAAATGAGTCTCCCATAAAAGCCATGTTTTTTGACAGATCTTTTTTTTTTTAAGGAATTCTGTAAACCTGTATCTAAGGAACATTCCTGCAAAATAATAATGCTATCCAAATAGCGGTTTGGGAGGAGAAGATTTTTAAAGGTTTTTTACTTTGGTTGCCATGGCAACCAGAATTCTTCATGGAACACAATTATTTGAAGGAATTTGAAAGAGGACCACCAAAGGAACATTCCTGTGAAATTTGGTAAAAATCCAGTCAATAGTTTCTGAGGAGAAGTTTTTTAAAGAAAAAGTTTATGGACGCACGCACGGACGAACGGACGGACGAACGGACGGACGGACGCACGACGGACACAACGCCATGACAATAGCTCGCTGGCCGAAGACAACCACCATAGGAACTTACCTGCAAAACAACAATGAAATCCAATGAATAGTTTTAGAGAAGAAATTTTTCAAAGATTTTACTTTATACCATAAAAGGAAAATGAGTCTCCCATAAAAGCCATGTTTTTTGACAGATCTTTTTTTTTTTAAGGAATTCTGTAAACCTATATCTAAGGAACATTCCTGCAAAATAATAATGCTATCCAAATAGCGGTTTGGGAGGAGAAGATTTTTAAAGGTTTTTTACTTAGGTTGCCATGGCAACCAGAATTCTTCATGGAACACAATTATTTGAAGGAATTTGAAAGAGGACCACCAAAGGAACATTCCTGTGAAATTTGGTAAAAATCCAGTCAATAGTTTCTGAGGAGAAGTTTTTTAAAGAAAAAGTTTACGGACGCACGCACGGACGAACGGACGGACGGACGGACGCACGACGGACACAACGCCATGACAATAGCTCTCTGGCCTTCGGCCAGTGGAGCTAAAAACGAAGTTACTGGCTAACACACCATTATGTTTTATTTTGTGTACCTTTTTCAAATAAAATGTCAATTATTTGCAATATTTTGTCGTTGAAAAGGTGTAGGTATATAATAAAAGGAATATTATGCTGTAGTGACTTTCCTGGTGATTGTATTTACTTCTCGCTGCGTAAGAAAATGTTCGCATCTCGCTCCACCTTTGGTCTCGCATGATACCAAATTTTCTCATGCTACTCGAAGTAAATACAAGCACCAGGAAAGTCACTACAACATAATACCCGGTACATGTATTCCATATTTATACCTACATCAGGTGATGGAATGATACTTTCATTTCAAAACTATGTACATTGTGTCTTAATGCTTCACAAAACAATAAACTTTTAGAAATGTCCAAATTGAAAACATTTGCAGACAACAAAATAAATGTGACACAAAAATTGAAATTTGATTTTGGAAGGGAAGGAAACTTTGTTGGAAAAGGAGAAAATGCTGTTTACCAGCATTTTCTCCTTTTCCCTCAAAGTTTTCAAAAGCCTTCTACCTCGGGATCTTTAAAATACAGGTTTATTCAGTAAGGGATTAATTTGGCTAGAGTTATCAGAAATCTTACGCGTAGCATAGATACGGAAATCTCCACACATTCCCGAGACCAACAGCGAAGCCCAGCATGGATAACAAGTACTCAAACCGTCCCGTCCAGTTTCCCCTTTCTGTGTTTTCATCCACTCCGAATACCTGTTTCCTAGTCCAAACCCCTGCCCTTCTCCCGACACCATTCTGCACTGTCCCATAGTTCGTACTGAAACCCTATAATGTACAAAAGCACATATAATAATATTACCATTTTTAATCCTTTACCACACAGCAAAATGATGGACTTGTCTAAATTAAGGAATACGACCCTTAACTCATCGGTAAGTATCGCATAACATCGACATTTTCATAGAGGCTATTCGGCCGATCTCGGCAGCTTCCATCTTTTAATATGAGTTAGGGGCCCTAGACTCATCAACTCATCGGTTAATAGTGTGTAACATCGACATTTTCAAAAGGCTATTCGACCAATCTCAGCAGCTCCTGTCTTTTAACATGAGAGTTAGGGGCCATAGACTCACCAACCCATCAGAAAATATCGTGTAACACTGACATTTTCGTAAAGGCTATTCGACCAATCTCGGCAGCTTCCATCTTTTAACATGCGAGTTTGGGGCCATAGACCTTAAAAGCATATGCAGACTACAAATTCAATGTTGCTCAAAAGATGGTTTCCGTATGAGATATGTGGGAGAAAACATTGTGGGAAAAGGAAAGAATGATGGTTACAAACATTTTCTCCTTTTCGCATGTTTTCAAAAGTCGTTTTCCATCAGGTTTGTTTAAAATAAGTATTGTCTGTTAAAAGGTTAACAATTTTTTAAATTAATACACTTTCACAGATAGTGTAGATCAATGTCATACCACACAGAGCTTGCAGTCAGTCTGATCCTGGATCTGCTCTAACTGCTTTTCTTGACACCATACCAGCTAATGCAATGCTCCTTAAATACATACATGTACTGCTAACCAGATTTATTATATTCTTATCAGTGAATTACTGGGATTTCACAGTGAGTAAACACCACTACAGTGATGATAAACATGGTATCATCACTAGTGACTATATAATTTTAGAAAGTTTGCTGGAACTATCGTACTTTTTTCTTATATTGCTCATGTGGTACCATTCTTGATAATTATCAGAATTAAAAAAAAAAGGTGAATTAGGAATATAATATAAATAGGATAAACAACTGGTTGTGTGTAATATTAAAAATCTGTCATCAAATGGGGTGCGATGTGGTTAAATCACTTGTCCTTTGGACTTGTTTTTTCAACCGCATTACACCCCATTCTAGTGACAGATTTTTATATCACACACAACCAGTTGATTATCCTCTATCTATTTCAATTCTTGAACAAGTTCATTCCATTCCCTTGGAATGGAAAGAATTCAACACATACAACTGTAACTAAATAAATGATGTAAACATTTCTACTTTAACAACTATCAGCACATTATAAGAATGGAATTTAGATCTGGCGCCCTTTGCAGACTTACTAAATATATATTGTTATAACCTCAGTAATTCAAGTCGTACTGGTAGAAACAAGAAATATCTTTTAAAATAGGCAGGGGCTCTTAGAATAAACATTTCAATAGTTTTGGCCAATCACAAATTTCTGTCTATTCATTTGTTATCAGTACCATAAAGTATGTCAAAAGCCACCTCATTCAGCTACACCCAAAAAAAACATTTGAGTGTAAATATTTGGGCTGAACTTTGATAAAAAGTTAAGGTACTAACAAAACTCGATAATTGTGGCCTTTGTTTATAAACACTGGATCAGTTCAAAACATTCAAACAGGGAATGCCAGGGACAAAGCAGTTACTTATTGGTAAATTTCAACTAGAACATGCAAATAGCGCTGTGGTGCAGTGGTCATAGCGACTCTGCTGCCGCCCATGCGGCTCGTGTTCGAGTCACAGGAAAACGTTTATTTATTTTTTTTTTTAATCAAGCAATTGTTTTTTAAGCTAAGTCAATGGTTACGTTATTTTGTTATGATGTGAATATTTGTACTTGTAATTAGTAGCCTCATTTATATTTAATGGACATCACACGAGATTGCACATTGATCCTTGTGAAATTTGGGAACAATGAACCAAGACATTTCTTGTAAAGGAAATGATGCTATAAATACCTTAGTGTTTTAGACTTTTAAGATGACTAAAGCCACAAATTTCTGGCTACTAGTTTTCTTCCTATTTCATGGCTTTGACGGGAGAGGTACTAAATATTAAGAGGCTCTGGGTACCGAAACGACCAGTGACAATAAAGCGAGTACCGATACCGCCAGTGCACGGGATGAGAGTTGCGCACTTATCATTGTATTGTTGTATCAATCATATAGAATTGTGCTTTAAAACAAGAAGAATAAAATTAATTTGAATAAAATGTAATAATAACAAAAGAATATCAATGACAAAAACTTATACACGTCTAAAAAACAAAGAAGAAGGAAAAAAGAAAAGAGAAACACAAAAAGACAATCAAACAAGGAAAAGAAAAGAAAGGAGAAAACCGAAAAAATATGTAACTTTCTTCCTAAAAAGGTAGGTCTAACGGCTCGAACCAGGATAGCCAGTTTGAGAAGCAGGGGTTTTATCCATTACATCACTGTTCGCCTAGTAGAATAGTAAGCTTGTAAAGCTTTTAACCCTTTTTAATGTACATTTTAACTAATATATCGGATAATTTACCTGATCTTCCCGTATACAAAAATAGAATGCTCTGAATTATTGTAAACAAGGGCCACGCTTATCGCGTTCCGTTAATAGGTCAAAGCTGGATAAACTAGAAAAACACTGACAACAAAAAATTCTTACAGAATAAACACCATGTTGTATGCTGCTCGCAATATAGGTGCTATCACGGTCAAGGTCACCATTGCTTGGCAACCTCTGTTGGTCCCCTTCATGTTCAATACCATCAGTGTCATCAAATGTTACTTCATTATCTACCAAAGGTTCCTGCATCTGCAACATTTGACAGTTGGAAGAAGATATAGAGGATATTTGTTTTTTATGGAAAAAGATCGAAATTTATTTCATTGTGTAAACATCGGTAATATTTTAACGATCGAGTGGTGCAGCTCCTCCACATGAGCCACATTTAAATTTTCCTCTACAAATGTTTTTAAGTAACAGGGTGTCCACAATTTGAGTAAACCAATTTCTCTGACTTTTTTCCCTGACTTTTCCCTGACTATAATCAAATTTCCCTAACATTTTTGTATACTGAATGTTCAATATACATCCTTATACAGCCAGAGAGAAAAAAATGCTGTGTAGAATGAAAGTGTGCAGAATGGCTCAGCTGTTTAAACATAGATAAATTACCAATACAAATGGTGTAAGGGATAGAGAAACTCAAGGGATTTGTCCTCATTTAACCCTTAGGCTGCTTAGGACTTTGTGCAGACAGTGTAGATTAAGATCAGACTGCACAGAATGTGCAGTCTGATCTTAGACATACACTGTCTGATACGGAGATATATCTCCCCCCCCCCCCCTTAACTTTGAAATATCAATATTTGGGTTTTTACTTTAGACTTGAAAAGTTTTATTTTAGATATAGCAGGTTAAGGGCTAAAAATTGGAAACAGCAGTGATTGCTTTGAAGGCCACCAAAGCATGAAATGTATTTTCTATCCATCTGTTTTATGTGTGCGAGCTTGCAGCCATCAGGGACAACATTTGGCATGAAGATACAAGAATGATTGAAGTTTCATTGAATAAAGATAAAATGAGTTAAAATCTGGCTGAAAACAGTATC
Source organism: Hippopus hippopus (assembly GCA_946811185.2). NCBI lineage: Eukaryota > Metazoa > Mollusca > Bivalvia > Cardiida > Cardiidae > Hippopus > Hippopus hippopus. Next base: position 58,339,336 of record OX328102.1, read on the forward strand.
GATGTATCTTTAAAGTAATAGTAGCAGCAAAAAGTAAACAAAGTGTGTTTTAAAATGCATTTAAATTTAAATCATACTATTTAAAAGTGCGGAAATTGTTGTGAAGATGACAATCTGTTATTGTACAGTGGGCCCTAGTGTCAGTCGCTGGCAGAGAAATTAATTTCAAAACTTGGTTAAAACCTGCCAGGTCACTCCATCTTTTGTTTACTTTTGCCCGATTTTGAAATTCATTTTTCTGCCAGCAACTAACACTTGGGATGACTAGACGATAACAGATTGTCATCTTCACATTATTTTCCATACCTTTAAATGGTAAGAGTTGAATTTAAATGCATTGTAACAAATGCATTGGTTGTTTGGCCGCTATTGAGCCTTTAAGTTTTGACATCTGTTGGCCTCCTCCTTCCCTACAGCCAACCGTTTCCTCCTTATACTTTACCAACTGTGATTGTATTACTCTTTAAACATATTTTTCTTTTCGTTTATTGCCTATTTTTCTTTTTCAACATACATATGTGTACATGTCTTTTTTTATATCATCAAATTTTGAAGCGGCTAAAAGGACAGCTTGTTTGTCCAATTTGGCTTAGATCTAATTTTAAGCACCATGTCCAAGAGTACAGATTACTTTTGTAAATATATGTATACTAGAGCAAATTGACATGAAACATATGACCTCTATACCATATGTACCATATAACTATTTAATATGTATTTGTAATGTATAATGGTCCAGAGGCCTTTATTGCAAATAAAGAATTGTCATTGTACGTTTGAATTACTATCCAAACTTAGTTAGCTTCCGCCATTGTCGTCTGCATGCATAACTATGTGAACGATTTTCAACACTTTATACGGCCAATACATTTATCGTGTCTTTAACCCTTTACCACACAATCCCGACTTTTAACGACCCTGAGAAAGAAGCCTTTTGAAAACATTGTGGGAAAAGGAGAAAATGCTGGTAACCAGCATTTTTTCCTTTCCCCACAATGTTTTCTACCTTTCCCAAAACAAATTTCAATTTTTCAGTCACATTTATTTTGTCATCTGTAAATGCTTTTAATTTGGAGTAGTCTAAAATTTTGTCGTTAGGTAAAGAGTTAAATAAAAAAAAAACATAGAATAAACATGATTTTGTTGGTTCAAATTGGTAACACGTGGCTGGTGACATAGATCTAAAATGGACTTCCTATGTTGTCTGATCTTGATCCATGTCATTTTCTTAAGCTTCTTATTTTGACTATGAAACTCAAAGGGTCAAACCCGACATTTATCATGAACAGAATTTCCGTACAGTCTGATTATACCCAATGATAACATTCAATTTGTTTGAGTAATACATGTATGTATATATGTAGAAAAAGAAAACAGAAAACAAAATCAAAGAAAAGTGGTTGAAAAACAAAACTGAAAATACAAAGAGTTGTACAAAGATGATTGGTAGCAAAAAAGGTGGTTAGGGCTGGCGGGCGGGGGGGCGGGGAGAAGGCCAACAGATTTCCTTGTATCATCACATGCTTTAACCCTTTACCACACAATCCTGACTTTTAACGACTCTGAGGAAGAAGGCTTTTGAAAACATTTTGGGAAAAGGAGAAAATGCTGGTAACCAGCTTTTTCTCCTTTTCCCAAAATATTTTTTACCCTTTCAGAAACAATCTTCATCATTTGAAACTGCCGTTTTGGACCGGGCCATTTTGGAATTGGGCCATTTTGACTCTATCCCATTTGAAACATGTCTAGATCCTCCTCTATGAATGCTTTCATTGACAAATCTACATTTTTGTCATGTGGTAATAAATTAATGTAAAGCATTCCAACAGAATGTATATCTTTTGAAAACATTATTGCACGTTATTATTGTTATTATATCTATTATTATAAGCATCATTATAATTATTAGATCTATTATATATAAGCCAAACATGAAGAAATGTGTTAGCCTTTCTTCTTGATGTTTTTGGCTTTCGTAGACTTGTTACTTCAAAATTCCCTGACTTTTTGCTTAAATTTCAAAATTTCCTGACAAATTTCAAAATACCCTAACAATTCCCTAAACCTTGGAATTTTTTTTCTCCCTGACTTTTTAAAGCTTTTCCCTGACCGTGGACATACTGGTAAAGCACTTGGTGTGACACTTTATCATCCAACCTGTGTTCTTTTTACTCCCCTGGGAAAGGAATTCTTTAAGAAGGCTTTTTAAAACACTGTAGGAAAACGAAAAAATTCTAGTAACCGTTTTCTACCCTTTCATCTGAGCTAGATTGAATATGTCGTCTGCAAACGCTCTTAATTTGGAAGCAAAATTGAAAGTAGTGGAGTTACCTGTTTTTCTCTGATTCCTTTCTGTAAAATCAGGAAGTCTCTGTCTTTTTATCTCCTATTCTCGTAAGCAAAATCAGGTTCGAAAACTTAAAAAAAAAATGTCGTAACTCAGTTGCCGTGTAAATCCTTTCGTCTATTATCAAAGTTAATAATTACTGTATAAAAAATTCTATTTCATTTCCCGAATAATGCTGATAACAATATTATTCCAATAGGATAACGGTATCGTCCATTTTGTGTGTTACAGATGACTTGTCACACTGACATATGTTAATTACGTCACGTGTCGTAAAACCTAGGTATATTTTTATACAGGTAAAATACAAGGGAAATAACCCGTACTATATTTGAATTATAAGGAAAACTAAGTTATGTCCCTTAGGTCATAACCGTCGCAATTCTGCTGCATGTGTCCATTTCTTGAATTATTCGCTGGACGGCAATGACTAGCCGCTGCTTACCACTTAACCAAAGGACAAAATTTGAAACTTGTCCAGATTGAAAGTATTTGCGGACGACAGATTCAGTATGGCTAAGACTATGGATTTTGTCTCTGAATGAAAACTCTGTGGGAATAGGAGAAAATGCTGGTTACCAGCATTTTCTCCTTATCCCACACTATTTTCGGTAAGACTTCTTCCTTAGGGTTGTCAAAACAATTGTGTGGTAAGGGAATACATTTTCCTAAACTCTAGAAAATTTTCGGTTGGCAAAAAAGATAAGAAAATACTCTTTTTATGTTATTCTTCTCATTATTATAGAAATGGAAATATTAACTGCTTACCAGAAGTCGAGATTTTAGGCATTTGAAGGCATTTGCAATTGAAAAATGTGGCTAAAAATAAAAGAACTTGGATTTGAGAATTGTAGAGAATATAGTGGAAAAAATAGAAAGTGCTGGTTACTGGCAATGTTCCTACCTTCTAAAGTTTTCTTCGTCAGGGTCGTTAAATTGATTGTATGATATTTAACGCCGTTTTCAACATTATTTCAGTTATATCGCGGCCACCAGCGCACCTATCCATGCTTTCCTGGAGTTTCTTCTACCAGTACTACGCACAATATTCTTTCCAAGCCACTGGCTGCTTTCCCAAACCATGATCAGCGGTGAGAGAGGAATGAATCCTGTCGCAATGACTGTCATCAATCTTCGGAAAGAAATTGGCCAAGCCGGGCGTTCGCCCCCTGTTCTTGAGTCCTGTACGCAACCGACTGCTCTACCATGGCTCGACAAGGTCGTTAAAACATGGACTGTTTGGCAAAGGGTTAAGAGAAAATTTATTTCTTATGTCTGCAAATAAGTCCAAATTTATTAATATTAGTATTAGAGAAATATATCACATCTTGATAAACTCTTTATCAGACATGAATTCTTCAAGCAAATCCAGATTTAAGCAACAGCAGAAAAGTTAAATGAGGTTCGAATGACACAATGTCTTTGCATGGGTAGAAAACATTGTGGGAAAAGGAGAAAATGCTTGAAACTTGCATTTTCTCCTTTTCCCAGTGTTTTCAAAAGCATTTTTCCTCAGGGATGTTAAAAGTTGGGATCATTAGGCAAAGGAATAATTTCAGTCATTTCATTTCAATGGGCCATTTCTTTATGTGCATCCTAGTTTTAAACATAACTGGCCAGGGCTCTCAAGTGACTTACCCAAAGGACACTCCAATGAAAACCTGAGCGCCTCTGGTGAGGATCAAATCTGGGACAACAAGTAAACAAATTCTACACCTTCATCATTGAAACACCCTGCAGTGCAGTCGGTGACATACAGGGCTCAAAACGAAGGGGTTGCTGGTTCAATTCCCCAGCCAGGCCAACTTCTTTCTGGAAATTGTTGATAGTTACTATAACAGGAGTCATTCCTCTCTCACAGTTGGTTATTGTTTTGACAATGGTAATGTGGGAAAGCAGCCAGTGGCTTGGATAGGTGCACTGGCAGCGACCAATTTATAACTAAAATAAGAGCACCACATGCAGTTGTCAATGCTTGGCTAGATTTTGCTTTAAGTGAAAGTTTTAACTCTTTTCACACACTCCCGATTTTTAACGGCCTTGAAGAAGAAGGCTTTTGAAAACATTGTGGGAAAAGGAGAAAATGCTGGTAACCAGCATTTTCTCCTTTTCCCACAACGTTTTCTACTTTTTCAAACTCCAGTTTCAATTTTTGAGTCATGTTTATTTTGTCGTCTGCAAATGCTTTCAATTTGAACTAGTCTAAGATTTCGTCATTTGGTAAGGAGTTAAGGCAAAAGAGGGGCTTAACCGTGTAAAAAAATATTTTAATGGTTACCAGGGCTATGACAATACCTCGTATGTTTTCTTTCAAAATACTCTCGACCTTTCTACCTTTTTTTTTATGTCTTCTGCCCTTGCAAAAATGATTCCCTCATTTGAACTGCTTCTCATATTCCGTCTGCAAAGCTTTCAATGTGTACCGGTCTAAAAATTTGTTGTCCTCGTAAAGTTTACCCTTTACCACACAAACCCGAGTTTTGAAGACCCTGACAGAGAAGGAATTGAAAACACTAAGGAAAAGGAGGAAATAATAGTTATCAGCATTTTCTCCATTTCCTACAATGTTTTCTGTTCTTTGATTTCTCTCAGACAAATTTGATGAATTGAACTGAATCTACTTTTGTCATCTGCAAATGCTTTCAGTATTGATTGATCCGAATTTTTGTCATCTGGAAGAGAGTTAAGGAATATAACATGTAGTCTTATAAGTGGAAACACTGTCACTGGTGAGATAGCTCATAATTAGATATTCTCCCTCTGCCACCATGATTTAACTTTCACTACCAACTCAAGAAATTTCCATTGTCTCAAAGGTCAAAAAGTAGATCTGCATTGCCATTTAAGATGAATTTGGCCATAATCTAACACCAGGTAGTGGATGATGTTGATCCAAGATCAGACTGCACATTCTGTGCAGTCTGATCTTGATCTACAACATCTACAAAAGTGCAATGGGTCCTCATCAGTGATGAAAAAGTTAAAGTTCTTCTGCAAGATAATGCAGTTCTCTGTTTAAAAAATGGCATAAAAATCAGAACATAACAACAGTTTCATAGCTGCCATGTAAGTTTTGTTTATTTACAATATACATGTGTAACAAAATTCCAATTTTTCACAGTTATGTACAATATACAGACACTTTACATGCCAAGCAAATGAAATGGAAACTTTACAGTCATAAAAGAAAATGACTCCAACATCAGCCCTTTATTACAAAATCCTGCGTTTTCATGTAATGTAGTTAAGTTTTGAAAATATTCTGGGAAAAGGAGAAAATGCTGGAAACCAGCATTTTCTCCATTTCCCACAATGTTTTCTATCCTTTCAGAAAAAAATCTATTCATTAACCCTTTACAACATGATTCCAACTTAACATAACAGGAAAAGATAAAAAATTAAGAATTCTAGTCATGATACCTATTAACACTTTACACCTCAATCCCGAGTTTTAATGACCCTGATAGAAAAGACTTTTAGAAACATTGGGGGAAAAGGAGAAAATGCTGGTAACCAGTATTTTCTCCTTTTTCCACAATCTTTTCTACCTTATCAAGCAAAATCGTCACTTGAGCTACATTTAAATTATCATCTGCAACTGTTTTTAATTTGCACTAGTATGAAATTTTGTTGCATGGTACAGAGTTAGAGCCAGTGTTATTTTCTGTCTGAAAACCTTTTCAAAATCAACTCATCTAAAATACAGACATCCAGTCACGAGCTAAATTTTTGACGTTTTTTTTTAATAGAATATATCTTAAACTATCTGACAGTGTAAACCCAAATCAGGCTGCATATTCTGTGTAGTCTGATCTTGGTCTACACTGTAAAGAAATATACAATGTATAACCTTCAGCATGCACAGAGTTCTATATTTACAGATTTCCTCTCTAACAAACAAGACTATTGTCACCTTTGTACAAGACTAAAATGAAAGGAAAAACAAGAGGGCCATGATGGCCCTAAAGTCGCTCACCTGAGTCTTTTGACCAAACATGACCCATTTTCAATCTCTTTTGAGATATCATGACAAACAATCTACTAAGCTTTCATAATTATTGGACTGAAAATTTGGCTTCTAGCATATACACAAGCTTTTTCTAGAATTTCTCTCAGTGACCTACTTTTTAGTCAACCATAGCCAATTTTCCCATTGTAGATATTATCAAAACAAAGATCCTGACCACCTTTCATAAGTATTGGACAGCAAATGTGGCCTATGGAGCATACACAGGTTTTTTCTAAGATTGGAACTACTGACCTAGTTTTTGACCCAACATGACCGATTTTCGAAGTCATCTGAGATGTCATCAAGTAAAACATTCTGACCAACTTTCAAGAAATTTGGACTGAAACTATGACCTCTAGAGCGTACACAAGGTTTTTTTTTAAGATTTGACCCAGTGACCTAGTTTTTTGCCCGACATGACCCATTTTCAAACTTGTCCAAGATATCATCAAGACAAACATTCTGACCAAATTTCAAGAGTTTTGGACCAAAAATGTGGCCTCTAGAGCGTACACAAGGTTTATCTAAGGTATGACCTCGTGACCTACTTTTTGACCAGACATGACCCATTTTCTAACTCGTCCGAGATATCATCAAGACAAACATTCTGACCAAGTTTTATGAGTATCTGACCGAAAATATGGCCTCTAGAGCGTACACAAGGTTTTTCTAAGATTTGACCTAGTGACCTAGTTTTTGACCCAACATGACCCATTTTCAAACTCGTCTGAGATATCATCAAGACAAACATTCTGACCAAGTTTCATGAGTATCGGACTGAAAATGTGGCCTCTAGAGCATACACAAGGTAAAAGTTGACGATGGACAACGGACGCGCCACGATCACAAAAGCTCACCATGAGCACTTTGTGCTCAGGTGAGCTAAAAAGAGTTGGTAAACAAAAGTGGGCCATGCTCTCTGAAAAGGGGGCTTAATGCATATACAAACAGTATGTGAGCTCAGGCTGACATGAACCAAAACTTTTTGCTATTGGTCAATTTTCTGCATGTATAAAAACCATTTTACTTCATGATTCAATTGGTTGTTTAACTCTTCACAACACAATCCTGTGTTAAAGACCCTGAAAAACAAGCTTTTTGAAAACATTGTGGGAAAAAGAGAAAATCTTGGTACCCAGCATTTTCTTTTCTCCTTTTCCCTACAATATTTTCTACCCTTCCTATAAGCAAATTTCAACTTTTCAGTCACATTTATCTTTATTTTGTCTTCAGCAAATGCTTTGAACCTGGATTAGTCTGAAATTTTTTCATTTGGTAAAAAATTAAAACAAAATGGATTTTAGGGATCTATAATTATGTATGTGGTGTCTGTGGTTGTGGGGTAGAGCGTGGGCCTCGTAACCTCAAGGTCACAAGTTCGATACCCGGGAGCCGGTGTAAACTTTGGGATTGCTCATTGGCCCACACATTCCGTGCAAGTACTGGTGTAGTTCCCAGGATGCCGAATCGAGAGAGATTAGTGTAAGTTGACAGAACTTGTTTCTCAATTGATGTAAAATAAATATGAGCCATGCTCTGTGAAAAGGGGGCTTAATGCATTTGCGAAAAGTATCGACCCAGGTCAGCCTGCGCGGTCCGCGCAGGCTGACCTGGGCCGACACTTTTTGCTATTGATCAATTTTCTGTATGTCTAAGGACTAGTCTACCTCATGATTTAGTCGATTATGAAAAAAGGTTGCTGTTATGGATCCATAAGTACGTAATGGTTTGCTCGGTGTGATGGATTACGGAGATGCATTAAGCCCCCTTTTGCCAGAGCACGGCTCATATGTTTAAAAAATCCCTTTTTTCAAAACATGGCTCCAGTTTAAAACAAACCATGTTTGCATATCTATATTGCATTATGACAGGAGACTAAGCCAATTCACTCATTACCTACTGAAACATAACTGAAGACAATGATTGATTGTATGGGTTTTATGCCATTTTTAACATTATTTCAGATATATCGCGGCTACAAGTGCACCTATCCATGCTTTCCTGGAGTTTCTTTTACCAGTACTCCGCACAATATTCTTTCCAAGCCACTGGCTGCTTTCCCACATAACCATCGTTGGAACAATGATCACTGGTGAGAGAGAAATGAATCCTGTTGCAATGACTATCATCAATCCTCGGAAAGAAATTGGCCGAGCCGGGAATCAAACCAGCGACCCCGTTCTTGAGTCCTGTGTGCTACTGACTGCCCTACTGGGGCTCTGCTGAAGACAATGACTTTGAAAAAATTAATCTGAAATATGGGTACTCAGTATGACATTAACACTTTACCAAACGACAAAATTTTGGACTTGGCCACATTGACAGCATCTGCAGACGACAAACATAGCTCTAATGCTGATTTATGTCTTGGATAGGGTAGAAAACATTGTGGGAAAATGAGAAAATGCTGGTTACCAACCTTTTCTCCTTTTCCCACAAAGTTTTCAAAAGCCTTCTCTTTCAGGGATGTTAAAATGTGGGATTGTGTGGTAAAGAGTCAACCATGTACCACACAATCCCGACTTTTGACAACCCTATAGAAGAAGGCTTTGGAAAACATTATGGGAAAAAGGAGAAAATGCTGGTAACCACCAATTTCTCTATTTCCCACAATGTTTACTACTCTATCAAAGGAAGAAATAATAATTTTAGCAACATCTAATTTCTTATCTGAAAATGCTTTCAATTTGGTTCAGTCCAAAATTTTGTCATTTGGTAAAGAGTTAAAGGTGAAATACAATACATGTATATGATGTCAGATGGAAATATTGCGAATCATGAGTAATTTATTTTGTCACAATGATTTCAAGAGGAGCTGTCATAAGACAGCACAGCTGGCCTGGAAAAGTCAATTGTTGGAGGTGGCAACCTTTCGGTTTGGTTTATGGTTGTTTAGACACAAGGTTAGTTTGTAAACTGTCAAAGGATCATATTTCAAGTCATTAGTAATGGTCTGTTTCATTGATAAGGGATGTACTTTGTACTTTTATTTTCATAAATAAAACATGCAATATAATTAGGAAAAATCAATACCCTATCAGTGCTCTGCAAAGGCTTAAGCAGTTTTAGGGACAATTGCTATTTTAACAGCATAGGTCATATCATAGCAGTTAGTACAACTACACATGTGTTTCTTGGCTTTATCACACTAGCACTGGCACAACTTTCTTTCCAAGTCACTGACTATTTTTCTCACAAGCATCAGAGGTGAGAGGTGAAAAATCGCCTGAAAGAAAGTTTGCTTTAACTGGATATCAAACACTAAACCACCAGGTCATGAGTCAGATGCAGTAACCACTGAGCTACCCCTCTGGGCGTGCACTCATGAAAAAATATGGTGCACTTATAAATGTTACCAATGACAAAAATCCAAAGAAAATGTTTCCACATATCTTGAATTTTGAGTCATATTATTAAGATACTGCTTTGCTTTTTGTCCTATCTCAAAAATAAAATATGAATGAATACATGCATGCATTTAAAATGTTTCAAAATTCTAAATAAAAACAAAAAACCCTGTATTTATTTACAATGCATGTAATAAAATATGTTGATGATTCATTAGCGTTTAGTATCAGCATTTCTATTACTCTTAAAATCTAAACAAAAATATTGAGATCATTTCTGAGCAGTAAAAACCACGTTAATAACAACTTCTTTAATTTTTTACCAAACGATTCTGTGTTTTAATGATCCTGAGAAAGAAGACTTTTGAAAACATTGTCATGGTAAGCTAGCATATAACCTATGGACCAGTCATTTATAAAGACAGCCCCTACAAGTGAGAGAAATTGCCATGGTACAAGCCCAGCATGTTGGGGGGAGGGGGGGGTGTCATTATTTTTATTGTCAAAGTCTGTTGAACAAATCCTAGTTTTCCCCATATCTATACATGTATTTAGAAATTGTATGCAACGATTTGCAAGAAACAATGGTATTTATAAAAAAAAAAAAAAAAAAAAATTCCTGTTTAAAATATTTTCAAGAAATTTGGAGCAAAAAAACAGACTAGACTTTTTCCACAGACGTATTATTAATAGCCATTTTCCGCATACTACCTTTCTGACAGCAGAAGTTTTTAGTTTACGCACTGCATATTAATATTTATCCTGTGCAGAATAGCCATGCATCAAAGCAGAGAGGTCAATCTTCGAAGAATATGACATGTGCAGACAATGTTAAAAAGTCTATTTTCTTCCGGTCTTTAAAACACGGGGATTGTTTGGTAAAGGCTTAGAATGACTCCAAGCAAGACAATCTCCTCTCTGTGGTATGGTTTACAAAGACAATGTCTGTAGAATGAATACATAAACATAGGGCCAGTAATTACCAATCATTCTATACAGCATCTTTAGTCTAATTGTAACTTTAGAAAGCAATACAAGTTTTGGTTAGCTGAACTATTTGAGCCATGCTCCGTGAAAAGGGGGTTTAATGCATCTGCAAAAAGTATTGAGCCAGGTCAGCCTGCACAGTACGTGCGGGCTGACCTAGCTCAATACTTTTTGCTTTTGGTAGATTTTTTCCATGTCAAAGGACCATTTTACCTCATAATTCAGTTGGCCATTAGACAAAATAAATTTTATGAGTTCATAATTATGTGATGACTTGCTTGGTATAATAAATGATGTAGGTACATTAAACTTGGCTTTTGCAAGAACATGACTCTTTTGATTTAGCCAATCAGAAAAGTGTTCCTTCAAAGTTAAGACAAGAGCATTGCATGTGGTATCAAATGCTCTGCTGCGGGTGCTCTTTCACTGAAAGCTTTAAGTCAGGGAAGGGGGATAACCATGTCAAAAATGTATTGAGAGGTACCTTCCTTTCTGGTGTAGGTTTTCCTTTTGATAGTACACAGCTATCCCAAATGATTGAATGCTTGAATGCTATTTTACTCTGCTTTCCACATTATTTCAGTCATATCAGGGCAACAGCTCACATATTCATGTATTTGTGTGTTGCCCAAGGACACTCCCACGAAAAACCCAATGGATCCAGAGTGGCTCAAACCCGGGGCCTTCAGGTCACTTACCCTACACTTTACCACTAAGCTACACAGGACTCCACAATCCCAACGTAAGTACCTTTAATAATAGCAGAGATATGGCAAACTTTCAAAGTTTTCCCCTGAAAATACAGACGACGACAGAGCCGTGACAATACCACCATGTTTTCTTCGAAAAAAAAAAGTTTGAACTAAAAATTCTTTAGAATTAGAATTAGAATGCAGTTCAGAATGGTTGGTGAAAATGGCCTCTGTATAGTGACTAGAAAGCGTGATCAAAACATCCCCATCTTGTGGATCTTCAAGATTTTTCCAAGACGTTGTTTAGCTGTAGCCTCGCCTTTCTTCGGCTTTTTTGCTGGAGGAAAAAAAACAAAAGCAGTTTTTACATATATCTAACTTCTAACTTTCTATAATAAAAGTCATATATGCCAAAATTTCACTGCAATTGAAATGAAAACATTCCACTGAACTAATTCTTTTTCCCCGCATTCCCAAGTTTTAACGGCCCCAAGAATAAAAAAAAGCCTTTTGAAAACATTGTGGGAAAAGGAGACAAGAGGGCCATGATGGCCCTGAAGTCGCTCACCTGAGCCTTTTGATCAAACATGACCCATTTCCAATCTCTTCAGAGATAATAAGACAAACACTCTGACAAACACTCATTAGTATTGGGCTTACAAATATGGCCTCTAGAGTGCACACAAGCTTTTTCTAGAATTTGTCTCAGCGGCCTACTTGACATGTAGAAATTATCCAGACATACATTCCGACAAACTTTCATGAGTATTTGACAGAAAATGTGGCCTGTAGGGTGTATAAAAGGTTTTTCCGAGATTTGACCTAGTGACCTAGTTTTTTATCCAACATGACCCATATTCAAACTAGTCTAAGATACTATTAAGACAAACATTCAAAGCAAATTTCAAGATTATTGGACTGAAAATGTGGCCTCTAGAGCATGCACATGGTTTTTCAAGGATGAAACTTGGTGACCTAGTTTTTATTCCACGTGACCCATTTTCAAACTCATGCAAGGTATCATCAAGACAAACATTCTAACAAAAGTTTAAAGAATATTGGACTGTAATTATAGTACAAAAGGTGTTTCTGAGATTTGACCTTGTGACCTAGTTTTTAATCCAACATGACCCATTTTCATACTAGTCTAAGAAATTATCAAGACTAACATTCTGACCGAATTTCAAGATTATTGAACTGAAAATGTGGCCTCTAGAGCTTACATAAGGTTTTTCTAAGATTTGACCTGGTGACCTAGGTTTTGACCTGACATGACCCATTTTCAAACTCATCCAAGCTAATATCATAACAAACATTCTGACCAACTTTAAAGAGCATTAGACTGATAATGTGGTTTCTGGAGCATACACAAGGTTTTTCTAAGATTTGACCTAGTGACCTAGTTTTTGACCCCACATGGTCCACTTTTAAACTCGTCTGCGATATTATAAAGACAAACATTCTCACCAAATTTCACAAGAATCGGACTGAAAATGTGGCCTCTAGAGCGTACACAAGGTTTTTCTAAGATTTGACCTAGTGACCTAGTTTAATGACCCAACATGGCCCGTTTTCAAATTTGTCAGAGATATCATCAAAACAAACATTCTGACCAACTTTCAAGAGTTTTGGACTGAAAATGTGGCCTCTAGAGCATACACAAGGTTTTGCTAAGATCTGACCTCGTGACCTACTTTTTGACCCAACATGGCCAATTTTCGAATTCCTCCGAGATATCAAGACAAACATTCTGACCAACTTTCACAAGAATCGGACTGAAAATGTGGCTTCTAGAGCGTATACAAGGTTTTTCTAAGATTTGACCGGGTGACCTAGTTTTTGACCCGACATGGCCCATTTTCGAACTTGTCCGAGATATCATCAAGACAAACATTCTGACCAACTTTCAGGAGTATTGGACAGAAAATATGGCCTCTAAAACGTACTCACGGTTTTTCTGAGATTTGACCAAGTGACCTAGTTATTGAGCCGACATGACCCATTTTCAAACTCGTCCGAGATATCTTCAAGGCAAACATTCTGACCAAGTTTCATAAGTATCGGACTGAAAATATGGCCTCTAGAGCGTACACAAGGTTTTTCTAAGATTTGACCTAGTGACCTAGTTTTTGACCCGACAAGACCCATTCTCGAACTCGTCTGAGATATCATCAAGACAAACATTCTGACCAAGTTTCACAAGAATCGGATAGAAAATGTGGCCTCTAGAGCGTACACAAGGTTTTTCTAAGATTTGACCTAGTGACCTAGTTTTTGACCCGACATGGCCCATTTTTTAACTCGTCCGAGATATCATCAAAACAAACATTCTGACCAACTTTCAGGAGTATTGGACAGAAAATGTGGCCTCTAGAGTGTACACAAGATTTTTCTAAGATTTGACCTAGTGACCTAGTTTTTGACCGGACATGACCCATTTTCAAACTTGTCCGAGATATCTTCAAGGCAAACATTCTGACCAAGTTTCATGAGTATCGGACTGAAAATATGGCCTCTAGAGCGAACACAAGGTTTTTCTAAGATTTGACCTAGTGACCTAGTTTTTGACCCGACATGACCCAATTTTGAACTCGTCCGAGATATCATCAAGACAAACATTCTGACCAACTTTCACAAGAATTGGACTGAAAATGTGGCCTTTAGAGTGTACACAAGGTAAAAATTGACAACGCACGATGGGCGACGGACACAGCACGATCACAATAGCTCACCATGAGCACTTCGTGCTACGGTGAGCTAAAAATGCTGGTGACCAGCATTTTCTCCTTTCCCCACAAATTCTCCTATTCTTGCTCGGTACAATAAATGTATCATAAATAAAATTGCATCATTTAAGTAACATTTAATTTGTCATCTGCAAATGCTTTCAATTTAGACCAGTCTATATTTTTGCCATGTGGTAAAGAGTTAATGGAATGTATTCATTTAAAATGAAATATTATACAGTATGATATGTACATTCCACTCATCTAGTTCTAAAATATATTAATGCTGATAATGTGAATACAAACATTTCTTGTCAAAATAAGCAAGATATCAACAAGATTGCATAAACCGTACTTATTTATAGGTTCAAAAGCAATTTGACAGCTTCTATCAAAAAATTTACCATGCTGCTAATGGCTAAATATCATTCTTAGCCCAAAACCAATACTTTAGAGTGAAACTGTGTGTTTCTAAGAAATCAATTCAGGACAATCAGTTTTTACCAATGCCTGTGACTTGAATCAATATCAAGGTTTTCTAATTACAAACCATTGCCTAAAGTAGTTACCACTCAGCAACTGGTTAATTGTATGGTGTTTAAACCCATTTTGAACATAATTTCTGTTATATTGCAGCGGCCAGTGCACCTATCCATGCTTTCCTGGACATTCTTTTTTCCAGTGCTTAGGACAATGTTCTTCCAAAGCAACTGGCTGTTTTCCCACATAACCATCGTCAAACAATGATCAGCGGTAAGAGAAAGGAACAATCTTGTTGCAATGACTATCATCAATCTTTGGAGCAATCAGAAGCAATTCTGCACTTGTTCCACTGAGCACGTCTTTCCTTGCCAATACACTGAATTATCGCATACACGTGAACTATAACATGTTCAAATAGACATTACTGAATCCTTTTCCAAAACGAAAAAATCTTGAACTGTTCCAACATGAAAGCAACTGCAGAGATTGGTACATGTGAGCTTAAGTTCTCTGGCCAAGCCCCAATAGCGCAGTCGATATACAGGACTCAAGAATGGGGGGGGGGGGGGTTTCATTCGTCGCTGGTTCAATCCCTGGCTCGGCCAATTTCTTTCCAAGGATTGATGATAGTCATTGTGACAGGATTCATTCCTCTCTCACCGCTGATCATTGTTTCAACAATGGTTATATGGGAAAGCAGTCAGTGGCTTGGAAAGAACATTATGTAAAACACTGGTGAAAAGAAACTCCAAGAAAGCATGGATAGGTACACTGGCTGTCAATATATAACTGAAATAATGTTGAAAACGGCGTTAAACAGCATAAAAACAATCAGTTAAGTTCTCTGACAGGGTAGATATCATTTCTCTTTTTCCCAAATTGTTTTCAAAAGCTTTCTTCCACAGGGTCGTCAAAACATAGATCTGTTTACTAAAGGATAGAATGTAGTAAAAATATTTGATAAATACCTTTAGCAGCAGCATCAAACCCTGCACTACCAGCTTTAATACCTGGGCGGAATGCTGATCCTGCAGTGAGATGATATACTAAATATGACCCATGCTCTATGAAAAGGGGGGTTTAATGCATTTGCAAAAAGTATCGACCCATGTCAGCCTGCGCAGTCAGCGCAGGCTGACATGGGTCGAAACTTTTTGCTATGGGTAAAACTTTCAGCACGTCCAAGGACCATTCTACCTCATCATTCAGTCGGTTGTTGGACGAAATGGAATTTATGATTCCATAACTGTGATGACTTGCTTGGTATAATACATCATCGAGATGTTTACAACCTCCTTTTGCCAGGGCTCCGCTAATATACATGTACACAATTCTATGGCTCAACATCTTACCTGCCTCCATCTTTAAGTTTGAGCCAATACTAGACAATCCTGTGTTTATAAAACCCTAAAGTTGACAGCTTTTGAAAACTTTGTAAGAAAAAGATACAAGAGCACTGCATGAGGATGCCAACTCTCAGCTGAAAGTGCTTGATTTTCAGAGAAATTGTCAGTTGAAAAAGGGGCATAACTGTGTCAAAAATACTTTATGGGTTGCCTGCTCCTGTTGAGCAAACATTCTGTATCTTACCATGCATAAAATAAATCTACCAAGTAAACTAATCTAACAAATAAACAAAAGACAAAATCATACTCTCTGAAGGCACTAATGCACTGTACTAATGATAACTCCTAGTAATCAAAATAAACACATGTAACTTGAGGCAAGAAATTTTTTACTCTTTGACCGTGGTCTTTAATATATGGCAGGCATCATCCTACAGTCATGTAAATGACATCCGTGAAATTTGTATTTTACAGTGTTTAACCCTTTACCACACAATCTCAAGTTTTAACGACCCCGAGAAAGAAAGCTTTTGAAAACATTCTCCTTTTCCCACAATGTTTTCTACTCAATTAAAGGTAAGTTTCATCATTTGAGCCCCCTATGATTTGTTGTCTGCAAATGCTTTGAATTTGGACAATTCTGAAATTTTGATGTGTGGTACAGATTTAATACTTTTTCAACAGTATTCAGGTACATCTATGTAACCATTGCAATTAAGCCAATGTGTTCTGGAGTTTTTCAAACCAGTATTATGTTAGTAGTTGGAGAGGAACAATTTGCGTTGCATATCATTCACCAAAAGTTCATCACAATTGCATTGCAATGTTTTTCAGCAATACTCAAAACAAAATTCAGTCGATGGAGAATTCAATATCACAGTCTGGGATTCCACGCTGTAATCTTATAGTGTTCTCAAAAAAAAGCAGCTAAATAGCATTTTGAAAAGCTTTTTCCTCCTTTTACAGACAAAAATACTTCAGGCTTTTACGAATCACAGAAATTTGCATTGACAAATAAAATGTGGTTCAAAAGATGGGACTGATCTTCTACACAGTGCTTAACGTGTGATTAAGGGAGATGCTGGTGACCAGTATTTTCCCAGAGCTCCAGATAAGAGGAAGTGATGGTATTCTAAATCCATCATTTCTCTTCCAAACCCTATGTTGTGGGTACTCATTAGAATCATCTCGATGAGACGATTCTAATGAGTACCCATAACATAGGGTTTAATGGAGAATAATTAATAATTTCAATTTTGAAATCAAAATCACTCCCTCTGTCTGGAGCTCTGTTTCCCCTTTTCCTAGACATTTTTTCCTTCTATCAATCCTTCTTTTAGAGGGTCATTAAAGCACAGGATTATTTCATAGAGAATTAAGTTGGAGACTAAATGCTTACCTGAATGTGTTGGTGACAGACATGACGTGGAGGGACCAGGGGACGGGTCATACTCTGATTTGGGCTTCTTTTTGTATGGACGTTTTATTTTCTGTAGAAGCAGATGAAACCACGCATTATTCACACATATTTTTTTGACAGCTGAAGCCTTTTCGTTCAGTTAATTTTCAATCTTCAACATATAAGCCGTATTCTGAGAAAAGAGGGTTTACTACATTTGCAAAAAGTATTGACCCAGGTCAGCCAGAATAAAAAATTTTTCTTCTAGGTAAATTTTCATGTCAGAAGACCAGTCTACCTCATGATTCAGTCATTTGTCAAAATGGATTTTATGGATCCATAGTTATGTGATAATTTGCTTGGAATAATGCTTCACGGTGATGCATTTTACTCCCCGTTTGCAAGAGCATGCTCGTATACAGAAACATCCTATAATGTCTACATTGATTTAGATAACTTTGCAACATTAAGGAAAAGCCAAAATTTAACACTTGTTTAGATCAAATCATAAGCAGATGACAATAATTTGATTCATCTTTAACCCTTTACCACACAACAAATTTTAGACCTGTCCGAATTGAAAGCATTTGCAGATGACAGTTTCAATGTGGCTCATATGAAATGATTTTTCTTTGATAGGGTAGAAAACATTGTGGGAAAAGGAGAAAATGCTGGTAACCAGCATTTTCTCCTTTTCCCACAATGTTTACAAAAGCCTTCTATATCAGGGGTGTTAAAAGTCGTCATTGTGTGGTAAAGGGTTAAAAGGATGGACATTGTCCCAAAAAGGAGGAAATGCTGGTATCCAACACTTTCTGCTATTCTCTAAATGTTTTCAACAGCCTTCTAACACTGGGTCATAAAGATTCAGGATCATCTGCTAGATGATCCCCATTTTTCCCTCAGTATTTTCAAGAAATACACACTGCACAAAAACTCAAACTTGAACAGGTGAGGTGAGGAGTTTATCCTATTTAGAAAGCTGACTGATCAACTGAATGGTGTTCTTTGCCTTTTTCCACAATGTTTCAGGCAAATCATTGAGGCAGCTTACTTATATATGCATTCCCTGGGTTTCATAAGTACTAAGCTCGCACTCTGAAGTGTCTAACCAATGGTCATTACCAAGAAAAAACCAACAATTAAAATGAAAATAGAACCCTAGACCTCTAAGCTCAATGCAAATGACAACAGGGCTATGACAATACCTCCATGTTTTCTCTGAAAACAGCCAAGGTAAAAATGAGATACATACCGGAGCACTTGCAATTTTTGCAGCAGAAGCTTCAAGACTGTTTTTGAGACCTTCTTTTCTAGCACCGTCTCTATGAGATCTTTCTCCTAATGGCACATTAATGCTAACACGAGCTGAAAACAATTTCTACAGACTGTAACATTAGATACCTAAAACTTGACATCATTTCCTGCAATGTAGGAATAATCCATTGAGGTAAAGAGGTCTGTACTATGATGATAATATTACTACAGAGGAATTCAGATACTCTTAAAGTATTAGAATATAATAACACCTAGAACCCACATTTATTATATCCCACATTTATCATATAACTACCTTTATTTTCAGTGTAATACAGTCATAATAAATTTTCATATCTAACACAGGTCTTGAGGAGAGCAAATAGAACCATATTTCTTTCAAAGCTCTGTACTCATACACCTAATTTCTAAGACATTGCTGACCCAGATTTATGTGAGAAGTTAACTGTCAAAATTGATTATCTGGACAAAGCTGCAAAGTCAATCATCTTTAGATTCAGAACAAAATCATGCAAGTTTCTTTGGAACTGTTTTTTGTTAGTGATGTTACACATCTGTCAAAGAAACAATTAGGCTTCGTGTAAATTTCAAAACACATGAGCATGTAAGCCTATTTTATAACCCTTCATGAACTATTCTCTTCAAGTACAGTTATGTGATAAAAAGAATCAGGCATTTGTTGGTTTTCAAGGTGAATTCTTATAAAAAACTCATCTACAAAAAACGTTATTAAGCTCGCCAAAGGCTTGCCAAACAAAACTTTTTCTAGACTTGCTAAACACACTTATATCTCAAACGCCAACATTCGTCAGATCAGATATCCCCTTCGCCCTGTCCATTCTTCAAGAACCATTAGAAAGTCAAATATTATTCAAATAAACTTTCATTTGTAACATGTTCATTTGTACCAACCTTTAGGGTTCCACGTCTCGTCTTTACCAGGCTTACTATGACCTTTCAACATTTGTTCTTGTTCTTCTTCATCCATTTCCAGGGTTGGATACACTGTAATATAGTATTAAAAAATGTAAGAGCCATGCAAACTGCGCAGGCTGACAGGGAACAATACTTTTTGCAGATATATTAACCCCCATATTCACAGAGCATGGTTCAAATCATCTACTAGAAATAATAATTTAATCGAAAGGTATTTTATGCTGTTTTATGCAGTCTTGTTAATATCATTCTTAATTTAACAAGTACTAGACATGGGTTCTGCTGTGCCTGCCAAATGTACATGCCAAATGCAACCAACATTTTCTCTGTTATCCAGCATGTTTTTGAAAGCCATTCTCCTCAAGGTGATTAAAACAACAGAACTGTTTGGTAATGGGGTAACAGGTGAAAAAGAATCAAACATAAAGTAATTTTTGATTAATTTTCTGAAACAAAAGGACAAAGTGAGACATTTGTATAGGAGTTATGCTCTGGCAAAAGGGATTCAATGCACCTCTGTGGCGCATTATACCAAGCAAGTCATCACATAATTATTGATCCAGAAAATCCATTTTGTCCAACACCCAACTAAACCATAAGGTAGACTAATCCTTGGACATGAAGAAAATTGACCAACAGCAAAAAGTTTCAACCCAAACCAGCCTGTGCATACTGGGCAGGCTGACCTTTGTTGATGGCAATTGCCGAAGCATTAAGTCCCCTTTTCACAAAGCACAATTATCTTTTTTTTCTGTTGTTTACTTCTAATTTTCAGATATTTTTTTCCGCTGAAATTTCAACTGTAATAGTATTGACAGAGAGTAGATTTTAATTACCAAATTCATCGTCCTGGTAACATTTCGACAGTTGTTCTTCTTCATCTTCTATAGCTAGTGAACTTTTCTTCAATCCATGTTTACCCGTTTTAGAAAATAGCTGCATACTGCTCAGTCCGCCTCGACTCATCGATAACATACCTTGTATCGCTTCACGCATGCTGGGTGATGGCGCCCTACTGGTTAAACAAATGGAAAAGTCAAGGTGTATTTTCATTGTAGATTTCTTTATTTTTACTCTTCATCACACAATCCAAGTTTTAATGATCCTTAGGAAAAAGGCTTTTGAAAACATTGTTGGAAAAGGATAAAAAGCTGGTTACCAAAAAAAAAACAAAAAAAGAATGCTCTTTTCTACACAACAAAAATAGTAGACTTGTCCACATTGAAAGTATTTGTAGACAACAGAATAAATGTGACTGAAAAAATTTCAATTTGTTTTGGGAAGGACAGAAAACATTGTGCGAAAAGAAGAAAATGCTGGTTACCAGCATTTTCTCCTTTTCCCACAATGTTTTCAAAAGCCTACTTCCTTAAGGTTGTTTAACCTTAGGATTGTGTAGTAAAGGGTTAACAAAAAAAATTCTGAAACTTGTACTGTACAATTACAGAGAATAAAACATAAAGGCATAGAATTCATGGATCTGACTGAACCATTATCAAACTTTTGATAATTCAAGGTATTACCAACCCTAGGAAATTAACCATTTACAACAAAATCCTGACTACCCTTAGCAAGAAGCCTTTTGAAAACATTGGGGGAAAAGGAGAAAATTCTGGTAACCAGTTTTTTTCTCCTATTCCCACAATGTGTTCTAACCTTTCCAAAACCAAATGCAATTTTTCAGTCATATTTATTCTGTTGTTTGCAAATACTTTCAATTTGGACAAGTCTACAACTTTTGTTGTGTTGTAAAGAGTTAAGATGCTTCAAATACACTTTTCCTGAGATCATCCAATATCCTGCATATTAAATAGATAAAATATACATGACTTACTTAATATCATCATCCACAGAAAACGCTGTTTCCGTCCCATAACCACTGGCCTCTAGAATATCAGCAATACTTCCGTTTAAACCTCCCCGAATTGTCGGAATATTCCTCCGCACCTCCTGTCCGTCATCTGCATCCAGTCCAGGTTCAAGCTTACCCAGAGTAGATGGCGTGCTGCTCAACGCCGACTGATTTATAATATCACTTAGCGTCAACTCACTCTTAATCTCCGTTTTCACTTTTCGATCGTTAGCATTTTGAGTCAAGTCTTTGTTTTGAGACAGTTTATGAGAGAGAGGCGAAAGTAAAGTTGAAATGGGCGGAACTGGAGTCACTTTTTTCAATGTAGAAACAGATGGTAGAGATGGAGGTATCAATGTTTGTGATTTATTTGTGTAAGATTCTAATTTGCTAATCTGTGATGAAATGGGTGATTTTTCCATGGGCGTGTCTGACTGTCCACTGCTACTGGTGTCCGTTGAATTAACTGAAAAAGAAACATATGGTGTAAGTCTGAACCATACAAAAAAATTTTGGATTCGTCCAAATCCAAAGCATTAAAATCTTGCAGACATCAAATTAAAAGTGTCTAAAATGGTGGAATATGTCTTTGAAATGGGTAGAGAACATTGTTGGAATAGGAGAAAATGCTTGGTGCCAACATTTTCTTTTTCCTACAATTTTTCAAAAGGCTTCTTTCTCAAGGTCATCAAAACTCACAATTAAGTTATTGGGGATGAACATCACAATAGAGGGACATGTACCTGCTGTCACAATTATATACTATATTTCAAAACATATTCTCAGTGTTTCCTAGTCTTACCTGACAAGACTTATGATAACAAAAGAGTTTGCTGAATCTATAAGGGCAAAAGGATAACACTTATTTGTACATTCTTATTATATATTGACAAAAAAAAAAGTAATATATACATCAAGAACACCACTGCGGCTCTCAATGCTGGGCTGCAGTTACCTTTTCAATGAAAACTCTATATTGGAAAATCGAAAAAGGGGGCATAATTACTTCTTAAGTATTTTGCGCAATAAGGATAGGGCTTGATAAAACAGCGGAGCAAAAAAATCGGATTGAGCTTGACAAAAAACTGCGAGTGTACCTAAATAATCTACTGAAAAGATAAAATACAGAGAAATTAATTCAAATTTATGTTTTATGTGCCTTTTTTGCCCAAATATTAGAATCAAAATATTTCAATGAGACCTTCAACTCTTTACCAAACAAGAAACTTTTAGGCTTGTACAAAGCTGTTGCAGGCAACAAATTAATTGTAGCTCAGCTGATCAAATTTTGTCTTTGAAAGAGCTGAAAACATTGTGGCAAAACGAGAAAATGTAGGTTACCAGCATTTTCTCCTTTTCCCACAATGTTTTCAAAAGCTGTCTACTTCACAGTCATTAAAACACAAGAATGAGGTAGAAGGTCAATTCAGCAATAAATAATTCAAATTGGCACAAACTTTTTTGCATTTTGTAAAAAGCGGTAGAGCAAGAAAATAAAATGCAAGAAGGAACCCTATAGAGCGAATAGCTTACTTGAGAGTTTAAGTTTTAATTTAGGTTGATTAGACTGGTCTCCCTTCAATCTTTTAGCTTTAGAAGGGTTCTCATCCACTACAAGCCCTTCTTTATCACTGTCTTCATTGTCACTGTGTACAAAAGGCTGGAATTCCCCTTTCTTTACTCTTTTGCCCTCACTGGAAATTGGGGAAAAAAAAAATTGTAAATTCTAACTTCCACAGAAACTTGAGTCTTTCTGGTGACCAGCATTTTCTCCTTTTTCCCGCATTATTTGCTACTGTTTCACGACAAAATGAATCATTCTAGTTACATTTGAATGTCATCTGCAAATGCTTTCAATTTGGGATTGGTGAAAATTTCGTTGATGGTACAAAAATAAGGAGGCCATTTTCTTTTCCTCAAATGGTTTCTGCTTAGTGTTATTTGCAGTATTTCAAGCTTGGTCTTAATCATGCATGTAACGTACAAGGTACAAATTAACTCTTTATCTAATAACAAAACCCCATAGTTTGAGCACCATCTAATATTTTCTTGTTTGGTACAGACTCAACAGATGCACCATCTATAATAAGCTATCATAAAGGAAGGTAATAGTATCAAACATTACATGAAATAATAAGAGTACCACATGCAGGTGCTAATGCTGGCCTGCAATAGCTTTTTGAAATAGAAGTGAAAATCATAAGTTGAAAAAGGGGCATAAGTGTGTCAAAAATATTTTGATAGTTAACCTGCCTTTGTTGCACACGCCACAGGTTCCCCTTTTGATAGTTCGCAAGTAGTTGGTGCTTGAAGTACATATCTTCAGTAATGACAGAGATATTATAAAATGCCAAAGTTCTTGCACCACAAAGATGACAACAACACAGACAATAACAGTGCTGTGACAAGAACTCAGTGTTTTCTTCGAAAAAAGCTGAGCTAAAAATAGATTCTTACCTCACAATTTTTCCATTAGACACTTTCAATGTGAGTGACTTTTTTGATGCTGCCAGCTTGTCAGGAGATTCTAATTCCGTTGAGAGAGAAGATTCGTGGAATGCCCCTGCTTTTGGATAACGCGACAGAGATGGTGTTGTTTCTTCCTCTTCCTATAAAAAATATGGAGCACAATGCTTAAATCTGTACAAAATCACCAAGTTGTAATCCTGTCCATATTAAATGAGCCATGCTCTGGCAAAAAGGGGTTAAACACATCCTCTGTGCTGCATGATACCAATCAAGTCTTTCCATAATAATGGATCCATAAAATCCATTATGTAAGACACATAGCAAATCATGAAGTACATATGTTGAGTGGTCCTTTGACATGCAGAAAATTGCCCAATAGAGAAAAGTTTTAACCCAGGTCAGCCAGCATTAAGCCGCCCCTTTTCACAGAGCATGTCATCTGTTTGCATCTATGCTGTGTGTTTCAAGTAATGGCACTTGGCTTATTAAAGATGGAGAATATTTCTGAAAAGAGGGAAACTGCTACCAGAATTTTTTTCAAAAAATGTTTTCTCCCTCAAGGAGTTGTAAATTGTTTTTTCAAATGTAATCTCCTACAATTACAAAACAAGAGGGCCATGATGGCCCTGTATCGCTCCACTGGCTAATACGTAAAATCACTACATGCCAAACATTACAATACTTGGCCAATTGGTTTTGAACATAAGACCCCTGAAACAGGACTAAAATTGGTAGCCCTAGTTCATATGGTTAGTAACAAGAAGATTTCTAAAGATTTCACTATATAAGCCCATGTAAAACTTCTGACCCCTCAGGGTGAATCAAATTCCCCCCTAGGGCTATAATTTACGCACTCTTGGTGAAGGGCCTTTAGATATAGCTACATGCGAAATTTGGTAGCCCTACGCTTTATGAATAAGTACAGGGAGATTTCTTAAGTTTTCTCTACATAAGCCCATGTAAAACTTGTGACCCCCGGGGCAGGGCCAATTTTGACCCCAGGGCTATAATTTAAGCACTCTTGGTAGAGACCCACTAGATAAAGCCACATGCAAAATTTGGTAGCCCTAGGCCTTACGGCTAGGTACAGGGAGATTTCTAAAGTTTTCCCTAAATAAGCCCATGTAAAACTTGTGACCCCCCGGGGTGGGGTCAAATTTGACCCAAGGGCTATAATTTGGGCACTCTTGGTAGAGGCCCACTAGATAAAGCCACATGCAAAATTTGGTAGCCCTAGGCCCCATGGCTAGGTCAAAGAAGAATTTTAAAGTTCTCCCTATATAAGCCCATGTAAAACTTGTTATATAAGCCCATGTAAAACTTGTTACCCCCGGGCAGGGCCTAATTTGACCCCAGGGCTATAATTTGAACAATCTTGGCAGAGGTCCACTAGATAAAGCTACATGCCAAATTTGGTAGCTCTAGGCCCTATGGCTAGGTAGAAGAGGAATTTTAAAGTTCTCCCTAAATAAGCCCATGTAAAATTTGTAACCCCCGGGGCGGGGCCAATTTTGACCCCAGGGCTATAAATTGAAGAAACTTGGTAGAGGTCCACTAGATAAAGCTACATGCCAAATTTGGTAGCCCTTGGCCTTACGGTTTCACACAAGAAGATTTTCAAAGATTTTCAAAATTTTTCAGTTTTGTTGCCATGGCAACCAGAGTTTTTGAAGGAATTAAATTCTTTCAAGAAATTCTGAAGAGGTCCATGGCAGGATCATCTCTGTGAAGTTTCATCAAAATTGGATGGGTAGTTTCAGAGAAGAAGACGTTTTAAAAAAAAGTTAACGCACGGACGGACGGACGCACGGACGGACGCACGGACGCACGACGGACAACAGGCCATGACATAAGCCCGCTGGCCTTCGGTCAGTGGAGCTAAAAATAGTCTTTAGTTGGTGACATCTATGCTAAATATCTTATCGATTTCAAAAATATCTATCCTTATAGCTAGTTACAAGTGGATTACATATGAAAGCATGTTGTGATTTTATCATCTTAAACCTTTTCTACCAGTCTACATGCAAAGATTATTAAAAGAAAATTTAAACTTTATGAGTTGTACTTTGAAAATTATGTAGAAAATGACCATCAGGAAAAAAAAAAACTCAATTCTGTCACTTTTTCTTTTTGGTAATTTCAGCAACATTCTGCTGTACTATTTCATATTTATTTTGCCCTTTTTTGTACTTGCAAAATTGTAAGAAAAAAAAAAACCTTATGACTTTGAATAAATAAGTCTTGAAAGCACTTACAGTGAACACCTTAAGGAGGTTCAAATAATGGCCTGTGGCTATGAAAGGGTAGAAAACATTGTGAGAAAGGGAGGGAGAAAATGCTGGTTACCAGCATTTTCTCCTTTTCTCACAATGTTTTAAAAAGCCTTTTTCTTTAGAGTCTTTAAAAGAAGGGATTGTTTGGTAAAGAGTTAAGGACAGTACATTTCTGACTCATGTAGACTTAACAACATGTATGAGCCATGCTTTGGCAAAATGGCTTTAATGTATCTTCATGATGCATGATAACCAAGCAAGTCATCACAGTCATAATCATGCATCCACAAAGAATCCTGTGGTAAATTTTTCTTTTGACATGTAGAAAATTGAGCAATAGCAAAAAATTTCGACACACAGAATGTGCAGGCTGACCCCGGTATATACTTTTAGCAGATGCATTAACTCTTTCCTTACTGTTGACAACACCAGAAGCTTTTGTGGACAGTGCAGATCAAGATCAGACTGCACAGAACGTGCAGGCTGATCTCTGACCTACACTGTCCACTACTTCACTTTAGATTTAGGCCAAACTGTCTCTTCATCTTACAGTGGAACTATATTTACAGCCAATGAAAAAGTGTAAATCATTTACTTGGTAGTGAAAGAGTTAAATTCACTTTGAATAGAGCTTGGTTCATATACAAAGTAAAGCAGAGCTCCAGATAGAGGGAGTGATTTTGATCTCAAAATTGAAAATATTAATCATTCTCTTCGAAACCCTATGTTGTGGGTACCCATTAGAATCGTCTCGTCGAGACGATTCTAATGAGTACCCACAACATAGGGTTTCAAAGAGAAATAATGACTTTAGAATACCATCACTCCCTCTTATCTGGAGCTCTGGTAAAGATTGCCGAAGACTTACTTCAAAGTTATAAATATTCTGTTTCTGTGCCATTTCCATCTCATGTAACTTGTCTTGAGTATGTTTGTGGAGAATATCTATGTCTTCCATCTGTTTTTCTGGTATTTTTTTCTTTTTCTTTCTCTTTCTCTCTCTCTTTACTTTGCTTGGACTTGGTTTCTGCATTGGTGTAACATATTATGGTGATATCATTATGATTCAACATAACAGACATGCATTTTATCTTTCAACTAAGCTAATATCCATGCAGTAACACCTTTGCAGTATTTTTTTTTTTTTGATATACCACAGATGTTTATAGAACATTTTTTGATATACCACGGATATTTATAGAACATGAATGAATTGTCATTTTATGAAGTCGTCAACATCATTTGTGACGTCATTATTACAGCCAATCCATATCTATGTCATCTGCAAATATCGCTAAATTTGTGTTTTCCACTTTTAGAAATAAAAAACAGCAAAAAATCAGACGTTAAAAGATAAATAGAATACTTACATAGTGTTGAAGTATATCAAAAATATCTAACTCAGTTGTGAGAATTGATAATTGTCTCACCAAGGCTCAACAATTATCAATTCTCCCAACCTCCTTAGATATTTTTAATACACGACAACACTGTGTACGTATTCTCTACTTAACGCTTCACCCTTTACAATGCTGACTTTTGACGACCCTTAGAAAGAAGCCTTATGAAAACCTTGTGGGAAAAGGACAAAATGCTGGCAACCAGCCATTTTCTCCTTTTCCCACAATGTTTTTAACCCTATCAAAGAACAAAGAACAATTGCACCATAAAAATAAAGAATAGACTGTTACTGTCTTTTATCGGGAAAGTTTATTGGGCAAGGCGTACAAATCTTATCCTGTACGCTGAAGTCGAATCAGATAAATTTCCAGAACCAAGCCCGAAATAACACAAACCATCTATTCTATTCATTTGGTTTCTCAATCATATTCCATACCTGACACATTATCAACCTCATTTCTTTTGAAGAACTGTTTAAAGCGTTCTTTTCCCGCATGTGCAGCTGCGATAATGAGTAAATGACTTTATAAATGATATTGAGTATGTAATGAATATGACAATTATGCAAGATAAGCATTCTGGCAAGGAAGACAAATATGTCTTTTGTTTTAGCGTTTTAACATAAAAAAACTGAAACAAGAGGGCCATGATGGCCCTGTATCGCTCCACTGGCTATTAAGTAAAAATACTACAAGCCAAACATTACAATATTCAGCAAATTGATTTCAAACACGAGGACATGCAAACATTTTTCTATCTAATCCTACGAGGAAGTTGTGATCCATGGGCAAAGCCAATTTTGATCGCAAAGCTATAATTATTTGAATCCTGGTGGAGGTCCACAATATAAAGCTCCATACCAAATAATTCAGTTCTTGAATGTTATAAACAAGAAGATTTTCAAATTTTTCTCAATTTGGGCACCCTTGATAGAGACCCCCTAGATAAAGCTAAATGCAAAATTTGATAGCCCTAGCCCTTATAGCTAGATGCGAAAGATTTTCCTATATAAGCCCGCCCATGTAAAACATGTTACCTCCCGGAGTGAAGTCAAATTTGACCCTCGGCTATAATTTGGACACCCTTGGTACAGGTCCACTAGATAAAGCTACATGCCAAATTTGGTCGCCCTAGGCCCCATGGCTAGGTCAAAGAAGAATTTTAAAGTTCTCCCTATATAAGCCCATGTAAAACTTGTTATATAAGCCCATGTAAAACTTGTTACCCCCGGGCAGGGCCTAATTTGACCCCAGGGCTATAATTTGAACAATCTTGGCAGAGGTCCACTAGATAAAGCTACATGCCAAATTTGGTAGCTCTAGGCCCTATGGCTAGGTAGAAGAGGAAATTTAAAGTTCTCCCTAAATAAGCCCATGTATAACTTGTAACCCCCGGGGTGGGGCCAATTTTGACCCCAGGGCTATAAATTGAAGAAACTTGGTAGAGGTCCATTAGATAAAGCTACATGCCAAATTTGGTAGCCCTTGGCCTTACGGTTTCAGACAAGAAGATTTTCAAAGATTTTCAAAATTTTTCAGTTTTGTTGTCATGGCAACCAGAGTTTTTGAAGGAATTAAATTCTTTCAAGAAATTCTGAAGAGGACCATGGCAGGATCATTTCTGTGAAGTTTCATCAAAATTGGATGGGTAGTTTCAGAGAAGAAGACGTTTTAAAAAAAAGTTAACGCACGGACGGACGGACGGACGCACGGACGCAGGACAACAGGCCATGACATAAGCCCGCTGGCCTTCGGCCATCGGAGCTAAAAAACAAGTTCATATGTTGCAACTATTGACAGATATTTAAGATTCAGCTACAAATTTTGCTGACAATACTTTCATTTGCTTATTGAGACGCTTTTAAAGTATTCCCAGTTAGCATGTGTAATATAACCAACTGACAGATAACATAAAAAAATTCACTGCACTTTATATTGGGTCCAGATTATTTGCAAGTGACAGGATAAAATACGCCATTGGGCACTGCATCTAAATCAGTAAGAAAGAACAAGAAGAAAAAGAACATCCGGGGAAAAAAATGTAATAGATAGAGGATATGTTTTTTTTTTCAGTGAAAGATCGATGTTTCTTTCATCGAGTGAACATCATTGGTAATATTTTCATGAGATGCACAGCCACTCTGTTTATTTCATGCTTCTAACCCCTTTTTGGGGGGGACTTACATCAAAATCCAGTACAGTTGTTTTCAGTACTTCCCCATGGCGTAACCCCTCCGTTTAACAATGCATTACAATACTACGAAAAGCAGGAAAATGTAGGGTAAATTACATCATATTTCTACCTGGTTGAATGGCATGCCCTGTTTACCTAGGTAACTAGTGTGAGGGAACTGCTGTTTCTGCCTTCAATTGAAGAGTTAGAAAATAAAATTGGTATTTTTCACTGGTCGTAACCATGAAATATCAAACAATATTCCACTGTTAATTCTCGATAAACTGCTGAAAAGCACGAAATAAACAATTAGTAAACAAGTCTGATTCTATATCTGACACAGTCATACACATACTGGTAACTTACCAGTATATCTTCACATGCTTTGACTTCTTTTGTGAGTTCTTTCAACAGTTGTCCATACTGGATATATTCTGGCACATCATGTTTTGCTGATCTTGAAAACTAAAGAAAAATAAATACATGAGCCATGCCCTGGCAAAAGGGCATTCAATGCATCTCTGTGGTGCAAAATACTAAGCAAGTAATTATGTAAGTATGGCTCCATAAAATCTATTTTGTTTAACAGCTGACTGAATCATGGGTATCCCACAAACTGATCCTTTGACATGCAGAAAATTGATCTATAGCAAAATGTATCAACCCAAGTCAGCCTGCACAGACTGTGCAGGCTGACTTGGGTTGATGCTTTTTGCAGATGCATTAAGTCCCTTTTCAAAGAGCATAGCCCACATGCTTATCATGTTGACATTGAAATGCAATAGAGCTTTTTCAAGTTTGTGATAATTTTTACCTCATACAATACAATGTATATTCTAATTCAAGTCAAATTAATTGTCTTCTTTATCTTGTGGTTGACCATAATGTTGTTTAGATTGGTTGATTGTATGGTGTTTTATACTGTTTTCAACATAATTTCAGCCATTATACTATGACAACTCACAAATTCATGTGTCTCCTGGGCTGCATCTGAATTTAACCCTTTACAAAATAACAAAATTTTAGACTGGTCCAAATTGAAAGCATTTGCAAATGACAAATCAAATATTGCTAAAATCTGTCTGTGATAGCCTGATAAGAAAATGCTGGTTACCAGCATTTTCTTCTTATTCCATTAAGTTTTAAAAACCCCTTTTTTCCACAGGGTCATTAAGTCAGAATTGTTTAGTAAAGGGTTAAAGGACTCTGAAGTATCTAGCCCATGGACACTCCCATACAAAAACCCAGGACCCTGAGTGGGGACTGGACCTGGGGGTCACCAGATTACCAATCATACAACTTTACCACTGAGACATGCAGGACCCCAAGTTCCTCAGTGAATATGCAAATTCAAACTATAATGAACTTCAAACAAAGCCTTCTGCATAAGCCTATGGGTTAAAAGACAGGTGATAAATTCTTCCACTCCTAAAAAGGCTATCTATATTTAAGAATTGCATTAACTTAGCTGCATTTAATTGCAAAGTCAAATGTTTTTGTTGACTGTAAAGAAATAAAATTCATGAACCCTTGTCAAAACAGCTTTCAAATTTAACTCTTTACCAAATAACACAATTTTACACTAGCTTAAATTCCAAGAATGAAATGTGTCTCAAATGATTGGATTTATCTCTGAAAGGGTAATAAACATTGAAGGAAAAGGAGAAAATGCTGGTAACCAGCATTTTCTCCTTTTCCCACATTGTTTTCAAAAATGGCTGTCTTCTCCAGGGTTGTTTTAACCTGGGTTTGTATGGTAAAGTGTTAATGCAATATTGCACTCTATCAAACCAATTGAAAATTTTCATCTACATAGTTTTCCTTCTTTACCCTTAACAAATACTCCAGTGTTTCAATGATTTTGAGGAAAGAGGCTTTTGAAATAGAGTGTGGGAAAAGGAGAATTTGCTGGTAACAAGCATTTTCTCCTTTTTCCACTTTGTTTTCTGTGCATTCAAAACCAGATGTTATCAATTGCCCAACATTCAGTTTCTTGTCTGACAATGCTTTCAGTTAGAATAAGTCTAAAATTGTGTTGTTGGGAAAAGAGTTAAAAGTTTTCTGCAAAGATTTTTTTCATGTATTACCGTTAAAAATTTCATTCTGCAAATGAATTTTTGAAAACACTGGTAAAATTAGACAATGCCCATTTCAAATGATTTCTCCTTTGGCAACACTGTTTTCACATATTATTTGTCAGTTTATTAATTCCTGTTCATTATCCAATACATTTTTTACAAGGGAGTCTTATATTTTGTCTTTTGAACTCTTTATCACACAATCACAAGTTTCAACAACCCCAAGAGAAACAGCTTTTGAAAACATTGTAGGAAAAGGAGAAAATGATGGCAACCACCATTCTCTCCTTTTCTCGTAAGGTTTTCTACTGTTTCACACACAATTACAATTATTTCAGTTACATTTAATTTGTTGTCTGTATCTGCTTTCAATTTAGACAAATTTCAAACTTTATCATTTAAACAATCTTGTTTTAATGACTCTAAGAAGCATTTTGAAAACACTGTGGGGAAAAGGAAAAAATGCTGGCAACCAGCATTTTCTCCTTTTCCCACAATGCTTTCTACCCTGTCAAGGAACTTCAGCTGATTTGTAACACTTTTAAATTTGTCATGGACCTGCAAATGCTTTCAATTTGGACAAGTTTAAAATTCTATTGTATTGTAAAGAGTAACCTGCATTACCTCATCAAACCAGACTATGTTAGAATTTATATAGCTAGATAAAGAGGAAATTAGTTCAGTACACAAAATAAGTGGGTTAAGCATGTATATGTACATCTATGTATAAAAGCAGGGGATAGTCTATAGCAAGTATTGCATATACAAGTATATATCTACAGATCTAAACCTCCTCACAGTTTGAAAAAAGTATCACACCTCATATATACCATAATGCAATAGGGTTTGAAAAAACAAGAGGGCCATGATGGCCCTGTATCACTCCACTGGCTTTTTAACCCTTTACTACACAAATCAAAGTGTTAATGACCTTTAAAGAGAAAGCTTTTGAAAACATTGTGGGAAAATGACAACATGTTGTCAGCCAGTATTTTCTCCTTTTCCAACTCTGTTTACTACCCTCTCAAAGAGAGAAATAATCATTTAAGCTACATTCAATTTGTCTTTTGCAATGGCTTTAAACTTGGTCTGGTCAAAAAAATTGTCCTTTCTTAAAGAGTAAAATTAACATATCATGCACTTAAATGGCGTTGCAGAGACATACAGCATAAAAAGTCTGTATGGTAATAAACTTACTTGGAAAACATAACCTCCCCCCTGCCAAACAAAAAAAAAAAAGTCATATCTTCCTAAGTGCAAAGATTATGTCAAGCAGGTTTATTCATTGGCATGAAAGGAAACGTTCTGGAAAGAAAACTGAATGACAGAAACCTTACTTTTAGTTTAATTTTCCACTGATGTGAACATAACTACTAGCATCACAATAAATCACTCTCCCTGACAACAGAACATGTCCTATCCAAAAAACTTGAATATCAACATCAATCATGTATCATTGCAGTTTGATAAGCAAGGGAGGTAAATAGTAACAAACTTTATCTCTTATAACAGGAGTTATTTCCCTTGATTACTATTTAAATTACAGTCACTATACATAATAAGCCCATGCTAAACTTGTGATCCCTGGCACAGGGCCAATTTTGACCACAGGGCTATAATATGAAGGAACTTCTTTGAGGTCCATTAGATAAAGGTACATGCCAAATTTGGTAGGGCCTTATGGTTTCACACAAGAAGATTTTCAAAGATTTTCAATATTTTTCGCTTTTGTTGCCATGGCAACCAGAGTTTTTGAAGGAATCAAATTCTTTCAAGAAATTTTGAAGAGGACCATGGCAGGATCATTTCTGTGAAGTTTCATCAAATTTGGATGTTTAGTTTCAGAGAAGATGTTTGAAATAAAAGTTAACGCAAGCACGCACACACGCACGCACGAAACCGGGCCATGACATAATCCTGCTGGCCTTTGGCCAGTGGAGCTAAAAAACCACACACACAGGTAAACTATGCAATAACACATTAGTTCCTGTAATCTTATAGAAAAGTATCTTCCAAATCACATCACAGAGATTCATTACACCCCTGGGCTATGACGATACTTTGACCTTTTCTTTGAAAAACGGCGAAGCTAAAAACGGACTATTGACCCACTTCTACTAAGCAATCTTCTTTCTTAATCATGGCTACATTGTATGGGTAAATATATTAGAGCCATGCTCTGGCAAAAGGGGGCTTAGTACATCTCCATGATGCATGATACCAAGCAAGTCATTACTGTATTATGTATCAATGAAATCCATTTTGGATAACAGTTAAGTGAATCAGGAGGTACACTGATCCTTTAACATGCAGAAAATTGACCAATAGCAAAAAGTTTTGGCCCAGGTCAGCCTGCGCAGTCTGCGCAGGCTGGCTAGGATTAATACTTTTCGTAGATGCATTAAGCCCCCTCTTCACAGAGCATGGCTCATTAAAAAAACTAGAGGCGCTTGAGCGCCTGTATCGCTCCACAGGCCTGATATTTCTATAATGGCGAAAGGAAGTTTTTAACAATTATCATTCAATCCTGCATTTTAGCTCACTGAAGAAACAATTTGGTAGACAACCACCATAGGAACTTACCTGCAAAACAACAATGAAATCCAATGAACAGTTTTAGAGAAGAAATTTTTCAAAGATTTTACTTTATACCATAAGAGGAAAATGAGTCTCCCATAAAAGCCATGTTTTTTGACAGATCTTTTTTTTTTTAAGGAATTCTGTAAACCTGTATCTAAGGAACATTCCTGCAAAATAATAATGCTATCCAAATAGCGGTTTGGGAGGAGAAGATTTTTTAAGGTTTTTTACTTTGGTTGCCATGGCAACCAGAATTCTTCATGGAACACAATTATTTGAAGGAATTTGAAAGAGGACCACCAAAGGAACATTCCTGTGAAATTTGGTAAAAATCCAGTCAATAGTTTCTGAGGAGAAGTTTTTTAAAGAAAAAGTTTACGGACGCATGCACGGACGAACGGACGAAAGAACGGACGAACAGACGGACGGACGCACGACGGACACAACGCCATGACAATAGCTCGCTGGCCTTCGGCCAGTGGAGCTAACAACAATGAAATCCAATGAATAGTTTTAGAGAAGAAATTTTTCAAAGATTTTACTTTATACCATAAAAGGAAAATGAGTCTCCCATAAAAGCCATGTTTTTTGACAGATCTTTTTTTTTTTAAGGAATTCTGTAAACCTGTATCTAAGGAACATTCCTGCAAAATAATAATGCTATCCAAATAGCGGTTTGGGAGGAGAAGATTTTTAAAGGTTTTTTACTTTGGTTTCCATGGCAACCAGAATTCTTCATGGAACACAATTATTTGAAGGAATTTGAAAGAGGACCACCAAAGGAACATTCCTGTGAAATTTGGTAAAAATCCAGTCAATAGTTTCTGAGGAGAAGTTTTTTAAAGAAAAAGTTTACGGACGCACGCACGAACGCACGACGGACACAACGCCATGACAATAGCTCTCTGGCCTTCGGCCAGTGGAGCTAAAAACCTTAACCCTTTACCAAATAATCCTAGCTTTTAATGACCCTGGGTAATAAGCCTTTTGGGTATGGTGGTAAGCAGCATTTTCTCCTTTTCCCACAATGTTTTATATCCTATCAAAGACAAAATTCTATCATTTCAGTCATATTTAAACTATACTCTGCAAAAGCTTATTTGGGAAATAATTCTGACAAGTCCAGGAGTGCCTAAAGATGCAGATAATGAAATTTCAAAGCAGTAATTGCCAAACCATTTTACGAAGTATTAAACAATAAAGCTCACAGATCAGACTGTTTATTTTCTGCATTCTGGTCTTACAGTTTTAGAACTATTGGTAAATCATGCTCATGAATACAAATTAACAGCATGGCAGGCAGATGCCAACACTTGGCCACTTAAAAGAGGCCTAACTGTGTCAAAAATAGTTTGATGATTACCTTTTATTAGTGAACACTGAGTACGAGTTAAAAAAAAATATCTTCAAAAATGACAGAGATTTTATAAAATGTCAAGATTTTTGGAAGACAATGCAGGCAATGACAAAGGTGACGCAGACTATGACACCAGGGCTACAACAATACCTCAACATTTTCATCAAAAACAGCTGACCTAATAAATTATGTCCACAGAAGACAATAATAAAGCATGCTGTAGCAGACTACTTAATACAAATCAAGGTTTTATGGGAAAGGTTTCTCACATAGTCACATACAAAACTAGTTGCTGACACAAGGATGATAACTTTTCCTCATTTTTACCAAGAAATTGAACAATTTCTCCATTGTACACTAAAAAACTTGATAATAATGGATATCACTGAAAAGTATCATTTCACTTAGTACTTTTCGTGATGTATAAGTTACCCATTCAAAGAATTTATCCTTATCAAACAATCATCACTATGATTGTATGGTGTTTAACGCTGTTTTAAACATATGATTATTTCATTTATATCACGGCATCTAAACTCTTCTTTTAGCAGCTTCCAGCCAGTTTTTAATCCATTTCATCCAAAATTAATGAAAGTATAATCATTCTTGTATCTTCATGCCAAATGTTGCCTCTGATGGCTGCAAGATTAAACAAGTTAAGACAGACAGAAAATACATTTTATGTTTTAGAGGCTTCAAAGCAATCACTGTTATCGTTTACAGTTTAAATGAGGTCAAATCCCTTGTATTTTTTCTATGGATCCTTGCACTATATTTCTGGTAATTTATTTTTATGTTTACACAGCTGAGCCATTCTACACACTTTCTTTTTTCAACAGCGATTTTTTTTCTCTCTAGCTGTAAGGATGTATCTTTAACTCTTTATAAAACAAAAATACTTTAAGACGTCCAAATTGAGAGCATTTGTAAATTATTTACTAGATATTGCTCAAATGAAGGGATTTACTCTTGAAAGAGTAAAATACATTGTGGAAAAAGCATAAAATGCTGTTTTCCAGTATTTTCTCCTTTTCCCGTAATGTTTTCAAAAGCCTTCCTGCCTGTGGTCGATCAAACTGAAGGTTGTTTGGTACAGGATTAAGACAGAAGTCATGAATTTCCTTATGCAAGAGGTTCATACATACAAAAAAGAGAAAAAACATGCATAATGCATACCAATATTTGTGTTGTTTGTACTGCACTGGTTACATAATTCACATATATGTGAGCCATGCTCTGTGAAAAGGGGTTTAATGCATCTGCAAAAAGTATCAACCCAGGTCAGCCTGCGAGGAATGCGCAGGCTGACCTTGGCTGAAACTTTTTGCTTTCGGTAAATTTTTTGCATGTCAAAGAAAAAGTGTACCTCATGATTCAGTCAGTTGCCAGACAAAAGGAAGAATGGATCCATAATTATGAGTAGGCTTGCTCGGTGTCTTAAATCACAAAGGTGCATTAAGCCCTCTTTTGCTAGACCATGACTTATGTGTAAATTTCTTTATAGTTAGTGAAATGGAGATGAATGAGAGTGATAGAAATTCATATCATCAGAAGAGAAATGCTCATTCCAAGTCATTCCAGAGTAAAGCACATACATAGCTGACATATTTTTCCATCAAAGACAAGATAACAGTACACTTTAAACAGGTATAACCTTTTCATCACATAACCTCCCTTGTTTTCAGTGTAGTATACCCATCACAAATTTTTTTCTTATTCACACTTGATATCAGAATTGTGTGACATCATTTTTGATGTCATTTTTTACATAGTTCATAGAAGAGAATGGGTTTTAAGGATATTACAGTGCATGCATCTATAGATGATTTTGCACCTTCTGATCTATTATTGGTGAAATACTTTTATGTGATAGAAAGAATTTGACATTCCTTGGCATTTGATGTAAGATTTTATTAAACTGGTCAAGAAAAAATGTTATTAAGCTCGCCATTGGCTTGCTTAGTAACATTTTCTCTAGACTTGTTTGATAAAATTTTATATCTAACGCCAACTCATGTCAGATCCTATATTTCCCATCCAACAAAATTCCAGGCCGTCCCATATTAAGAGCATTTGCAGACAAGAGCTGTCATAAAGCTCAAATAGAAAGATTTTTCTTTGTAAAAAAAAAAACTTTGTGGTAGAAGAAAAAAGCCTTTTAACTTTCTCCTTTTCCCAAAATGTTCTTAAGTCTTCTTTTCCAGGTGCAAAGAAAAACCGCAACACATAATAAAAATAGTTAAGGTTTAATTTGAGAGATTTTCCAGTAACTTTAACATAATTATGCTGCTACATACTTATAGAGCTATTATCAAATCTACTGTTTTGAATTGCATAAAGGTGAGAAATAAATTCGTTGAAATAAAAAAAGAAGAATTATGAGATATTCAAAGCTACAAAAAGATTTCCGAATCTTCAAAATATTGAAAGATTTTAAACTGTGGGCTCAAAAACATGTTTATTTCCCAAATATTCTGTTCTCAAAAAAAATTTCAAAAGTGTAAAACAAGCAACAAAAGAATAATATTCTATAGAAACCTGTGTATAAAAATACTTAAAAAAAAAAACTTCACACACTACATGAGGTGATGGATTGCCTTGATGATAAAAAGTAATGCTCTTTTAGCTATGTCCTGAAAGCTTGGTTCAGTTTAAAGCGATATATGTTCCATCGATTTTGAAACAAGTTCCACAACTTTAATAAACTGATATGGATGACTGCCTAAAGGGTTCCTATCTAAAACTTGCGCTGTAATATAGGTCGTTTCAAAGGTTGATCAAAGGTTCAAAGGTTGATCTGCATATCATAAGATTTAAGCCTGGAATCTGCCATATGAGAGACTAATACTCTTCTCCTTAACCACTGTCTCCCATCCCTAAATATCAACCAGCCCAAACTATGAACATTAGCCACTAAAGGTGCCAAATTATGTGAGCCACAGTATGAGAAAAAGGGGACTTTTTGATACTGGTAAATTTTCTTACCCTAAGACGACCAGGCTACCTAATGATTCATTTGGATGATACACAAAATGGACTTTAAGGAGCCAAAATTATGTGATGACTTGCTTGGTCTGATGCATCACCGAAAAGCATAAAGCTCCCTTTTCACAGAGCATTCCTTATGTAGATTTATAAAGGCTTTTGAACTGTTCAGTGGTTAAATTAATCTTTATGTCATCCACACTTGTGACTGGATAATACATTTTGTTTTGTGCTTACATCTATTTATAGGTTTCCATCGATAAAATGACACTGGTGGACAAAAAACGTGAAGATCAGACGAAGGTCTACTGAGTGATGAAAATGCTGCAGCTACTCCTGTATTTCAAATGAATTGAATATTTAAAAACAGACGGAGATTGAATTCTATTCCACAGGACCAGGGCTCATAGTGTATTGTAATATATCCCTACTTTTTAACAATATATATGATGTTCCCCATAATACTTTGGACAACATCTTTGCTGCTAAGTAGCAATATGCCTTCCAAATTTTCTGGGGAAAACCCTACCTACTATTTCAACCTAACTTATGTTAAAAAGTCTTTGTCTTTGTGAATGTCAAGAAAATCTTTTTCTTCCTTTCTTTCTTTAGAGAGAGAGAGAGAGACAGACAGACAGAGAGAGACAGAGACAGACAGCTTGAGACAGACAGACAGAGGCAGAGAGAGAGAGAGACACACACACACACAGAGTAAGAGTGAAAGAGAGAGTGAGAGACAGATAGAGACAGACAGAGACAGAGAGACAGACACAGACAGACAGATGGATAGACAAACAGAGAGACAGACAGACACAGACATACATAAAAAGACAGAGGGGTGAATAATTTAACATACCAAAGCAATGAATTTATAAAGTGGCTAAATCTGATAATAACAATCTAAAAAGACAAGCTAAAAGATGAAATAAACCACAAATATAAGCAAAAAGAAAAAAATGTAAACCAATTCCCACTAAAACACAAAATGCCCTTTTAAAATTTCCACGTTATTTTGTCTTTTGAAGGAAAATAAGTCATTCAAATGGAAACTTTGACTCACAAGTAATAGGTTCAGCTGGTAAGCATGAATAGAAAGAGAAATATTCAAATATAATTTGTTAAATAAAAGTAAACATAATTTCACATAAATTTTTCAACACTGGATAACCCTTGACCACACCACAAAGTTTTAGACCCATTCATATTGAAAGAATTTCCAGGCGACAATGGAAATGTTTTTCTAATGATAATTTTTGCCCTTGAAACTATAGAAAACATTGTGGGAAAAGGAGAAAATGCTGGTTACCAGCATTTTCTCCTTTTCCCACAATATTTTCAAAAGCCTTCTTTCTTAGGGTCCGAATTGTATGGTAAAGGGTTAAATTGATTTTGTTGAAAAAAAGATTTTTTGTTCGATCTTTCATTCATTTCTTCCTCACATCAGTCCTTTCAGCTAAATGTTTTACATAAAGGAGATTATGCTTGAAACAAAGGAGGATAAAAAGCTTTGAATTATATCAGTACAATATTCTTCTTGAATAACATTACCTTAAACTGTGCACCACACAATAACATTTTAGGCATTTCCAATAGGAAAGCATTTGCAGATGACCAATACAAATATGGTTCAAATGAAAAGACATGACTTAAAAAGGGTGGAAGACATTGTCTGAAGCAGAAACAAAATGCTGATTGCTAGGATTTCCTCCTTTTCTTTCAATGTTTTCAAAGGTTGCCTTTCAGGGTTGTTAAAACTCTGGGTTATTTGGTAAAAGGTTAAAATCAGGGGTATTAAGTACTGGATCAAGTTTGGGAAAAGTAAAACTTTAATCATTCAAATACCTGTACAACCAATACATTGGATCAAATTGTAAGTGTTCAAACTCTTTACCAGGCAACCATTTTACAATTAATTGTCTATGTTAAAAGCATTTGCAGGATACAAATTATGCCGACCCACACTTCCAACACAAAATGTTTTTTTAATATTATTTCAATTTCGAGATATGAAAAAGAAAAATAGGTGTTATCCAATCTTTTCGTGTGCATGTCTTAACTGTGCATACAAGCCACTGAACACTGGTATCTGTGTACAATAGCCCATTTTTGTGTTGCAAATGCACAACTGGCAAATTTTTTTATCATTTGAGTCTACACAAAGTTTGCCACATAATAGCCAACTGTAGTGGAGTTAAAGTTTCCGAAAGTTCTTTCCTGATAAGTCCGAGATTAACGATTGAAATCAGAGGACTTGCTATTGGAATGACCCAGGCTGTGGTTTCATTTACCATTATGTCCCGTTTATTTTTGGTATCTACAGTTCACATGTTGTGGCAGAATTTCACCTGAACATGTAATGATTCAAAATGAACGATTTTGATTATGTACTGCTGTTCAAAACTGCATGATATGGTTCTTTACTGCCCCACCCCCATGCCCCATCTATTGTTAAGTCTTGAACCAGATAATGTTCATGTCAGGGTCAAGTTGCTGATTTGCCATGCTGAAGTAAAGGCAGAGTCAGAACCCCAGTACATGACAACATGTAGGTCATGACAGCTCCTTGTGAGGAAAAACCACTGTTATAACGATCGGATGGCACAACTGTTCCATAAATACACATACAGCAATCAGAAGGCTACCAGAACGCGGTATCAGAGCATGCCGTCACTTCATTGAACGTGTTTGTATCTACGAAATATAGCCCAGTACTCTTATGAGTGCAGCCTCAACCGGCTCTGTTCCATGAGTGGGATAACATGCCCTTCAATGTCATCTCCTGATACCTAGGGTTCTTGTGTCTGAGATTCATGGCTACAATAACACCCAATACTGGTACTAATGTTTTGTTTTTTGAAGACACCCCTCTGGCGCACTGGGGCATAGGCTGACTGGCCTTCTTGAGTTTCAAGGAAGAATACAGTGCTGTCTTTTTCAAAAATGATCATTCTGTCTATATTTGAACTTTTGTGAAAGTGGATGAAATAATGAATGAAAAATATTAAGTCACACCCAATTTGCATTGGAAGTGTGGGTCAGTATACATTGGCTTGAACAGTTGGATTTGTCTTTGAAAATAGCGGAAAACAAAGCAGGAAGTAAAGGTAATATAGGTTACCAGCAATATCTACTTTTCCTAGAATATTTTCGTAAGCCATCAACCTTAAGGTTGTTAAAAACATTAGACTGTCTGCTATAAGATTCAAGATAATCAAAAATCTTTATCAAGATTTTGACTACGACGTCAAAATATCTTAACCCTTAACCACACAGTCTCGAGTTTTCAGCACCCTGAGTAAGACAGCTTCTGAAAACATTGTGGGAAAAGGAGAAAACGCTGGAAACCAGTATTTTCTCCTTTACCCACCATGTTTCCTATCTAAGGTTAAATACTATTGTTTGAAAAACATTTCAATTGTAGCTTGTAAATTCCTTCAACCCAAAGAGGGATTTTGAAAATATTGTGGCAAATGGACAAAATTCTGGTAACTAGCATTTTCTCTTTTTCCCACAATACTTTCTACCCTTTCTCCTACAATATTTTCTACCCTATCACAGACAGAAGTCATCATTTAATATAAATTGTTGTCTGCAATGCTTTCAATTTAGTTGAGTAAAAAATTTTGCCATTTGGTAAAGATTTAATGAAATTTACTAAAGGGAAGGGTCGTATATCATTAAAGTAACCATAGCTGCCAAAAGAAGACAAAGCTGGTGTTTTAATGCATTCAAATTCAGATCATACCATCTAAAAGTATGGAGATTATTGTGAAGGATGACAAAATGTTATTGTAAGATCAGTCCAAGTGTTAGTCGCTGGCAGAAAAATTAATTTCAAAACTAGGTTAAAAGTTGCCAGGTCTCTTTATCTTTTGTTTCCCTTTTGCCTAATTTTAAAATTCATATTCCGCTAGCGACCATCATTTGGACCAACCACACAATAACAGATTGTCATCTTAACAATATTTCCCCTCCTTTTCAATCCGATAAGATCAAAATTCAAATGCATTTTAATAACTGCATTGTTTCATTTTTTGGCCTCTATTGGGCCCTTAACTTTATAGGCGTTTAATTATCAATTTATTTGAAAAATAAAAATAACAAAAGGTTTATTACTTACATCTTTTCTTTGTGTCCAGCTTCTCAGATGAAACAAAAGAGCCTTAGCCCCATCGTACAAATATTGTGGAGGCTTTTTGGTTTCCTCAAGGAAGTCTGTGGAACACAAACAAAAAATATTTGAGCAATGTTCTGTGAAAAGGAGAGGATTTCATGCATCTGCAAAAAGTATCGACTCAGGTCAGTCTGCGCAGGCTGACCTGTGTTGAAACTTTTTGCTTTTGGTTCAATTTTCTGCATTTTCAAGGACAATTCCATCTCATGATTTAGTTGATTGTTTGACAAAATGGATTTTATAGGTCTATAATTATATGGATCAGTATTTTCTCCTTTTCGAACAATCTTTATTAAACCTTTCAAAGAGAAATCTAGTCATTTTAGTAACATCTAAATTGTTGCTTGCAAATGCTTTCACTTTGGACAAGTCTAAAATTTTGTTGTCTGGTAAACAGGACTGATTGATTAATTGTATGGTGTTTAACGCCGTTTTCAACATTATTTCAGTTATATCGAGGCAGCCAGTGCACCTATCCATGCTTTCCTGGAGTCTCTTTTACCAGCACAATGCACAGTTTTCTTTCAAAGCCAATGCATGCTTTCCCACATAACCATCGTCGAAACAATGGTCAGCTGTGGAAGAGGAATGAATTCTGTTGCAATGTCTATCATCAATCCTTCGAAAGAAATTGCCCGAGCCAGGGATCGAACCCACAACTCCCTATTCTCAAGTCCTGCACACTATCGACTGAGCTACCGGGGCTTGACAGAGTTAGAATAAAAAACATTACCTTTCAGTAAATCTAGAAAGTGTTTGGCTGCATACCAGTTGGTTGTTTCATAGGCAGGAAATAAATATTTTTCTGGTGTTTTTACCCGTCGTTCTATGGCATAAACTCTGAAAATCAAACAAAAGGCATACAATCAACTAGTGACTTGTTCCAGCAAGAAAGTTCTGGGATGCATGGTACATGCAGTCTGAAACTCAAACTACACTGTCAAATATCTTTTTATCAAAACAGACATGAAGGTAAACAGTCTATGTCTCATTTTCCAGAGGAAATGTCTAAGCATGTTAGATGGCCAGCCTTTGGAACTTAATGACAGATCAATTGTATAATGTTTAACACCCTTTTCAACATTTTTTCACTTATGAGCCAGGGCACTTAATCATAATTTCCTGGAATTTCCATTACCAGTACTTTGTATAGTAATCTTCCTGGCTGCTGTCCACAAAACCATCATCAAAACAACGGTAAGCAGTGAGAGAGGAATGATACTGTCCCAATGACTATCATCAATCCTTGAAAAAAAAAAAAAAAAAAAAAAAAAAAAAATGGCGGAGCTGGCGATTCAAACCAGCAACCCCTATTCTCAAATCCTATCTGGTAACCAGCATTTTCTTATTTTCTGATAAAGTTTTCTATGGTTTGAAAGGCAAATTCCTTGTTTAGAGTAACATTTCATATGGCATGCCACATGCAAAAAGGGGCATTCAGACAATTGTTTAAGTGTAGTCCCCGATCAGCCTGCGCACTCCATGCTGACTAATCTGAAACGACATTTTTGGCGCAAGTCTACGGTAGGACAAAAATCTAATTTAGTCGAAATATGCAGTCGCGTATTAGCCTGCGCAGTCTGCAGACTGCGCAGGCTGATCCGAGACGACACTTTACGCAAATGTCTGACTGTCCCTTTTCGCGTGTTGCACGCCAAGTGTCATCTGAAAATCCTTTCAATTTGGACCCAGTTAAAAGGATAAAAGTTTGTTGTGTAGTAGAGTTACATATGGACAAGCTGAAAATTTTGTCGTCTGGTACAAATGGTTGGAAGCATTCAGGGAAAAAACAGGGACTTATCTGTCTGCCACACAATCACAAGTTTTAATGTCACTTGGGAAGATGCCTTTTAGAAATATTGTGGGAAAAAGGAGAAAATGCTTGTAACCAG
Organism: Hippopus hippopus; assembly: GCA_946811185.2. Taxonomy (NCBI): domain Eukaryota; kingdom Metazoa; phylum Mollusca; class Bivalvia; order Cardiida; family Cardiidae; genus Hippopus; species Hippopus hippopus. The sequence continues at coordinate 58,384,119 of OX328102.1, forward strand.
CATTTTCTCCTTTTCCCATAATTTTTTCCGCCCTTTTACAGTCAGATTTAATCAAATGAGTCACATTTAATTTGGTGTCTGCAACAGCTTTCAATTTGGACAAGGCTAGATTTTTGTCATGTGGTAAGGAGTTCAGTCTGTTTACTAAGTTAAGTCTGTTCATTTTGCTGTGTTGGGTCGGAAACATTGCTTTAACTCTGGACTTGAGAATGTTACAAAAGTCTGTTAATGTAAGTAAAATACGTCTAAAATAATGAACTCAACTTCAGTTGAAAAATGAGTATGTTAGTGGATTTGGGTGAAATAAGAGACTACAGTGTTTTCGTGAAACCAGGCCCACGAGTACTAAGGCTAAAGGTACTTACTCAAGCTGAAGAGGCACATTGTATGAATGTAGAAAATTCCCTCCGAACACTAAAGAGTCGATAGGTGTGAACACAGCGTGAATCCATCCTGTTGGAATAAACACAGTCTGGCCCTGTTTTACAACACATTTATAACACTTGTCCACCTGGTCACCAAAAAATAGTTCACTTTGATTGGATGCGTTCAACCACGTTTCGTACAGGTTTAAATTTGCATTGGTTGGACGAATAAGGTAGAACACTTTCTCACCCTGAAAAATGAACAATAGAATAGATTAACTTTTTCTTTACTGTAGATGACACAAGAAGCTTTTGGGCACAGTGTAGATCAAGATCAGACTGCATGGAATGTGCAGTCTGATCTCTGATCTACACTGTCCACTACTTAACTCTAGATTATGGCCTCAGTGGAAGTGTATTAGCCGCCCTTAAAAAAGTGTGACCTCTTTATTTAGAAGTAAAAAAGTTGAAAAACATTTACTGAACAAGCTATTTCTCACATCTGCTAAAAACTTCTACAATAAACATAAAGGACAAAAATTTAAAAATTTTAAGGAAAAGAAAATAGTTTTTCAACCATAAATTTTATCAATGGAAGCATCTAAAGAAAAAGAGCAATAACTTGTTATTCATGTAACAGTTCTGACAAATAACTTTCACGGCGGAGATTGAACCCAGGACCTCTAGGTCCAAAGGCTGACACTCTACCACATCACTGCAAAAGCTAGCTCATTAGCGAGGCAGTATAATAGTCCCCTTACACAAGCACAAGCTATACATTTGTATCTATCTGAGGGATAGACCACTATACTACATGTACATACTCCCCCACCATTATGAAGATTTGTCTGCAAGTCCTTCAACAGCAGTTTTTCTGTTTCTCAATATGGATTGTTTACAGAAGGTGCCAATGTTACACTTCTGACAAATAATCTCCCAGTCCAGGGATTGAACGCAGGACCTAAGGGTCTGAAGGCCAAAATTCTTCCCCCCCAATACTTTCTTCACCAAAGTTGTGACAACTTTGAGGGAAGAAAGTATTTGGGGGTACATGTATTTGTAAAGTAATGAATCAAATTCTAATACAGCTAAAAATAGTTTTCAATTTGTTGTAGGTCACTTAAACCTCCATGGCTTTTAATTACAGACATAAACCCATGGGCTGCTAAGTGTGACTCAAGGACCTTCTGCAGACAGTGTAGATCAAGATCAGACTGCACAAAATGTGCAGTCTGATCTTGGATCTACACTGTCTGATAAGGAGATATTTTTCCCTTCAATATACCTTTGAAACAGCAATATTTGGGTTTTTTTACTAACAACTTGAAAGTTTTGTTTTAGTTACATAGCAGGTTAAGAGTTAAAGAAGGAGTTACTTTGGCAAATCAAAGTAGATTTCATTTTCGTTTCTACTACAACACCTCATTATCTTCTGAGTTCTGAAACAAATTTGCAGCAAATACCATAAAAGTGGATATATACGCGTTTCGAAAAATTTGCGAATTACTGACTAGAGACATTTTGCAAACGGAAATCTTTGCGAATTCAAGAAGCTCATTATTTGTTGGTATACTTGTGGTAAAATACACGGACAGAAAAGTTTGCTAATTTTTCAAATTCAAGAAATCACAAAATTTCCACATCGCAAATATTTCCACTAATACAGTACCTTTCAACAGGGCATCCTATTAAAATACTGCTGATAAATATGAATCCAGGTCTAATGTACATTACCAAACAGCCAGGAAGCTCCTAACATCTCTGAACACTACCCTTAATGCACCTTTCACAACTTAGCTGCCTAAGTGGCCAGTGTAGATTAAGATCAGACTCCACAAAATGTAATTTGATTGTTCATCTACATTGTCCAATTTGCTAAAGCACAATAGAGAAAAGCAATCTTGATATTGCAATTATTCGGGCATTATTTCTTGACTGAAAGAGTCTGTTGGGTTTCTTTGGCTATCTGATTAACCCTTTACCATTACAATCGCATATTTTAATGACCCTGATAAATAAAGCTTTTGAAAACATTGTGGGGAAAGGAGAAAATGCTGGTAACCAGCATTTTCTCCTTTTTCCACAATGTTTTCTACACTTTCACAGCCAAAAAGAATAATTCCAGCCACATTTAAATTGTCTGCTAATACTTTCAGTTGAGACAAGGTTAAAATTTTGTTGTCTAGTAAGAAATTAAGCATGTCCACCTAAATGCAAATCAATCAATCAAGCTATTACCATGCAACAAAATTTTAGCCTTGTCCAAATTGAAAGCATTTGCAGACGACAATTTCAGTGAGGCTCAAATGGTGAAATTTTTGTTGATAGGCTAGAAAACATTGTGGGAAAAGGAGAAAATGCAGGTTACCAGCATTTTCTCCTTTTCCCACAATGTTTTCAAAAGGCTTATTCCTCAATGTCGTTAAAAGTCGTGATTGTGTGGTTAAGGGTTAAGCAAATCGTGAACTTACCCTAAGTACGTGATACCACACAGAGGTACCTCCAAAGTCTATGTGAAAGTCCGTGAAGCTGTCACGCACTCCCATAAGGCAATATTTCTGAACTTCAGGACGCTTGTATGTACAGTCCTCGGGTAACTGATCAGGCCAGACCCCGTTCACAACCCAGCTTATTTCACGAACACAGGACGGAACAACAACTAGATCTGACAACCTACAATACCATACATTTATATAAGCCATGGTCTGTGAAATTGGGTTTAATGCATCTGCATATCGACCCAGGTCAGCGTGTATCTCCAATAATGAACCCAACGTGAGAAAGTGAGTCTGTCAGCAGATTTCAGTAAAATAGGATATTCAAGTTTCACATGAAACTTGGCCCTTGGTCCAGGGCCCAGTTTCACGAAAAACCTTAAGTCTGTTATTTTGCTCAAGTCTGCTATGAGACTCATTTCCAACTTACCGTTAAGTTGAGCACGTTGTTTCAATTTCACTTCACTAACAGACTTTAGAGACATTCTCAAATCCTACGTTGACACATTATTTCTGACTCGGCTCAGCAAAATGACGGACTTAAGTTGTTTTAATAGACTTACGTCCTTTATTTTGCTGAGGTGAATGTGAAAAGTTGTGTCAACTTTGGCTTTGAGAATGTTTGTTAAGTCTGTTAATATTAGTTAAATGGGTATCAAGTAACGATTTTAAGTCAAAAATGGGGTCTGTCAGCAGACTTGAGCAAAATAAGAGGCTTTAGTTATATCTTGAAACCAGGCCCAGTTTCACAAAAAAACCTTAAGTCTCTTATTTTGCTTGTATCAAGTAATGGACCCAGTTTCTGATTCATTTAGCTGGATTGATTATTTGAGACCCATTTCACTAACATAAACGGAATTCAGAGTAGTTTTAAAATACTAAGTTTAAGTTTACACAGTGTTTCAGACTCAACTCAGCAAAATAAAAAGACTTAATTATGAGACAATTTCTCTATATCCCATAATGTTTTCAAAAGCTACATGTAATAGATACATCGTAAGACTTCCACTTGAAGTAAAGAGTTGCATTTTCTCCTATTTTTAACATGTTTTCTAAAGCTTTCTTTTAAAAAGCTTTATGCGTCATTAAAGCTCAAGACTGAGTTGGAAAGGGCTACAACAGATTTCACTTTAACATATTTCACTGCAACAGGTTTCACTATATTTCACAATAACAGATTTCACTATAACAGATTTCACTGTAACAAATTTCATTAAGACAGATTTCACTATAACAAACCTTGAGTTAGAGAATTCCAGACTGATGACATTGAATATCTTATCTCTGTTAGTACTGTTATAATAGTCTGTCCATTCCCTCATTAACATCTTGTAATCTTCTTGCCTAGCCACATCAATAACATCTATCTCTCGCATAGAACCTGTCAAATACATTAGAGCCATGCTCTGTTAAAAGGGGGTTTCAATGCATCTGCGAAAAGTATCAACCCAGGTCAGCCTGCGCAGTTTGTGCAGCCTGACCTGGGTTGATACTTTTTGCTACATGTCAATTTTCTGCACATCAAAGGACCAGTATACCTCATGTTTCAGTCTGTTGTTAGACAAAATGGATATCATGGATCCATATTTATGTGATGTCTTGCAAAGTATTGTGCATCATGGAGATACATTAAAATCCCTTTCCAAAAGAAATGTTCAGATTTTTAAAGATACATCTTCACTCATTTTCATCCAGGTTTTTAACCATTTTTTTTTTCTTTATTTTATGAAACTGTAATTACTCTTGTATATTCATGCCAAATATTGCCCCTGATGGTTGCAAGGTTGCACAGATTACGGTAGATAGAAAATGCATTTCGTTCTATTGCGGCTAGCCATAGACATAAAATGCAGTTTCCGGTTTAAATCAAAGACAAATCCCTACAGTTTCTTTAACCCATACACCTTATATTGATTTTTTTATCTACTTTTACATAGATAACTAGATTATAACACTGTCAAGTTTTAACAGTGTTTGTTTACTCTCTGACTGTAAAGATGTCTCTTTAAAATGATAGTCTTAGTGTTGTGATGAACATTTCTTTGTTTTTTGCTGGTGGTTATGCTGTTCAAAATTTCAATTCACTCATACCTCAGTAACTAGTGCTATCCATGCCATCTGGTAACCCCTTCATATTATCAACCACAAGTGATACACACTAAGCTACGGTCTTCAGCAACCAATACATGAGTCAACCTCTGGCAAAAGGGATTCAATGTTAGTCATAACATTACTATGAATCCATACAATTCACTTTCTACAACAACGTACTGAATCATGAGTAACAAAGGTCCTTGGACATGCAAAATTTACAAGTAGCAAAAAGTTTCAACCCAGGTCAGCCTGTTCAGAACTGTACAAGCCGACATGGGTTGATACTTTTGGCAAATGCATTAAACCCCTTTTTCACAGAGCATGGCTTATATCTATTGGGCTTCCTATTTGAGAAAATAAAGTAATAATTTAGCAATCACTCTGATTTCATCATTGTAATTTTGCAGCCATCATGTAGCCTAGTGAACATCAAAGACATTTCTGAATGTTGAATCTTTTGTCTCTGCCCACTGTAAATCTTGAATGACCTCCCTCCCCTCCTTCAAAACAATATACTGAGCCTTGCAAACAAAGTCTAGGCTAGCCTATTCAGTACATCTATAGCACTTAATACCATATTGTATCAATCGGAAAATCTTGCTGATCAAGTCCCTTGGCCATATCACATAGCTTGATATGTACCTACATAGTACATTTCTTTGTCAAAAATGCACCAATTTACCATTCTTAAATTGTAATACTCATTTTAGAAGAAAACATTAGTCACTATTTTCTATCATAATCTTTCTAAATACAATTCCATTAACAAACAGTTTGTGCATTTATTTTCTAACTTGGTCAATTGATTCTGTAGGCATTTTTCAGCAACGGGTTGCTTAACACTGTGGTTCTTCCTGTTGTTGCTAATCGATTTACCTAGGTGCCGCCATAATTAAAGTCATGTGACTGGCAGTATTTCAAAATGGAAACCCCCTCGTGTTGAATGAAAACTTTTAGTGCATTACCATCTGCAGATGATAATTTTCATCTTGTAGCAGACCAATGGCAGAAACGTGGCTCAAGGAGAAATTCCTTTTAACTAGTTAGCTCTCATTTACCAACAATGTTTATCACTTTGATGATATATAACTTACGATGCAAAGCGTAAGATATTCTGCTTCTGATTTTCTTTTTCAGAAAAGAAATACACTAAGAGCCTTAATGCAGGATCACTACATTACCACACAATCCCGACTTTTAACAAACCTGCGAATGACAGCTTTTGAAAACATTCTGGAAAAAGGAGAAAATCCTGTTAACCAAAATTTCTTCTTTTTCAACAATGTTATCCTCCCTTCCAAAAACAAATTTAATTTTTTTGATTCACATTAATTTTGTTGTCTGCAAATACTGGTTCATAATGAGGACAAATCCCTTGAGTTTCTTTATCCCGTGTACTATATTTATCAATTATTTACCTATGTTTACACAACTGACCAATATCTGAAACACTGTACGCACCATGAAGTTATAATTGCGTTTTTTCTCTCTGGCTGTAGAGATATATCCATTACTAGATGATAAAATCTTCAGATTCTTCCAAAATGAAAGCATTTGCAGATGACAAATCAAATTTATTATATTCCTATCAGTGAATTACTGGGATTTCTCAGTGTGTTATTTTTTCAGTTTTTACAGTGAATAACATCACTAGTGATGATATAGTTTTGGAATATTTGCCAGAACTACCTTTTTCCTATATTTCTCACAGTCTAATGTTTCTGTCTCTGCTTCAAACATCTTTAGTACACAATGGCACAGTAAAAAGATTTTCGGCAGAAGTCTTTCCAAACACCCTGAGTTAACGACCTTGTGGGAGAAATCTTTTGAAAACATTTCGATAAAGGAAGATAGCTTTTGTGGGAGAGAGCTCTTTGAAAATATTGTGGAAAAATGAGATAATACTACCAACCAACAAGTCTCCTTTTTCCAAAATGTTTTCTATCCTATCAGAAGGAAACTTAAGATCTTTTGTACCAATTTAGTATTTGTCATTTGGAGATGTTTTTAATTTGGGAAAGTCTTAAACTTGATAGATCTAGTCTATGCGGGAAAGGGTTAACTGTTTCTTCTTCTACTTTCATATGGCTGGTTTTAAATTGTAAAGGTGCAAAACAATGCATGCCTTCAAATGGAGAGAAAGATGACGTAATATACCCTCGAGCATTACGTCATCTGTTGCGTCAGCTGCTTCTGCCAAAAATGGATCATGTGTTTGTAAAGAAAGGTCCTATACATGTACTATACTTACCGTTCTTAATAATTATTAGCAAACAAAGAGAGAATTAGGAATATAATAAATAGAACAAACAACTAGTGGTGTGTGATATTAAAAATCTGTCACTTGATTGGGGTTTGAAATGGTAAAAAAACTTGTCCTTCTGACTCGTTTTTCGACCGCATCACACCCAATTCTAGTGACAGATTTTTAATATCACACACCCCCAGTTGATTATCCTTTATATAGCTACAATAGTGGAATGTATCATCAAAGGGAAAGAAAACATTTTAGAAAAAGGAGAACATGCTGGTTACCTGCATTTTCTCCTTTTCCTACTTATGTTTTTAAAGCCTTAATCATTAGGGTCCTTAAAACATAGAGCTGTGTAGGAAAATGTTGATGAATCACCATTGACAGTAGAACTGATTGATGGTATTGGAGTTAATCACCATTTTTATAGCTAAGGTCATATCATGGCAGTAAGTGCACCTTACACGTGTGTTTCCTGGTTTTCTCATACCAGTACTGACACAAATTTCTTTTGTCACATGCATGAGAGGCTAGAGACGAACAATCGCCAGAAAGAAAGCTTGTCTCAACTGGGTATCAAACTCACAACCACAGAGTTGGACAAGCTACCCACTGAGCTATCCAGCCAGGCTTGACAATAGAAACTTACCGACATTATCCTCCACATCTTGAATGTTGAAGTTTTGATGCGGCACTGTCATACCTAGACCATCCTTCTTCTCCACCAGGATGGGAATGTCAAATCCATATGCATCAAAGTACTGCTTGCTCAATATGTGACCAGGCAACCTCTTTATTGGGATCTCATCAGCTCTAAAATACACATGCTATATGAAAAGGGGGCTTAAAGCATTTGCAAAAAGTATCGATCTTGGTCAGCCTGCGCAGTCCGCTCAGGCTGACCTGGGCCGAAACTTTTAGCTATTGGTGAATTTTCTGTATGTTCAAGGACTAGTCTACCTCATGAATAAATAGGTTGTTAAAAAGAAAGTTGTTATTAAGGATCCATGATTATGTGATAGCTTGCTTGGTACCATGAATCACAGAGGTACATTAAGCCCCCCTTTTTTGCCAGAGCATAGCTCATGTATAGTTGGATAAAAGAAATCGTTCTATACCCTGTTAGCACCGTTCACAACTAATCCTACAGTTGCTGTAGTTGCTTTTGCAGCAAGCGTAGATCAAGATCAGACTGCACAGAATGTGCAGCCTGATTTTAGATCTACACTGTCTGCTTTGCCGAGATATTCCAGATGAAAGCATGCCAATAACAACCCTTACTTTGGTCTTAACCCTTTACCAGACGACAAAATTTTTGTACTTGTCCAAATTAAAAGCATCTGCAGATGACAATTTTAACGTGGCTCAAATGGTTCATTTTTTCTTTGATATAGTCAAAAAACATTGTAAGAAAAGGAAAAAAATGCTGGTTACCAGCATTTTCTCCTTTTCCCACAATGTTTTTAAAAGACTTCTTTCCCAGGGTCGTTAAAAGTCGGCATTGTGCAGTAAAGGGTTAATGCTTACTGAAAAAGTATGTTGGGTTTATTAGCACTCTTAGGACTAATGTAAAAGTGGGTTGACTTTCCCAATTTTTCAGATGAGACTTTATAATATGAGCCATGCTCTGGCAAAAGGGGACTTAATGCACCTCCATGATGCATGATACCAAGCATGTTATCACATGATCATGGGTACATAATGTCCATATTGTCTAACAACTACCTGAATCATGAGGTAAACTGTGCCAAATTATTTTGAAATCCATCCATAAATGTAGAGCAGAGCCCCGGTAGCTCAGTCGGTGGGGTGCAGGACTTGAGGCCAGGAGTTGTGGGTTCAATCCCTGGCTCGGCCAATTTCTTTCCGAGGACTGATGAAAGTCATTGCGACAGGATTCATTCCTCTCCCACTGCTGACCATTGTTTCCACGATGGTTCTGTGGAAAAGCAGCCAGTGGCTTGGAAAGAAAATTGTGCAGAGAACTGGTTAAAGAGACTCCAGGAAAGCATGGATAGGTACACTGGCCGCTGCAATATAATCATGTTGAAGACGGTGTTAAACACCATACAACCAACCAACCAACCATAAATGTAGAAGTTCTGGTACGGACAAATTCAGACAGACAGATGCACACACACACACATACACAGAACTAACAACTAAAAATGACGTATGTGCAAAGTATTGATTTCATAGTAAGATACTTACAAGAAAAAAAGTACAGTAATTTTACATTGAGTAAATCAAAACACTTACGATGGAAATGATCTGCTTTTCAGTTCCTTAATAAACATAACAGTCCCTGTCTGTACAGCCTGAAATAGGAAAAATATCAACTGAGAACAGCTACCAACTAATCCTGTGCTTTCTAAACTCCTCGGAGGAATGCTTTTGAAATAATTTCGGGAAAAGGAGAAAATCCTTGCAAGTAGCCTTTTTCTACTTTTCCCACGCACATCATTTTTTGCAGAGACATGCAACATTAAGCTTGCAAATGCTTTCAGTATAGACATGTGTGTAATTCTGTTGACTGGTGAAAAGGCAAAGTACATCAGCATTATCCTGAAGTAACATAAGACTGCAATACCATGCTAAACTTCATTGACAGGTAACCAATGTTGCCTAACTTAGAGCTGATAGGCCCCATAATAAAATGCTTACATAAGCATATGAGCCATACTCTAGCAAAAGGGGTCTTAATGCATCTCTGTGATTTATGATACCAAGCAAGACATCACATAATTATCAACCTATAAAGTCCATCTTGTCTAACAGCTGACTGAATCATGAGTAGATTGGTCCTTCCACATGCAGAAAATTGACCTATAGCAAAAAGTTTTGGCTCAGGTCAGCCTGCGCAGATTGTGCAGGCTGACCTGGTTCCATACTTTTTTTGCAGATGCATTAAGCCCCCTTTTCACAGAGCATTGCTCATATAAATTTGTATGAGGGTCTGACCATCTTGAAATGACTAACTGGAAGATTACCCGGGGGCAAAAATGTCGAGCCTACCATAGAGGGTTTTAAATGGAACATCTACTCATGAGGGAGCATAATCGTGCCAATTTATTCCGAAATCCATCCAAAATGTAGAATTTATTGCGCTGTTTATGACAATGTTATCATTTGACCTTTCAGGATGACCTTGACCTTTGACATTAATGAACAAATGATTCAAATGGCACTTCTACAGGTAAAAGAGAACACTTGAATGAAAACATTTTTAAATCTATTGATAAACGTAGAAATTGTAGCTTGGATATGCTCTGTTTAAAACAATTTCATCATTTGACCTTTAAGTGTACCCTTGATCTTGGACTTACCTGAACAAATGATTCTCAGCAAAGAAGTGTAGATCAAAACTCAGACTGAACATTTTGTGCAGTCTGATCTTGATCCACACTAGCCATAAAGGCAGCTATAGCCGTGAAAGGCAAGTCTAAATTTTTTTTCGTTTAGTAAAGAGTTAAACCCCTATTAGTCATCTACCATGGCTCTTACAAGTCTTACTTTTGTAGATCCACTGTCTGAGTAATCATGCCTGTGCCAGTTTCGCCTCTGTTTTACTGTAAAATGAAACAAATAGTTTATAATTTAACAGTTGTACAGTTAGGTGACAGGGAACTTTGAAACTTGTTCACAGCTTTGGCGAATCATGTCGCCCCAAGCCCAAGGCAAGGTGGCAACATGATTCGTCACAGCCATGAACAAGTTTCTAAATTCCTTGCCACCTGACCATTAAACAAATTTATCATACTGCAAAGTTTTACCATTCCAACATTTATACTATTTAGCAAAATTTCCCTATTTCATGGTTTCATGATGCTGACAAAATAGAATTTCCTTTCTGAAAGCCCTACACAATACTCAGTTTTAACAACCCTAAGAAAGAAAGCTTTTGAAAACATTGTGGGAAAATCTCTTCAATATGGATGAGACTAAAGTTTGCCCATGTGGCAAAGGGTTCATGACCTAAGAAAGCCTGCTTTTTTTTTTAACCCCTTACCATACAATCCCAATTTTTAATGACCCTGAAGAAGAAGCCTTTTGAAAAGAATGTGGATAAAGGAGAAAATGCTGGTAACCAGCATTTTCTCCTTTTCCCACAATCTTTTCTACTCATTCACAGACAAATTCCCAGCATTTCAGTCACATTTTCTTTGTTATCTGCAAATGCTTTCAATTTGATCCAATCCAAGAATATGTTGTTTGGTAAAGAGTTAAAATACAAAATTTAACTAGAGCTGTCACTGAATGTGACTTTATACCCCCGCCAGCGCTTTGACATATTTTGTACATAGACGGACACACGGACGGACACACTGACAGACAGGCTGATTACAGTATACCCCCGAAAACATTCGTTTTGCAGGGGTATAATAACTTGAGCCTTATTTAATTCATTCTTCACAAATGTTCTCAGAGTCAACTGCAAATTTTCTCAATATGAACAACTAACAAATTTGGCCTACTTGTTCAGAGACAAATAAAAGCATCACTTACAAACCAGTGGTCCATGTTTTATTTGGCAGTTGGGACAATGGTAAATCTCAATATCTGGCGCTTGATGTTCCAGTACACCCACACAGCTAGGAGGGAGAAGAAAAGTAAATAATGGTATAAATAATGATAATAATAATTGTAACAATAATATTAGTAATGAAAGGGTCTGACACATTTTACATACCAGAACCTTTAACTTTTCAAGTTTTAAAAGTAGGTCAAAAGTTGCCAGGTAGCTCTACTTTTTCTTTAATTTTTACCTGGGTTTAAAATTCATTTTTCTGTCAGCAACTGATACTTGGACCAACTCAACAGTGACAGATTGTCATCTTCACAATAGTTTCAAAATTTTATGTATGATTTAAATTCAAATTTTATGTATTTTAATACCCAAACTGTTTACTTTTGGCAGCTATTAGGGCTTTAACACTTATAAAACCAAATAAGCAAATCAGGCATTAGTATTTGTTATTAAAGTTCTAGATATTAAATCTTGATGAGTATTTAGCACAAAAGCAGACAGTGAATATTGAAGATCAGACTGCATATTCTATGCAGTCTGATCTTGATCTACACTGTCCATGTATACAGCTAAATCAGAGTTCAGCATTACAAAAGTTACTACCGTAAAACGTTGTGTATACCACGCAGGCATGTATAACACGTAGGCCTTTTTCAGCATCAAATCCGAGGAAAAAAGGTTGTTGGGATGTACAACACGCATCAAAAATTGACCAAAATATCGTAACACGTGAAGCTTACGTCGCTATCTTGAAAAATTGTAAATGGCGATACTTTATCAAAGGGAAATAACCATTTTTAATCAAAGTGGAAATGGTAATGATTCGAGGTGTGCTTTATTTTGTGGCCGTGCTTTTATTAATAAATGACAACATTGAGAAGCTATCCGTCAAAAAGTTGTACGCGGGGGATTATAAAAACATGCCAGCTTATGGCATGTTGCAAATTCACACATTGAACTGACGACCATATCGAAGTTAATCTCCTATTTTCTCACCTCGATCGACAAATGTGACAGGTGTGAAATAAACATAGATCTATATGATGTAAATAAGGTTTTTGTAAAAAGTAGCGATAAATATATATATTTTTTAAATCATTCATTTCTTTCTGAATCATTATTTTACTCTTTTATAATTGTTCAATTTTAGCTATTAACAAAGAAAAAAAAAAATATGAGACGAATCAGACGATAATAGTAAATCAATATTTATCATTCCGGGGTACGTTCGCCATTGCCAAAATGGCTGATAGAATCGGGAAACTACGAATCCTAATCCACAAATTAATAATGTACATATACATTTTAACAAAATTAAAACATAATGTTTTTTTTTTTTAAATCGGTAAAAGTTGAAATGGGATGATGACGAAAGTTAAGGCTGTGGCGAGAGAACTTTGGCCGTTTTGTACCTACCCCCCCCCCCCACTTTGAACAGGTAACCTTTTTGATATACGACCGATTTTCAAGGAGGAGAAAAACATGGTTTTGCCTATTGTAGTGTATAACATGCAGTCCCCAGTTTGAAATTATTCAAAGCTGAAAAAATGTGCGTGTTATACGCACCAAAACACGGTAGTTTGATATGATTTTTGTGGCATTTGTCGAAGACAATGCCACTATGAGATCAATAATAAATGTTCAATATTGAATTTTGAAGACCATGTATGGTATTTTGTCCAAAACCAAAGGAAGTAAACCCAATTAAACTCAATTTTTCAAGACAAATGATTTTTCAATAGCACTCAGATATATAATTGGAAATGGCGTATTGAAATAAACTGCAAAAGGCTATCGATAGTGGAAATACTTCTTTTTGAGTAAAAATTGCTTCACCTCTTCATAGCCTTCTATTGGCTCAATGATATGCACAAAATTTGTCTTCTGACCGCTTTGCTTCCGGGGTTGTTCGTTCCAAAACCAGTTCGTCCCTGGGCTTGTTCGTCCCATGATTGCACGCTACTCATTTGATTGTGCATGAATATTTACAGGAAGAAAACTTTATTGTAATGTTGGGAATTAGGTCCTGACGGCCAAAGATATCTCAAAATCATAGCACATATTCAGGTATAAACTTAATTGTATTCAATATATTTACATGGCTTCTCTCTCTACCCATCGTGCATCCTTCCGTCAAGGGACGTTACTCCTGACTCCTCTTGAAAGATCAAAGGGAGACCACCAATACACAAATAACGCAAACTTAGGCACCAGTAATCTCCCTTTAACCAGAGACATATTAATTTGCTTAGGAGGTTGATTTTCAAGTTAATATTTATTTCTCTTTTTTTTTTTCGCTCACCTGAGCACTTCGTGCTCAGGTGAGGTATTGTGATCGGTCATTGTCTGGTGTCCGTCTGTCCACAATTCCTTTAAACATCTTCTCCTCCTAAAACGCTGGGCCAATCTTGGTGAAATTTGGCAGGGATGTTCCTTGGGTGAAGCTCTACCAAAGTTGTTCAAGAGATTGAATTCCACCATTAACTGTGGTTGCTTTGGCAACAGAAAGGAAAAAAATAGCAAAATCTTCGAAAATCTTCTTCTCTGACATTAGAAGGCGTAGAGCTTTGATATTTGGTATGTAGCATCTCCTAGTGGACCTCTACCAAGTTTGTTCATATGCTGCCCCTGGGGTTAAAACTGGCCCCGCCCCGGGGGTCACAAGTTCGAACATAGGAACAAAGAAAGAAAACTTCTTCTCTGACACTGGAAGGCATGGAGCTGTGATATTTGGCATCTAGCATCTCCTAGTGAGCCTCTACCAATTTTGTTCATATGATGCCCCTGGGGTCAAAACTGGCCCCGCCCCAGGGGTCACAATTTCGAACATAGGAACAAAGAAGGAAAACTTTAAAATTCTTCTTCCCTAAAACTGGAAGGTGTGGAGCTTTGATATTTGGTATGTAGCAATTCCTAGTGGACCTCTACCAAGTTTGTTCAATGATGCCGCTGGGGTCAAAACTGGCCCTGCCCCGAGGGTCACAAGTTCGAACAAAGGAACAAAGAAGGAAAACTTTAAAATTCTTCTTTTCTAAAACTGGAAAGCATAGAGCTTTGTTATTTGGTATGTAGTGAACCTGTTCTAAGTTTGTTAGCCCACCTGAGCACAACGTGTTCAGTCAGTTCAAAATTGGGTCACCTGGTGTCATAAACTAGGTCTCAAGGTTAAATTAAACTAATACTTTGTGGGCAATCTAGAGGCCATATTTTTTGCTCAATTGACTTGAAAATTGGTCAGAATGTTTGTCTTGATGAAATATTGGGTGAGTTTGGAATTGGGTCACCTGGGGTCATGAACTAGGTCACTTGGTCAAATTTAAGAAATACCTTGTGGGCACTCTAGAGGCCACATTTATTGCTGAATTAACTTGAAAACTGTTCAGAATGTTTGTCTTGATAAATGTTTTGATGAGTTCTAAATTGGGTCACATCAGGTGATAAATTAGGTCACTAGGTCAACTTCAGGAAATTCCTTGTGGACGCTCCAGAGGCCACATTTTAAGCTCAATTGACCAGACAATTGGTCAGAAATTGAATTACGCACGTGGAGTGAATTTCGCCTATTGACTCAGATGAGCGATCCAGGGCCATCATGGCCCTCCTGTTTTCAAATTATTAATTCTACACAGTGGCTTCCTTGACAAATGCCACATCAGCGTTCTCAACGCTTTGATTATATGTGTTATCAAAACATAAGAACCTATTTCAATTAAGAGAGTGTAGCAGTATAAGAATACACTATACTAGTATTTCTCAGCAGCCATTAATCTTACCCCTTAGGGTACTTTTCAAAATTTTGATTGCCTTTGAGGGCAGTTAAGATCAAGATCAAACTGCATGAAATATGCAGTCTGATTTTCTATCTAAACTGTCCACTTTATTCAGACACTATGAACATAAGCAACTGTACAAATACATTATTTGGGTCTCAATTTTAATCCTTGGTGTGCCTTTAACAACAATATTTTCTTTCGTGGCTGGTGTAGATCAAGAGCAGACTGGAAAAAAAAAAATACTGTCTGATCTTTAATATATGTATGCTCTGACAAAAAATTCTCTACAAACAAAATCTTTCAAATTGCGTTTATTAGGGTCTTATTCTAAGATTTACTATGTCTGTTGGGCTAATGCCGTCGTCCTCTATGGATTAAACTAAACTGAACGCCTTTCTCAAGATTTTTCGGCCCTGTAATGATTAGCTTTGTTGTATGCCTAAGTCTGTTCCATACATAGATGGGTGATGTCATGTCAGGCAATTCGTTTTATAACTCTTTACCTAACAGTTTCCGGTATTCACAACTCTGAAGATGGCTTTTGGAAACATTGCAGCAAAAGGAGAAAATATTGGTGACCAGCATTCTTTCCAAGCCACTGGCTGCTTTCCCACATAACCATCGTCGAAACAATGGGCAGCGGTGAGAGAGGAATGAATCCTGTCGCAATGACTATCATTAATCCTCGGAAAGAAATTGGCCAAGCCGGAGATGGAACCAGCAACCCGCTGTTCTCAAGTCCTGTACGCTACCGACTGAGCTACTGGGGCTTGGCTCAGCCTAGGAATACCTTTGGAATACCTTTGGAATATTGGGAAATTATAAGCCCTTATGGCTTGTTATTCCCCTCGTCTTCGCAGTCTCGTTGTCTTCCGCCCGGTCATGTAACTTCAGTAGATTTTACTAGTATCGAAGGGGTCTCCCTTAAAAGCGTCTACAAGTGTGTACAAGCGTCAACAAGTGTTTAGCAGATTTGTATAAACAATATGTACATTAAAAAATATGATTATGGTTGATTTAATTCGAATTCTATCCCCGCTGCCATAAATTTTGATGATCTTAAGGGTACGTGGGGTGATCAGAAAGAACGCGGACCACCCGATTATTTCAAAAACTACTTTACTTAAGATAACAAAAATTTGCACAGATGAACATTAATTACCTGGTTACTTACTCAAGCGTTTAAATGACGTCATAGGCAAATAAGAAAGAGTGACGTCATTTCAATGACATCACATACTGCGTTAGCGGTTCACAATGTCGGATGACGTTTTATTTGAGCAGAGAGTAATTATAAAGTTTTACGTTAAACTCGGAAAGTCTTCATCGGAAATTAAGGCCGATTTAGATAAAGTTTATGGGGACTCAGCACTTAAGAAAACCAGTATTTGTAAATGGATTGGACGATTTAGAGAAGGACGCGAAACCGTTGAAAATGACCCTAAATCTGGCCGTCCATCAACATCAGTAACGGACAAAACTATCGCGGATGTGCAGCAGCATGTAAAGCAAGATCGTCGAGTTACTGTCAGGGAAATAGCTGACACATTTAGCATTTCCTATGGAAGTGCACAGGAGATTTTAACTGACAAACTTGGATTGTCGCGTGTTTGTGCAAGGTGGGTGCCTCGGCTACTGACGCCCGAGCAAATGGGGGTTAGGGTCGAAATTTGTTCTGAAATTTTTGAACGCATTAGGAAAGAAGGATCAAACTTTACTGATCGTATTGTGACATGCGATGAAACATGGGTACACTTTTACGAGCCCGAATCTAAACAACAAAGCAGTGTATGGAAACATCCAACATCGCCGTCCCCTGTTAAAGCCAAACTTTCTAAGTCTGTTGGTAAAGTTATGTGCATCATGTTTTTCTCTTCTTAACGTTTTCTTCTAAATCATGTTGTACCTATACATACTACAGTCAATGCTGAGTATTATGCCAGCATTATTCGAATGAATTTAATACAGGCCATCCGAAAAAAACAGCCGGAACTTCTATGGAGAGGCGTCATTTTACATCAAGATAATGCTCCCGCTCACAAAGCCAAACTTGTACAGGAAGTTTTGAAAAAACTAAACATAGAAACATTAGACCATCCTGCCTATAGTCCAGACCTGGCCCCATGTGACTTTTGGCTATTTCCTGTTTTGAAAGATTCTCTACGTGGCACGCGCTACGAGAGCAGAGAGGAGCTAACCCATGCCATGACCGGGTCGTTGAGAGTGATGTCACGTGACGGGCTCGCGTACGTGTTTCGCGCATGGGAATCAAGAATGAATAAGTGCATAGAACACAAAGGAGGTTACTTTGAAAAACAGTAAACATTCCAAGTTGATTTTTATAACAATATTCTGATAAAGGCACTGGTCCGCGTTCTTTCTGATCACCCCTCGTATTTTATTTTGTTCTTTACTCTACCAAGCCATTGCCGGTGTGCGTACGATTTACTATGTTGTAAGAAAACAACACGCTTCATCTCAAGAGTGAGATTCAGTTCATGTCATGAAATTTGATAAGATAGTATACTTACGCTTATGAGATAGATTTAAATGGTTGAAGAAATGGTCATTACCTTGCATATGTATTAAAAAAATAAATAAATTTGTTCAAGGATGAGTTTAAAGTACATGATCATAAAATAGGAGAGGATGCATTTCTCACAGAGTATAAGTTCTAACGTGCTCATTTTAATACCCTGCAATTCATTTGTAAATATTTTCAACAAAAAAGTTACAAATAAGCCATCAGAGCACAGGTTTTAGTAATTGAATAAATTGGATAAACAATTCCATTTCCTATTTAGACATGTTATCGCCTCTAGGCCTGCATCTTCGCAAGCCAAGGATACTCAGGTAGTACCCTTGGCCGCTCGCCTCTTTAAAAATCGAAGCTCCCGCTGCGCCATTTCATTGGATGCGATCAAAACCCATCGCGTCCAATCAAACCATCTGTAACAAGAAATCTTTCGCAAAACAGAAAACAATAATGGCGGCGCCCGTCAAAAACGAAAGTTGTCGTGTTTGTGACGAAAATTTGCCAAAAAAGAGTAGACGATCGATATTTAATGAGTTTTTTTATAGTTTACGATCGATTATGTGAAATATTAGGATGGGTTCCACAGCCAAATGATTGCGAATCATCGTATGTCTGTTCGTCTTGTTTTGATGCATAGCCTAACAAATTTTATTACAAGCATTTTGATTGGTCAGAAATAACATCAGCAAAGGTTACGCAACTCATGATATTCGAAAGGTGGCGCAGCGGGAGTTTAGATTTTTAAGGAGGCGAGCAGCCAAGGGTACGTAACGAACAAAGTGGAGTTAGTATCCTTGGCTTGCGAAGATGCTAGGCCTGTAGACGCTCATGCGTGCTGTACATAATGCTAAAGGGTCTACAGTTTGGCCATTCTATATACTTTTAGATCGGATATTTTTGTATTTTTGACATCAAATTGATTATGAAAGGACTAAACTGTTGTAGTAAATTTATAATAAAGGGGAAAAATCGTTTAATTTTTGTTGTAGACGCTTGTACACACTTGTAGACGCTTTTTAGGGAGACCGGTATCGAAGAGTAATGAACCAGCTAATAGTTGAAACGAAATGCCTTTATCCTGGTTGTTCAGTCTCAATCAAAACGGTAAATCGACTGTTAGCAATTTTCAAACGATGTCGGTAACATGACAAACAAGGGAAGAGCAACATTGAGCTATTCTGACCAATCAAAGGAACACAAAATACGGAATAAATATCGCACCCCTCCCACTTTCCTTTGTCGATAGAGACGCTTGAAACCGCCTGACCTACTTCCGGATTTCTCCGATTCCCACAAAGACATGAACCGGGCAAACACCTACCTTCCATGAAACCAATCCTTACAAACGTCACATTCTATCATAAACTCGTTCTCGTTATATGGTTGTCTACAAATACAGTATAAGGTATTTTCATCTTCGTCCGACGCCATGTTGACATTTTTTTGACACCAGGAAGTTTAATTACGCATGCGCACCACTTGTCGCGTACTTTTGAAATTTTTTAAAACTCTAGAATTATTTGAAGTTAGATCTACGTCTGTTTATAGTATCATTTTTGGCCTATATCGCATTCGCCATATTGTTTTCCTTAGAACTCAATTTGCTTAATGCATACGCATTTGGGTTATATTTCACAATCGGGTTTTTTTTTTTTAAGGTCCTTTTTCCCCGTCCATAGGCGTAGCAAAGCACGAAGTGCCAATGGGGGAAGCGGGAGGGTGACATTGTAAAGCATAGAGGAATTTCCTAGTCACCAGTGCATCAATTTAACCCATCTATTAAGGTAGAAAAGACGCACAAATCAGAGCGAAAAATATATATATACATATAGACGTCATATGATATTGTGATTTACAGCTTTGGTTGCCGAATTGTTTTTACGCATGTGCTTATTGTGCGTAGAGGGCACTACGCCCATGCCATCTTCACAAGGAAAAAACAATTACAGTGCCATCAAGAAATAAGAAATAACTTTTAAATCCTTCATTACTGAATAAATAGATTGCATTTCCTGAAATGTTGAACATACATTTCCTCTGCAAGATCAAGAGACAGTTCGTCATAATCTAGAATATAGCAGTGGACAGTGCAGATCAGAGATCAGACTGCACGTTCTGTGCAGTCTGATCTTGATCTACACTGTCCACAAAAGCTTCTGGTGTCGTCTATGGAATGTTAAAGTTAAAAGAGATAGCAGCGTAAAAGATACTGAAATGTGAATATTGAAACTTTTGTGGCTCAGTATGAAGTAAAATAATGAAAAGTAACCTCATGAGCAATTGCCTCATTTTCCTCACTGTTTTTCATGTTGTTGAAAAGTAGTAATAGGCCTGTTTGGTTATGAGTAACGCTTATGAAAAAATTAAATTTCCAAATAACACTAGAAAAGAATCTTCTCTACTACATTATAGTTTGCTATGGTATGAAATAAAAGTCCCGGGGTAGCCTGGGTTCCAGTCCTTTCACTTATTCCTTTTCTATCATTCGGACGTTACTTTGTCAAAAATTACGGAAGCTTCAAGCGATAACTCGTTTTGCCACACATCTGTATAGACCATCAATGGAGACCGCTAGGAGTGAATAAATACCGAATATTATGCTGTAGTGATTTTCCTGGTGCTTGTATTCACTTCGAGCAGCGTGAGAAAATTTGATATCGCGCGAGACCGAAGGTCGAGCGAGATGCAAAAATTTTCTTACGCAGTGAGAATTAAATACAAGCACCAGGAATATCACTACAGCATAATATTCCTTTTATTATATACATTTTATTATATGCACCTTTTCAACGACAAAATATTGCAAATTATTGACATTTTATTCGAAAACGGTAAGCAAAATAAAACAAATAATGGTGTAGTAGTCAGTAACTCAGTAACTCCGTTTGTATGAATGGCGGATAAATATTACAGCGTAAAATTTTGACCAATGAACTTGCAAATGAATACATACGTATACCGCCCGTGAGTTACGTCATTATAACGTCATCATGCCATATTTGGAACCTATGGTGGCATATTTCTGCCACGAGATACGAGATAGCTATCATGATAATTTTAGAAAACTATCGCAATAACTTAAAGTTTCCTGGAAATTTTATCGAGATAGTGAAAAGTTTTCTGAAAAAAAAAAAAAAAAAAAATAATAATAATAATATCACGATAAACCTAACATTTTAACTCAAATTTCTCAATGGTGCACGAAGCTGACATTCGAGATAAAATTATTGTAATAGTTCCATCCGTTTCTCGATATCTATAAATAGAAAATTCACCATTTGGATGAGCTCGATAGTTTTTGACTTCACAAGATTGCAGTAAGTAGAAATTCGAATTATTATCAGTTGTAGATTAATTGGTAAATTTTGACACGACCCGAAATAAACAGAATTCTGTAAAATCACAAAGACGACTCGAAATGCCTCCTACGAACACCTTTAAAACCACTGAGGGAAAAGGCAAATTCATAACGTTGTAGACGAAGATGTTCCGAAACCGTATCTAATTATAGATACCGTGAATGTCAGTTGTGGGCACAAAAGCAAAAAAAAAAAAAAAAATCATGATAACAGAATTATCGCGATATTTCCATCGTGAAAATTTTTATTATCTAGATAATATTTCCAGGAAACTTTGTTTATCACGATAGTTCTCCTAAATCATCGCAATAGCTATCTCGTATCTCGCGGCAAAAATATGCCACCATAGGAACCGTATTCCACTGAGTGCAGATACGGATTTTTTTTCCGTCCTAAGCGATTTTATCCGCGTGCGACCCATGTATTTAACCCGGAAAACTTACAGGTATATAATAAAAGATTATAACCGCCTGGACCCAGGCTAGCCCCGAAGTATCGATTAGCACGCTCGTGATAGAGGTTTCATAAACACTGTGTTGTAAGCTGTACGGGACGAAATGTGTAGTCACTTCCAAGATGGCGGACTGTTTACATGGAGAAAGGTGGGTGTCACATTTTATCATCAATAACTTTTTTTCTTGAAACCTTCCAGTCATGATACTTACAATATATTGTGGGGGAATGATATGGTAAGCCTCGGTGCTATATAGCAAAGAGCCAGTGCCATTATTCGATACGTCATATCGGCGTAAACATTGCCATTCGGTAAAATTTAAATTTTAAGCATGGAACTTGCATCGTTTTTAGTTATAGAATGGAAAATAAGCTAATGCAGTGGATGAAGGTTGTTGTTTCTGTAGGTATTCATCACGTGCTTTTCAATGATTACGGTAATTTTTGTGAAATATGTCTAGAAAGACCGAAAGCATGTGTTATGTAAATCGCCAATGCAGCGGTGTAGTCCACATCAACAGTTTCACACACAGCGGTGTAAACACGTTGTTTTCTGAACGGTTTAGACACAGACATAAGCTTTATATTCTGTACGGTTTAGACATAAAATTTGACAGTATCTTCCATAGCATTTATAGTACTGAAACAAAAATAACATCAGGGCTTTTGGAAATGCAATATTATTGCTATCCTGTATATTCTAAAAGACAAACTTATATCAAATAAGATGCCACGGGAATTATTCATGTTTTGAAAGTGTTTCGCTAATCATCGATTGCCTTCCTATCAAAATATGGGAAATTGAAATTTCTTTGGTACTTCGCGAACGGGTCTGCGTATTCACCTACAAGATGTAGTCCGGGGCCGAAAGAAACATTCGGGAAACGATAAGAATAAATAAAAAACTTTATGAGATAACTTATCTTAACGGGTAACATTCGATTTTATAAATATAAATCCATGACCCGTATATTATGAAATCAAACTGTACAATGGTAAATGAAAATTGTGAATATCGATCACACGGAATTCCAACTTACGATTTTTCCTTTTGGGGTAAAAACAACAATTACATGACATACTTTTTACTCCAGTCGGAATTTTTGTAGATCCCCCATCCCCTGTTAACCTACCGGTCATATTTTACTCGAACAGTGGCACAGAAACCAAAAGCTTTAACTAGATATTAAACAAACATTTACCAAGATACGAATCAGCGAAAGTATTTCAAACAACTCCGAAATAAAAATGATTGGCAAGTCCGGGATGGTAATTATCATTCTAAGTGAATGATTGAAATTACGGCTGCCACCATGCTGGAATTGATTTGTAATTGCACAAACCTTCATTAGTAATTTCATAATTTATTTTTTCGTGATATAATGCTGACTATTACATAAATAATATCGTAAATAATCTCTTGATGCACTCTTTTGTTCCCAACTATCTCTTTTCGTTCCACGATGATCCCTTGTCGGTTCCACGGGAACAAGACAGTTCCGCAACAAGACAGTTCCCCGACACATGTTTTCGAGACAGTTCCCCGACAGATTTGGAGACAGTTCCCCGACACTTTTGTAGAAAGTTCCCCGACACTTTGTTCGATGTCAAACAACAAAATAAACCTTATCATGGATAAAAAAACATGTTTGATAGAGGATTTTATGGATAAATGATCGTTTGTGAAGTGTTTGTACATGTAATTGGTGAGAATCGAGAGAGATTAGTATAAGTTGTTAGAACTTGTTTCTCAATCGATGTAAAATAAATGTTTAAACTAATTGGCGCGTACATTTCGTCATCGTGGTAATGCCATAGGGGTCCGTAGTTTGATTCCTGGCACCCACAGACTATATATTATAAACAAGGGATTTAACTGTATGCAGCCCGTTACTCGCCCCCGGTTACAAAAAACAACGTATCTTTTCTACCCCATCAGTTATTCTCCTATTTTTTTCTACAGCTGAGAGCTAAAACATTTTTCTATCAGAAAAACACAACTGTTTGTCAGTGGCTAATGCAGTTTGGCTGATACATTCGCTCGAACTTGTAAACTCGCTCAAAAATCTGGGCCATTGACACGGGTTCGTACATCCGTTTTCAAGATATAAAATGCACTTTAGATCCAATGAAACGCAGCATTAACGGCACCCACCCTTTAAACATGTTTAAAAATACTACTGACCTATAGTCTTTATCTTCAATAACGACGAAACGCCTCAGAATTCGTTGAATTTGTGATCCACGTTCTTATTTCGAACAGCAGCTGCCATCTTCTGTCATGTGACATTGTTTGGAACGAGAAATTTCATCGGTTGATATGTACTAACAGTCGTGCATTAAACCAATGAAATTTCGTACAGCTGCTCACACCTTTTTGTCACGTGACAGTACGGTGACACTGTTTGGAACGAGAAATTTCATTGGTTTATATGCGCGAACGTCAGTATTGAATGTACGAACCCGTGTCAATGGCGAAGACTTTTGAGCGAGTTTACAAGTTCGAGCGAATGTATCAGCCAGACTGCATTAGCCACTGACAAACAGTTGTGTTTTTCTGGTAGAAAAATGTTTTGGCTCTCAGCTGTAGAGAAAATTAGGAGAATAACTGATCGGGTAGAAAAGATACGTTGTTTTTTTTGTAACTGGGGGCGAGTAACGGGCTGCATACAGTTAAATCCCTTGTTTTAGTCTATGGGTGATAGGAGTCAAACTACTGACCCCTATGGGTAATGCCTATAAGCTTAGTTCGACGGAACAATTTGACGGCCTATCGTCACAAAATATCAAACAATGTCGAAATAGACTACATTCTCCCGTGGTATATATATAGATATACAATATACATGTATGCAAAATTGTCCGAGTGTACAAGATAAACAGAAAAGGTATTTCACTCAGAACCCCCCCCCCCAGCCCTCTCTACTGTATTTCTAAAAAACAAGGGAATGCAAATAACTAAAATACATGTACAAATTATTCAGCGCCAAATACTCTCTATCCTTTTATCAACTTTGAGGCTGGCTAAAAGTCTTCTTAGAATTCTCTTATGTTCATGACAGGCGTGATTCGTCGTGAATTCACCCATTAGACAACAACTATCCGTCGTTCTATATAGAAATCTTCTTCACAGGGTACAAAATAATTCGATCACAACATCAATTATCCACGAAAATTTCTAATTTCTCATGATTATCAATCATAATTGTGTAAATTCTACAGTATAGAAGGTTATTTGCCATGAAACAAACGTGTCCGTGAACTGTCTTCAAAAGTGTCGGGGAACTGTCTCCAAATCTGTCGGGGAACTGTCTCGAAAACTTGTGTCGGGGAACTGTCTTGTCAGGGAACTGTCTTGATACCGGTTCCAGACGGTTCCTTCGGTGGGTTTCGGTAATAAGGGAGACTGTCTCGAACTGTTGGTGCCAATTTTCAGGATTCTGGATTAACGCCAAGTTACGTTATATTCAGAAAAGAATAGATTCGTTTCAAGACCAAGCCAAAATTGTCTAAACCGTACATACATTGTGCTTTAAATTGTGTAGGCCTATAAACCGTTCAGAAAACAACGTGTCTACACCGCTGCGTGTGAAATTGTTGACGTGGACTACACCGCTGCATTAGCGATATACAAAACACATGTTTTCGGGTCTTTCTAGACATATTTCACAAAAATTACCGTAATCATTGAAAAGTACGTGATGAATACCTACAAAAATAACAACCTTCATCCACTGCATCAGCTTATTTTCCATTCTATAACTAAAAAAGGATGCAAGTTCCACGCTTAAAATTTAAATTTTACCGAATGGCAATGTTTACGCCGATATGACGTATCGAATAATGGCACTGGCTCTTTGCTATATAGCACCGAGGCTTACCATATCATTCCCCCACAATATATTGTAAGTATCATGACTGGAAGGTTTCAAGAAAAAAAGTTATTGATGATAAAATGTAACACCCACCTTTCTCCATGTAAACAGTCCGCCATCTTGGAAGTGACTACACATTTCGTCCCGTACAGCTTAAGAAATTGCTCGCAAGCGCTCGCCATAATGAACGCACTGCAGGCCCGTTGTCTGCGCATTTCATGTTCTTTGAAGATTCGACATGTCTGCTATGATGCATCACCCATCCCATATATATGGGAAAAGTAGGGCTTACACCGAAGCTATTACCTAAGCCTGTAGGGGGCTGTTTTAATAAATGGCCGGTGCATAGGTTAGGCCTACATGCTAGCTGGTCATAGCTGAATGAATCGCACCAGGTAGCGTTTTATTGAGTAAACGTTTATTTTATTTTAAAATTCAAAGTAACGGTTGCCGTTTTGAAAAGTAGTCCGGTTCTGTACCCAGAATGCCCATTTTGATAGATGTATATTTGTAGAATGCCATCTAGCGGAAGATAATTAGCAGTCCCCCCTCCATGAACATATCTGTGCACATTTTTGACCAATTGCAAAGTGCCTAGCCTGGGTTCTAGTCCGATCATGTTTTCCTTTTTCATATTTGGACATTACTTTGTCAAAAATGAGGGCATGGGGACATTCGAGGAGGCCCCCGTGATTGCCTTTTTTCCCGGAAATCTAAATATAGGTAACTGTCTTTTGCGTAACGTCACCGTGTCGATAATGAAGGATGAGAGCGAGATCGAGGCTGGAGCAAGCTCCGTCTTCTCAAAGTAAACAAAATTTATGCCGCCGTGAACTTCAATGACATTACAACATCCGTTTGAAAAGTTTTAATCGTCCAACATCCAAACGATTAGCCGCTATAGTAAAATAGTTCCCCAAACTCATTGTGACGGGATGAAATGAATAAAACGTTTGAACTTTGTCCATATCATAAAGTTTGGGAAAACAGTCCTAAGCGAAAAAGAAAAAAAATAAAACCTAACTTATCATTATCAATTAGTGCACACAAAGTTTAACTAAAAATAGCACGTATGAATCGATTAAATATCAGTGAATGTCTGTCACATGAAGGTTAATTTTTCACGGGCAATTATTTATAAAAAGTAGCATTGGTGGTTATTATGAGTACGAGGAAATATATGGTGCCAAAAATATAAACATGTTCAAATTGAAACAATCCGTTAAATATGGATGTGATCAGCAGCTTCATGCTCACTGCAAATGTAAAAAAAAAAAAGCAAGGAAAGCGGAAAAATATTCCAACATCGATGAGCAATATATTGGAATGAGGCCATAGTTCTTTCATGGACTTCTTATAAACAAACAGCTCTTGCACAATATTCTTTTGAAGCCTTTGACCGCTTTCCCATATTTTAAACTGGTCAAAAATTTCAAACTGGTCCAAATCCAAAGCATTTGCAGACGGCAAATAAAATAATGTCGAAATGATGGGATTTGTCTTTGACAGGATAGAAAACATTGTGGGAAAAGGAAAAAATGCTGTTTCTCACGCTGTTTCTAATACCTTTCTTTCTTTAGGTCTTTGGAACTCGGGAATGTGTGGTACTTTTTATCACTCAACTTAGAGTTACCGATATTTATGGAAAACATTTGCAGACAACATTGTGTGGAAAAGGAGAAAATACTGATAAACATCATTTTGTGCATTTGCTATAACAGTACGCCTTTAAAACCTGTACCGCTTAATCCCGATATTAAACCACTCTTGAGGATTAAGCGGTAAAAGTTTAACGCTTTACCAGACGACAAAATTTTAGCCTTGTCCAAACCGAAAGCATTTGCAGACGACAATTTCAGTTTGGCTCAAATGGTGCAATTTTTCTCTAATAGAGTAGAAAACATTGTGGGAAAAGGAGAAAATGCTGGTTACCAGCATTTTCTCCTTTTCCTACAATGTTTTCAAAAGGCTTCTTTCCCAGGGTCGTTAAAGTCGGCATTGTGCGGTAAGGGGTTAAGCGTATTGTTATAGTGTAAAATGACCAAAGTGCTGCGAAATATATCTGAAAGGGTCGTAATTGACAGGCCTCCTCGCTGTTTTCTTAATCGGCAGTGATATTTTATCGTTGCTTTCGATATAATAGGGATGCTGCATTCCACTTGGCGCTGTCATATCAGGCTTCTTAATCAGCAGTGATATTTTATCTTTCTTTACATTATAGTAGGCATTTTGAATAGATTTACGTGAATCAAATAATTTGGCTTTGAACAGGTAAAAGCGTTGTTGGAAAAAAAAAAAACCGGTTCACCATCATTTTTTCCTTTTCACTCAATGTTTTCAAACGCCTCCTTTTCACGATACGGTTGAAACTTTCTTTACAACGGCTAAAAGTATAGTTCTTGTTTTTTTTCAACTTCATAGCATTACCGCTCATTTTACTGGCACTCACACTTGCTCTACTTTCACTTTTCTCTGTCTTCTCCATTCTTTCCCTCTCTCTCTCCATTCTGTCTCGTTTCAGTAACTCAGTAATCGTCTTACTCTCTCTCCATTCCTTTCTTTCTCTCTCATTGTTACTTGGACTGTGTGTCCCAGGTTTTTCATCTATTGCCACTCTCCATTTAGTCCTGTCGCTCTCCATTCACTCACTCGCAAAGTTCATCACTCTCTTTGTTCACTGACTCATTCTTTCCATCTCTCTCTCTCGTTCCACCTATCTCTCTTCGTTCACTCACTCCTTTCATCTCTCTCCCTGTCTTTGCTCACTCACTCACTCTTTCCATCTCTCTCTTTGTTCACTCACCCATTCTTTCCATCTCTCATTGTTAACTCACTCGTTCCATCTGTCCCTCTTTGTTCACTCATTCACCCTATCCATATCTCTCTTTGTTCACTCACTCGCTCTTTCCATCTACATGTATCTCTCTCTTTGTTCACTCACTCTTTGCATCTTTCTCTCTCATTTACTTACCCATCTCTCTCTCATTCTCACATTTATTTATTTTTTTACTTTGACCAACCCCGGAATCGAAACCAGGAATCCCAGACACAAGGCCGTAATCATAACCATTTGACCACAGTGGTCGTTGTGAAAGCCTATTCAATCCATTAATTTATACTTAATATTCGCACCTTTTTAAGCCCCTCAGGGCAATTACCCATAATGCAAAGCGAATGTGTTTATTTGTTTAGTATTATCCAATACGTATTATATGGTTAAAAAATATTCTTCTGTATATATGCGAACACGTACATGCACAGACATATAGACAATATAAATTCTAACAAATAATGTGAGAAGAAGATGGGGACACAGACACACAGACAGACAGACTCAAAATATTATCCAGAAATTGCCATCGACAACCTTTACTGTATAGAAAGTGGGCATGAACGTGTCACTTAATTTTGAAATAGTTTCGGATACTTGTGGCTTTTTGCTACTGCATGAAAAGATCTATGTCATCCACAAATGACTCCTGTGTAAAATTTGGTTATGCGGGCCGAGGCTTGCGAAGAATATCGTGTGCAGTTCTAGTAATAGACGCTCCGGAAAAAACATGAATAGGTGCACTGGCCGCCACGTTCTATAACTGAAATAATGTTAAAAACATTGTTCATTTTTTTTCTCCACAAAACCCATCAGATAAGGAGTGAACTGTGTCCATATTCCCATTTACATAAGATTGACGCTGATACTTGGTAAAAAAAATCAACAAAAAAACTCTCTAAGGAACGGATAGCTCGGTGCACCAGCTGCCGTTATGTGACTAAAATAATGTTGAAAACAGCCTTAACCATATAACCATAAGCCTTAATTTTAGACCTACTCAATCCTCTTGTATCCAATCTGATATTGATCAACTTATTGTGCAACTGATTTTATGTTTACCCTTTACCAAACAATATCATGTTTAAACGATTCTGAAGAATAAAGCTTTTGAAAACGTTGTGGCAAAAGGAGTAAATGCTGGAAACCAGCATTTTCTCCTTTTCCCATAATATTTCATAACCCGTTTGATCCAATCCAATTTGTCGTCTGCAGATCCTTTGAGTTTTGACAGGTGTAAAAAATTGTTTTCTGGTAAAGATCGGTCAATTTTCTGCATGTCCGAGGACTACTTGTGTGATAACTTGCTTGGTGTATAATGCGTCACGGAGATGCAGTATACCCTCTTTGCCAGAACATGTTTCAAATATTTGAATACTTTTCCTCGCTTGGAGTAAACGGCAGATGTCTGACTAGCTGTGGATTAGCCTGGTAGCTCAGTCAAGAACTTACAAAGGCCACTGGTTCGAATCCCCCGACTCGGCCGATTTCTTCTCAGGTATTGGTTATAACCGTTGCGACAATATTCATTTCTCTCTCAACACTGATAATTGCTTCGAGAATGGTTGTATAGGAAAACAGCCGGTGGCTTTGGAAAAATAATGTGTAAGGTACTGGTAAAACAAACTCGAGCAGACTATGTATAGCTGTACTGACTGCCACGGTATAACTGTAACAATCTTAATATTAGAATAATACATCATAAAACAAAACAGTTTTTAACCCTTAACCTGCTTAATAAGTATAATGAAACTTTCAAGGTAATATTAAGAAGCCAAATTTTGCATAACATATTTGTAGGGGAAAATATCGATTTAACAGACAGTGTAGATCTAAGATCAGACTGCACGGTCTGTACAGTGTTATCTTAATCTACGTTGTCCGCAAAAGGTCTTTGTCTCGCGCCCAGCACCAGGAGAATTAAAAGATTCACATAAGAACAATAACTGCTGTATAGAAATTGCTGACGAATACACGAGTTGCCTCCCTTGAACTAGCGTTTAAACTAAGATGACTGCGTTTGACTGCATTCGATGCATTGGTTGATTGTCAGGGGTTTTCATTTCTTTACCACACAGTCCTCGAGCTTTAATGATCCTGATAGAGAAGTGTTTGGTATCCAGCATTTCCTCCTTTTCCTACAACGTTTTCTATCCTTTCACAGACAAATATCATAATCTGAGTCATAATTAATCTGTCGTCTGCAAGCACTTTTATTGCAGACGAGTCCTGAATTTCTTAGAATGGTAGAGCTAACGCTCTTTTCAACATTATTTCATTTATATCGTGGCGGCAAGTGCACCAATCCATACGTTCCTGAAGCTTCTTTCATCAGTTCTCGTCACAATGTTCCTCCCAAGCCACTGGCTGCTGTCCAACATAACCGTCATCAAAACAATTATCAGCGGTGAGTAGATCCTATCCCAAAGGCATTTAATGTATATCTTCCTTGTTTGCCGATTTCAACTTTTATACATAGAAAGCACGAACAAGTTTATTTCAAATTTAATGCCAAAGCTTCTTATATCGCTACTTATATACTTATAGGTTACTTATAAATATTACGTGCAGATGACAAGTCAAATGTCGAACAGCCGGCATAGCTCAAGACGTAGAGAGTAGACTCGTTAACACTACATTTCGGGTCCCTTGAGGGTGTGGGTTCGATTTCCACGGCTGACTATATAAAGTTACCAATAGTCTTTCGGATGAGACGTTAAACCGAGGTCCCATGTGACGGTGGTATACTAGGACCCAGAGCACGTCGAAGAACCAGGAGTAACTTAGGATGGGTTTCGTCCTGTATCTGCACTATCCCACGTGACAAAACTAACAACCGTCAGAGGGCGTCACCCGTAAGAGCAACCGGTGGGGACGATAAATAAACGCAAATTCAATCCATCAAATCAAATGTGGCTCAGATTATGAGATTTGTCTGTGATATAATAAGGTAGAAAACATTGTGGGAAAAAGAAGAAATGCTGGTTACAAAAGCCTTCTCCATCAGGACAATTTAAGCTCGGCATTGTGTGGTAAAGAAATGAAATCCCTGACAATAAATCAACCAATGCATCAAATGTAGTAAAACCCAGTCATCTTGGTTTATACGCTAGTACAAGGGAGGCAACTCGTATACCAGTCGGCAACTTCTGTACAGCATTTATCGTTCTTATATGAATCTTTTCATCCTCTTGGTGCTAGGCGCGAGACAAAGACATTTGCGGACAGCGTAGATTTAGATAAGACTGAACTGAACGTGCAGTCTGATCTTAGATCTACGCTGTGTCTTAAAGCGATATTTTCTCCCAAAAATACGTTTTGCAAAATTTGGCTTCTTAATATCAGCTTGAAAGTTTCATTCTACTAACTTAGCTAGTTAACTCTTTACAGAACAACAAAATCTTAGACTGGTCCAAATTGAAAGCATTTGCAGACGATAAAATTAATTCGATTCAAGAATTGAATTTTTTTCTGGGAAGGGTGGAAAACATTGTGGGAAAAGGAGAAAATGCTGGTTACCAGCATTTTCTCCTTTTCCCACAATATTTTCGAAAGGTTCCTTTAACAGAGTCGTGAAAACCCGGGATTGTTTGGTAAAGAGTTAAGGGTTAAAACCTGTTTTGTTTTGTAATGTATTATTTATATCGTTTGCTGAATAAAAAAAATGTATTATTGTATCATAAAGATTGTAACAGTTATATCGTGGCAGTCAGTACAGCTCGGGGCGGTGAATTCGAACTGGGGAATTCGAACCAGTGGCCTCTGTAAGTTTTTGACTGAGCTACCAGGCCGATCCACAGCTAATCAGACATCTGCCGTTTATTCCAAGAGAGGAAAAGTGTTCAAATTCAAATGAGCCGTGCTCTGTGAAAAGGGGGCTTAATGCATCTGCGAAAAATATCGACCCAGGTCAGCCTGCGCAGTCCGCACCAGGCTGACCTGGGCCGAAACTTTTCGCTACTGGTCAATTTTCTGTTTGTCAAAGGACCAATCTACCTCATGATTAAGTCGGTTATTAAAAAAAGTCGCTCCTATGGATCCATAATTATTTGATGACTTGGGCTAGTATCGTGTATAATGGAGATGCATTAAGCCCCCTTTTGCCAAAGCACGGCTCATTAATATTTGGAACATGCTCTGGCAAAGAGGGTTTACTGCATCTCCGTGACGCATTATACCAAGCAAGTCATCACATAAGTGATCCTTGGACATGCAGAACATTGACCGATCTTTACCAGAAGACAAACTTTTACACCTGTCAAAACTGAAAGGATTGCAGACGACGAATAGAATTGGATCAAGTGATGGTGTCTTTCTTCAAGAAAAAAAAAACTAACCAAGATTTTAACATTATTTCAGTCATATATCGTGGCGACATCTATCCATGTTTTCCCCGAGCTTCTGTTACCAGTACTGGGCGATATTCTTCGTCTGCCACTTGCTGCTTTCCCGCATAACTAACGTGGAAACAATGATCAGTCCAAATTTTAGACAGGAGTCATTTGTGGATGACACGTGTCTTCTCATGCAGTAGCTAAAAGCCAAAGTACCAAACCATTTCAAAATTAAGTGATACGTGCCTGCCCTCCGTCTATAAACTTTGTCGATGGCAATTGTTGGATAATATTTTGAGTCTCTGTGTCTGTGTGTCTGTCCTTCTTCATCTCCTTCTTCTCACAATAGTTGTAAGAATATATATATTGTCTGTATGTCTGTGCATGTGCGTGTTCGCATATATACAGAAGAATATTTTTCAACCGTGTAATGCGTATTGGATAATACTAAACAAATAAATACACCCGCTTTGCATTATGGGTAATAGCCCTCAGGGGCTTAAAAAGGTGCGAATATTAAGTATAAATTAATGGATTGAATAGGCTTTCACAACGACCAATGTGGTCAAATGGTTATGATTACGGCCTTGTGTCTGGGATCCCCGGTTTCGATTCCGGGGTTGACCAAAATAAAAAAAAATTGTGAGAGTGAGTGAATGAGTTGAGAGAGAGTGAGTAAGTGAATGGAAAGAGAGTGAACAGAGAAAAAAGAGATGAATGATTGAGTGAGTGAACTGATGGAGAGAGAGAGACGAGAGGTAAAAAAAGCAGTGAGTGAACAGAGAGAAACAGAGTGAATAGAAAAAAAGAGAGACAGAGAATTAGAGAGAGTGAGTGAATGAACAAAGAAAAAAGGCAAGACATGAAGAAAGTGAGTGAGTGACATAAAAAAAGTGAGGGAGTGAACAGACATGGAGAAAGAAAGAGAGAGACAGTTGGATAGAGACAGTTGGATAGTGAATGAATCATTGAAAGGAGATGGGCAGTCAGTGAG
The DNA here is from genome assembly GCA_946811185.2 of Hippopus hippopus. NCBI lineage: Eukaryota > Metazoa > Mollusca > Bivalvia > Cardiida > Cardiidae > Hippopus > Hippopus hippopus. Next base: position 58,418,006 of record OX328102.1, read on the forward strand.
TGAGTGAATGAGAGAGAAAGAGTGACGGTTAAGACATGAAAATAGTGATGGGACATAGATGGAGAAAGAGAGGGAGAGTTTGATAATGAGTGAGTGAAAGGAGAGAAACAAGACAGATGGACAGTAAGTGCGTGGAAAGAGATAGTAAGAGATAGCGAGAACAAGGTAGGGTGTCATAGTGACTGAGTGACGCATGGGAAAAAAAAGGGGGGGGGGTGTTATTGCAACCCACTTTTTTCTCCTTTTATGTCTTCAAAAGCCTTTTTTTCGTGAAAAACTGTGTGGTACACGGGTTAAATCATATCAAGACGTGTTTTTATATCAGAAATCTGGCTATTTATCGTTGATTTAGCTATCTTCTGTATGGCGTATTTATTTCATTCCGGTTGTTATTACACCCTTTTTAACCCTTATCCTGCTATATAAATGACATGAAACTTTCAAACCGATGGTAAAAAACCCAATTTTTGCTATTTCAAAGGTATTTTTGCTGGAAAGATATATCGGATAGTGTAGATCCAAGATCAGACTGCACGTTCTGTGCAGTCTGATCTTGATCTACACTGTCCGCAAAAGGTTATTGAGTCGCGCTTAGCAGTCTAGGTGTTAAAAGTATGGGCATGTTCTAAGCGCATCTAATGATTGGTTTGTACGTTTGTTGCTTGATAATTGATTGGTTGATTGAATGATTTGTGTTTTCCATTACTTTTGACTTTTAGCGTAAATGGAAGGAAGGAAGGAAGGAAGGAAGGAAGGAAAGAAGGAAGGACAAAGGGAGGAAGGGAAGTAAGGAAGGATATATAGATGGATTGATGGATGCCTGACTGACTTAGTGATTGACTGACAGGTTAATCAGTTTTTTCCTCCACCTACAACAGACTGAGTGATTAGTGTTTTCCTCCTCTCACACCATTATTTCAGTCATATCACGGCAACAGCTCACTTATTCATGTTTTTCCTGGGTTTCAATGGTACTTGACTAGGGCTCGGGGTCTCGAAGTAGCAACTAAAGTTGTCTTTTTATTTTAGCTGTGCTTTACCTTGTTTTCACCAGTTGAGTTAAGCTGAGCCATCTAGCCATGTAGTCCTCAGCGTGCCGGGCTTGTAACCCTAGGGTTTCAGGCTCAATACCAGGCTCGACCAAAGTCTTTCGGAAGATTGATGATAGCCATTGCGACGGGGTTCATTCCTCTCTCATAGCTGAACATTGTTAGAATAAAGCAATATACCAATAAAGGCAAAGAGAATAACGAATAAAGAATTAATACGGAATCCTCGTACATGGGGAAAAATGGAGGCATTTAACTCTTTAACCAAGATAGCAAAAATTGTGAACTCGTCCAAATTTATTTTTGCAGATGGGAATTTAAGTGTGCCTCAAATGCTGAGATTGATCTTTTCTATAATTCGCCATTGAAAACATTGTGAGAAAAGGAGAAAATGCTAGTTACCAGCATTTTCTCCTTTTCCCAGAATGTTTTCAAAAGACTTTTTGCGCACTTTCTCTAAAACTAGGGTAAGGGTTTTTTTTCTTAAGAAAATTGAATATGTAATGAAAATATAAAGACTAATGAGGCAGAGTCAAGGAAAATGGACAGAACCGTCTTTCCAAGAATTAATGATAGTCATTGAGACAGGATTCAATGATCTTTCACCACTATCATTGTTTCGACGATGGGAATGTAGGAAAGAAGCCAGTGGCTTGTAAAGAATATTGTGCGGAGTACTGATAACAGAAACTCCGCGTTCTATGTAGTCTGATCTTTATCTACACTGTACGCAAAAGTCTTTTTGTTGCGCTTTGCAGCCTGAGTTTTAAGAGGTTTACAAAGCGAAACCCTACCTCACACACACACACACGCACGCACGCACGCACGCACACACACAAACATGAGAGGTCGTTATACACCTGAAGATATTCGGCACAGAACGTGCAGTCTGCTCTTGGATCTACACTGTCTGCTGGTCCGTTACATATTCTACTCAAGACAACCTTGGCCTGAGCCTGTACTGACTATTTATCCAACCCGTAAAGTTTAAATTTCCGAAAATAACACTTTACCAAACAACGAAGTTTTAGATTTGTCAAAGTTGTTTAAAGCATTTCATACGACAAATAGATTGTGGGATAAATTTGGAATTAAGATTTGTCTATGAAAGGGTGGAAAGCATTGTGGAAAAAAGAGAGAATTTTGGTTACAAGCATTTTCTCTTTTTTTTTTCCCCAAAAATGTTTACGAATGCCATGTTCGTGCCGGTTGAAAAAGATGTGACATTGTAAAAGAGTATTTCGCTGCAACAGCAAATTTCTAACATAAAATACCTTTAAAAGAGAATGGACGGCGCTAATTTGCCTGCAAATACGCAGGGGCCCTTAGAATAAACTTGTCTACATTATTGACCAATCACAAGTTTCTATTTATTTCATTTCCTGTCGATACGAAAAAGTAGGTCAAAAGCCAGGCACATTCAGCTACGCCAAAAAACAAGTTGAGTAAGATTTCCGTTCAATTACAATATACGATGCTAATTAAGGACGACTTCAAGTGTTTTGTTTTTCAATCCTGGTCAAAGTTTGAAAATACTGTGGTAAGTGGCGAAAGTGCTGCAAAAATGTTTTGTTTCACACACTCACACACACATAGAGCCATGCTCTGGCAAAAAGGGGGCTTACTGCATCTCCTCTGATACACTAGACCAAGTGTTACGATCCAAGCGTAACGAGAAAGAAAACCAGCAACAAGCCTTTAACAATTAACAATATTTATTAATGAACAAAGACAAAAGAGTACAATAGGAGTTAAGTTTGAATGAAATTTTGTCAATTCTAATCTTAGAATGTTGAAATAAAATAAGTCCCTCAAAATTAACAATAATGTTTAGACTACAAAAGAATGAAATTTCTGGTTCCTAAAACCTAAATTAACAATAGTTTCAACTTGCAAGTAGATATAAGCAACCTGTATCAAAATAAAGTTATTCCAACTTACAGATGTATATCCCTAGTTAAATCCAACACTTTTCACTAATTCTGTATCCACAAAGCCACAAGTCTAACTTCAAAATCCAAAATCACCAAGTAAGTCACTCCTATTTATATCAGCTTGGAAAATGCTAGATTAGTCTTTTCTAGAAAGATGACATCATGGATTAGTAAACAGCTTGTTGACTAACAACCTGTTTCTAAAGATAACCACAATGGAAAAACCAATAAATGTTCTTCATGTTTCTAGAGTATTCTGAAAACAGGTCACTGTATATCCTATCTACATAACACCAAGCAAGTTACTACATTATTTTTAATGAATTCAATATATTTTATAGAACAAACGGCTGAATCATCGGGTACATTTCTCCTTTGACATGTAGAAAATAGACCAATGGCAAAAAGTATCGACCCATGTCAGCCTGCGCGGACTGCGCAGGCTGACATGGGTCGATACTGTTTGTAGATGTAATAAGAACCCTTTCATAGAGTATGGCTCAATCTATCAATCAAATTTAACCACAACACATCATCGTCTCTTCGTTGTCGTCATCATCATTATTATCATCAATTTCATCATTGTGTGATGTGACACCTGCTCGGATTAGAATCGTCGAAATTTGCAGTATTAAAGGCTTTGTCAGACCGGTTAACGGATATATGACAGGGGGAAAACGGACAAAAACATGCAGAATTTGGTTATCCGGTGACAAAATTCATCTCCTCTGCCGCTCGAGGCTCACTCGTTCGATGTGTGGAGTGAAGAAGCCACACAATGACCGCACGATAACCGCACATGTAACGGAGAAAAACGCACGTTTACCGCATATGTACTGGATAATAAACGGTCTATTAACGGATATCACCGTACAAGTAAGGGACTTGTACCGGATAAAACGGAAGTACAACGCATGAGAACCGGACAAAACGTTCTTCCAACGTACGATGAACGGAAATGTATCGAACACCAACGTACGAGGAACGTACCGGTCACGAGACATGCCGAGGGTATAAATTGTCAAATGCATCCAAAGTCTATCATTTGCATGTCTCTGTCCGTTTTGTCCTGTGGAAATTTTTGAACATGCTCAAAAGTTCCCACCGGACGGAACGGACATAGCCGGACATCGCCTGACAAGTAGCGGATTCACCGGATAAGAAACGGACATAAAACGGATACGAACGGACACGAACGGATAAAATGATTTTTTATCCGTTACTCGTCCGTTAGCTCGGTGTGACCAAGGCTTAAGCAGTTAAAACATCCAATAAACCCAGTGAGAATTTTAACTCTAGAAATAATACCCTGACGAAAGAAATTACAACTTTGCTTTTGTCTACAATGTTTTAGTAAAGCGGACGGTGAAAAAGACGTGCCATCTAATTCTGATCTACACTGGCTGCAAAGGCAAGTAAAAGCAGTGAAATTTGCTTCAAGAACTAACCGAGAAGCTTACAGACTAATAGTTTTTCAGATCTACCTGAATTCGTCACAGAAGTGAATTATAAAACAAGGTTAAAAGTTGCCAGGTCGCTTTATCTTTTGTTTACTTATTATCAATTTGAACATTCATTTTTCTGCCAGCGACTAACACTTGGATCGACGAAATAATAATATATTGTCATCTTCACCAAAATTTATATACCTTTAAATAGTATGATTTAAATCTAAACGCATTTTAAGACGTTTACTTTTGGCTGCTACTGAGCCTTTAACAAATGTTTACCGTTTACCCTTTGGCAGAAAAATATATTGTAGACTCTTTTTATTTGAAAGATCTTGCAGACGACAATTTGAATATGACCCAAAATATGTAGCTTTTCTGTGAAGGAGAGAAAACTTTGTGAAAAAAGGAGAAAAATTTATGCTGGTTTCCAATGTTTTCAAAGGTTTTCTTTTTCAGCGTGTTGAAAATTTGTGATTGTGTGTTAAAAGGTTAATTCTAGATTTTTTTGTTTTTGTTTTGAACTATCTTAAAACCAGATTGCACTTCAAAGAATGTGCAATCTGGGATCCGTTATCACCAACCATTCTTAAGAATGTTCTGTGTCTAGTTCTCCAAGATTCTCCAAAGTTGAAAGTAACACAACTTCTGATTGGCTAAACCATTTGGTTTAGCCAATCAGAAGGTGTGTTACTTTCAGATCTGGAGAATAAGACTAAGAATGTTCTTAAAACCCTGAATCTTGATCTACATAGTCTGATATCCGGTCGCAGTGACTATCACCAATCGTCGGAGAGAATTTGACCGAGTTCGGATTCGAACCAACAATCTCCTGGGTTTCAAGTCCTGTGCGTTACTTTTACCGACTGAGCTATCAGTCACTGGTTCAAGTCTTGCGCGTTACTTTTACCGACTGAGCCATCAGTCACAGGTTCAAGTCCTTTACGTTACTTTTGCTGACTGAGCTATCGGTCCCTGGTTCGAGTCCTGTGTGTTACTTTTACCGACAGAGCTGTCGGTCCCTGGTTCAAGTCCACTACGTTACTTTTACCGAATGAGCTATCTGTCACTGGTTCAAGTCCTATACGTTACTGATACCGACTGAGCTGTCAGTCCCTGGTTCAAATCATGTACGCTACCTTTACCGACTGAGCTATCGGTCCCTGGTTCAAGTCCTGTACGTCACTTTTATCGACTGAGCTATCAGTCCCTGGTTCAAGTCCTGTACGTTACTTTTACCGACTGAGCTGTCGGTCCCTGGTTCAAGTCCTGTGTGTTACTTTTACCGACTGAGCTATCAGTCCCTGGTTCAAGTCCTGTCCGTTACTTTTACCGACTGAGCTATCGGTCCTTAGTTCAAGTCAACTGCGTCACTTTTACCGACCGAGCTATCAGTCCCTGGTTCAAGTCCAGTGCGTTACTGTTACCGACTGAGCTATCAGTGCCTGAAAATTTCTTTTTCTGACTACTTGCACGGTGAAAGTTAACAATTGGATTGATTGTATGGTGCTTAACGCTTTTTTATTCGACATTATTTCAGTTATATCGCGGCGGCCAGTGCACATATCCATGCTTTCCTGGTGTTTCTTTTCCACACAATACTCTTTCTAAGCCATTGGCTTCTTTCCCACATAATCATCGTCGAAACAATTATCAACGGTGAGAGAAGAATGAATCCTATCGCAATGACCATCATCAATCCACGGAAAGAATGGAACAGGATGCATAACTTCACCTTTTACAAAATGGCTTAACCAAATTCAAAGCTTTTTGCAGAAAATAATAAGAGTTATGACACAATAGTAATAATAATCAAAGCGTTGAGAACCCTGAAGTGGTATTTGTCAAGGAAGCCATTGTGTGGAATTAATAATTTGAAAGAAAAAGAAAAATATTATTCAAATACTGGCTTGAAAGTAAACCTTCTAAGCAAATGAATACCTTTTTTGGTTGAAGGGAGAGTACTCATGACAAAGTTACGATTTTTGTGTATTGGTGGTTTCCCTTTGATCATTAGGAGTCAGGAGTAACGTCCCTTGACAGTAGCATGCATGATGGATAGAGAGAGAAACCAAGTGATTATATCGAATAAAATTAAGTTTGTACCTGAAAACTGTGATTTTTAAATATCTTTTAGCCGTTAACATTTAATTCCCAACATTACAATCAATTATTTCGATCTATGAATATTCATGTCCCATTAAATGGAGTAGCGCGCAATCATTGGATGAACAAGCCATGGGACGAACTGGTTTTCGAACGAAAAAGCCCAGGACCAAGTGATCGGTAGAAATATTTTGTATCATTGCGCCAATAGAAGGCTATGAGCGAGTGAAGCTATTTTCAATAAAAAATTAGTATATCCACGACCGAAAAACTCATTTGTCTGAGAAAAATTGAGTTTAATTGGGTTTATTTCCCTCGGCTTTGCACAAAATACGATACATGGTCGTCAAAATTCAATATTGAACTCATAGTGGTATTGTCTTCGACAAATACCACAATAAAAAACCCAGTGAAAAAGAAGAAAATATTGTGGAAAAAGAAGAAAATGCTGGGTACCAGCATTTTCTTCTTTTCCCACAATATTTTCAAAAGACCTTTTCAGAAGGTTGTTAAAACTCAGGATTATGTGATCAAGGGTAAATTAAAAGTGCAACTGTATACAGTGTAGATTCAGATCAGATGAAACAGACAGTCAAGTCTGATCTCGAATCTGCACTTTCCGATGTTTTTTCAAGAACTTATGACCAATACAGACTTGTTAATTTAATTTCAGAATTTTACAAGTTTCGAATTAACCAATATTTTCTCCTTTTCCTACAATGTGTTCTACCTTGCCACTGTTTTTTTTTTTTTTATTATTCAGTTATAAATACGAGTCATAACTCGTATTTTGCGCGTTCTGCGCAGTCTGGTCTTAATCTTTTGTCCGCAAAGGGTCCTTGAATTGCGCTTAGCAACTTGATGGTTAAAAAGTTTACAAAGAGGAACCCCGGTTGACTTTGGTCGACATACTTCACAAAAGGCATGGAGGTAAATATAAGGCCAGGAAAGCATGGATAGGTGTACTGGCCGCTGAGATTTAACTGAAATATTGTTGGAAACGGCGTTAAACACCAAACAATCAATCATTCAAAATTCAGTGCCGCACTTATGGCACTGGTCACTGTTTTTTTATCCCCTTTTTCTGATGTCTCAGTTTTACCTCTTTATAAATAGTCCTTATCATTGGCGGATGTTTTTTACGACTTTACCGATGTTGAAATCTTACTTTTAAAAAATACCAAGTCAGCAAGTTTTGTTGGTCAAAACAAGCTCTACCAGACAGTTTTAAGATGTACATGTTTCATTTGAGCCAAGCTCTGTGAAAAGGGGGCTTAATGCATCTGCGAAAAGTATCGACCCAGGTCAGCCTGCGCAGTTCGCGCAGGCTGACCTGGGCCGAAAGCTTTTCGCTAGTGGTCAATTTTATGTATGTTAAGGATCCATACTACCTCATGATTCAGTCGGTTGTTAGACAAAACGGATTTTGATGGATCCATATAATTTGGTATCATGCATCACGGAGATGCATCAAGCCCCCTTTTGCCATAGCGTAGCTAATATTATTGTTTATAAATCAAGTCCTATGAACTCCAATAATGATAGGAAGAATTATAATGCTACATCAAATACTACTGATCGTCATCATCATCATCATCGTCATCATCATTACCTTCGTTTTCGTCGTCGTCATCATCATCATCATGTTATTCAACCATAGTGGTCCAATTTTACAAATTCAATTGGCTGATATTACAACTACATTATGATTGAGCCCTGATCTGGCAAAATGGGGCTTAATGCATCTCCGTAATGAATTATACTGTCCTTCTCCGTTTTGGATTATACCAAGCAGGTAATCACGTATCTATAGGTGTATAAATTCATTTAGCATATCACAACCAATTGAATAAGGAGGCAGACTGGTTCTTTGACATGCAGGAAATTGCTTAATAGCAAAACGTTTTGGCCCAGACCATCCTGTGTGGACTGCGCAGGCTGATCATGGTCGATACTTTTTGCAAATGCATGAAGCCCTCTTTTCATAGAGCTTTGCTCATGTAAATGTTATGCGATTTCAGGATTTCCCTAGTCAAAATTATTCTGTAGATATAAGATCAGATCGGAAGGGGGGGGACTTAATGCATCTGCTAAAAGTATCGACCCAGGTTAGCCTGCACGGATTGCAAAGCCACAATGTGAGTACCCTGGTAAAAGAGACTCCAGGAAAGCATGGATAGGTGCACTGGCCGCCGCACTATAACTATAATCATCAATCAAAAAGTAACAACGTGGTTCAATATTTGCGAGGCTGTGCGGTTCATGCAGAAGTGCTCTTAGACAAGGGGTACTGCTAAAAGCCCTTGCCCAGTACACGTGGAAGCCAGGAAAGACATAAACAGCTGTAGTGGTGATATAACCAACATATTGCTGAAAGCGGAGTAACACCTTCTTGAAACAACCATAAAACCATTTTTTTATTTCATATAAATCTTCCTCGAGCCTTGAAGGTATACCACTTATTCATAGCCGTAAATCACATAGAATAAATAAAGACAGGTGCGCGTGTATCAACTTTCAAATCTCTTGTTGTGCACTGTGCTCTCTTATAACTTCACGTGACTGTTTGATGCAGTTCAATCAAACCCATTCCAACGTGGTACAAAGACGGGAAAACTTACGTATAAGTTCTATTTCAACATGGAAATCGTAAAATATCATTTTGCTTTTTTCACGATAGTTCTAACATTCATGTGCACCGAGACAGCTGGTTATAGGGCGGATCGAATTCGGCAAGAGTTGAGTCATATCAGGGAAGATATTTCAACACTGTTTGAAAAAACTGACCAACTCAATATATCGGCTATCGAAAGCTGTTGCCCATGTGTATCTGGGAATACAACAAGTTGCCCACCAGTGGCGAAGCATGACGGAAGGCAGGATATGGTAAAAGTGAACAATAACAACGTTTTACTAAAATATCACATCTTGATCAAAGCATTTGTTTCTGAAAAAAACATAAATCGGGAGTTTCAACACCAACTTCAGTCAATGGAGGACAATTTCTCAGCGATCGAAAAGGTTGTAAATAAAAAAGACAGAAAGCAACAAAGTCAACTACAATCGATTGAGACCAGTATTTCGGCGATCGAAGAGGTGGCTAACCAGAGATATAGGGAGCTGCAAAGGCGACTTCGATCGCTAGACAGAAAGCAACAGAGTCAATTACAATCGATGGAGGCCAGTATTTCGGCAATCGAAAAAAAGGTGGCTAATGAGGGATTTAGAGAGCTGCAAAGTCGCCTGCGATTGCTAGAGGAATTGATCGAAGACAAGATATCTAATATTTACAGAGACCTTCGAAACATGACATCATTTATGACAAGGATAGAGGATTATTTGCTAAAAACAATTCCGATTAACAAAGGAAATTGTAAATCTGTGTCAGAGAGTGGGGTCCATACTCTTAATCCGGATTCAATTATGTCACCTGTTAATGTTTACTGCGACCAGGAGACAGATGGCGGTGGATGGATAGTGTTCATGAGACGTCAAGACGGTTCCGTTAACTTCACTCGTTCTTGGTTTGACTATAAACAAGGATTTGGTAGTCCCGACGGCGAATTTTGGGCGGGAAACGAGTTGTTGTACAAGTTGACAAAGGAAAGACCAATGCAATTGAGAATAGATATGGAGGACTTTGACGGAAATACAGCGTTTGCCATGTATGAGGAGTTTCAAATTGGGGCTGAGACAGACAAATATAGACTGCATGTACGTGGGTACAGTGGAACTGCTGGGGACTCTCTTATAGATACAGTTTATTCAGTTACCAAGCATGTGGGAATGCATTTTAGCACGTTTGATTCTGATAACGACAAATTCAGACATAATTGTGCAGAGAAGTACAAAAGTGGCTGGTGGTACAACGCGTGTTTTTATGCCGATTTGAACGCGCCGTACAGCCATGATAAAACCCTCTCACTAGACAAAGGTATCTTCTGGGTCTCCTGGAAAGGCTGGGGAGATTCTCTAAAGCGTGTTGAAATGAAAATACGTTAACCTCATGGTATCGATAAATACGAATACATGACAAAACATGTGCAAATATATGAGCCATGTTCTGTGAAAAAGGACCTTAATGCATCTACGAATAGTATCGACCCAGGTCAGCCTGCGCACTCTGCACAGGCTGACCTTGGCAGAAACTTCGCTATTGCTCAATTTTCTGTTTGTCCAAGGACCAGTCTGTCTCATAATTAAGTCGGTTGTTTAAAAAAGAAAAAAAAATGGCAATTATGGATCGATAATTATGTGGTGACTTGTCCGGGTATAATGTATCGCGGAGGTCCAATAAGCCCCCTTTTGCCACAGCATGTCTCACATCTAAGAAACTGCACACAATGGACATTTGTATATATTATCACTAGGTTAACCCTAAGGCTGCTAAGCGCGACTCATTGACCTTTTTGCTGACAGTGTAGATCAAGATCAGAACGTGCAGTCTGATCTTGGATCTGAATTGTCCTATAAAGTTTTTTCCCCACAAAAATACCTTTCCAACTAGCAAAATTTGGGTTTTTACTGTAGGCTTGAAATATTTATTTCACTTACTACACTTAAAACTAAGCGTTTTCGTGTTGTAGGAGCCCAATGCGTTTTTAAAACATCGTGGGAAAAGGAGAAAATGCTGGTCACCAGCATTTTCTCCTTTTCCTGCAATGTTTTCTTCTTCTTTCTCAAACACAAGTCACGTCATTCGAGGTAGTGAGGCTTAGTGGGAAAAGAAGAAAATGCTTGTAACTCTAATCGTTTGCAACATATTAAATCACTGATTGATTGATTGATTGTTTAGTGTTTAACGCCGTTTTCAATATTATGTTAGTTATATCGCGTGCAACCAGTGCACCTATCCATACTCTCCTGGAGTCTCTTTTACGAGTACTCCACTCAATTTTCTTTCCAAGCCAATGGCTTCTTTCCCATATAACCATGGTCAAACAGTGGTCAGGGATCGAACCTGCGACCCCCTGTTCTTATGTCCTGAAGGCTAACGACCGAGCTACCGGGACTCGGCGAATATTATCTAAGAAACTGCATACATTGGAAATTTCTGTATACAAACCCTGTCTTAACCCTGGGGCTGCTAAGCGCGACACAATGACCTTTTGCGGACAGTATAGATCAAAATTAGACTGCACAGAACATGCAGTCTGAGCTCTGATCTGCTCTGTCCGCTAAGGAGATTTTTTCTCTCCATAAATAGTTTTTGAAATAGCAGAATTTGGGTTTTTACTACTGGCTTGAAATTTTTATTTCACTTATTTAGTTGATTAAGGGTAAAATTAATACTTTTTAGACTTAAAACTAAGCGTTTTCGTGTTGTACTAGCCAAATGCATTTTAAAAACATCGTGGGAAAAGGAGAAAATGCTGGTGACCTTTTCTCGCAATGTTTTCAATTACCTTCTCAAATACAAGTCACGTCATTCGAGCCAGTGAGGCTTAAGATATAGTGGGAAAAGAAGAGAATGCTTGTAACTAGCATTTTGTCTTGCTCCAACAATGTTTCTTCAAGCCTTTTTCAAAAAACTCCAATAGTTTGAGACATATTAAATCACTGGTTGATTAATTGTATTGTGTTTAACGCCGTTTTCAACATTATTTCAGTTAATAAGTGCTTTTACCAGTACTCCGTGCAATATTTTTTCCAAGCCACCGGGGACTTGATGTATCTTCCAAAAGTATCGAGCCAAGTCAGCCTGCGCAATCCGCGCAGGCTGACCTGGGTCGAAACTTTTTGCTATTTTCAAATTTTCTGCATGTCAAAAAACTATTCTACCGCAATATCCATTCGATTGTTAGACAAAATGAATTTGCTGGATCCATAATTATATGATGACTTGCATGGTTTCACGCATCACGGAGATGCATTAAGCCCCCTTTCTGTCAGAGCGCCCCTCATATCCTTTAAAATATCGAAAAGTCTAAAATGTTGATATAAAAATCCATAGAATAGTGAGGTATCCGATCATTTGGATGGCTTCGAATCTTTTGTCTGTAAATGTTTCAAAAATGGACAATTCTAGAATTTTAATTTCAACACCCGCTGTATTGCGACCAATCATTTGGGTTACTTCTAATCTGTTGTCTGTAAATGATTTAAATTTGGACAATTCTAGAATTTTAATTTCAACATCCTCTGTATTGCGACTAATCATTTGGGTCACTTCTAATCTGTTGTCTGTAAATGATTTAAAAATTGACAATTCTAGAATTTTAATTTCAACATTCCCTGTATTGCGACTTATCTAAGCATTTGAGACCATGTGACCTTTATATGGGTAAATAGGAAAAAAATGCTGGCTACCCACAATATTTTCATTTTCCGACAATGTGTTCTTAAATCCATTCAAAATACAAATTGATTGATTGATTGAATGAATTAACACCGTTTTAACAGCTTAGGTCATATCACGTAGGTCAGTGCACCTACGTATGTGTTTCCTGGCTTTCTCACACCAGTAGGCATACTGACACAACTTTCTTTCCAAGTCACTGACTACTTTATCACATGCATCAGATGTGGGAGACGAAAAATCGCCAGAAAGAAAGTTTGCCTCAACCGGGTATCGAACACAAAACCACCAGGTCGCAAGTCCGATACGCTACCTTGGCGGGCTCAAAATACAAATGAACCTTGCTTTGTGAAAAGAGGGCTTAATGCAGCTGCGGAAAGTATCGACGCATGTCAGAGTACGCAGTCCTACGCAGACAGACATGGGTTGAAACGTATAAGCCAGCTGTGGAAAGTATCGACCCATGTCAGCGTACGCAGTCCTACGCAGACTGACATGGGTTGAAACGTATGAGCCGGCTACGGAAAGTATCGACCCATATCAGCCTACGCAGACTGACATGGGTTGAAACATATATGCCATGCTTTGTGAAAAGGGGGCTTACTGTGTCTACGAAAAGTATCCGGAGCGAAGTCAGCCTGCGCAGTCCGCGCAGGCATACCTGGGTAGAATCTTTTTGCCATTGTTAAATTTTCTGCATGTCAAAGGACTTTTCTACCTCCAGATCCAGTCGATCGTTAGACTAAAAGTAATGGATTTTAGGGATCCATATTTATGTGAAAACTTGCTTGGTATCATGCATCATGGAGATGTATAAAACCCCTTTTTGCCAGAGAATGGCCCAGATCTAATCATTTTAGCTACCGTGGCTGTTGAAAACATAGCAACATTTCTTCCTTTTTCCACAATGTTTCAACCTTGAAATGGACAAATCGAAATATTTAAACTATATCTCATTCTTTCAACGTGGAAGAGTCTAAAATTTTAAATATCAAACGTCCTCTGATGTTGTTTGCGATAATTACAGACTAGGATCAGACAGTAGTTCCATGCAGTCTGATCTTTCTCTGCTCTCTTGATAAGCCCCGCCGGGTATCTCAGCCTATCTGACTCGTGACCTGGTGGTTGTGGATTCGACACCCAGTTGAGGCAAACTTTTCTTCCGGGGATTTTTCGCCTCTCACCTCTGATGCATGTGAGAAAAGTAATCAGTGACTTGGAAAGAAAGCTCTGTCAGTACTGGTGTGAGAAGAGACCAACAAACACATGCGTAGGTGCACTGATTGCCGTGATATGACCTAAGCTGTTAAAACGGCTTCAAATCTTTCCTCGCCAAATATATAAACTCGACCTTTTTCGCGGCTGAAATTACATTTTACTGAAACTCAGACAGATTTTTTATCTTATGTCCTTGACTAAATAAGCGGACGGTATAGATCCAAGATCAGACTGCACGTTCTGTGCAGTCTGATCTTGATCCTTACCGTCCGCAAAAGTCCTTGTTTTCACCTATGGACCTGAAAAACTCCAATACAAACAAACAAACAAACAAACAAGCTCTCTTGATAATTGCTGTCAATACGGCGGCAAGAAACAGTGGTAAAGTTATCAAAGGACACAAGAAACTCCATCAGGACACGACGTGAGCCGAGCCCTGCAGAGCAGTCCTTGGCGTACAAGCCTTGAAACCAGTCGGGGTCACTGGTTCAAAACCCCAAGCCGTCCTTCTTTCCGAGGATTTGTGATAGTGAGTGTGACAGCGTTGAGGGCTCTCTCACCGTTAATCATTGTTTCGATGATCGATGGGTTGGTTATGTGGGAAAGCAGCCACTTCTGGCTTGGAAAGAAGACCGTATAAAATACTATTACAAAGAAAACACAGGAAAGCTTTAGACAGATGCACTGTCCGCCGCAATATATATTAAATAACGTTGAAAATGGCATTAAACACCACACAAACAAACAAACAAAATCGCCGCAAGACATAAAAAGTTGTATTTGTGTGATAATAGGTTAACTCTCTACAAAACAACAACATTTTGGCCTGGACCAAATTTAAAGCACTCGCAGAGGACGAAATAATTACTGATAAAATGATGTTATATGTCTTTGATAGCATAGACAACATTGTGGGAAATGGAGAAAATGCTGGTTACCAGGACTTTCTCCTTTTCCCTCGATGTTTTCAGAAGCACCCCTTCAGGGTCGTTAAAACTTGGGATTTTGTAGCAAAGGGTTAACCTTTTACCAGACGACAAAATTTTACCTTTTTTATTTTAAAAGCTTTGCAGATGACAAATTAAATGATACTCAAAACATAAAGTGTTTCTTTCATGGATTAGAAAACATAGTGGGGAAAGGAGAAAATGCTGGTTACCAGCATTTTCTCCTTTTTCCACAATGTTTTCAAAAGCCTTCTCCTTCAGGATCGTTAAACTTAGGGTTGTGTGGTACAGATTAAAATGGCGTATTTGGAGAAAATACAACCTCGGATCTACCATTCATAGGTGGGAACCAGCAATATCCGTACATACAGTCAATGGCCTGAATTATTTCCCCTAAGTTCGAATTGGCATTGAATTATGTATGAGCCGTGCTCTGTGAAAAGGCGGCTTAATGCATCTGCGAAAAGTATCGACCCAGGTCAGCCTGCGCAGTCCGCGCAGGCTGACCTGGGCCGAAACTTTTCGCTATCGGTCAATTTTCTGTTTGTCAAAGGACCAGTCTACTTCATGATTAAGTCGACCATTTAATAAAGTGGCTCTTACGGGTCCATAATTATGTGATGACTTGGGCTGGTATCATGTATCACGGAGATGCATTAAGCCCCCTTTCGCCAGAGCGTGGCTCAAATATGTATATAAGCCCTAATCTTGCCAAAGCGGCTTAATTAATGAGTCTTGTGATGCATTATACAAAGCAAGTCACCAGATGAGAATTGATCCATAAAATCCATTTTGTCTGTTCAACGAGCTTAATCATGAGATAGAATGATCCTTAGACACGGATAAGATTGACCAAAGGCAAACGTTTCGACTCATTTCAGCCTACGAGGAATGCACAGGCTGATATGGATCGATGGTTTATGCAAATGCATGAAGCTTCCTGTTCACAGTGTAATGCTCAATTAAATTTTTCAGTGTGCATCGTCGGAAATCTAATGACGCTTCTTCTAATCTATTGTAAGAAAAGCAAGACCAGTTGAAAACAGCAAGATTACTGGTGATATCCGGCTTCGTGTGACATCTTTCGCTAGCCAAGGGAGACTATCCCCACGTTTGCTCTCTTAGGTACGGATTGTCTCCCTTGGCCATCGAAGATGCAAGAGAGAAGCCTCACCATACATGTACTTTCCTCGCCTGGGAATTTATGCTCATGTATTTCTGCGTGACAGTTGTTTGTTATTTTTGAAAAAGGGTCAAAATATTGAAGGAAAAGTTCACACAAAATCAGATTTAAAAAAAACAAGCAATTTTGTTGAAATGGTATCCCCTGCCGAAAAAAATTTACTCGGCCTTCGGCTCGGGGCGACATGATTTGCAGTATGATAATATTATTTGTATGGTCAGTTGGCAGGGGACTTGGAAACTTGTTCACGGCTGTGGCGAATCATGTCGCCACCTCGCCTTCGGCTCGGGGCGACATGATTCACCACAGCCGTGAACAAGTTTCCAAGTCCCCTGCCAACTGACCGTACAAATAATAAAGTGTACCTCCAAACTTTAACCCTTTTCCTGCTGAATAAAAGAAATGAAACTGTTAAGCCGATAGGAGAAACTCAAATTTTGCTATTCTAGACGTATTTTCCTGGGGAAGATATGCCCTTATCGGGCAGTGTAGATCAAAGATAAGACAAAACGTTTTGTGCAGTCTGATCTTGATCTACACTTTCCGCAAAATGGTCAGTGAGCCGCACTCAGCAGCCTAAAGGTTAAGTTTTAATAATTTAAAAATGTATCATCATTGTTGAATAAACTTGTACATATCGAACCAGAATGATCTAAGATCTGATAGAACATTCAAGTAGCCGGATCTTGATCTACACGTTTAATTTTTGTATGCAAGAAGGAAAAAAAAACAAAAGGTTTAAAAGTAAAAATTTTTGAATAGATAAAAACTCTAGCATTACATTTAGAACAAATGTAACCATTCAACCTCAAACAGCTAGTCTTCCCTTAGTGATTGTGAAGTTGTTAGTTTTCAAAAGCTATGTACATGTAGATGCAAGATTCACTAAAGTCTGACATGGTTTTGATACGCTGATAGTCATTTCGACAGGATTCATTCCTCTCTCACCGCTGATCATTGTTTCGACGATGGTTATGTGGGAAAGCAGCCAGTGCTTTGAAAAGAATATTGTGCAGAGTACTGGTGACAAAACATCCGGGTTCTGTGCAGTCTGCTCTTGGATCTACACTGTCCGCAAAAGGTCCTTGAGTTGCACTTGGCACCCTGAGCGTTAAAAAGCTTACAAAGAGGAACCCCTACTTGAGAAGTCGTGATATGCTTGACAATATTTGGCATAGAACATGCAGTCTGCTCTTGGGTCTACACTGTCCGCTGGTTCGTTACATATGTTTCCCAAAACAACCTTGGCCTGGCACTCTATTGACTATTAAAAGTTTAAAGTTCCGAAAATAACACTTTACCAAAACAACAAAGTTTTAGACTTGCCAAAGTTAAAGCATTTGCATGCGATAAATAAAATGTGGCATGACTGATTAAAATTTGTCTATGATATGATGGAAAGCATTGTGGAAAAAGGAGAGAATTCTGGTTCCAAAAACTTTCTCTCCCCCCTCCACCCACAATGTTTTCACATACCATTTTCTTTACAGTCGTTATAACACGTGACTTTGGTATAAAGAGTTAATCGCTGTTATGGCGAACTAAATCTTGCTGTCAAGGCCGATTTTCAAAAAAAAAAAGATGCAATGTTACTTTAGAACGATTCCAAGTGTTTTGTTTTTCAGTCCAAGTCAAAGTTTAAGAATAATGTGGCAAGTGACGAAGTTGTTCAGAGAACGGTAATACATGACGGCTTATACCACAAAAGACTTGTATTTCATATACATACACGTATTGAGCAGTACCCTGGCAAAAACAAGTCTTACTGCATGTGTGATCAATTATACGGAGCAAGTCACTACATAGTTGTGGATTCCTAAAACTAGTTGGCCTGCAACACGCGAAAAGGGGCATTTTGACATTTGCGTAAAGTGTCGTCTCGGATCAGCCTGGTCCGAGACGACACTTTCCGATCTCGTGTGATTTTCTGTTTTACGTTAGTCTACTGAAGGACAAAATCTACTGTTGACGTAAAGTGCCGTCTGGGATCAGCCTGCGCGGACTGCGCAGGCTGATCCGAGACGACACTTTAGGCAATATGTCCGAAAGCCCCTTTTCGCATGTTGCAGACCATTTTGAAGAACAATCGACTTAATCATGAGGTAAAATAGTCCTTTGATAATGTAGAAAATTGATCAATAACAAAAAGTATCGACCCATGTCAGCCTTTGGGGACCCGCGGAGGCTTACATGTGTCGATACATATTGCAGATGCATTAAGCCCCTTATTCACAGAGTATGGCTCAGTTTGTTCATTAAATTTAATCGCAACACATCATCATTATCGCCGTCTATTCGTCGTCATCATCATCATTAACATTAATCTCATCATTATGTGATGTGATAACTGCACGGATTAGAATCGTCGAAATTTGCAGTAATAAGCATTTCAAGCACCTAATAAACCCAATAAGAATTTTAACTCTAGAAATAATACCTTAATAAGAGCAATTACAAGGTTGCTCTTGACTGAATTATTTTAGTAAAGCGATCGGTGGAGATTTTAAAAAAAACTTGCTTTCTGATCTTGATCTACACTGGCTGCAAAGGGCAAGTAAAGCAATGAATTTCGCTTTAAGAAATGAACCGAGAAGCTTAAAGACTACCTTGAGTTTCAGTTTTACCAAAAAACTTTCACAAATAACATAATAGATTGTATGGTGTTTAACGCCGTTTTTCAACATTATTTCAGTTCTATCGCGGCGCCAAGTGCACCTATCCATGCTTTCCTGGAATTTCTTTTATCAGTGCTCCGCACTATTTGGTTTGCAAGCCACTTGCTACTTTCCCACATAACCATCGTCGAAACAACGGTCAGCGGTGGTATAGGAATAAATCCTGTCGTATTGACTTTCATCAATTCTCGAAATGAAATTTGCCGAGCCAGGAATCGAACCTGCGAAACCCTATTCTCAAGTCCTGTATGCTACCGACTGAGCTATCGGGGCTGGGCAAAAGACAAGCATTTGAAAGTGAGAAAAATAATTTTCTAAGTTGAGGTTTAAAAAAAAAAAACAATTCGGGGAAATAAAGAACACTCACATACATGTATTATAGGCATTTACTTTTTATCCAAGGATGTTTTGCGAAATTGTTAACTGTAGGCGCGTGAAAAAGTCGTATATATGATGTAATGGAACGAAATGTTGCCTGCATTTAGCACTGTTTGCCGTATTGTATCCACCTTTCTGATGCCCCAGTCTACCTCCTTATAAATAGCTCTTGACTTAAAACAGGTGTTTAGAAGCACGTTACTTATGTTTTTCCTGTACTTTTTTTTTATAAATAGAGCAGCAAGTCAGAAAGTTTTGTAGGTCAAAACAAGCTGTACCAGACAGATTTTAAGAAGTACACTGTTTGATCTGAGCCGTGCATTGTGAAAAGGTAGCTTAATGCATCTGCGAAAAGTATCGACTCAGGTCAGCCTGATAGCTACACGTTTCGGCTCAGATCAGCCACTGCGGATTGCACAGGCTGATCTGGGTCGACACTTTTTTTTTACAGATGCATTAACTCTTTACTAAACGACAACATTTTAGACCAGTCCAAAATTCAAAACATTTGCAGATGGCAAAATAAACGTGACTCAAAAATTGAACCTTGTTTTGGGAAGGAAAGAAAACATTGTGGAAAAAGGACAAAATGCTGGTAACCAGCATTTTCTCCTTTTCCCACAATCTTTTCAGAAGGCTTTTTCTTCAATGTCGTTAAAACTCGGGATTGTTTGGTAAATGGTTAAGCCCACTTTTCACAGAGCATTTCTCAGTCTGTTCATTAACTTTAATTACAACTCATCATCATTATCGCCGTCTATTCGTCGTCGTCATCATCATTATCATCAAATTCAAGAACTAAATTGCCATGCATTTTTAGGACTGTTTTAGCCAGATTAACTCTTTACCATCACACAATCACAACTTTTAACGACCCTAAGAAAAAAGCCTTCTGAAAACATTGTGGGAAAAGGAGAAAATGCTGGTTACCAGCATTTTCTCCTTTTCCCACAATGTTTTCTACCCATCCCAAAACTAATTTCAGTTTTTCAGTCACTTTTATTTTGTCGTCTGCAAATGCTTTTAATTTGGACCAGTCTAAAATTTTGTCGTTTGGTAAAGAGTTAACTCTTTATATCTGAGATCAGACCGGAAGTCAACGAAGCGTATTATGATATATAGAGTCCCCTTGGTATTTCACATATGCAGACTTTGTGGTCAAATAGAATAAAGACCACACCTGTGCAGCGATCGCTGCTTGCAT
This sequence comes from Hippopus hippopus, assembly GCA_946811185.2. Lineage (NCBI taxonomy): Eukaryota > Metazoa > Mollusca > Bivalvia > Cardiida > Cardiidae > Hippopus > Hippopus hippopus. The sequence goes on from OX328102.1 coordinate 58,438,446, forward strand.
TAGTGCCAAAGTACATGTGGAAACCAGGTAACACATTAATAAGGGAACTGTAGCTGTGATATAACCAACATATTGCTGAAAGCGGAGTAACACCTTATTCAAACAAACACAGAACCGTTTTTTTTTTTATTTTATATAAATCTTTCCCGAGCCTTGAAGGTGTACCACTTATTCGTGGTCGTAAATCACATAGAACAAATAAAGTCAGGTGCGCGTGTATCAACTTTCAAATCTCTTGTTGCAGTGCTCTCTTATAACTTCACGTGACTGTTTGACGCAGTTCATTCAAACCCAGTCTAACGTGGTACAGAGTAGGGAATACTTAAGTACAAGTTCTATTTCAACATGGAAATCACAAAATGTTATTTTGCTTTTTTCACGATAGTTCTAACATTCATGTGCATCGAGACAGCTAGTTATAGGGCGGATCGAATTCGGCAAGAGTTTAGTTATATCAGGGAAGATATTTCAGCACTGTTTAAAAAAACTGACCAACTTAATATATCGGTTGTTGAAAGCTGTGGCCCATGTGTATCTGGGAATACAAGTTACCCACCAGTGACAAAGTATAACGGAAGGCAGGATATGGTAAAAGTGAACAATAACAAGGTGCTGCTGCAATATCGCAGCTTGATTAAAGCATTTGGTTTTGAAAAAAAGATAAATCGAAAGTTACAATATCAACTTCGGTCAATGGAGAACAATTTCTCAGCGATCGAAAAGGTTGTAAATAAAAAAGACAGAAAGCAACAAAGTCAACTACAATCGATTGAGGCCAGTATTTCGGCGATCGAAGAGGTGGCTAACGAGAGATATAGAGAGCTGCAAAGCCGACTTCGATCGCTAGAGGAATCTATCGAAGACAAGATTTCTAGTATGTACCAAGACCTTCGCAACGATATGATATCTTTTATGACAACGGTCAGCAATTCCGAAACTACATCAGTAAAGTCTGACATAACTACCTCTTCGATTTACCGAGACCTTCGAAAAAATGATATCATAACTTTTATGACTAAGGTCAGCAAATCCGAAACTACATCAGTAAAGTCAGACATAACCACCTCTCCGATTATCAACACAATTTGTAAAACCATTCCAGAAAGTGGGGTCTACACACTTCATTTAGAGTTAAATATGTCACCTGTTAATGTTTACTGCGACCAGGAGACAGATGGCGGTGGATGGATAGTATTTATGAGACGTCAAGACGGTTCCGTGAACTTCACTCGTCCATGGATAGACTATAAATACGGATTTGGTAGTCTGGATGGCGAATTTTGGGCGGGAAACGAGTTGTTGTACAAGTTGACGAAGGAAAGACCAATGCGACTAAGAATAGATATGGAAGACTTTGACGGAAATACAAACTTTGCCATGTATGAGGAGTTTCAAATTGGGGCTGAGACAGACAAATATAGACTGCATGTGAGTGGGTACAGTGGAACTGCTGGGGACTCTCTTATAGATACAGGTGCTCCAGATGCCAAGCATGTGGGAATGCAGTTTAGCACGTTTGATTCTGATAACGACAAATCCAGAGATAATTGTGCAGAGTGGCTCAAAAGTGGCTGGTGGTACAACGAGTGTTTTTATGCCGATTTGAACAGGCCGTACAGCCATGATAAAACCATCACACTAGACAAAGGTATCTTCTGGGTCTCCTGGAAAGGCTGGGAAGATTCTCTAAAGCGTGTTGAAATGAAAATACGTTAACCTCATGGTATCGATAAATACGAAAACATGATAAAAACATGTGCAAATACATGAGCCATGCTTTGTGAAAAAAGAGTTCAATGCATCGCGAATCGATCCAGGTCAGCCTGCGCACTCCGCGCAGGCTGACCTGGGACGAAAATTTTCGCTATTGCTCAATTTTCTGTTTGTCCAAGGACCAGTCTATCTCATTATTAAGTCGGTTGTTTTAAAAAAAAAGTAGAAATTATGGATCGATAATTGGTGACTTGTCCGGGTATAATTTATCTCGGAGATGCATTAAGCCCCCTTTTGCCAGAGCACGTTTCAGTCATCTAAGAAACTGCACACAATGGATATTTGTATAAACGATCTCTAGTTAAACCCTGAGGCTGCTAAGCGCGACTCAATGACCTTTGGCGGACAGTGTCGCTCAAGATCAGACTGCACATAACGTGCAGTCTGATCTTGGATCTACACTGTCCGCTGAGGAGATTTCATTCTCCTCAAAAGTAGCTTTTGAAAAAGCAAAATTTGGGGTTTTACTATATGCTTGAAATTTTTATTTTCACTTATTTAGTAGATTTAAGGATAAATAAATACATTTCGTGTTGCAACGAGCCCAATGCGTTTTAAAAACATCGTGGGAAAGGGAGAAAATGCTAGTGACCAGCATTTTCTCCTTTTCCCACAATGTTTACTTCTACATTCTCAAATACAAGTCACGTCATTCGAGTCAGTGAGGCTTAAAATATAGTGGGAAAAGAAGAAAATGCTTATAATCAACATTTTCTCCTGCTCCCACAATGTTTCTTCAAGCCTTTTTGAAAAAAATAAAAAAAATAAAGAAAGCTGCAATCTATTTAGCCTCTTATTGATTGATTGATTGATTGATTGATTGTTTTTATGATGTTTAACGACATTTTCAACATTATTTCAGTTATATCGCGTCGGCCAGTGCACCCATGAATGCTTTCCTGGAGTTTCATCTACCAGTACTCCGTACCATGTATATTCATTTCAAGCCACTGGCTGCTTTCCCATATAACCAACGTCGAATCAAAGATCAGCGGTGAGAGAATAATGAACCCTGCCGCATGCAGTGACTGTATCATCAAACATCGAAAAGATATTGGCCGAGCCGGGGATCGAACCAGCGACCTCATGTTCTTAAATACGGTACGTTACCGACTGAGCTACTGGGACTCGGCAGTTGGGAAAGAAGAAAAAGCTTGTAATAAGTTTATTCTCCTGTTCCCTCAATGATTTACAACCCTGTTAGCAACAAATCGAATCGTTTGAGCCACATTGAATAAGTCGTCTACATATAAGCCATCCTCTGTGAAAAGGGGGCTTAATGCATCTGCGAAAAATATCGACCCTAGCGCGGACTGCGCAGGCTGACCTGGGTCAAAAATCTTTGCCATTGTTAAATTTTCTGCATATCAAAGGACTATTTTACCTCCAGATTATGTCGATTTTTAGACTAAAATAAAATGGATTTTAGGGATCCATAATTATGTGATAAGTTACTTGGTATCATGCATCATGCAGAGGCATTAAACCCTCTGTTTGCCAGAGCATGGCTCAAATCTAATTATTTTAGCCACCGTGCCTGTTGAAAACATAGCAACCAACATTTTCTTTTTTCCCACAATGTTTCAATATTGAAATGGACAAATCCAGCTATTTTAGCTACATCTGGTGTTTTCAACGTGGAAGAGTCTAAAATTTCAAATATCAAACGTCCTGTAATGACGTTGGAAATGATTATGGACTAGGATCAGACAGCAGTTCCATGCAGTCTGGTCTTTCTCTGCTTTCTTCATAAGCCCATCCGGGTATCTCAGTGATAAGTCTATCTGACTCGTGACCTGGTGGTTGCGGATTCGACATCCAGTTCAGGCAAACTTTTCTTCCGGGAATTTTTCGCCTCTCACTTCTGATGCATTTGAAAAAAGTAGTCAGTGGCTTGGAAAGAAAGTTGTCTCCGTACTGGTGTGAGAAGCGACCAAGAAACACATGCGTAGGTGTACTGACCGCTGTGATATAACCTAACCTGTTAAAACGACTTTAACTCTTTCCGCGGCAAATATTATAAAAACTCGGCCTATTTCGTCGGATAAAATTACAGTCCACTGAAACTCAGAAAGATTTTATTTTTATCTTATATCCTTGACTAAATAAGCGGACAGTATAGATCCAAGATCAGACTGCACGTTCTGTGCACGTTCTGTGCTGTCTGATCTTGATCTATACCGTCCGCAAAAGTCCTTGTTTTCACCTAGGGAGCTGATAGGATTAAACTCTAATGCAACCAACCAACCAACCAACCAACCAGCCAACCAACCAACCAACCAACCAGCCAACCAACCAACCAACCAACCAACCAACCAACCAACCAACCAACCAGCCAACCAACCAACCAACCAACCAACAACCAATCAAACAACCAAACAACCAAACAAACAGGTCTCTTGATAATTGCTGTCAATACGGCTGCAAGAAAGAGAGATAAAGTTATCAAAGGACACAAGAATCTCCATAAGGACATGACGTGAGCCGAGCCCCGCAGAGAAGTCCTTGGCGTACAAGCCTTGAAACCAGTCGGGGTCACTGGTTCAAAACCCCAAGCCGTCCTTCTTTCCGAGGATTTGTGATAGTGAGTGTGACAGGGTTGAGGGCTCTCTCACCGTTAATCATTGTTTCGACGATCGATGGGTTGGTTATGTGGGAAAGCAGCCACTTCTGGCTTGGAAACACAACTGTGCAAAATACTGCTAAAAGAAAACCCAGGAAAGCCCTGGACAGATGCACTGTCCGCCGCAATATACATTAAATAACGTTGAAAACGGCGTTAAACACTACACAAACAAACAAACAAACAAAATTGCCGCAAGACGTAAAAAGTCGTATTTATATTATAATGGGTTAAGTCTTTACAAAACAACAACATTTTGGCCTGGACCATATTGAAAGCACTCACAGAGGACGAATTAATTGCTGCTAAAATGATGTTATCTGTCTTTGATAGCGTAGAAAACATTGTGGGAAATGGAGAAAATGCTGGTTACCAGCATTTTCTCCTTTTCCCACAATGTTTTCAGAAGGCTTTTTTCTCAGGGTCGTTAAAAGTTGTGATTGTGTGGTGGTAAAGAGTTAATCTGGCTAAAACAGTCCTGAAAATGCATGGCAATTTAGTTCTTGAATTTGATGATAATGATGATGACGACGACGAATAGAAGGCGATAATGATGATGAGTTGTAATTAAAGTTAATGAGCAGACTGAGAAATGCTCTGTGAAAAGTGGGCTTAACCATTTACCAAACAATCCCGAGTTTTAACGACCTTAAAGAAAAAGCCTTCTGAAAAGATAGTGGGAAATGGAGAAAATGCTGGTTAAAAGCATTTTCTCCTTTTTCCTCGATGTTTTGGAAATCATTCTCCTATAGGGTCGTTAAAACTCGGGATTTTGTAGTAAAGGGATAATCCTTTACCAGACGACAAAATTTTACCTTTTCTTTTTTAAAAGCTTTGCAGATGACAAATTAAATGATACTCAAAACATAAAGTGTTTCTTTCATAGTTTAGAAAATATTGTGGGGACAGGAGAAAATGCTGGTTAACAGCATTTTCTCCTTTTCGCGCGATATTTTCGAAAGGCTTCACCTTCAGGGTTTTTGACCCTAGGAATTGTGTTGTGACGAGTTTACTCTTTATGATACTCAAAACATAATGTATTTCTTTCATGGTTTAGAAAACATAGTGGGGAAAGGAGAAAATGCGGGTTAACGGCATTTTCTCCTTTTCCCACGATGTTCTCCCTCAGAGTTTTTAACACTCGAATTGTGTTGTATAGGGTTAACTCTTTACGAGACAAAAAAAAAGGTTTAAATTGAAAGCATTTTGCAGACGAATGTTTTAAAAACATAAAATTTTCTTTCATAGGGTAGAAAATATTGTGGGAAAAGGAGAAAATGCTGGTTACCAGCATTTTCTCCTTTTTCCACAATGTTTTCAAAAGCCTTCTCCTTCACGGTCGTTAAACCTAGGATTGTGTGGTACAGATTAAAATGGCGTCTTTGAAAAAAAATAAAACCTCGGGCTTACCTTTTATAGGTGGGAACCAGCAGTATCTAAACATACAGTCATACAGATTGTATTGGAGTTTAAAGCCGTTTTAACAGCTTAGGTCATATCACGGCGGTCAGCGCACCTACTCATGTGTTTTCTGGCTTTCTCACGCCAGTACTGACACAACTTTCTTTACAAGCCACTGACTACTTTTCTCACATGTATCAGAGGTGAGAGGCGAAAAATCGCCGGAAAGAAAATTTGCCTCCAACGGGGCACATAATTAAAGTCAATGGCCTAAATTATTTTCCCATAGTTCGAATTTCCATTGGCTTATATATTAGCCATGCTATGGCAATAGTGGCTTAATGCATCTCTGTGATCTAGTATACCAAGCAAGTCATCACATGATTATTGATTCATAAATACTTTTTGTCTATACAACGAGCTTTGTCATGAGGTAGAATGGTCCTTGGACACGCATAAAATTGACCAATAGCCAAAGTTTCGACCCATATCAGCCTGCGAGGAATGCAAAGGCTGACGTGGGTCGATCCTTTTCGCAGATGCATTTAGCACCCTTTTCACAGAGTATGGTTTAAATATATTTTTCAGTGTGTATCGTCAGAAATCTAATAACGCTTCTTTTAATAAATTATTAAAAAAGAAAAACTAGACTGGCTGAAAGCAAGGTTACTGGAGGCATTTACTGCTCTCATCATGAGAGCCATCTTTTCGCTAGCCAAGGGAGACTATCACAAGGTTGTTCTTGCAACGTAGTGATTGTCTCCCTTGGCTATCGAAGATGGAGGAGAGCGGCCTCAATAAACGTAATTTTTATTCGCTAGGAAATTTATGCCTATGTGTTTCAGCGTGTCAGTTGTTTATTATTTTTGTTTTAGGGTCAAAATATTTAAAAAAAAGTACACACAAATATAGGATAAAAAATGCTAGATCCAGTCAAAGTGTGTAGTACTTTAGCCCGAGTTCTAGACTGATTATCATTATAAAAAAAAATTATGTTTTTCTTTCCTTTTTATATTTTGGAACGTTACTTTGCCAAAAATGACTTTAATATCTTGACGGTAGTAATTACGCAAACTTTTAACTGTTCAGACACAGATCTGTACGAACCGTGAAAGTAAACCTTGATAAGGAGTGATTAAAACATTATTACCGTCTGGACCCAGCGTAGCAGTATTTCTGAACGATCCAGTCAGTCTGATTCGATTGAACAAGACGGCCCGATGGTACATTAAGCAGTAAGTCATGTGATTTCTTTGGAAATCAAGTGATCACAAGACTTTAGTCACCAATAAAAACAAAGGAATGGGACAAGTGATCACGTGACTTAATTCACCAATGAAAATAAAGGAATGGTACAACTAGTGATCGCATGATTTAATTCATCAATTAAAAAAAAACAGAGTAATTGTAAATATCTGTAATTTCAATTAAGCCACAATAAACTAAATAATGACGTCGGAAACACACGTAATTCAGTGAGGATTCGGAATTCACTGATACATTTATACCACCGAATGTACATACATGTACCTATAATGTTTGACAAAGGTGGTATCCAACTGATACAGGGTCTTAAGAGAACATAGCAGAACGTCCTGCAGGGCCCAGTATGTCAGTCGGTAACGTACGAGGCTTGAAACCCACGGTCGTGGGTTCGGCTCCAAGATCGGCAAAGTTCTTGTCTAAAGTCGATGAAAGTCATTGCGACAGGGCTTATTTCTCTCTCAATACTAAACATTGTCCCGATTCTGTCAGACAGTGGTTTGGAAAGAATGTTGATGGAAGTATTGGTAATTGAAACAAAAGGAAAGCATGGTCAGGTACATATGTTGTTGGAAATATTGGTAATTGAAACAATAGGAAAGCATGGTCAGGTACATATGTTGATGGAAGTATTGGTAATTGAAACTAAAGGAAAGCATGGTCAGGTACATATGTTGTAGGAAGTATTGGTAATTGAAACAATAGGAAAGCATGGTCAGGTACATATGTTGATGGAAGTATTGGTAAATGAAACAAAAGGAAGGCACTTCTAGGTGCACTGATCACTGTTCAAATGTAATTGAAAAAAAATGTTGCTGTTTTTTTTTTTAAAACTCTTTCAGCGCCAAATAAATAAACTCAACCTCTTTCGACGGCTCTAAATACAATCCATTGAAACTTACAAAGATTTTAATCGTATAGGGTTGACTAAACAAGCGGACGGTATAGATCCAAGATCAGACTGCACGTTCTGTGCAGTCTGATCTTGATCTATGCCGTCCGCAAAAGTCACTGTTTTCGCCTAGGGTGCCGAAAGGGTTATGACGATGAACCTATAACATGTGTTCCAGATTCAATGTTAATAAAAACAAACTTTGTTTTCGTTCCAAAGTTAAAGTTATAATTGAAACATGCTTTGTGAAAAGGGAGCTTAATGCATTCTCGACCTTTGTATCGACCTTTGTCAGTTTACGCAGTCCCTGCAGGCTAAAATGGGTCGAAACATTTCAACTATTTGTCAAATTTCTGCATGTCGAAGTTCTTGAACTCTTCTACCGCAGGATTCAGACTTGTTAGAAAAGTAGTTTTTATTGTTCTATAATTATGTGATGACTTGCTTGGTATAATGCAGCATGAGGATGCATTAAGCCCCTTTTGTAAGACCATCGCTTATACCGTTTGTGTCATTTAGAAAGTTACGAGGTACAAGTAAATCGTCATGTCTAAATATAACTGTAATGATTATCATTTTCGCTTGCAAGAGTGACAATCATGACATGGTTTGTGTCATTTAGAATGTTACGAGGTACAAGTAAATCATCATGTCTACATATAACTGTAATAAACATCAGTTATCTAGACAAGGGTGACAATCACGACATGGTTTGTGTCATTTAGGAGTAAATCGTCATGTCTGAATATAACTGTAATGGACATCATTTTCGCTAGCCAAGGGTGACAATCATGACATAGTTTGTGTCATTTAGCAAGTTACTAGGCAGGCGCGTAGCCAGGCGGAAGCCTGGAAGCCCGGGCTTCAACATAATTTTTTCAAGTATGGTCTTTCTGAGAAAAATTTAAGAAAGAAAAACAAAGAAAATAAAAATGAAAAAGGAAGAAAACAAAGCAAAAATAAAAACTAACAAAGAAAACTGAAGAAATAAATTTTTTAACTTAGATCTGATTTGTATATTTTTTTCTCGCGGCCTTTGATTCCACCGTAGATAGTATTTTTCACCTCGTGGAATCGCTTCCGGTTACCAATTCCACAGACCGGCGACTTTCGAGATACAAACAAAGATTTTCTCTGCGCTTTTTCTGTGATAGAACAACTAAGTAAGCACTTTTTGGCGTTTCCTTATCTTCATTAAATTATTTTGTACTACGCAGCCAAAGCAGCAACCCTGGAAATGGAAGGTTCCTAGAAAACTAGCATGACGTTTATCGGTGTCACATTGGCAAGTTTTCGCGGCAATCATTAAGCATCATATTTTTCATATATATATATATATTGCACTGTAATTCGATGCAGAACTTTCTAATTAGTCCAAGTAATGAAGTATAACCAATCAGAGAGAGAGAGAGAGAGAGAGAGAGAGAGAGAGAAAATAGAAAAGTGCATTTCATTAATAACAATACGCTCGGATTTTAAAAGTATGGAAGCACAGTGATGCCAAGGAGAAATATTACTTGGACATATTAACGTTAGTGCTGTAGGCGCATTACTTTTAGATCGATTTTCGACGCGCATTTCAATCAAGTTTTTGCAAATGGTTTTGATGTTTTTATTTGATTTTCATTAAAATGAATGTTTTACGTACAAAACATGTGAAAATACAACATTTATCAACGTGAAAAACTATGCCAGTTGCAACTGCGACAGCTGAAAGGTCCTTCAGCGTGATGCGGAGAGTGAAAACTTATTTACGCGCGACAATGAAAACGGAAAGGCTCTCTTCACTAGCTCTGATGCATGTGTATAAACATGTGCAAATAGATACACAAGAGGTGATAAACGTGCTTGCGGATAGAAAGCCCAGGCGTCTTGCCTTTTTATTCAGAATATGAAATGCCTGGTATAAACTGCGAATGAACCGTGACCATGATTGCGTTTCTTAATACATGAATTCAAGTATTTACTGGCTTGATCAATTTCTCCTCCAGTTTTCACAAAATTATCATCTAAAAATCTTCAAAATTTTGATAGCAACACGCCCGTTCAGATATCACCAGATGCCACCAAATCGCACCAAGTTTTCAAAATTTTCTCGGGGGAGACCCCCCGAACCCCCCTTATGAGAGGGGGGCTCTGCCCTCCTCTCGTGCTCTCCCCCCTGCTCGTGCCTTCGGCACTCGCCCAACGCCTATGGCGTTGGCTTCAACATTACAAATATCCTGGCTACGCCCCTGCTAGGTACAAGTAAATCGTCATGTCTAAAGATAACTGTAATGAACATCAGTTTTGCTAGCCAAGGGTGACAGTCACGACCTTGTTTGTGTCATTTAGAGTCATGTCTAAATATAACTGTAATTTGGCTTGCCAGGGGTGACAATCACGACATGGTTCTTGTCATTTAGAAAGTTACGAAGTACAAGTACGTTATCATGTCTAAATAGAAGTGTAATATAAACATCATTTTCGCTAGCCAAGGGTGACAATCACGACATGGTTTGTGTCATTTAAAAAGTTACGAGGTACAAATAAATCACCTTGTCTACATATAATTGTAATAAACATCAGTTTTGCTAGCCAAGGGAGACAATCATGACATGATTTGTGTCAATTCGCAAGTTACGAGGTACAGGTAAATCGTCATGTCTAAATATAACTGTAATGAACATCATTTCTGCTAGCCAAGGGTGAAAATATATCTGTGATGAACATCATTTTTGCTAGCCAAGGGTGGCAATCTATTCTATTCTATTCTAGAGCCATGTCGTGATTGTCACCTTTGGCTAGCGCACACAGATTAGTATTAAATGAAGAAATTACAAGTAAGGTTTCTGGAATTTTCGAAAAGTCTTACATGATGGCAGTATGAATAAGTGTAAAAAAGGGCTGTCCCGTGGTTTCAATAAAGCAGAATAAATAGCAAAATAACTATTTTTCTCAGTTGGTTTATTTAACCGTTTATCACACAATCCCTTGATTGCACTACTCTGCAGAAAGCTTTTGAAAACATTGAAGAACACTGAAAGTCAGCATTGTATCCTTTTTCCACCATGTTTTTTTTTAACTATTTTAAAGCCTATTTTCATCATTCGACCTTCATTTGATTTATCGTGTGTAAATCATTTCAATTTAAACCAGTGCAAAATCTTTTTTGTAAGCTATAGAGTTAAAATCATTTATACATATTTTGAGGAACATTGTAACGTTTTATGAGAGCCTTTGCAGCAATGATATCAAGTTAAACAAGCATACTATGACAACAAAACTTCCATTTGAAAGGTTAATTCTGCAAGACTTCGACGACGGTTCAACGATGTTTGGTACTGTTCTGGTCCAAAATTCTATCCGGTCTGTATAAAGGTCTTTACCGGATGATACCGGAATGCTAAGGTTTAAGTAGTGCTTGGTCTCTTTTCCATACTCTTCCCATGTCATACTAGAGCTTGTTGGTAGATTTGGGTTTCTGAAAGAGATTGAATATTTGCATTATTTAGCAAGCCAACGGCATCGTGATATAAATATCAAATGTGATATAACTTCAAATGCAATTAAACAACCGCATTGTTTACATTTGGCCTTTATTGTTACTCTAAGCATTGTGTTCGTCTAAAGGGATTGCCTCGATGTTAAATCAAGAACCACCACGTATTTTCGGATTTTACAAGGTATTGGAACAGAGACAAGAAAGATATTTGAATATCGATTTTAAATATTCAAAAATTCGCTTTTAGATTTGTTTCAGTGTCCCATTACTGTTACACTTTAAGTCTCTGATTTGATTTTAACAGTTTTAGATAAAACATACGCTAACCTTTAACCCCCTTTTCAACAGCATTTGATTTTTGGCCGTTGCATTAATGCACAAACTCTTAAAATTTTGTCGAACGCTGTATGCAAACACGGAAATGATTTTTTTTTTTTTGGCTGTATAAAAAGCAAATGTAAATTGCCCAGATTACATGCATATAAGAGTACCGTAAATGAGAAATAACTATTTGTTAATTCTGTTTTGCCTACTCCATCGAAGCAAAATATTTTGTTACCCTGTTTTTGCAAAGTTTGTCCAGTATATCATCATTTGTCTCGAAAGTTTTCTCTCTGACGATGGTTTCGGCACTTCCGGTTTATACATGGCGTCAAGACCAAATACAAACGGAAGTTCACCCGCGTGATTGGCTCCCAGCAACCACTGCGGCCTGTCTTGTATCCAGGTATAAGATGGCTGGTGGGTGAAAATATAATGAAAGGAAGATTTTCCGGGCTTTGCTGCCTTTGAGCGCAAATCCAACGTTCTGACAGTCGGAACAACAAACTGCAGATCAGCATACACATTCACAATACTTCTACTCATGTCTGCCAGTGATGTACTGTCCTTACTGTATTGTTCACAGATCAGTTGTGTCACCTTATCATTGTTTTGGTAATAATCGCGAGAAACGGCAGGAGCGACAAGATCACAGAGAACAGACTTTGGAATTCCCTCACTGATGTTGAAGTTATATTTATCCTGGAATCTCATCAGCGTGAAATAAAGAAGTCCACCTTCTGCATTATTTGTGCCTGCCATCACATCAATACTTTGAAACATTTTGTAAGACTCGCTGTCAGTGTCTAACAGAGATAGGATTGGATCTTGTACAACCAGATCGCCATCAACAACGGGCCCCATGTGATTTTCGAACGATAGTTCAGACTGACTGTTGTACAAGTTATTATTTTGGTAAGTGTTCTGTAGTTTGCTAGCCGATACTGCCCGAAGACACGTGAGAAGTTCGTTAGAAGATTTTATAGAGCAATTCAATAATTTTCCCAAATTACTTGCGACAGTTTTCGAGTGTTTTGAGAGAGCTCTTGGGCTGTAAACTGCACCACTCTCCGATATAGCTCTCTGAAATAGGTTCTTATTTCTTGGTGAGACAGATAGCAATCCGACGCTGTAGCCACCGGCTGACTCGCCAAATATGGTAATATTTACTGGGTCACCTCCGAAGCTTGCAATGTTCGTTTTCACCCACTCGATGGCAAATCTTTGGTCCCACAGTCCATAATTACCGGGTGCAGTGCTATCCTCCGTCGATAAAAATCCAAAGACACCGAGGCGGTAATTGATCGTGACCACTATGACGTCACCGGCTAGCGCCAAGTAGGACCCGTCAATCAGCATACCCTGGCCGGCCGTGAAGCCCCCACCGTGTATCCACACCATGACAGCTTTAGGAAAAGTAACAGAAATCTCTCCCGGTACATACATGTTTAAATGAAGACAATCTTCATTAATATTCTTATTGGGAAGCAACCAGGCGTCATTTTCCAACAATGCTTGCATACACGAGGGCCCATGTGACGTGGCATTCCTCACTTCTGCCCAGTTGCTGTGTTGTACCGGTTGTTGGAATCTTAACTCTCTAAGCGGTGGTGCTGCATAAGGGATGCCTAGGAATTGTACTACCGATTCATTATTGTACTGTTTGACTAAACCTCGGAGTTTTCCGTTTGATGTGGTTACAACAAGATCTTCAACAACAAGATCTTCTACAGCAACAGTCAGAATTGTACTGGAAAGTAGTAATACAATGCACCTGAAATGTTTGGTAAACCAAAATTACGCATATGTAGTTTTCTTTTAACTGTTTGGCTGACACTATTGGCGACAAAAAGTTGTGGATATTGTAGATTCAGATCAGACTGTACCGATCGTAGTCTGATCTTTGATCTACACCGTCAACTATTTTTCCTTGATTATGATAGAAAAGATATCGCTTCGTTTGCGGCGTAATTGTATTTTATAGATCGCAAAAAGCTCATTACATTTACTGTTAGCAATGAAATGAATGTCAATTCCCCTAATGAGAAAGATGTACTGAACGAGCCAATACCTATGAGTCACTTAGAATGTTAGATTAGTATACAAAGGTTTAACAATGATTAGGGATATCGAAGAGTGTAGACCAAGATCAGACGACATGGAGGTGCCGGCTGATCTTGGTTAAAACGATTCGCAAAGCACGTCTAAAGGTCTCGATTAGCTGGATATGAGTGGTAATTGTTCTTTATACAATATCATGTCGTTCGGCTAAAGTATGTTTAACGCATTTGTGATTTAGTCATTTTTGAATTCCAAAAAAGTGGAAGGGGTTGGGTATGTGCGGACATTGCTTTGTAACTAAGAAACGGTCGAAAGAGCAACTTATATACCCTGCTACCATACAGTATGTCTATCAATCGATTTAAATTTTGAGTCAATATATTTTGAACAGACATCACCTAGCCGAACAACCGGTTGGCCGATATTTCTAACCTTCTGAATGCTAACTTAATAAACTAGACACAGTAATCCAGTTATTAAAAAAATATATTGATGAGATAAAAATATGACCATGCTATTTCACGCCTGAATATATATCGAACAATGTAGATTCGAGATCAGACTGCACATTTCATGCTATATGATCTTGGTCTTAGGCACAATGACCTCAAGAGCAAAGTAGGGGATTAAAACCGACTTAAATTTCGTATTTTTTACATCCGTTATTTCATAATCGTTTAAAGTCTATAGAACTACTACGGAGAAATGCATTTCGAGCGCTGGTACAACTGAAAAAATACGAAAAAAACAAAAACTTACATAAGAAACATTTTCCTCGTTCACATTTGAGTATCCCACGTTGGTGAATTCTGACTATCATTAGTATTTGTAGTAGTAGCAGTGATTGTATTCAAATGAGGTACTTCAAAGTATATGAACCATGCTCTGGCAAAAGGGGGCTTAATGCATCTCCGTAATCCATCATACCAAGCAAGCCATCACATACCTACGGATCCATAATAGCCACTTTTTTTAACAACTGACTTATTCATGAGGTAAACTGGTCCTTGGACATACAGAAAATTGACCCATAGCGAAAAGTTTCGGCCCAGGTCAGCCTGCGCGGACTGCGCAGGCTGACCTGGGTCGATACTTTTCGCAGATGCATTAAGCCCCCTTTTCACAGAGCGCGGCTCATATCATATCATATTCTATTTTCGCCAATGTTTAAATGATTTCTCAGCTTAGATACACAAGAATGCGTCATGATCAGTATAGAAGGTTAACTCTGAATTAAACGACACAATTCTAGACCATTCTGAATTGAAAGCGTCTGCAGACGACAAGTGAAATGTGGCATAAATGATTGCCACATATGGTGTTCTTTTCTTGTCGCAATGACTATCATCAGTTCTAGCCAAGAAATTTGCCGATTTGGGGTTTCGATGCCGCGACCCTCTGGCTTCAAGACTTATATGCCCTGCAACACCGAAAAGTGGCATTCGGACATTTGCGTAAAGTGTTGTCTCGGATCAGCCTGCGCAATCCGCGCAGGCTGATCCGGAACGGCACTTTCCGTTTTTATGTAATTTTCTGTTTTGCTCAAGTCTACTGTAGGACAAAATCTAATGTAGTCGGAAAGTGCTATCTCGGATTAGCCTGCGCGTACTGCGCAGGCTGATCCGAGACGACACTTTACGCAAAAGTTCGAATTAATGGAGGTTTTCAAATATCTCTATATCCGGGCAACTAGGTCGAAATTCTCTCCTTTTCCCACAATCTTTTCAAAAGCTTTAATTATCTTTTGAGGTCGTTAACTTTGGGATAGTACATCCTCAGCCGAAATATGTCAGTCAGGGGTCGTGATTTTAACTCCCAGATCTGCAATATTCTATCTAATAGCTGATAATGAGGGCCATTCCTGTAAATTAAATTATCTCCCTTACCAGATAAAAACTAAAGGTAACCAAATAACAGATTGGACCTTTCACCTGTATTCCTTTGTTTTTGTCCTTGGTTTCCTTGGGGATGTTGCGATAAATATAACAATGATTTAGGATACATGCGTAAGGTCCGCATGTAATTTTAAATCAAATTCCTTTCTTAATCATCAAGAACTACGTATAGATCGATTTGTAAAACAATCTAACTAATATTTACTCAAAAACATAGCTGTTCGGTGCAAGAAAATCAAGGACAAAAGCCAAGTAATCCTCTTATTAGTACCAATGTAGTATTAGAGAAGAATCAACTGAAATAACTGGAGAATGGCCCTCATTGCGACAGCATTCATCCCCTTCTCACAGCCGTTCAACATTAATTGTTTCGATGATCGATGTTAAAGGCACAGTAAAGGCCAAAATTTCAAAGCAGGTAATACATTTAAATTTAAATCATACCATTTAAAAGTATGGAAAATACTGTTGAGATGACAGTCTGTTATCGTGTGGTCGGGCCATATGTTGGTCGCAGGCGAAAAAAAGAATTTTAGAATCAAGCAAAAAGTAAACAAAAGACACAGCTACCTGGCAGGTTTTAACCTAGTTTTTAAATTAATGTCTCTGTCAGATATTCATTTTCACTATAATTTCCATACTTTTAAATGGTATGATATAAATATGATATAAATTCAAATGCATTTAAACCCTGCTTGGTTTACAGTTGGCCTTTATTGTCACTTTAAGGTGAAAAAGTAGCAAGTGACTTGTTTGGAATGTTGTAAGAAGTACTGGTAGAAGAACATCCAGAAAAGATCCACTGGTTACCGTAATATAACTAAAGTAAACACCAAACAAAGAAAATCAAAATTTCCTTGTATCAGATAGTTCTAGGCCTATGGGCTTATTTTCTGATGAAACATATTTTTTACCATTGGTATAGACTAGAACTTAGACTGCCTGCAAATTGCACAAGCATTGTTGATGTAACTCTCGAACGGAATAAATTTAAGTCGAAGTTGTCAAAAGAAGGCCTAGACCCTTTTAAGAATTGATGTCAACCGAGTGTCGAGCCCGCAACCACTAGGTCAAAGTTGAATACACCAACCACTGAGCTATCCGTCCGGACCTAGTCTGTTTATGATTTGTCGATATTCACCATACAGTACGATGATACTTTTCGGAGAAGGTGAGTATATTTTTGCAATTTTTGGAGAACTATATGGTGTCTATGATCCCTTTTTGGAAACATAATATATGTGTTGTGAATTTCACTCCAATTTCAAATAGCCTACCGCAAGGTTACCCGTGTTAAAATTTTCACGCTTATCGCCCAATCTCCCTTTTTCCGCTACGCCTCTGCGAAATCTTAGTTTGGCTCAAAGGATAGTTTCTCAACAGATATACACGTGAAACCTTACTCATGATTAAGATAATGTCGGACCAGGAAATTGTTGCCACGAAAAGGTAAGGATACACGTTCTCTTAACTAAATTTACAAATGTATTTATAAATATTCACGGAAATATTAATGCCATCGACAACGAAATTTATTAATTATGACTAGCCGTAGAAGTCACGAAATCTCAAAGGAATGCAAAGGATAGTTACAACGCCAACGATTAATTTAATGTACGGCACTGGGTCAGTGCTGATCGTTTTATTATTTTCTATATTCACGAAATCAAACAGAATGTACCTTTGACCCTTGTTCTTTATCTATCGAACATTTCAGGGTTATTCTTCTTTTCGTGTAACGTCTTAACGGGTCCCGTCTAGATCTAGTTCTGTGTAGCAAATCCGACCTGTCAAAAACCTGTACATTTACTTAAAAGGATAATACCTTTAGCATCAAGTTTGTTGGAACATATTCAGCCGCTGTCTTGCTGAACAATGGTCAAATTAATTCAGAATTCAATCAAATACAATCATATCGGATTGCAGACGGTGCCGCCGCCATGCATTTCATGATGCAGTTCTGACCAGAATTGACTATGAAACTTATTAACGAAATCAGTTTCAACAACTATCTAAGGAGGTTTTGCTGAACAAAATTTCGTTAAGAAAAAGACATAAAATGATTCTATAAGTTAAGTTGCATTGAGGGATTTATTCGGAACGTTTGCATCTACGAACTCCAAAGCAATTTATAACAAAACAGAGTTGTACAGGATCGCAATGAATTTAGCTCACAGAGTAGCAAGATTTGTACAAACAACTTTTATAAATCAAGAAATTGGGGATTAATTTTACTTCTGATGCCTATCTTATTGAATAATTTCTATCTAAAATGACATAATTTGTTGTTCAGCGACAAAATTCGGTGTTACAGTTTGTTAAAGGGAACTATGAAGGGACCGATCGGATCGGTGTACACGATGCTTGTCAAAATAAAAATGGAAAACGTTCATCGGGGCATATAAATACCGCTAAAAAGTATCCTCCCAATCTTAGACTGCACCGTCGGACCCAAGTCTTGTGCTACTGTAACGCTCCTTTGTGAAATATCGTTGGTACTATTACCAACTATTACATGGATTTTTTTTATTCTACCTTTTTTACAATCTACTTGACAACTAGATGATGATATTATATAAATACAAAATCTATATCGCACATTATTTAACATACGCAGGTTGTCTTAGAAATGTAGACTTTTTTCCATAACTCGATTACATATGAACAGTTTCATATCAGAATTGACTACCTATTTTGGATGTATTATTGATACATGCTACAAATTTCAGCGAAATACAATCATAGAGTAAAACGTTATACAAAGGATTTAAAAACACCTTTAACTGCCACCCGCTGCAAGACATACGGCCCTTTTGACGTCACCAGGATGAATACATTTCCCATGACGGGCAATCTATTTGTTGTACATGTCAGTTAAGAAATAATCTTCTTTCTATCGTGGTTTATTGTTCAATAAACCACAGTTGTGAGTCATGAGGCACAATAAATAATCCAAGAGGGCGACAGCCCGAATGGGTTATTTATTGCGCCTCATAACTCACAACGTGGTTTATTGAACGATAAACCACGATAGAAAGAAGATTATTTCGATTCTAACATGACCAACTCTTAATCAAAGGAAAACAAATTCATACTTAAGTAAAAACGCGGATGCAGATTATATTCCATTGAATAACTTACACACTTTATACAGAATGACGTCACTCTATATAGAATGACGTCACTCTACATAGAATAACGTAGATTTTACCACGTTTTCGTTGCACTGTGTTTATAGAGCCGAATTCACGTGTCATGTTAGAATATATCATATACTTAGGTCGATGAACGACAAATACTATTATCGATAGACAACACTTCCCCTACGTACATATTTTTTTCCTATATAAAAAAAAAAAAAAAGAAAGATGGTGCGAATGAATGAAATCACTAATATTCCATGTCGTGGACAAAGTTTAAGGTGACTTTGATGCGACGTCAAACTGAACGTGTGTAATGCTCCGGGTGGCAATTGATTGTGTTTTTCATTTCTTTGTAACTATTTACTCGATCATGGTACGTTTGATTTGTAGCATGTATCAATGATAATAGTATGTTGATTTTTTTTTTTTTTTTTTGTTTGTTTGTTTTAAACTAGTGGTAAACAGTCGAGTTTGCGAAAAGTCTACAGAATTGATTCAACCCTCGAGTCGCATAAATATTAGCTTGGAACTGAGAGCCATAAAGGTAGTTAATTAGGTTCTGAAAGATCAATTATTTTGATGTAGTTAATTCCCTTATCAACTCATATATTTTCCCACGTGGTAGGAAATAGATCAGTAACTTTACCCTTGCAGTCATATGTGTCTAAGCCGTTTACCACAAAATCCTGACTTTTACCGACCATCGGGAAGAAAGCTTAAAAACAATGTAAGATGAGGAGAAAATGCTGGTAACAAGCATTTTTTTTCAGCAATGTTTTCTACCCTTTCAAAGACACACTTCATCATATGGGCGACCTTTAATTTGTCGTCTGCAAATGCTTTCAAATTCGACAGATCTACAATTTTGTCGTCTGGTAAAAAGGTAAGAACGATACAAAGCCTGGTCCAAATTCAATACTTTTGCAGACGACATATTAAATATCACTCATAATATAAAATTCTTCTTTCAGGTGGTAGAAGAAAACAAACTGTGGGAAAAGGAGTAAACGCTGGTTACCAGCATTTACTTCTTTTCAATATTTTCAAAAGCACTTCCTAAGGGTCTTTAAAAGTAGACAATTTTGGTAAAGGGTTTATATATGTCAAGGGACATGAAGAAGTTACTCATTTGAGTTGTTACTGTATTTTTTCCTCAGTGTTTTTACAAAATGAATGTAGTAGACGAGCCAAGCTTCCTTTGTTCACGGGAAAGGGGTTCTCAGTGGGAAAGGGTTATGCTAATTGATTAGTCGATAGTGTGCTGTTTATCGCTTTTTCAACATTATCTCAGTTATGTAGCGGCAGCAAGTGCACCTAGCCAAGCTTTCCTGGAGTTTCTGTTAGCAGTACTCCGCACAATATTCTTCCCAAGGCTTGCATAATTTCCCACATAAACATCGTCGAAACAATCATCAACGGTGAGAGATGGATGAATCCTGTCGTAATGACCATCACAAATCCTCGGAAAGGAATTGACCGAGCTGAAGAATCGAACCAGCGACCCTCTTGTTCTCAAGCCTTGTACGCTGATGAAGTAGAATTTCCCTTCTGATTGCCTCAATTCAATGAAAACTGACGTCACTGGGAAATGACGTCACTGAAACCTTGGTAAAACGTGCAGTTTCGTGCATAATCTTGATTTTAATCTTGATCGACGCCGCCACAGGATGTTGTGCTGAAAGTGTAGCCATGTATACGGGACCCCCGAAAGAGAAACTGCTTTTACGTTGGTTTTGCCAGTGTACATGATATATATGTTCGGGGCATATTATCCAATCAGATCACGAGAAAGTTCTTTGCGGTATAATAATCCCGATTATTATACTGCAAAGAAATTTCTCGTGATCTTATTGGATGATAGGCCCCGAACATACATATCATGTACACTGGCAAAACCAACGTAAAAGCACTTTCCCTTTCGGGAGCCCCGTAAACATGATTACACTATCAACACAACATCCAAAATGGCCGCGTCGATCAAGATTAACATCAAGATTATGCGCCAAGCTGCACGTTTTAGCACGTATTACCAAGGTTTCAGTGACGTCAGCTCCCAGTGACGTCAGGGGAAATTCTACTTTGTCAGCTTACTCAATTTTTTAAACCAAAAAACAGGTAAAATTCGCTTAACAAATGTTGGAATGGTAAAACTTTGCAGTATAATAAATTCGTTGTACGGTCAGGTGGCAGGGGACTTGGAAACTTGTTCACGGCTGTGATGAATCATGTCGCCACCTCGCCTTCGGCTCGGGGCGACATGATTCACCACAGCCGTGAACAAGTTTCCAAGTCCCTTGCCACCTGACCGTACAACTAATACTGTGCCATCGGGGCTCGGCGGAAGGGTTACGTAAGAAAAGTGCTAATTTTACTCCCCATTATCATATTGACATGTACATTAGGTGCTAATAGTATCTGATAATCTGGGATAGTCAGTACAGTTTCCAAGCCATCGCAGCGGCTTATGACTTGATTTTAAAGGCCGAGTAGCTGCCAAAAATAAACACCATGAAGCTTTTGCAGACGAGTATCTAAATTTGACTGAAGTTGTAACACTTTTTTCGTCAGAGTAAAGAAAGCACTGTAGGGAAAGCGGAAAATGGTGGTTACCATAATGACTCATAATACATTTCCATGGACCAGATCTTGATTGACAAATTGATATGATAATTTGATCGATTGGTTTCTCATTTATTGATTGGTTGACTGATTGATGTTTTATATTTACGACATTATTTCATTTATGTCACGACGGCAGCTCACATATTCATGTATGTGCTTTACCAGTACTAGGCAAGAGATTTGAAGTGTCCAGCCCCAGAAAAAAAATCCCACGAAAAATCTAGTGCTTCCATTGAGGCTCGATTCCGGGGTCTCCAGGTTAAGAGTCGTATACTTCAACCCTGAACCATGCAAGATCCCTTTTCTAGACCTCAGAGTTCAGATGTCCATGAACGGCGCTCTGGCAAAAGGGGTTTTAATGGATATTCCGTAAAGCATTATACCAAGCAAGTCATCATGTCATTATGGATCCATAGAATCTACTTTGTCTAACAACCGACATAATCATGAGGTACACGGGCTCTTTGGCATGCAGAAAATTAACAATTGGCTAAGGTTTCGACTCAGATCAACCTGCGCGGACTGCGCAGGCTGACCTTGGTCGATACCTTTTTGCAGATGCATTAAACCCCCTTTTCAGAGAGTATGGCTCATATCATTTGAAAAATAAAACATCGGTTCTGTGTTGTTCATAGGTAGGGAAAAAATCTTTTTGTGAATTATAAAAATAATGTAAAACAGGAAAAACCTGATTTTCACCGTAGACCCGAGTCAATTTAATTTAACAAACAGCGGGAATTTTGCAGATTGAATTCTTTCATATTTAATCCATTACCAAACAACCTCGTTTTAATAATCCTCAGGTAAAAGCCTTTTTGAAAGAAATGTGGGAAAAGGAGAAAATGCTGGTAACCAGCATTTTCTCCTTTTCCCACATTTTTTTCTTTTTTTACTTTTTTACTTTTTTTTTTAGTTTTAGTAAATGGACTTGTTCACTGACATCTAGATTTCTGTAATGGCCTATACATTGCCGAAATGTCGAAATCAGCAGTGAAAACGGGTCCTGCGTGGCTCAGTGGCATAGTGTAGGACTCGTGACCTTGAGTCCCCGGACTCGAGCCTCACTGGATCCACTGGTTTTTTCGTAGGATTGTCCCTGCCCTAGCCGAGTATATTGGTGAAACCCATGAAATACTTGAATATGTGAGCTGTCGCTGTGATATAATTGAAATAATGTTGAAAGCGGCGTAAAACACCATTGAATCAGTTAATCAGCTGGGAAAATAAGAATAATTTATGTCGCTGTGGCTATCATTAAGGCTAGGCAACAGTGTGGTCTAGTGTGGAATTCGTTGGAATTATTGTAAGAACGAAGAATTATACGCTATAAAGACATTCAAATAAAGTAAGACAGGAATTGTATTCGTTAATCACGTTAACACTTTACCAAACGGCAAAATTTTGGAACCAAATTGAAAGCATTTGCAGACGACAAATTAACGTCACTTAAATGTTAATTTCTAGCTATGATAGGGTAGAAAACTTTGTGAGAAAAAGGAGAAAATGCTGGTTACCAGCATTTTCTCCTTTTTCTCACAATGTTTTCAAAAGTCTTCTCTTTCTGGGTCTTCAAAAGTTATGATTGTTTGGTTAAGGTTTAAGTCAAATTCCTAATCTAAAATCCAAGGCATGCCGTATGAAAGGTAAGCTTAGACGTTTCGTTCCAGCCAATCAGAAGGCTAGTCTTTGAATTAAGACTTACATTTTGAATGGTTGGTGAATTGGGTCCCTGAAATTGAAAACTGACGAATATACATGTTGCTGATCTAGCAATATTGATCGTCGTTAACTACTGTAAGTAGGAGAGTATATGTAAATATAGCAATATGAGAGGTGTGTATTTAAAATATCATTTTTATTGATTGGTACTTTGATCCTTAGATAGCGTGTCAGTCAGAACAATAATACTTTAACTGTTGCTTTTGCGGGTAATGTAGATCAAGATCAGACTGCACATTCTGTTATTTTTTCTTCTAATGCTGAAAAAAATGTCGGCTTCCTTTTTTGAGATGCAGTCTTTCGACATTTAGTTTATAAGTTTTTTTTTTATTTTAATTAAGTTTTATTTTGCCGTAAATATACACTGCTCAAAAAAATTAAAGGAACACGTGTCCTCGATTTTGATCACAAGATTAAGTACAAGACAATGCAAATAATTTTCTGCTCGTAAGTTCATTCAGTCTGAACACTATAAAATCCCAGAACAGGCAAAACAATTTGGTTTGCACAAAAGATGTATAGGCTATTCGTCGTCTTTTTTATATGCCACACAGGCTTTTAAGAGAACCAGAAGTGTATTTTTGTCTTTTCGTGTTTCTCTTTCATATGATTTGACTAAAAAAAATCAACAAAAGATTGGGAAAATATGAGTTGTTTAACAAAAGAACAAGGAAAACAAATTTCTTGATTTCCTTCTGAACATGGCTTATCACCATTTAAAATCAAACAGACAAGAAAAGTATTGAGCCATCTTGTCTGGTAAGAATGTAAGTTGATGGTATTCAGAGCACAAAGACTGGGTGTTTAGCAGAATTAAATAAATTTTGAATTTCTATATTTTTGTGTGTGACTTTCTACCATACGCAAGTCTGCTGTAGGACAAAGTCTAATGTTGACGTAATGTGCCGTCTCGGATCAGCCTGCGCAAAACGTTTCGGCCCAGATCAGCCTGCGCAGTCCGCGCAGGCTGACCTTGGTCGATACTTTTTGCAGATGCATTAAGCCCCCTTTTGACAGAGCATGGCTGAATAATTATCAAGTTTTTCTTATTTTTGTCTTTTTTTCTTCTCTGATGATTTGCAGCTATCGCCTTACTGTGTTGTGTATAATGCCGTTTTCAACGTAGAGAAGCTTTATCGCGGCGGCCAGTACACTCGTCCATGCTTTCCTGGGGTTTCTTTTACATGTACTTTGCACAACGTTCTTCCCAAGCCATTAGCTACTTTCCCACATAACCATCTCATTTCACCTGAAGTAGTCTACTATGTGACCAAAACTTCGTCTATAAAGGGTACTGTGTTTACTCTTTACCCATCATTGCTTGCCACCCTGATTTAGAGGGCCTTTGTAAACATTGTTGGGAAAAGAGAAAATGCTGGTACCCTCTCCTTTTCCCACATTGTTCTCTGTCCTTCCTCAAACAATTTTTTAAAGTTCAGCTTCTATAATTCATTGTTAGCAAATATTTTAATTTGGGCGAGTCTAAGATTTGGTCATAATACTATGGTGAAGGGATAACTCTTCACCAAACGACAACACTATGGACTGGACCAAATTGAAAGCATTTGCAGACGACTTTTTCAATGTGGCTCAAATGATGAAACTTGCCTTTGATTTGATAGTGTAAAAAACATTGTTGGAAAAGGAGAAAATGCTGATTACCAGCATTTTCTCCTTTTCCAACAATGTTTTCCAAATTTGTATTTCTCAGAGGTGTTAAAACTAGGTATTGTGCGGTGAAAGTTTAATCTAGCATGAAACGAGAATTTCGCGGGGAAATGTTATATTGCGATATAGGATGGTCCATTAATGGTATTGATTCATCAAATATATATAATAATGTAATATAAATAATAATAATAGATAAAAAAGAAATGTTTTGTCAGGCCTACGCTTTTTCTGTTGAGTTTGTTCTTTTTTGTGTTCAAAGCAGTTTTTAATACTAGTCGATAACTTATATCTCGGCGAGCAGTGCACCTGACCATGCTGGTTCAAAACCTCAGCTCGGCTAATTCATTTCCCATGATTGATGATTGTCACTGGGACAGGATTCGTTCCTCTCTCACCGCTACACAGTTGTTTCGACGATGGTTACGTGAGAAAGCATCCAGTGGCTTGGAAAGAATTTTGTGCCAAACGAAACACTTAAGGTAAAACGAAACACTTAAGGGCCATGATAAAACTGAAATAATGTTGAAAACGGCATTAAATACCATACAATTTATCAATCAATCAAGATGTAATCAGTAAAATTAGTGTTGTTCATTGTTGATCCAATTCTAATCCACCGTAGTTTCAAATAACTCTGTAGAACACAATTCCGAGTTTTAACGCCCCTGAGGAAGAAGCCTTTTGCAAACATTGTGGGGTCCTGTGTGGCTCAGTGGTAAAGTGTAGGACTCGTGACCCGGAGGCCCCGGGTTCGAGCCTCACTTGCTCCACTGGGTTTTTCATAGGAGTGTCCTTGGGTAAGACACTTCAGAGCCCAGCCCAGTACTGGTGAAACGCAGGAAAACATCATTGTGTGAGCTGTCGCCGTGATATGACTGAAATAATGTTGAAAGCGGCGTAAAACACCATTCAAACAAAAAAAAAAAAACAAAGCAAACATTGTGGGAATATGTGGAAGAAGCCTTTTAAAAACATTGTGGGAAAAAGGATAAAATGCTGGTAATCAGCTTTTTCTACTTTTCCCCAGAAATGTTTTCTACTCTTTCAGACACGAATTCGATTATTTGAGCAACTTTTAATTTATTGCCTGTAAATGCTTTCAATTTGGACCTGTCTAAAAATATTTGGTTAAACGATGGGCGATGTAACTGAGTTAAAATATTCAGCCAGTAGTAATGCCCCAAAATGTTGCGAATTTTAAAGCTGTTTTTCACCCGAAAAAACCCATACCGGCCAGTGTAGATCCAAGATCACATTGCACGTTATGTACAGTCTGATCTTGAACTGTACTATCCGCAAAAGGGCACCGAGTCATGCTCAGCAACATTAGGGTTAACTCTTTACCCTATAATTCCGACTTTTAACGACCCTGAAGGAGAGGCCTTTTGAAAACATTGCGGAAAAAGGAGAAAATCCTGGTACCCAGCATTTTCTCCCTTTTCAACAATGTTTACTACCCTTCTAGAGACAAAATTAATCCTTTGAGGCACACTTTATTGGTCGTCTGCAACAGCTTTCAATTTGGACGAGTTTAAATTTTTGTCGTTTGGTAATGGGGTAAAGGGACTTTCAAACGAGTGTTTTGCAGTGTTCATTCCAAGACTGTACTGCAGTATTATAACAGAGATGGGTGGAGTGTCATGATTTTTGGAATAAAACAGACAAAAACGTGTGTAAGATGAGACTTGTCGGTTTGTGGGAGATTGTCGGCTTGTTGATGGATACTTTTGGATTTTTTATTTGTTGTTTCAGACGAAAATTGGGCGTGGACGAGGATTTTGAGGAATCGAAGAGAGAAAAACATGACAAAGACTATTTCAAGTAAATAATATAGATTTTGTATTGTCATCCACTCCTCTCCACCCCCCCTTTTATTCTTTCTTTCTTTCTTTCTTTCTTTCTTTCTTTCTTTCTTCCGTCCCCCTCCTCTCTCTCTCTCTCTCAATCTCACTCAATTTAGCCTTTATTCAATATCATCATCATCATCATCATCATCATTATCTTCTTCTTATTGTTCTTCTTCTTCTTTCTGTTTCTACTTTCTTCTTTCTTTCTTTCTTTTTTTCTTCCTTTCTTTCTCCGTCTTCTTCTTTTTTTTCTTTGTCTTTTTCACCATCATCATCATCTTCTTCTTCTCCTCCTCATTCTTCTTCTTCTTTTTCTTCTTCTCCTCCTCCTCCTTCTTCTTCTTCTTCTTCTTCTCCTCCTCCTTGTCCTCCTCCTCCTCCTTGTCCTTCTCCTCTTCCTCCTTCTTCTTCTTCTCTTCTTCTCCTCCTCCCTCTTCTTCTTCTTCGGAGAAGGGGATTTAATGTAAAAGAAAAATTATGTTCTACAATTATTTTACCAACAGAGAAAACTGATTTGCATTTAGATTCATAGTCAGATATCATCATTCTGATCTCTTGATTGAATATTCTAGATACACTTACATTAAAACGCTCAACTCGTTATCAATCGATAAAATTTAAGACTTGCCTAACTCTCTCAGCGCCGAATAAAATAAACCCAACCGCTTTCTGAAACTTACAAAGATTTTGTTTGTATAGGGCTTGACCACACAAGCGGACGGTATAGATCAAAGATCAGACTGCATGTTCTGTGCAGTCTGATCTTGATCTATGCCGTCCGCAAAAGTCACTGTTTTCGCCTAGGGCGCCAAAAGAGTTAACATGAAAGTATTTGTAGACAATAAGCTAGATATAAATCGAGTAAGCCCAATGAATCCTTTGTATTGAAAATAGTTACCTCCGACCTCACCCTTTCCCATAAGTTTTTTTTTTTTTTCTTTTACATTCAGATTTCTCCTTCAAAATTTTAGACAGCGACTTATCGATAACTATACCCAAAGTTGCTTCTTCCTTACAAGTCTATGAATATTTGAAAGGTACTTTACAATACGAATCATATTTGGACATTCTGGCCCCTGATCTCAGATTTTTTATAACTAGAATGAGAACTTCCTCTCATTCCTTAAGGATTCAAACTTGTCGTTTTAGCGAGAACAGAATTCCGAGAAATGAACGAGTATGTCTCCTCTGTACCTCGGGAGAAACGGAAGATGAGTTTCATTTTGTATTAAAATGTCCGACATTTGAGCAGTTAAGAAAGAAATACATTAAAGAATATTATCGTAAAAGACCAAGTACCTTTAAACTCTTAGAACTTTTAAATTCGACTTATAAGAATGAGATTTTCAACTTAGCTAACTGTTTGAAAAACGCCCTCTTTGAAGACTTACATATACGCATCAATTGAGTGCTAGTTAAGGGTTCGTCTACATAATTAAACACATAACGTTTCCTTTAAAAGCATATTTTAGTTTTTTTTTTTTTGTAGTATATATGAGAATAAATTTCTGATTTTCTTTCCACAATTTATTATAGACCTTGACTTTTGACATTTTTTTTCTGTATCATATTTGTAATGTTGAATGACTATGTACTTTTGTACTTGTCAATAAAATATCTGTATCTGTATCTATCTGTTATATTTTGTTGAAAGCGTAACATAGTTTTTGGACACACTATATATGTATGTCCGAAAAAAAAAAAGAAAAAACAGCCTACACGGAAAAAGGTAAACCCTTTGCATTTAACTGCATTTCCCGGATTGTTTTCGGTGTAACTGAAATATTTCCCCCCCTTTTTTTTTCTTCAACTGTTTCTTCATAGCGTCTCTTGTTTTTATCAGTGGTACGTCAAAGGGATTATCTTAATTCAATTCTTTACCAGGATCAGTGCTTATAAAACTTTTTTCGGCGTAGCTGAATGTGCTGGCTTTTGACCTACTTTCTGGTACTGATAACATATGAATAAATAGAAATTTGTGATTGGTCAAAAATATAGACATGTTTATTTTAAGGGTCTCGATGGTAAAAAATGTAGACATGTTTATTCTAAGGACCCTTGCCTATTTACTGGCAATTTTACGCCTCTGATTTTTTTACAGATATTTCTTGTTCCTGCTCAACTCAGCTGAGAACGAAAAATTGCAAAGTTATATAAATGTAACTGAATACATCCAACACCGTAATTTTTAATATTTAAAGCCTTTTCGTTTTGTCTTTTTATCAAATTAAAGGCGTAGCTTCAAATATTCTCACGATCACATGTAATAATAAAAACTCGGTTTGGGAGCGAACTAATTTGAGCATGAACTCTTGAATGTTTCGTAAGGATGTGGATAGAGGACAAAATTTTAGATATTGCGAAACTCGGATGACATACACAGACGAGAGATTAAACATCTACGAAATGACGGAATCTATATTTGAAGAGGAAGAAAATATTTTAGGAAAAGGAGAAAATGCTGGTCGTCAGCATTTTCTCCTTTTCCTGCAATATTTTCTAAAAGGCTTTTCCTCGGGGTCGTTTAAACACGAGATTTTTTGGGGAAAAAAGGTTAGGCATATTTAGTCCACATACATTGTGAAACAAGTTTCTTACACCTCACATTGATCACGATTGCTACCAGAAATCCGTGGCACGGTAGCGAAGTCAGTAGCGTACAGAACTTGAGAACAGGGGGTCGCTAAATTTCTTTCCGAGAATTGTTGATAGTTATTGCGACAGGATTCATTCCTCTCTCACCGCGGATCATTGTTTCGACGATGCCTTTGTGGGAAAGCCACCAGTGGTTTGGAAGGAATATAATTGTGCAAAGTACTGATAAACGAAACTCAAGGAAA
The DNA here is from genome assembly GCA_946811185.2 of Hippopus hippopus. Taxonomy (NCBI): domain Eukaryota; kingdom Metazoa; phylum Mollusca; class Bivalvia; order Cardiida; family Cardiidae; genus Hippopus; species Hippopus hippopus. Next base: position 58,468,001 of record OX328102.1, read on the forward strand.
TCCTTAATAGATGCATTGGCCGCTGTGATATAACTGAAATAGTGTTGAAAATGGTGGTAAACACCATACAATCAATAAAAATCTACCTGGAAACCATGACCTCGCGCCGTGGTATGGATAGTTCCAAAGGTTGACCTCGCCTATCACGGGATTCGAACACGGAGCCTTTTGTTGTGAGGGGACCGATGCCTTACCCTTAAGGGCCGTTGACACCAGCGAACATTTGTGTGCAAACATCAGCGAACTTTGGTTTGGTGATGTTTGTTCATGTTTGTCCGTATGTCTACAGTACAAGAAACAACGGCAAACAATGTTTGGTGGTGTTTGAAGATCAAGTGATGCATCCATCACATGATATAAAGACAGCTTCTGGCTGAAGATCAAGTGATGCATCCATCACATGATATAAGACAGCTTCTGACATACTTTTGTTTGCAAACATCAGCTTACACGGTGTTTGCTGATGTTTGCCAACATAAGTTTGCTCTTGTAAACGGGCCTTTACATCAGTCTCTCTCTCTCTCTCTCTCTCTCTCTCTCTCTCTCTCTCTCTCTCTCTCTCTCTCTCTCTCTCTCTCTCTCTCTCTCTCTCAGGGTTGAACCCCTGGAAATAGCAAATAATGAATTCATTTTATGGCGTTGTAAAAACAGAGTTTACGCATTTCTTCAGTAATTCAATTAGGCCGGTATTCCAGCGCCATTATCTTAGTGGAATAGATTCCTAGATATTTAATTGATTAATTATTAAAATGTTAATCCTTTACCCAACAACCTCTTGATTTTTAGAGGACCCCAAGGATTGGTTTTTTTTGTTCATATGGTGTTTAAATCTTTACCCCACTATCCCAAGGTTTAACGACCACGAGAAAGAAAGCTCTTGAAATCATTGTAGGAAAAAGGGAAATGCTGGTAAACAGCATTTTCTCCTCCTTTTTCTACAATGTTTCCTACAATGTTTTTACTATTCAATTGAAAGATCCAATCAATTTGTTGTCTGCAAATGCTTACAATTTAGACAATTATAAAATAATATTGTTTGGTAGGGGGCTGGCGCAGTTTCAAACATTATTTCACTTATATTTCGGCGGCCAGTGCACCTATCTGGAGTTTTTTTTTTTACCAGTTCATCGCACGGTATTCATCCAAAATAACTCGCTTCTTTTCCATATCGTCGAAACGATGTCCTTTGACGAGAGAGTAATGTATCCTGTTGCAATAACCATCGTTAATCCTCGGAAAAGAATAAGCAGGATGGAGATTCGAACCATGGACACCCTGTTTTCGAGTCCGGTACTTTGCCGACTGAGCTATCTGGTGCGGCATCGACCCCTATAGAATAATGGCAATAGTGTGCCACTTGATAAGGGTTCAACTCTAAGGCTGCTAAGCGCGACTCACTGACTGTTTGCGTACAGTATAGATCAGCATCAGACTGCGCAGAACGTGCGGTTTGATCTTGGATCTACACTATTCGTTAAGAAGAATTTTTTCTTCAAAAATATGCATTTGAAATAGCACAATTCGGGTTTTTACTATCGGGATGAAAGTTTCATTTAATTTATTTAATAGGAAAAGGGTTAATTAAATGGTTTCTCGGTAGAAATATATGAGTCATGCTCTGACAAAAAGGGGCTTAATGCATCTCCTTGATCCATTGTACCAAGCAAGCCATCATATACTTATAGATTCTTAATATCCACTTTTTTTAACAAACAACTTAATCATGAGATAGACTGGTCCTTGGGCATACAGCAAATTGACTGATAGCGAAAAGTTTCGGCCCAGGTCAGCCTGCGCGGACTGCGCAGGCTGACCTGGGTCGTTACTTTTCGCAGATGCATCAAGCCCTCTTTTCACAGAGCATGGCTCATATATAACAAAACTTATGTAAATTTTATCAATGACAAAATACATTCATTTATTCATGCTTTTCGATGGTTTATCGAGTAATAACGGTGGAATACTTTTTGATATTTCATGGTTACGACCAGTGAAAAATACCGATTTTATTTTCTCTTTAAATGAAGGGGGAAACAGTAGTTCCCGCGCACTAGTTACTAAGGTAAAACGCGCGTGCCTCACAACCAGATGGAAATATGACGTAATTTACCTTACATTTCTCGCGCTTGACGTAATATTGTAATGCGTTGCTATGCGGAGGGGGTACGCCACATGGAATTACAGAAAAGAAATGTGCTGGATTTTGATGTAAGTCCCCCCCCCCCCATAGAGTTAGAAGCATGAGATAAATAGAATATTTGTTTTTTTAGGTGAAAGATCGAAATTTATGTAATCTCTTGAACATTATCGGTAAAATTTTGACTCGTGAAAATATTACTGATGATGTTCACTCGATGAAATAAATTTCGAAATTTCACCGAAAAAAACATGTATCCTCTAGGTATATACATAACTGAGTTATGCTTCGGCAAAAAGGGGACTTAATGCATCTCCGTGATACAGTATACCAAGTAAGTCATCACATAATTAGGGATCCATAAAATCCGTTTTGTAGAGCAACCAACTGAAATAGGAGGTACGATGGTCCTTCAAAAGGCGGAAAATTTAGAAAAAGCAAAAAGTTTTGACCCATGTCAGGCTGCGCGGATTGCGCAGGCTGACATGGGTCGATGCTTTTTGCAGATGCATTCAGCCCCCTTTTTACAGAGCGTGGCTCATATTCTGAAATTCACAGTTCCTGTTCTGTGTTGTTGTTGTTGTTGTTCAAGGTGTTTTGGTTTATAATCTAGTGATACCCTATCAATTTTTCAGCACTGAAGGAAGGCTTTTGGAAACATTATTGGAAAATTAAAAAAATGCTGGTAAGCAGTATTTTCTCCTCTTCCAACAATGTTTTCAACCCTCCAGAGGCGTCCTGTATGGCTCGTTGGCAAAGTGCAGGACTCGCAAGCTAGAGGCCCCAGGTTCGAGCCTCACTGGATCCACTGGGTTTTTCATTGTAGAGTCCTTTGATATGACACTTCAGAGCCCTAGCCTAGTACTGGTGACACCAAGGAAATGCGTGAATATGTGAGCTGTCGCCGTGATATGGCTGATATAATGTTGAAAGCGGCGTAAAACACCATTCAGTCAATTTAATCAATCAACCCTTTTGAAAAAAAATATATTACTCACTTCGTTTAACCTGATCCTGACCTTTATGCTGAATATATAAGTAGGCATAAAAATAGAACTCCGACTATTATTCGGGAACTTACATGTATATATATACACGGGAAGGTACTTCGGGCATACCATGCGAAATTTTTCCGTGACCATTCGGGACATATGCCGAGCGATGACGATGGTAAAAATAGAATTTTAATTTATGTAAATGATGTTGACCTGGGTCAGGTTAAATGAAGTAGGTAACACCATCTCTTCAGCCACAATTGATTTGTCGTCTACAAACGCTATACAATATGGCCGACTCAAAATTTTTGTCGTCTTGTATACTTGTAGAGATCTTCCACTTATTTATTGGTTTGCTAAACGACAAAATTTTGGACACGTCCAAACTGAAAGCATTTGCAGACGACAAATCGAATGCGGCTGAAATGATGAAATTTGTCTTTGAAAGGTTAGACAAGTTCGTTGGAAAAGGAGAAAACACTGGTTTACGGCATTTTCTCCTCTTCCCACACTGTTTTCAAAAGATTTCTTCACCGGGGTCTTTTAAACTTGGAATTGTGTGTTAAAGGGTAAAAAAAAGGAGGAAATGCTAGTCACCAGCATTTACTCCTTTTCCCACAATGTTTTCTACCCAACCGAAAAAGCAAATTTCAGTTTTGAGTCATATTCATTTTGACGTCTGGAAATACTTTCAATTTGGAAGTGTCTTAAGTGTTGTCGTTTGGTAAAGAGTTAAAGGCCCCATACTTGCCAAAAGTAAACACGGGGTGGTAAAATGCATTTAAATTCAAATCATGTCATTTAAAAGTATGGAAATTATTGGAAGAGGGCAGTCTGTTCCTTTTCGGACGGTCTAAGTTATAGTCACTAGCAGAAAAAAATGATTTTTAACCTAGTTTTAGATTTTATTTTTCTGCCAGCGACTAACGCATGGACCAACTGTACGATAACGGATTGTTTTCTTCACATTAATTTACATACATTTCAATGGTATGATCTAAATTCAAATGCATTTTGCCACCCATTGTTTACTTTTAAACTAGTTTAAGATTTCCTTTTTCTTTGCCGTTGACTAACCCATTGACCGACTGTACAATAACAGATTGTCATCTTCACAATAATTTACATACATCTAAATAATATGATCTAAATTTAAATGCACTTAACACCCACATTGTTTACTTTTGGTATCTATAGGGCCTTTAAGGTATGTCTACGTAGACCTAACAGTCACTTAATTTTAACATATCTGTTTATTTCAGAAGTTATGCGGACATCTCCGTACATGAGGAAATGTTGGGTGATACAGTGCGAACAAACGCTTACAGGTAAGTCATTGGTATCATTCTCATATGCCTATATTTGAGCCATGCTATGTAAAAGGGGTGGGGGGGTTAATGCATATACAAAAAGTATCGACCCATGTCAGCCTGCGCAGTCCGCGCAGGCTGACATGGATCGAAACGTTTTGTTGTTTGTAACTTTCCTGTTTTTTAAAAGGACTGTTCTATCTGGGAATTCAGCTGGTTGTTTGACGAAATAGATGTTATGGATACAAAACGATGTGAAGACTTGCTTTGTGTCATGCAGAGAGGCATTAACCCCCCCCCTTTTTTTTGCCAAGCTTTACTTGTCAAAAATAAAACATTATTGTCCTTATTGCATGCACAATACATTGGCATATAAACATACTATTTAGTATGTATTATTATTGATCGGTAATGGAGGGGAGGGGCAGAGAGAGAGAGAGAGAGAGAGAGAGAGAGAGAGAGAGAGAGAGAGAGAATACATGAAACAATGTCGTCGTGCTAAAGCGAAGAGAAAAAATGCTTAAGAAAGTAGCTTATAGTTTACCAATTGCGAAAAAAGTTAATAACTTGAAAAGTTGAAAATTAAGAAAAGTAAGTTACGAAGTTGAAAAGTTGCTGGAGAGAGGGAGAAAGAGAGAGAGTCTTGTATCGCAGATAAAGTTGACAATTAATATTCCATGCCTAATTCATTGACATAGACAGACAGACAGACAAACAGATAGACAGACAGACAGAGTCTTGTATGGCAGAATAAGTTGACACTTAGAATTTCATGCTTAATACACTGACATGATAAATATGGTAACTCTTATTATTGTTCCATCGATTCATGGAAGGTGGGAGAGAGCGAGGGAGCGAGTGAATGAGAGGGAAGAGAGAGACAGAGACAGAGAGAGACACAGAAAGACTGATAGAGAGAGAGAGAGAGAGACAGAGACAGAGAGAGGGAGGAGAAAAGCATACACAGTCTCTACATCTATCAGAATAAGGGTGTAAGTTAGAATTCGAGCATCAGTTCCTTCATTATATGGTCAATTTAGTGCAATTAGAAAAGAGTGGAAACCTTCCGTCAGAATAAAAGTTGACCAGAGTACATTTACGTATAAATAAGCTGACATACTTTTCGTTTTGTAACAAACTTCTATAGAAAATATCATAGCTGACCGGGATGAAATTTTTTGCTGTTGCTAAATTTCTGCATGTCAAAGGACATCATGACCTCACGATTTAGCCAGTTTTGATATCTCCAAACCCATTTACGGTAACTTTATTTAGTTGTGTATTTAATTAAAATAATATAGAATGTATATCTACTAACCAAGCGTTACAACTGTACATGTTACTTTTATGCATTGCCATTTCCCTCATCTTTACCTTCATTAAGTTTGTCTACATAATATTGTTGTAAAAAGTATCAATACGCACATATGCTGTCTCAACTCTATCTCTTTGATAGCTTTTCCCACAATAACCCTACGTTTATCTATTTTCCTGTAAAACCTACGTACAAATCAACTGTGGTTGTAATATTCATATTGTTGACATTTTCTCTTTTTCCTTATTCTTGGGCCTTTCCATATCCTAATGTTCTTTCCAACATTCTTTGACTAAAGTGTTTTCCAATTTCCACTCCTGTCTGCTTTATTTTTTTTGTTGAAACCTCAGTTTGACTACTTATTCCTCTTTGCCTATAGTAAATCCATTATTGCCACTTTCTTTCTATCCCCACAATGCTATACTTCCCGACAGACCACCATTTTAAAGTGTGCGCTCTGAAAACGAATCTTTACCTCTCTTTTTCTTTATCTTGCTTCCTATCTCTGACTCTTTTTTCCAGAACTTCATTAGTTTTACTTTAAAATTATATTTGTATTATTTCCCCAATTTGTATTGTATAATACTTGGGTGTAATAAAGAGATATTATGCATGTTATAGATAAAATGGATTCATAATTATCATTATGTGACGGCTTGCTAGTTATGATGCAACTAAGATGAATTAAACTGCCTTCCCGAGCGCCACTCGCTGAGGCCGTTATCGCAGTTGGTATCGTACAGGAATTGAGACCAGTAGGTCGCCTGTTCGAATTCTCAGCTCGTCCAATTTCTTTCCGAGGATTGATGATAGGCATCGAGATGGGATTCATTGCTTCTCATAAGTGATCATTGTTTCGATGATGGTTGTGTGGGAAAGCAGCCAATTGCTTTGGAAGGATATGCGGTGCGAAGGACCGATAAAAGAAAGTCCAGGAAAGCTTGAACAGGTGCAGTAGCTGCCGTGATATAACTGAAATAATATTAGAACGGTGGTTATCACCAAACAAGCAAGCAAGCAACCAACCAACCAACAAACCAACCAACCAACCAACCAAACAACCAAACAAACAAACAAACACATCCAGTTCGCCACTCAGATCGACTATTTAACCCTTATCCTATTGAATAAGTCAAATGATACCTTCACGTCGATAGTAAAAACCCAAAAGTTGCTATTTCAAAGTTATTTTTGGGGGTAGAGATCTCTCCTTATCGGACAGCGTAGATCAAAGATCAGACTGCACGTTCTGTGCAGTCTGATCTTGATCTACACTATCCGCAAAAGGTCAGTGAGTCGCGCTTAGCAGCCTAAGGATTAAATCTGTTAGAGCCACGCGCTGTAAATAAGGGATACAATGCATCTACAAAAAGTATCGACTCAGGTCAGCCTGCACAATCCGTGCAGGCTGACCTGAGTCGATACTTTTTGCCACTGGTCATTTTTCTTCATATCAAAGGACCACTTCACCTCATGGTTCAGTCGGTTATTAAACAAAGTGGATTTTGTGGATCCAAAATTGTATGGTAACTTACGGACTACATACTAGGCAGCAGAGCCCAAAACCTTTTGCCGAGCCCCGGTAACTCAGTCGGTAGAGTGCAGGACTTGAGAACAGGGGGTCGTGGGTTCGATCCCTGGCTCGGCCAATTTCTTTCCGAGGATTGATGATAGTCATTGCGACAAGATTTTTTCCTCTCTCACCGCTGACCATTGTTTCGACGATGGTTATGTGGGAAAGCAGCCTTTGGCTTGGAAAGAATATCGTGCGGAGTACCGATGACAGAAACTCCCGGAAAGCATAGAAAGGTGCGCTGGCCGCCGCGATTTAAATGAAATAATGCCAACCAACCAACAGATCAACCAACCAACCAAACAAACAAACAAACGAAAAACAAACAAATAAACAAACACATCCAGTGCGCCGCTCAGATGGACTATTTAATTGGCTTAGTTTGCAATGAAACGTTTGTTGAACCAAAACAAACACAAAGCATTGCACTGTAGGTCTAGATGTATTGAAATTTGATCCCGGCGAGATTTCTTGGCACTTTGTTGGAAACGTGAACAAAGCATTTTTTAAACAAAAAAAAATAAACGGCGTACGAGGTACTGGAGAATGAATTTTGAAACTCTTTTGTGATTCAATATGAAGAAAATTAATGTAAAGTAGTTTCTCCTGCAATTGGATATTTTCCCCTTCTTTTTAGCTCTGCTGGCTGAAAGCAGTATCTTAAAATTGTAATTTTGAACAAACTAAGTTGTAGGCTTTTACCAGAAAGTTCCCATGTATTTATAATCGAAAGAAAAATGGCTTTTGCAAACATTGTGGGAAGCTTTGAAAATGCAGGTTACCGGCATTTTCTCCTTTTCTACAATGTTCTCTGCCATTTGAATGACAAATTTCTTAATTTGCGTCACATTTAATTTGTCGTCTGCAAATGCTTTCAATTTGGATAATCCTGAAACTTTGTCGTGTGGTAAAGTCACCAAAGTCCCTTACCCTATGTTTACACCATGTTCCCGGCAGCCACGGCAGCCACGTTTCTGACAACCGTGGACAAAACGGGATTGACGTAATACAACGCAAAGGAACGAGATAAGCAAACTTGTCAGACCGCGATTACCGGGGTTGCCGTGCCAGATTTTTTGAGTGTCAAAAAGTTTGCCACGGCAGTCCCAGTGCTGACGAGAAACCTAAAAGACCGTGGCGGAACGGGTCCATCGTTGCGTTCTACTACGGCCTGATTGATACCGGTAAAAAAAAAGGGCTTCCAAGTCAAAACACGGATCGTCTTTGAGTCTTGTTACTGCCTGTTACGTGCTAGTAAGTTGTGATGTGATCAAGTTTGCTTATCCCGTTCCTCTGCGTTGTATTACGTCAATCCCGTTTTGTCCACGGTTGTCAGAAAAGGGCTGCCGTGGCTGCAGAGAACATGGTGTAAACGTAGGGTTACCCAAAACGAGTGAATAA